>OX422208.1:301799969-302999969 GCA_949130495.1 Sambucus nigra
ACCCAAACATTAAATTCGCACCAAATTAAATAGATTGTGATTTTGAACTAATTTGATCTTTTAGTCCTAAGCATGCATCTAGGTGATATAGCAAGATAAAATAAATCTCAATCGCACTACGTCGGATGTATGAGGAAAAACCAAATGGGAAAAACCTCGGACGACCCTAGCCTTAAGTCCACTAAGTACGATTTTACAATTACGAGACAGATGACTTACTTCCTCGGCTCGACTCCCTTCAAGCCTTGACGCGTCTTCTGTAAACATCTCCGCTTAGTCGACAACCCCAAAACTCCACCGAAATCTTGGAATCCACTAATGAGACTTTTGTACAACCGTCAACCCTCAATGAAGCCTTTCTTCGAGTGGGAATATCACATCAAACAAAGCTCTTCTCCTTTATGAGTTGAAAAGGAAACTCAACCTCTCTTCTTCAATGGTGTAGAGAAAACCGGTGCCAAACACTCCAAGCAATATATATATATATATTGAAACTTGAATATAGACAAACATATGGGTGTATATGTATTTTGAAAGGAATTTACTCCATAAAACTTAACACAAAAAAGGGAACTTTTTCTTCAAAGTATTTTTCTCTAATGACTCTTGAAAATGTGAAAAAGTTGTCTTCAAAAAGTTAGTTCCTGCACTTAAGAAGTATGTCAAAAAGGAAGTGGAGCAAAGTAGTGGAAAGTGGAAAAAACTGGCTTAAAACTGTTCCCGCTGTTTTTTCGTTAGAAATCTCGTTCGAACGAGACTTCTAACGAAGAGACAGAACGAAAAAAAATATCATTTTAAAACTCGTTCAAACGACCTATCTAACGAGATCTTAGGCCATGGTTCTAGATAATTTCGATACGAACGCGTGGCTGCCAGATTCGTTTTTTTCTGATTTTTTTTGAATTTGATATGATTTTTTTACTGAAAGGTGTCCGAGAACAAAATATTTAGAACTATGAATTCAAAAAAAGTTTCAAAAAAAATACTAACACCCAAAATAAATTTCTAAAATACACCCAATAAATAATGTTCCAAGCTCCTATATATATATATATTAAAATGCATTCATACCTCAGGAGTAATGGAACCATATTGATGACGTAGAAACGAGGCACAACACACACGACATTTGATGAAGCTTTAATATCTTGGCCGCTATGTCCTCAACAAACACGTCATAGGCTTGAATGGATGAACTTGAACTCTATGCTATGACTCAGATGTTTTTGTCCGGAATTGAACCAAAACTACAAAGGACTCAATTGGAAATTTGTGTCCTTACACTGCCCTTCATTATCCCTCATACCATGCTTCTTTTTTCACATCTTGTATGTATTGTCTTCCACCATGTTTAAGATTTCGACCATGACATTGCCAAGGTTGAATATACAAACTTGTTTAAAATAACATAACAAATTTTATTGTCCAATACATAAACATTGAATCCTTTAGTTATAATGAGACAACATGTGGGTATACCTTTAATAAAATATAACATCATTTCTTTAGTTTGGAGAACTTACCTAATGCACTAAAATAAAAACCTGTAATATGAAGGAAAAATACTAATAAAATTAATTTTATAAATATTAAAATGTTATTTGGCTATGTTTGGTACTTACTGGAAAATAACGGTTTATCAAACATTATGTAAGGCATGCCTCTACTGTTCCACAACATCTTCAATTAGAATTATTACAGTCCCAACAATTATGCAAGGGAAAAGTTAGAAATATAAGTTTATATATAGAGAGAGAGAATGAGGGAGAGAAATTGGGTATCTGATTTGTAATAGATATTTGAAGCATGAGAGTGGTAGATACCATATTGATAAAAAAAAATAACACACACAATCACACACACACACACACACACATATATATATATATATATATATATATATATATACATAAAGTCTCTTATAATGACTCCTTATGGTGCAGATCCGAGTACATACTATTTTTTTTAAAATAGTAAAAAATGAAATTTTTGATGAAACTTTATGGATATGATCTCCACGGTGAGAAGATCATATCCAATTTTTTTCATAAAAAAATTCAATAGGTGATATGTCAAAAAATGGTATAAATATGTATTTTCGACCGATGAAAGTTGGGGTCGACCAACCACTTGATTGATGAATTTTTTTTATGAAACTTTATAGATATGATCTTCTCACCGTTGAGATCATATTCATGCAGTTTCATAAAAAAATTCAATCAAAAAGTGGGCGAGATGATCATCAAAATTTTAGCGGTCGAAAATGCATATTTATACCCTTTTTTTACATATCACCTCATCTCAACGGTTTTTTTATTGAATTTTTTGATGAAAAAAATTAGAGATGATCTTCTCACAATGAAGATCATATAATGAAGTTTCATGAATCGCCTCATACACCGTCCGGTATTTGCCTTCTTGCACATCGTAATTATGCCTATCAAGGTAAATGGACTTAATTTCCCATGGAGAAGACATCTGCTTTTCATCTTCTTCATTGAGAATGAGTATCAATTCCGAAGTCCTCTGATTAGGAATGAAATCATATTTAATGGTTTTCAATACTTCTTTAGCAGATTTCTTTTTGCTAAAAGGGTTACGAGGGGAACTCAATTTTCCCCTATTCTGCGCACTCTGGCGAAGAAATTCCAAATAATCCGGTATCGGAGGATATTGGTCATCATCGACCACCATCTTCTCTTTCCAGGCCTTTGGTGGGATTGCTCACGGCCTCGACCACGCCCTCTAGAGGGGCCACTCATTGATTCTGCAAAAACTCTCTATTTAGAGAATCAGGAAGAGAATTGTTTTCACCTTTGATATGCTCAATATCAAATTCCAATGAGGATAAATTTGCTTGCCACCTGAAAAAAATCTGTTTTGAAACAATATTTTCAACATCTTTTTGCAAAACCTGTTTAACAACACTACAATCAATTCGTAGTAAAAAATTCTCATTTAATAAATCATCTTAAAATTTTGTTATGCATTTTACGACCGAAAGAATTTCTTTTTTAATGGTAGAGTAATTTTTCTGAGCATCTTTCCAGGATCCAGAAGTAAAACGAACAAGTTCTTCCTTTTTAGTTAAAGAATTAAGTTGTTTTAAAATACCACCATAGCCAAAATCCGAGGCATCAGTTTCAACAATTTTAGAAAATGAAGGATTAGCCAAAGCTAGGCAAGGCAATTGTTGACTTTCAGTTTAATTTTATGAACAGCTTTGGTGTGCTCAAAAGTCCAAGGAGTAGGGTTTTTTTGCAACCTAGTATAAAGGATTGCACTATCTTGTGCAAGATTCTAGTAATAATCACCAATGTAATTGAGACTACCCAGAAATCTTTGGAGTTGAGTTTTTTCTTTTAACTCATCAGGAAATTTGGAAGCAAATTCGATACTTCGATCAATAGGGAGTATTTTCCCTTCTCCTATGTTATGTCCTGAAAATCGAATATTAGTTTGAAAAATTTTCATTTTAGGAGCGGAGACAACTAAACCATTAGTTTTAATAACATCTTTAAAAATCCTTAAATGTTTAAAGTGTTGATCAATCGATTGAGAAAAGATGAGGATATCATCAATATAGACAATTGAAAAATCAGAATAAGGATTGAAAATATCGTTCATGATATTTTGAAATTCAGAGGAGGCATTTTTAAGTCCAAAAGGCAAAATATTCCATTGATAATGGCCAAAAGGAACCACAAAAGCAGTCTTATACCGATCTTGTGGAGCAATTTGGATCTGCCAATATCCAGATTTTAAATCAAATTTGAAAAAGATAGTGGCAGAGTTAAGCCGATCAAGTAAATCCTTTTTATTAGGAATGGGATATCTTACCCATCGCAAAATATTATTAAGGGGTTTGTAATTAATTACAAGCCTAGGAACACCTCATTCCTTTTCAGCAGCCTTGTTAACATAAAAAGTTGTACAACACCAAGGAGAATAACTTTTAGTTATAAGCTTTTTATCTAAAGGACTCTGAATCTCCTTCTTACATAGGTCAAGAAATTCAGCCTTCATTTGACTGGGTCTGGACTTGGTAGGAATGGATTTTTCATTAAAATCAGTTTCATAAGGAAGAGAAACAATATGTTTCTTTTTATCCCAAAAAGCATTAGGGATATCACTGCAAACTTCAGTTATTAATTGATTTTTAACAACATTGATTTTTTGCAATACGTTAGGTAACTCCAGCTTCTGCTTGATAGTTAAAAAAGAAATTTCTTTTTGAAGAAAATTCAAATGGTTTTCTTTGAAAATAATATTATTTGTCAAAGAGTTGATTTTCTTAATCACAGGCTGGGTGATGAATTCAAAAATAATTTTTTGGTTTTGAATGGTGGCATATATTCCACTAGAATCAATTTTATTAATAGGCATAAGCAAAGATAAAAAAGGAGTACCTAAAATTATTTGTTGGGATAAATCGCTAATAAGCAAGAAGGTACTATCCAAACAAATTCCATTGTTATAGATGGAGACATTAGTTAATTTATATTTAATGCCCATACTATCACCACTAGCATTAAACAAGGACTGAGTAGTCTTCTCAAAGTATTCGGTAGGAACAATTCCTTCTTGAATACAATTCATATCAGCACCGCTGTCAACAAGAGCAATGATGTTACACAAAGTAAATTCTTTGTTTATAACAAGTTTGACAGTTGTGTACCACTTCTGGCTGGGTACACGGTTCATAACACCCAAATAATCCACTGAATCTTCAGTTTTAGGAATTTCTGAATTGGAATGCTTTGAAGCATTCTTGAGATTACTAATCTCAATTTGCATGTTATTATGTTGATCCTTAAGAAGTCTTAACTCAATTTTAAGATTATTGACTTCACATCTTAAGTCTTTAATGTTAGCGGGTTTATTAGATTCTTCATCTTTATCAAGACGGTTAAGTACTTCCGAAAGGCTGTACTGGTGGTTCCGAGGAAGGGTATCTGAAGAATTAGGAAGGCTTTCCTAAATATAGCAAGACTTAATTAGTTTCAGTTTAACGTCCGGGTCAGTAACTTAATTGATGATATCAAACATAGATTGTTGCTGACTAGTAAGAACATTAAGACTTAAACCATTCATCTGAAGAACTGATTGGAGATGATTACATCTCTCAGTTAAAGGCTTGCACTGACAATCTCCTTTCTCGGAGATATCTGAGTCACTAGAGCTTTGTATATAATAAAGCTCATCATCGTTCTCAGAGGAGTCCGAATTAAGTAAGAGTTTACTTAATTGGGTCTTCAAATGGTCATCAATTTGAAGATTATTAATTTTAGTTTCCATTTTGCATTTATTAGCAAAGTGGCCATATTTGCCACATTTGAAACATTTAGGGTTTGTTTTGTTAGTTTTCTTATTCCTAACAAATTTCTTTTTAAAATTATCCCCCTGATTAATAACATTTTTATGATGCTTCTTTTTACGTTTATAGGGCTTTTTAGAAACTTTCTTGTTTCTATGAGAGACTTTTCGATTAGAAGTCTCGGGAGTATTGTAAGCAAATTGATCACAAAATTCTCCTAATTTTTTCTTTCCCAAAAGATTCTATTTCTTAAGCTGTCTCTGAAGCTTAAGGTCATTGCAGAGAGAAAGCCCCTCTTGAATGACAACACTGATAAGTTGGCCATAAGTATATTGATCGTAAGGGATAGAGATGTTGTCACAGCTTCTCTTAATTTCTTATGGACCTTCTCAACAAAGAAGGTAAGAAGGCCATCAATAAATTTGGCTTTCAAATGGTCATGATTTCCGTCAAGTCTCTGAGTGACCCTAGCAAGAAAGACATCCTTGTACCATCTGAATTGACTAAGGGTAGGACATCTAAGGTTTTGTAACAATTCTCTGTTACGTTCTCCAGTATAATCTCTACTGCCAATAAAATGATGAATAATGGTAAGCATTAAAGTGTAAACAGCATCCTGTGTACCTATATCTGGCATATGTTCATCTTTTATAATTTTGACAGCATTAAAAAATGAAATTTTTTATGAAACTTTATGGATATGATCTCCACGGTGAGAAGATCATCTCCAAATTTTTTCATCAAAAAATTCAATAGGTGATTTGTCAAAAAATGGTATAAATATGTATTTTCGACCGATAAAAGTTTGGGTCGGCCAATCACTTGATTGATGAAATTTTTTGATGAAACTTCATGGATATGATCTTCTCACCGTCGAGATCATATTCATGAAGTTTCATAAAAAAATTCAATCAAAAAGTGGGCGAGATGATCATCAAAATTTTAACGGTCGAAAATACATGTGTATACCCTTTTTTTACATATCACCTCATCTCAAAAGTTTTTTTATTGAATTTTTTGATGAAAAAAATTGAAGATGATCTTCTCACAGTGAAGATCATATAATGCAGTTTCATAAAAGAATTATTTTATTATTATTTAAAAAAAATAGTATACTGAGAGCTACACCATAAGGAGCCCTTACAGGAGGGAGCATCTCTCTCTCTCTCTCTCTCTCTCTCACACACACACACACACACACGCACACACACATGTACATACATCTTTTTTTTTAGAGAGAGAGAGAGAGAGACTCAATACCTATTTTGTAATAGATGTTTGACGCATTGCGCCTATAGAAAAGAGAAAAAAAAGGAAGAGTTGCGTGTAATTGAAAAGTGAAAGGATATATTGCTTGGGCTAGAAAGTTAGGGAAACAACCCTTCAGATTTCAAGGTAATTATAATAATGAAGATTTAGGAAAAGGTGAAGACTTTTGGGAGGAATTTTAACAATTAGTATGAGACTCTTATTTTTTGGGGAGGAATATTGTAATCGGGTAAGGAATCATGTGGAGATAACAAATGTCGACATTGAATTCCGCTCTCAATTTTAATTATATAGTATAATTCAAACATTTAGGGTCCGTTTGGCAACCCAATTCCAAGACTTGGAATTGGAATTGAAAGGCCAATTTGAATTCCACGGAATTGAAATTGGCCTTCCAATTCCAATTTCAAGCTTTGGAATTGAATTGCCAAACGGACCCTTAATATATTTTGATGATGTGGTGGTAGACATTTTAATGAAGAGACCTTTATTTTCGCCTTTCTTCTATTTCCACTTAAATCAAAGGACGGAAAGATGAATGTCTTCTTTGAAATTGGCTCCTTTTACCCACTTCTGAATTTTCTTGGCATTTTGACAGAGATTCAACAAGTGAAGAGACGTAAGGAAAATCTAGTGATTCACGTCTATATAACCAAATGCTAAATGGATACCCCACAGTCAGAAAAAATTGAAAAACCATCATCCAGAGTCCAATTCTTGTTTGAGTATTTGGTTGGGCCCACAAGTAATTTGATTAGAACCACCAAATTTGGAAGAAAATAGACGATATATACAGATAAGAACAGACAACATGGAGTCCACATAAGCACAGATAGGCAACGCGGAGAGAGAAAGAGATAACGAAGTCAACAATGCACTCATCTGGTTTTAGAAAAACCAGAGAGTCTTCAAAAATGATGCGAGGATAAATAAAGCCAAGAGATATTGAGATAGGGTCTGGATGTTGAATATTTTACAAAAAGTCAAATAGTTTTCTCTCATTTTTCCTTTCAAAGCAATGCAGTTTTCTATTCCTTTATTAGCGTTTACTTTACTTCCATTATGCTCTTTTCATCTCACATATTGTTTGTAGTTTGTTTGATTTAGGAAAATGCGTAGGCTTTCGTCTACAAATTTGGGTTTCCTTTTTTTTTTTGGGTAATAGAATAACTTCACAGTTGCAATCACATTTTTAGAGATAAAATAAATTAAAAAAGTAGAGTATTAATTACAATTATGAATCCTCAAAATTCAATTTTGCACTGAAATACTTTGAATTTGAGTTTGCACTCTCAAACTTCTTGAACACTATAATTATAATTTAGCAATGGAAAATTGTAAATTTTAATTTGCAATGAACGACTCACCACATGATCAGTCGGTGACTGTCTCCGGTGCAATTGTCATTTCGGATAACAATACAAAATAACAACGTTACATTTTTAACAAATGATAAAATTAGTATGTAAAGGAAAAGTCATATGAGGACAGCTCAAAATAGAGAGTAGATTAATAAGGAAAAAAGGCATTGTACTCAAGAGTGGCGGATCCAGGATTTTTAGTCAATTGGGATAAAGTTTGGAGTGGTGTCGAGGGTGATGATTTTTTTTGGATTATTTCAAGTTTTATACAAATTATAACTTTATTTCGAGTTTTATACAAATTATAGTTCATTCAAAATTACTAAAAATTATATGTTTCAAATTTTTTTTTGCGCATATATGTTTGGGACACAAATTACAAAAATTTGACAAATTAGATAAATTACATAAATAAGGGTATACGTTTGGTGGAACTACAAAAAATCATATATACAATTTCTCCAAAAAATCATACATACAAAAAATCATGCATACAAAAATCATACATACAAAAAATTAGCTTAAGGTTAAAAAAATACCTGATGGTGATGAGTTAGTGGCTCTGGCTAGCCTACACAAAAATCAACTTAAGGTTAAAAAATACCTAATGAGTTAGTAGTGTCTGGCCGGAGGGGCTGAGCTGGGCTGGGCATGGGCAAACGAAGGAGGGAGGCGCTCAGGCGGCGGGGGGAGGCGCTGGACAGAGGCGGCGGACGGGAGGGACTTGGGAGTAAAAGAGAAAGATTTAGCAGGTAAAAGAAATAAAGGAGAGAGACCCGATCTTTACTTTAGGGTTAGATTTTTAATTAATTACAATCTTACACCCTCAGTTTTGAATATAATTAGAGTTATACCTTAAAGTTTGAAATTTAACCAAAAAACCTTTTATATATATATATATATATATTTAATTTTTTTTTTCAAAAATTGAACTGGGGCCAAGTCCCCCCTTGGTGCCCATGTGCATCCGCCATTGGTACTAAAATAAGTAAGAGATAATATGATAGAGATTTATTTTCAATTATTTGTTATGAAAATTTTAGTCTAGTTATAGTGCATAAAGAAATTGAGATTTTAAATTCACTCACCAAATATTTCATCTCACCCATTTGCTCTCATTTTAAATATAATGTTTGAATTACAAGTGAGATGAGATGTAAGATTTGGTGAGTGCATCCAAAGTATCTCGAAAAATATGATGGTGTATACACACAAAACACTTTGCAAATGGTTATTGCACACATTTTTGTATCATTATATAATTAAATAGATATTAAATAAATTTAACTCCTTATAAAAAATTTATGTTATAAATAACTAAATACTAACTGATGATGGTGATATTTGGTAATGGTTCGATTAAGACATGATGAACATAAACAATACATCTACAATCAATTGGTTGATAATTAATAAAGGAGGGATAAGAGGTAATAAAATATACAAAGATATAATTGGTTCATCCACTCAGACATTCATCCAATGAGGGATGGATACTTATTCCATGAGATCGTGTGAATTTGCCATTAACAAGTGTTTACAAGCTCTCAAAGCGGTCTACACTACCAAGATAAAACATACACGAATGTCAAAAATATAATTTCAACTTCTTGTTATTTTCATAATATTATGTCAAAGATGAAATGCCAAATAACATATTAATCATTTGAAAGCATGCAAGCTCATATGAGCATGATAATATGAATTTATTATTAGTCTCATGTGAAAATTCTCAACTAATCAAATGTAATACTCGTGAAGAGGATATTGCTAATGACATTAGTTCTTTAGACATTGACACGAAAGATTGACACTAAAGATGTAAAGCATTTCAATTCACGAGTCATAAATCAATAATGGATATTATGATCATTGCACAAATAATAAAAATTATTTAATAATGGATATTATGATCATTGCACAAATAATAAAAATTGACAACTCTTGTAATCCCTACAAAGATTTATCAAAACTCAAGTGAATAATATCCATAAATGTTTAAATCTAACTTTAATGGCGTAAACCCACAATTAAGGATTTTCATGTTAATTGCAATATGAAAATATCCAAAAAATATCAATAGAGCATGATTATAATAATAATAAAAAAAGTGAGTTATCGTGCCTGTAATCAAAGTTAATTTTCCAACTTTATCACAATAGGCATGAATTAACTAATAAATCTTAACATTTCCAGACATGGATACTTTTGTAAGGTTTTAGAGACATTTCATATCCAATGAATGTTCATTTAACACGAGGAGAAAACCAAGAAGTGATTTTCAATTCTCTTCAATCATAATTTCTTTAGAATGTATTATAAATCATAACTAGTTTTTAGCCCCAAGCGATGCGCGAGCAGTTGGAAAATGTACTTGTTCAATCATGTTAAAATAATATTTTTAATACTGAGAATATAAACATAATAAAACCAACTTGTAAGAGTATTCACATACTCATTTGTGCCCTCATAGGTAGTGGTCTTATTTCGATGTTCTAAAACAGATTGGGTTCTTGATTTACCTCTTTAGAAAGCTTTATCAACATTCAAGATTTTGAAGAACGGTTTCGACCATACTCGTTATCTTATATGAGAGGTATATTGGAGAATTCCCAAACCCACATCAGGTGTTTTAATATATCATTTTCAAAATATCCAGGTAAAAATATTTTTTTGTGTGTAAAACTTTTGGTTTGGCTATCTTGATCATTTGAAAAATTGAAAACAAGGATTGCAACGATGTTTCCCTCGTTAAAGCAAAAATGGGAAAGTCATTTTTTGCAAAACCACTGGAAATTGGCACGAGCATCTTCATTTCTATAGTACCGCTGCAACAACGTTTTTCACTACAACGATACTTCCATTGCTAGCCGCCAAGTTCTTTGAAGGCTCTGTAAAAAATCTCTAGACAAAAGCATGACTTGCTTCGAAACAGATTCGCTCCAGCGATGATCTTCCTCTCTGCATCGCCACCTCCGACGATGCATACTGATCCAAAAATCATTCATAAGGATCTTCGAGAATCTTCTATTTTTTGTGCGAAAAGTACCTTCTTGGCTGATGATTAGACTTGCTAACTCCCAACCATCTCTCACATGCCTTGTGTAGGAGATGTGTTATTTGTATTTTCTTGGTAATAAATAAACTAATTTGTGTGGTTTTTCTTATTTAAACCTTCAATGCTTGTTGATGTCTAAATTTGGGTACTTATTTGAGGATCAGTCTTAGCTTTAGTTAGCAAATTTATAATCACAAATACAAGAAGTAAAGAAAATAGAAAAGGACACAAGAGATTTTTACGTAGTTCAACTCAAGAAGGGATCCTACATCTACAGGGTAATTCCATTATTGATTTAAGGTTTTGCTTCATTCACTTGGTTATAATATTTAGGGTTTAGCGTAACGCGTTTGTGTTTTTGTGTCCCCCTTTTTGCTGGGGTTAATAGCATATTTATAATAAGTAGAAGTTCAAGAGATGGAATGTCTTTATAACCTCAGGCATTTACACATTTACACGATAATATGTATCTGGATATCATTCACATGCATGTGTGTGGAGACTGTTGAGTACCCCACGCATGTCTTTTCATTTAACTGATGGTTCATATTCCTAACTGTAGTTGGCTGGGCAACCGATCAAAGGCTACTGGGGCCGACCGGGTGTACTCGTAGTAGAAAGTAAAAAATGGTTATGTAAGCAGGAGTTACTAGCTCGTTGGTTTATGTAATTTAATGAATTTAGGCTACAACAATGCTCTTTATACTTGAAGGATTAGTGAAAGAATGGAGTATTCATCTAAAACACTACTCGGTACCTTGGAAAGGTGTTGGTCAATGATCGACCTCATGGACTTGTAATTTTTCACTAAGTTATATTAAGGCGGTTGCAATTTTGTAAATAACTCAAAAGATAGCGAACCGCCTGAGGGTACAATAGTCTTTTTGGTATTTGGGAATATGATATGTCGTCGATATACTAAATGTTGGTACATTTAATCATTGTAAATCCTTGATTTCAAGAGTCGTCATTGTACCTATAAAAGACCTACTTCCATTTCCATCTCATCTCACTTTGCATTTCGACCTTTTCCTCTATTGTAGTGTTTTCACTTTGCTGCTTAAGGATTTCAACCCAATGCTGCTATTGTAAGAACCTCTTTCTTCTATTCTTTTTTCTTTCTGAGCTATTAGGATGGTTTATATCGTAGATGAGGGTTCTTTAGAAGAGTTCAGTAAAAAATGGAAAATCCCATCTTGGGTAGCTATGGAGTTAGTTTATGGTCCCTGCGATTTATGTGCTTTAAGTGAAGGCCATTGGTTGCCAACAAATTTTATAACTGAATGTGGCATTATTTTCTCGCCAAATAATTTATTTCTCGAATTTGGTCAATACTTCGATCGGGTCCCTTATCAGATGGCTCCAAGTTAACTGCCTTAATGAGATAAATGGGACCCACATAGTAATAGTTGAATTCATGTACTGCTATAACTGGGGGACCACTAGTGAAAATATTTATTACTTGAAGACATAATATTCTAATAGAGCTCTGGTGGTGAATTTACCTGACTCCAAGAAGGATTATTAGGTGTACGAAATTGTTGTTAAAAATTGACAGTGTGATCCTCAACTTGAGGGTTCGAAATACACTGGGCTAAGATGGCCTTAGGAAGGGAGAGGTATAGGACGACACCTCACTTATTTCATATATTTTCTTTGTATTTGCTCTTCTTATATTGGTTTGCTGATCATAATCTTCATGTTTATTTTTTACAGAAAGAAGGAAAAAGGACCCCCGCCTGATTCTAAACTTAATTTCACTTATTTGAAGTACATCTGGTCTATCCAACAAAGGATAAGAGAACACTATCCCCGTTCAGCCTCTGTATTGCTCGAATATCAGAATTCCATCACCTCCTTTGTGGCTCGACCTATAGAAGACATTCCAATATCCCCCACAAATTTGGAGGATCCGACCTCCTCTTCATCTGTTGCGGCCTCATAATCCCCCTTTTAAAAAGAGGGAAATACTTATTTTGGAGGAACCTCCTCCTCTATTGAGTCCCTAGACTTATCCACTGTTCCAGCCACTATTTCCTCTCCTTATAAGAAGGTTAATAGGAAGATTCCAAACCTACTCACTAGATCCATGTTTCCCCTATTATCGAGAAGAAGAAGAAGGACGCAAGTGAGGGTGGTTCCAAGTGCCCAGTGGTGGTGACAATTGAGGAGGTGAAGAACATAGAGCCAAGTACAAGATATTGAGAAAAGGTCCTACTAACTAGCAGGATTTGGTGAAGAAGACCCAGGACGACCAAGCCTCTGTTGACGTTGATTCTATGGTAGTGAACCCTAGTTTGACCATGAGTTTAATTGGTTCTAGATTTCTACTTGATAATAGGTCGGCGACTACCCCTTTGTCTAGGGCAAGATTACTGGAGAGGGCCAATCACAATTTATCTTTGGTAAATTTCCAAAACTATGATTTTGTATAATTAGTCGGCATTTTCACCTTTATACTTTACTGATTAATTTTGTTCCTTTGAAATTTGCAGTTCTTGCTTGATTACAACTAGATTTTAATAAGGAATGACCAGCTTAGAGAATCATCAATTGACGTTGAAGTTGAAGCTTCCTTCAAAGGACGGAGGGATTTTTTGGATGCCACCTAGAAGGCCCATATGAAGGATAAAGAGAAGTGGAAGGGAGTGTTAGATACTTTTGAAAGGGTGAAGAAGAATGCTAAGAAGGTTGTTGTATATGCTGCTAAGGCCATTACCACTACACCAAATCCTGCAAATGGTCATGCCTCATTGATCATGGCCCAAGTCCGTGACTACCTCTATATTTTGCATGACAATAATCATTACCACACGGAGTTATGGATTCTCTGAAAGTGGTCATGGACCAAATCCTTGACCACTGTGAGTCATGGACTTGGGCCGTGACCATCTTAGCACTAAATTCCTACCAAAATTTCCTCAAACCTTGGTCGCGGATGGGTCACGGACTTTGAACGTGACCATAGGCATGATTATGAGAAAAAATACACATATTGGATCACGACGGGGGGCCGTGACCATTTCTTGGTGAGGGTCACGGCTATAGGTCTGACCATTCCTCATTTGAGCAGTGGTTGTGATGGAAAAATGGTCGCGCATGGTGGGTTATGGCTCTAGGCCGTGACCAGATTCAATCCAGTAACACCTTTACATTGATTTACTGGTCGCGCATGGTGTGTCACAGCTCTAGGTCGTGACCAGGCTAATAACTTAAAAAAAGACCCACTGCATCCTCATTTCTATCAAACGATTTCACAATCTAAATCTTTATGCGATTTGTGCGATTTCTGGCAATTTGTTCGATTTGTGCAATTTTATTTCGATTTGTCTAAAGGTATTGTGCCCTCTTTTTGATTTCACAGTTTACATATCCTCATTTCCTCATTTCTATCTAAAGCCCTAATTTCTGTCTGTGTATATATATATTTATGTTTGTATGTGTGTGTATATGTGAGTATGTGTGTGTATGTATAAATTTATATTTATATGTTTGTGTATGCATAAATTTATGTGTATATGTGTATTTACGTGTGCAACTATGAACAAATAATTTTTTTTTATGTCAATAAACCTTAGATTGTATGTGTGTGTATGTATAGATTGTATGTGTGTGTGTGTATAGATTTATGTCAAAAAAATATTAGGGTTTAGTAAACCCTAGATTATATGTGTGTGTATGTATATATTATGTCAATAAATCATAGATTGTATGTGTGTGTATTTTTTTTGACAAAATAATATTCAAAACCCTAAATATTATATTTTTTTGACAAAATATAATTAAATGGATTTTTAATAAGTAAAAAAAAATTACATCCACCTTGTTGTGGGTTATATGCATGTCATCGTATGATATTGGGGGTTATATGCGTGTCGTGATTTTTTTTTTGAAAAAATATAATTAAATGGATTTTTTTATGTACGAGTCGCAAACATGTGTGCACATACAATGAGATATTATTGGTTTGGCTGTTGGATACTATGTTGGATTTATTGGGTTGATAATACACATATACTTTTAAACTCTCTCATAATAAACCCTAACAAAACGTGTTACAAACAATTATGGTGGGTTGTTTTTGGGATTTCACTTCGATGAGATCCAAAAGGCAAGGGGTTAAGAGAAGGGTAGTAATGAATCAAAATCTTAATCAAACTAATATACCCTTATACGTCATGTGTTTAAATTAATAGTCATTAATTAATTAGAGCCCTTAATTGTAGGACTCATGTTCACGCCTTGTATACTTTTCTCAGAAAAAATGAGGCACAATTATAATCACTGGCAACAAGAGTGGGAGAGGTTGCAATTAGAACGCACACATAACTCTTTTATTAGTGTGAGACATTTAGAGGGTACTCCTATTTATAGGTATAGAAATAAAAAGATTGAATAATTTAACTATCTTGTAAATCGTGGAGTTGATCTCCAACAAGATTACCTGTTTGATCGTATTATATTTTCTCTACCAGAAAACTGGGATGAAGTTATACAAAATATATTTCACACATATAATCCCGGCGTAGCCCTGACCTTGGTTAAGTTGTTGGAGAAGGTGAAAAAAATAAATCCACCCATTATGGATACAACTGCGTACAGAGAGCATTGACATATACTGTGATGTCTCGCACCACATGCACATAAATTTGAATCTTGCCAACAAGTTGAGAAAGATGGGATTCCGAGTTCATGTCAGGGATACCTACACATCAATCATAGATAACCTTCCTCCTAGTTGGCCACGTGAAAAAATTCATAGGTTCTTAAAAACTAATACCGAATGGATGGAGATCAGACACATTGAACATATTCTAAAGTCTTACCCTGAAAAGGTAGGTATCTATCTATCTATCTATCTATCTATCTATCTATCTACCTCTCTCTCTATCTCTCTCTTTATATATATATATATATATATTCCTAAGCTTGATTAATTATTTATAATTTCATATTATTATAATTATTTAGTCACGTATGGTTTTTCATTTTTGTAGATAATGTCGAGAGGAAACAATCCAATGGTACCAAGTGCCGAGGTGACACCGCAATGAGGTTCACCATCTCGTGCACAACCCGAATTCTTAACACCAATGGTTGAGAAATTCACAACTCCACCAATGGGTCACTCCTCACCAAGTCCAACTCCAAGTTCTCCAACGCCCCCCATCCAGCACTACTGTTGCTCCAATGCCCCCATCCATCACTCCCGACGCCTCACGCTCAAATTAAAAGAATCCCATTGAGTTCTCACTTCTTGGGAATAACCCTATGGGTGATAGGAATAACGTCCTGAACTTTAAAGCCCGATGTTTGTCGTTGGGAAAAAGAAATATGGGAGTCGATAGACTAGACAACTGGAACCTTGTTGATCAAGCTGTAAAAGATGGCATACATGATCAACTCTGCAAGTATTTCTCATTTCCTGACCATTACAAGAATAGGGTTTTATCTTGAGTTACTAAAGGATTGAGGACATACAGGAGAAACCTTTGGAAGAAATATTTACCAAAGTAGGCAGCAAGATCAGATAACTTGTCTTCGAAAGAGAGAGTGCCTCCTAATGTTAAAATACAGGTGGAACAGTGGAATAATTTTTTGGATAATAAGGCGAAGGAGAAAAAGTTAGTTCAAAGGGAGCAAAAAAATAGGTCACAAAAAATTGATATCCACAGGATGGGATCCAAATCATATGAGGATCTGAAGAATGAATGGGGGATTAGGACAAAGGATGGTCTAAATGCCAGTAAAAACCCAAATCGATCCAACTTATTCGTTCATGCTCGACGGGACAAAGATAATAAATTGCACTTGGCTAAGACACTAGAATCAATAGAGGCCATCAACAGTCAATCCGATTCGAGCCCTAATGATGAATTTGACCTTGAAAATGATGCCCTGGCCCAGAACTTTGGAAAGGAAAAAGGGGGGAGGCCGAGAGGTGTTGGAGTGATAAAAATAAAACTTCAACACATTGCACCTCTTATGTATGATCTTTCTTCGGTCAAGAATTGTATCTCGTCCCAAAAGGAACACCAGTTGAAGACTGATGGGGCTGTCCATGAGATTAAAAATACACTGGGATTATTGACGAATCAAATTAGTAAACTTGTGAACTTTTTTGAAAGTTATAGGCCCCAAATACCTCCTCAAGGTTACCCTTACCCTACTCCTCAAGGTTTCACCTATCTTTTCCCTCCAACATTCCCCTCCCAAATGCCTCCTCCTCTAACATTGCCCTCCCAAATGCCGACTTCTCCAACATTCTCCTCCTAAAAAATGACTCCTCCAATATCCCCCTTCCCCGCGCCTCTGCTAGTCACGAGACTTGGATCATCGTCAATAATTCACAGTGACTATGGCCAACAATACTATATCAAGGACCTGTGCAATATGAGAATTATTGGCATGTGCACACTCATCTCCATAACTTCCGAAACTCCAGTACACGACCGACCTTTGGAGAGGGGTGAGGCTCAAATAATGGTCGAAGAAATATACAACAACTGCGGAGATGTACTTATGTACGTTAATAGCGGGGAATGGATGGAATTGAGGAATTATGCGGAATATTTTATTGCTTGGCCAGTTTATCTGTTGAAAAAGTTCTAATAATTTTTTTTATCGTTTCAATTGTAATATTTTTTCTGTTTTAGTTGTAAGAATATTGAATTTGATTAAGTTAGAATGATATTTTTTTCTTTCAGTTATAAGAATATTGGTTTTGTTTCAGTTGCAGTGATATTTTTATTTTATTTTAGTTGTAATAATATTTTTTAACCTATTATCACATGACTGGAATTTGAAGATTATTACATGAATTTCCCATAATACAAAGAGTGGATGGGAGAGACTGACCGGATAATAAATAATCATGTAAATGGCATTTATGAATTTGTTAAATACGCTTACAAAAATCTTAAAAGTGATAAGATTCCGTGTCCGTGCACCCATTGCATGAACGGAAAGTATAAGTCATTAAAAGATGTTGAGTTGCATTTAATAAAGTGGGAAATCTGTCAAGACTATAAAATATGTACATACCATGGTGAAATTTTTTTACCTTATATTTCGAAAAAATTACCGATACCTGATCGTGTAACGGAACCCTTACGAGTGGAAGTGGTACATGATTCACCAACACATCGTCCATTGACCGACTTAATTGATGATGGTTACGGACTCCACAACCATCAAAACCACTAACCTATGGATACATATAATGCACATTATGACCAAGTAAATGAACAATTTGATACTAAAATACTAGGAGATCGGGAATACATACGGATGAAAGCCGATGCGGGTAGACCGTTGTATAAAGATTGTGATGAAGATCACTCGGTATTATATGCAATGATTGGTTTGCATAATTTGAAGAGTCAATTTGGTTTGTCTGGGAACAACATTACCTAAATTCTTAAGTGGGTTAACAAAATTCTCCCAAAAGAGAACGCGCTACCAGCCAATTATCCTACCATGAAGATGAGATTGAAGGGTTTGGTTTTAAATACAAATCTATTCATTCTTGCAAGTATGATTGCATATTGTACCGAAATAAGCACGAAGAGAAGTATTAATGTCCTTTATGAAGTGAGCCTATATATGTGGTTTGTGAGACTAGAAATGACAAAGCTGTAAAAATCGCAATTGCTTACAAGTCCCACAAAAGGTTTTGAAGTATTTTCCACTTGGGCCACAGTTAAAATGATTTTTTACTGTACCGTGGATAGCAAAGGCCATGACATGGCATGCTCGATGCGAGGTGGGTGGGAATTTGGTGTGTTGTTCGGTTGATTCACCCATCTGGAAAATTTCAAATGCACAACACTATGAATTTACAAAAGAACTGCGTAACGTTCTTCTTGCAATCTTAACCCTTTTAGTAATTTAAGTACTAGTCAGAGTTATTTTCCAGTTCTCATGGCGCCTTTAAGTCTCCCTCCGACACTATGCATGAAAAAGGAGTTCACATTATTATCTTTGTTGATACCCGGGCCGAAGTCTCCCAGTGATGACATTGATATATTCTTAGCACCATTAATCGAAGAACTTAAAGAGTTATGGGATAAAGGCGTGACGACATTCGACTCTCATAATGTTGAAGAGTTCACACTTAAAGTAATAGTGATCTGGGCGATCCACGACCTTCCTGCTTATGGGACCTTATCCGGTTGTAATGTTTATGGTTATTATGGATGTCCCATATGTTGGGAGGAAACTGAAGCATATTGGTTAAAACATAGTGGTAAGATAAGTTACATGGGTCATCGTAGATTTCTATCGACCAGTCACCCTTTTAGGAACAACAAGTCTAACTTTTTTCTATTAGTGACGAGGGCAGAACGCCACTTGTTTGACTTTCTGGTCAGTAAATCTAGGAGAAGGCTGTGTCTACGACTACGGGGAATAGGTACATAGGCAAATACCCCCAGTTTGTAAAACTGAAGCATAAATCTAGGGGGCATTCGAATGACCCTAGTAAAGCGAAGCCATGGTCCATGCGATCAATATTTTTTGATTTGTCGTATTGGAAAGATCATCGTGTAAGGCATATAATTGATGTGATGTACACAGAGTAGAATTTAGCAAAACATCTAATCGGAACATGTCTGGGTGGATCTCATTTCGAAGATAGAGAGCAGGCCCATTGAGATCTACAAGATATGAAAATAAAGAAGAAACCGTGGTTAAAAAATAATCCTACAACAAGAAGAATTTCTACCCCCCGACTGCTTTCACTTTGACTACTAGTGATAAGAAGATCCTCTTAGACACATTGTTCAACTTGAAGACTCCAACCGGTTATTCTGGTAATTTACACAGGGTAGTAAGCTACAAATAAAATGACATGAAACAGTCCAAGTTTCACGAATGGGACGTAATCATCCAATTAATCCATCTGTTATTTTGACAGTGCTTCTCTGGACATAAAGATCTCTGTCAGGAAATTATGCAAATCAGTTTGTATTTTACCATACTTTGTGCAAAAGTGGTAAATAGATAGCACATTAAAGCTGCGAAATCAACTTTAGCCGAGGCAGTTTATGTATTAGAGAAATATTTTCCACCGTCATTCTTCAATATCAGCATCCATCAGCTTATGCATTTATGCTATGGAGCTTTATTATGTGGTCCCGTAAGGTATTGTTGGATGTATCCTTTGAGCGCTTGATGAAAACCTTCAAAGATTACGTAAAGCATACACGGTATATTAGAGGGTCAATTGATGAAGAATACGTAACGGTGGAATCATCACTATACGCTAGGGAACATATGCCAAAATAAGAGGTGAGGAGGTTTAATCCTCGTTGAGAATGAGTGATAGAGGAACCTGACAAGTTTGAGAACGAATTGTCATTTTGGAACATGATCGAGGAAAAAATCGAGCGTTTGTATAAATACACTAATCGTTGTTATCGGCTTCCTCCCGTAATATAAAAAAACTAAGCTTTAACTACACTATTCTAAAGTATAGCGTCTAGTCTGGGTATCAAATCCACAGGGAATGTTTGATAGATTTTAATTGATTTATTACTTCTAAAATAAAAGTGTAAAAGATGATGATGGGGTGAGAAAGGAAAATGGGAAAATAAATAAGTTGACTACGCTAACTAGAACTAAACAAAAAATAAGATTAAGATCACATCCCCGCACCGTCGGTAAAGTCGTTGGACTATAAAAGGTTCAAAAATTATATTAATAATTCGAAGAAAACATTAAATCTTCAAAGTACTAAACATATGAGGATTTTACTCCGCACAATATCTAGTTAATAAATAATTTAACGTGAATGACAAGATTGCCGACACGCGTATTATACGCTCAAACACTTCGGTTACCTTGGGCAAACAAAGTTAAGAGACCTCTAATACTCGTCTCGACAAAATATCAAGCCTACGAATTATCTCTATAATTTCATCCAATTTTACATCCAACTCATTAACATAGGTTGGGTTCATGTATCCCAACCCTCTAACTATCTAACCGGACATGATATTATAAGTCTCTATCACTGTTCTAAAACACCCGCCTAGGCTCCGCCTAGGCTTGAGGCTTGGGAGAAACGCCTCGCCTTAAGATTTTGACGCCTTATGCTTGGTAAAACCCTTAAGGCGTACTTTTTCTCTAAAAACAACAATGCTTTAGTGAAACGATATCGCCTTTTAAAGATTTTTTTACAAACCGAATCATTATCTCATCCAAAATAATCATATAGTATTTTTATTTGCAAATATTCAGACATATATTTATGATATGTACAATTTTAGTATTTTAATAGCCTTGTTATGGTTAAAAAATATTAAAATATATTAAAAAGGCCTCAACGCCTTTTCACGCCTTTTTACGCCTGGGCCCGCCTAGGCTTTTAAGGCGTGGCCTCCACGCCTCGATCACGCCCCACGTTTTTTAAAACCTTGGTCTCTATGTAAGAATCCATTAATGTGAATGAAAACATAATGAAATAATAATAATAATAATAATAATAATAATAATAATAATAATAATAATAATAATAATAATAATAATAATAATAATAATAATAATAATAATAATAATAATAATAAAAGTGTTGGAATTTAATGTTACCAAGATAGAAGAACATAAGCATGCAGGAAAAAAAATCGAAGATTGAAGAAGAACCCAAAAAGCTTTTGAATTGAAGGTTCAAAATATGTAAATTGTTCTCCTAGATGTTCCTCTTTGTTTTGGAGATTTTACATGAAGGAAATCTATGTTAAAATAACCCTAATGACTAAATATATAGTTTAGAAGTCGTTTATCAGAGTCCCCATAACATAAAATTTTGTGGGCTAAAAGATAAGGCCAAAATAAAAATCCCGCTTCTGAAAATTTGTAACGGTTTTAAAGCATGACTATTCTTTATCACGGTTTTGGAGCTTGACTAAAGGCAACCGTCTCTCCATGAACCAAACCAGTTCCACTTTCGGCCTTCCTTAGTTTTGCTTCTTTTACTCTTCTCATCTTCGAATGTGCATAACTGCTTCACTGTAACTCGAATTGAGGTGCTATTTTTTCCAGTATTCTTGTGACTTCACGCTCTTCATCTTTCCAGTTGGCCTCACCTCCTGAATAAGGATGAAAAATTACAAAAATGACCTTAAACTCCCCATTTGTTGTTTTTTTCACTGTTTTGAGTTCTCTCTTCCATCTACTTACACAAAATACCCGTAAAACACAAGATAAATATACAAAACATGAAATACTCACCGAAAAGGGTTAGTAGCATAAATATGAGATAAAAACAAGTCAATACGCTATACGAGGTCATAAAAAGATCGAAATTAAGGGGATAAATATAAATATTTATGCCTAATCAGAACCCTAAAGAGGTGAAACTCACAAATCTATAATATAAGCAAACAACTCGTTATGTCTTCGAATCGCAACATGAAGTCGAAGACTGGAGAGAGTGAGTATCTATCGAATTCTTCTTCTTTGATTATATGTATTTTATATTTTATGATCTAAACTCTAAAATTTACTTATAGGAAGTACGAGAACGAAATTGCTCAAAATCAAAGGAGAAATTGCACGACAACTAATTTTAAGGCATGAATGTCAAAAGAGGTAATTTTCACATCTTATGTGTGCGATTATTTATTCATGTGTGGTAAAAACATGCCCTAATACAAATTCATTAATAAATGCAGCTTCAAAAATGAGGTGATATCTCTTCCAGACTTACACGCCTAGCAAAATGTTCTAATTTTAGTGAGAAAGAGTTTAAGAAATTTTGCACCAACGGTTTGGATTTTATTTCATATCCATATGAGGAAAAGCTTTTAACACAATACAGTGGAATATCAATTTCTGCCTTGACCACCTGTATCGCTAGCAAAAGTGATAAAAATCCAAAGAATACGATGCTAAACTATTATGGTATAATCCAACAAATCCTAGAACTTGATTACTTAGATTTCACAAAAAACATATTCTATTGTGATTGGGTAAAGGTGGAGGATACAATGAATGCTTGCAAAGTTGATCCTGATTCCAAACTTATTATGGTAGATTTATCAAAGTTGAGGAGTAAAGATCGCATGGTTGACGAGCCTTTTATTTATGCCTTTCAGAACGTAAAAAAGGTATTATACTCAAAGTGCATAAACGATGGAAATTGGTCTATTATTGTGCATGCACCAAAGGGTATGACAAATCAAGTAGATGCATTAAAGGCTCCAAAAGACTTCCAGTCAGCTATTGATGACAATCCTAATTTGAGGGATCTTTTATTTGATTTAGACGAAGATTGAGTATCAAAATATTATTTTATCCTTGTCAATCTTATTTGTATCCTATTTGATCTTGACATTGTATTAACACTTTAATTTAATGTATGAATGTTTAGTTACTTTTACGAATGTTTATCATTGTCAATCTCATTTGTATCCTACCAGGTACTCTTTACTTTAAGTAAAGTAGTTATATAATTGATATGCATTACCTATTAAATATTTTAGATGATAGAAGGAGTACGGGATAATTATTAGTTTTGTTTGGTTTGGCTGTTGGATAATTGTTGGTTGTTAGCTTTTTGTTGGATAGTTGTTGGATAACGAGGAGATCTAGACCTCTGCCTTGCTCGATCGCTGCTCCTTCCACCATTTCGGCGATCCATATACTTGTTCAATTTTCCCCGCCTGATGAGCTCTTCAATTTCATTCTGGAGAGCTATGCAGTTTTTGGTTGTATAACCAAGTTCCTTATGGAACTCGCAATATTTGGACTTATCCCTCTTGTCAGGATCTCTCTTCATTTTTTCAAGCCATTTTAACTCCTCGTTGTTCTTTATCTCTTCCAGAACAGGGTTTATGTCTACTTTCAAAGGAGTATAGTTTCTAAATTTCCTCATCTGTTCCAATGCTTGCTTGGCTCTTGACTGCTTGTTACCACCATTATTCTTCTGATCCTTCTTCTCAATCTTCTCGGCCTCAACTTTGGTCTCCTTAGTGTCCATGCTCTTCTTTGCAGCCATAGCTTCCTCGGCATTCATGATTTTGGCTGCTTTTGCCATTAATTCTGACATGATCCTAGGTGGATATTTGGCCAGAGTATAGTACAATTTATTTGGCAACAATCCACTCATCAGAGCAGTGATTGTTGTCTTTTCCTCGTAATCAATAACTTCGAGCTTCTCGTTATTGAAACGAGTAACATAATCCCTGGTGCTCTCACCTGCTTTTTGTCTAACACTTAACAAGTGTGCTACTCGCTTAACTGGTTTTGCTCTAAAATAGAAGTTTCCAATAAAGAGCTCGGTCAGTTGAAAGAAAGTTGCAATCTTCCCCTGAGAAAGATTGTTATACCATATTTGAGCAGATCCAGTGAGAGTTCCTGAAAATGCCCTGCATCGCATCTCGTCTAGAACAACATAGATATCAGCAGCTGCTTGATATTGTTCTATATGGAGAACAGGATCAGTTTTTCCATCATATTTTGGTGTTACCACTGGGGCTTTGAACTTTGATGGTGTGAGGAAATCCACAATTGCTTGGATAAAAGGTGTCCCTTGGACAAAAGTTATTTGTAGAGGATTTTTGGCCTTAGCCATTTCCCCTAGTATATCCTCCAACCTCTGAATAGAGCATTTCCATGCGTCCTTTTCCTCCTCGGGCATGTTGGTCCGAGCAACTGATTGTGTTGAATTTGCCTCTTGGGATCTTTCATGATGATCAGCTGGTCGGGATTGGGCAGAACCTTACTTTAAATCAGAGAATCATTGAGAGTTCCTCTACACCATCCTAGGGGGACTTTTATTCCTCCTAGGACCCAAACGATCAAAGGGAGAGACTCTACTCAATCTTTCAAGAGAATTGGTCCTTTCTGGAGATAGAGTGACGTTTTGTTCAGTATCTCTGGCTCGTACTGATGAAGTTCGGCCAGGTTGATAAGAAAAATCATTAGATCTATCAGTGCGATATGAATCGACATGTCTAGATCGAGATTCCTCAGGGAGTAATGTTCGTCTAGTTCACGAGGAAGGCAATTGGGTATTTCTCTGAATGCTTCGTTGTCCTGACTGGGCAGTTGCTCCACCCTGGATAGTTTGCATGAGTTGTCGCATGGTTTCTTGCATGGCGGTCTGGCCCTGAGCTAAATTAGCCATTATTCCATCCAGATCTTGGACACTTGGAGGAGTGGATGGATTTGGGGGGTTTCCAGCGTTTCGATTACTGGATTTAGGATTATCAGTTATTGGAGATGAATTATTTTGGTGAAAAACGATAGTTTCAGTCGTTTCCCACAGACGGCACCAATCTGTTGATGCAAAAAACTGGACTGAATCCCATATTTATGATCACAGATAAATAGATAAAAGCAATCCAATCAAGCACATGAGAGACAAAGATTTTTAAAGTGGTTCGGCTATAAGAAAAAGCCTACGTCCACTGTTATTTTATTCCCAGGGATTTACAATAGCACCATGTGGTGGAGAAAAGGAGAAAGAGGTGTATGTCTTGTGTATGGTCTCTCATAGTTGTTAAATTTCTTATTTTTTCTAGCTAAGAGAATACATATATTTATAGTGATGGGAGATAAAGAGATACAATATCTTTATACATTCAGACATCTACATACAATGAATCTAATTGTTGGCCTTCTATGATGGTTGATCCTCCTTGAATTGTTTGGTATGCTATGTGTTGTCATCTATTAATACAGTATAAATGTACATTAAGGCTCATTAAATGCGTTGTCATCTTCATTAATGCACATTAAATGCATAGTTATCCTTTGATCTTCTTGGTTGGTATGCCGACCAACTCTCCTCGGGTGCCGACTAACTCTCCTCGGGTGCCGACCAACTCTCCTCGGATGCCAACCAACTCTCCTCGAGTGCCGAATATTTCCACGTAGGATGACATGTGTCCTTTTTTGATTGGTCCTCGTAGATGGAGAATTTTTTCGTTAATAGAAGCCCCTAATGCTCCATTCTTGATGGTTCACTCGGTGCTCGTGAAATTCTTGATCTGCCTTCTTGATTTGTTCAACATAAAGTGCATTATCTCCTAGACGACATATAATGCAGGCTGATCGATGGTTGCTAATCTTTCTTTTGAGGAACTCCGTGTGCTATGTATCACCCCTGGGAATTTGGATGCAGCCATGCCATAGTACGCATCTTGTAGCTTGTAGCTTGTCATAATCTTCAAGTATGTTGGTTGGTTGGTTGGCTAACCAACCAATTGCCTCCTGTGTCGAACAACTGAGTGTTAACTTTACGTGCTTGATTTTTCTGATTTATGCTCCTCTGAATACTTTGTAGAGTAACATACTAGCTTTTGAACCCAACTCTTCAATCTGATTAGTACCAAGCTTGTGGTGGACTTCGAAACATACTCATACAACTTCTTCTTCAATGTTGGTCGGGACAATAGTAGTAAAGATCTCAGTGATGTAGATGTTGAATCTGACTCCTGAACTTCAATAACATGTGCATAATAACTCCTGAATATGCCTCTTGAACTTCAATATGCCTCCTAAACTTCAATAGCATGTGCATAATAACTCCTGAATATGCCTCCTGAACTTCAATAGCCTCGTGAACTTCAATATACCTCCTGAACTTCAATATCAAAACTAATTCCTGAGCAAAAAAATAACTTCTGAATGATAATTAGTCGGGGCCCCGACTATGTAAGGTTGTGGAGTTGAATTTGATGCTCGACTGCATGATGTTATGAGAATGTGACACCAAATGAACAACTGAATTTGTAGTAGAAGCCCTCAAGTGTGGAATATGAACTTTGAATGCTTTCTTGGCCTTGAAGCATATTTGCTGATGAATATACATATGTAGAAAGACAAATTGTCTTGTTTTGCATAAACAATGAAACTTGCTCCACCTGCTGTATAATTATAGTGACTTGTCACTCTTTGGGCCTAAAAAATGAAACAACTTTCATCCCATGATCCTGCTTAGTTTAACCAACCGGAGTTTATTGTAAATTGATTTGTCGACCAACCGGAGTTGGTGGATTTTATTTATCGACCAACTGTAGTTGGTGGATTTTTATTTACCGACCAACCATAGTTGGTGGATTTTTATTTACCGACCAACCGTAGTTGGTGGACCGACCAACTGTAGTTGGTGGATTTTTATTTACCGACCAACCGTAGTTGGTGGAATTTTATTTACCGACCAACCGTAATTGGTGGACCGACCAACCGT
The DNA here is from genome assembly GCA_949130495.1 of Sambucus nigra. Classification (NCBI taxonomy): domain Eukaryota; kingdom Viridiplantae; phylum Streptophyta; class Magnoliopsida; order Dipsacales; family Adoxaceae; genus Sambucus; species Sambucus nigra. The sequence goes on from OX422208.1 coordinate 301,827,173, forward strand.
AGTTGGTGGATTTTTATTAATAAATGCTAAAGAATTCCTCGGAGCTGACCAACAGATTGTTGGGGATAAGATAATATAAATGCTGGAGACCTCCTCGGAGCTGACCAACAGATTGTTGGGAATAAGATAATATAAATGCTGGAGACCTCCTCGGAGCTAACCAACCATGATAACCTCCCTCATAGCTGCACAAAAATTATTCCAACGTTGCTAATGGATTTCGCACCTTGTCGCCAACCAATAAAAGAGGTCTAGTGTATTTGTCGACTAATTAATGGTCATATCAGTGTGATCGGTGACCATTAAAGCGGTTGCTGATGTATGGGCTTGGTGTTTTACTGATCGCCAACTTCTGCCAACATATGGGGTCTTCATACCTCGTTGCCGACCAACTCTGAGAAAAGTGTATTTGTAGAAAATAATTTTTTGCCCCTGAATTCCAGGTCGCTGGGATTGAGTCAAAAATATTGATCGGAGTTAGCAGGTCAGTAGGTAGAGAACTCATAAAACCCAACACTTTTGATCGTTGAAGATCTTTCCCATAGAAAAGTTCATAATCCGATTTGTTGCTGTAGAACATTAGAATTATGGGGATTGAATTTGTACAACTTCTCTTCCCAGTCAGGTCATCGGAGTTTGATTTTGACGACCAGTGATAAATTCAAAATCAAGTTTAAGAATAAATTTATTAAATTACTAAATCGATCGTCATCAGATACAAGAGAAGACTAATAAATCGAAATTACCACATCAATATGTAAAGATGTGGTCAATATTATGGGAAAGAGAGAATCGTTTTGAATTCTCACCCTTTCCTATGAATGGGTTTGTTTGGAAAATGGTTTCGAACCAAAGATTTGCAGAAATTGAATACAACATATATAGTTTCTCAAATAAATCAAATTGAATAGAACTTTTGAGGTAGATCTGGGTCAGAATTGTGATAAAATTGTTCTTGATTTTAACTTTTCTCATTCTCTGATTAAAAATATAATGGGAATTTGAATAGTCATCAAAGATCTTTCAAAAATTATTTCAAAATCAACAATGAAAATTATCAGATCTTATCATCGTCGTATATATTGGTATATGTAATCATTTAAAATATTTATTCCATGATATAAAATAGAAACTTGAGAATCAAGCAAAAAGTTATGATTTATGAAATCCACTATTTTTCAGATTTCTAAATAAGAATGAATCTAACAGTTATGATTTAAAAATCATGATATGCAACATTTTGCAGATAAAAATTGCACAATTAATTTATGCATATAAACATAAAAATCATGATTGAATCAAAAGATGTATGTATAATTGATTATACGTAGAGAAAATAAAAACTTAGCTTTTGATGGAGAACAATGCTTATAACACGTTCCCACAGACGACGCCAATCTGTTGATGTAAAAAACTAGAATTTAACCTAATTATTTAATCACAGATAAAAATAAACAAGACAAGAGATTTTTAAAGTGGTTCAGCCTTGTTTGAATGGCCTGCGTCCACTGTTTGTGTTATTGCTGACTGTTTGCAGAATTCTCGATAATGGGTTTACCAAGAAATTTCGAGTCCCCTGCTAATGAGGAGGTTACAATGTATTTATAGCCTTGAGGCGGTACAAATGAAAGAATAATACACAGCTGTCTAATAGGCGTATGCGTCTGTGTGATAATAATGAGCATTAAATGCGCAGTCATCCTCTTGATTATCCGGATATGAATGCTATGTGCGAGATGCAGCTCGGACCGCCTAAGTAGCTCGATATACATGAGTTCATCGGTACAGTAGAATTCCTCGGAGAACACTTATTTCTCGGAGCGTTCTGAGTTGGTCGGGGAGGTTGAGTTCCTCGGAGTCCAGGTGTTGTTCAAAAATGTTTACGGGTGCCATGTAAGTTGACACGTGTCTCCATATAATCGGTCCACATCAGCAGACTAAATTTGGTATCAACACCAAGCTTTTTCAAAATTTATATAATCTTCTTCTTGATCAGTTTGCATCATATATAAGTCTAGAGTATCTTGAGAGTCTTCATTATCATCGGTATCACTATTAGAGTCCTCTGAATCACTATTTGTATATGCACTATAGATACTAGTATTATCACCATTTTCTATGTCTAATATTTCTGTAGCATATAATACATCAAATTCTTCTTTTGCTGCAAAATCTAATGTTGTATTAATAATCTTAATACTCTATTTATCTTTCTTGTTGGGACAATATTTAATAAAGTGTCCCTCTTTGTCGCGGTTCAACATTCTTTGGTAGAAGTCTTAGATTGAGCTGCTTCTTTTTCATTTCTATAATTAGGAACTTTCTTATGTTTATTGGTACTTCTTAAAATACTGTCTTTGGTTAAATCTATTTTTCTTGGCTTTAAAATTCCTTTCTCTAAAGGTAGTAGATGGTATGAATATATATTTCTTTGGAAAACCTAAAGGCCTAGCCCTTTGTTTCCAATTTGATTTATTCTTTTTGAATTTACTTTCTTTATATTCATTACCACATCCTCATTGGATTGGATCAATGTCTCTTTCATCTTTAATTGGATTAATCTATTGAAATTTTCTTCAATTAAATTTTCTTGAGTTATATCTCGTCTTCTAAATATAATATAGTCTTTAGCAAAAATTAATTATTTCACCAAGGGAGTTTTTCTTAACTCCAACAATTCTTGGCTAATTCTTGTATTCATTTATTAGGATTTTTCTAATAGCTGGTATTTTTCTAAAATATTCATCCTTTAAGGTCTTACCAAATGTGCAGAAAATGAGTGTGGCGGAGATGCGAATGCTAAGATGGATTTGTGGTAAAACTTGAAAGGATAAAATTAAAAATGAACAAATTCGTGAAACGGTAAAAGTAGCTCTTATAGAGGATAAATTGAGAGAAAATCGACTTAGATGGTTTGGACACGTCAAGCGTAGATCAATGGATGCTCCTGTAAGGAGGAGTGATTTAGTTAGTATTGATGGTAACACAAGGGGTAGAGGTAGGCCTAAATTAACTTGGTGGGATATTATAAAAAAGGACATGATATCATGTGGTTTAGCCGAAGATATTGCACTGGACAGAATGGAATGGAAAAATATGATTCATGTAGCCGACCCCAAATAATTGGGAAAAGGCTTTGTTGAGTTGTTCATAATTATTGTTATATTCATTGATCTTTTCTAATTTGCATAGACTAAGAAGAGCTAGCTTAATTTTTACTAAATCTTGTTCATTAATTTGAGCTATATGTCCAACTCTAATGAATTTTGTTGTAAATAATCGAATAAATTCTTCAATTGATCTTTCATCTTGATGTTGTCTCATTTTCTCAACTTTAGTTATGGATTCTGCATATGTTGCTTGTCATAGATTTTCTAAATAATTCTTAGAAATTATTATAATGGATTGCTCAGCATATTATTTTCATGAGATTGCTTTCCATTGTTCATTAGATGCAAAACACATATTCATTTGATTACGCCATTCATCTAAGGCTTTCTTTCTCATAATCTAAATTAAGGTATATTCCAAGTGGGTTTATGGCTTGACTTGCCATGGTTTTAACTGGAGTAAAAATCTTGCCACTAGTTGAAAAATCTTTTATATAATCAGGTTTAGTCTTTACTAGAGTATTTGAAAAGAGATGAATAGTTATTCCTATTGGTTTACTAAAGAGTCTAAGAGCATTATTTAACCTATTATTGGTTCCAAATTTCTTATTAGCAGGACCTACTTGTGTAGCTGTCATTAATCTTTCTTCTCATTCTTCCATTAATCTTAGGTTTCAAATAAGTTCTTTAGTATTCTTAGATTCTTTTAATTTTAATATATAGTCTTGGGATATCATATTAAATATATCCTTGTCTTGGAATCTAACAGAATGACTTCTTTTAAAATGTTCTTTAAATATCTTCATGTCTAGTTCTGAGGGTTCATTCCCAAAGTTCTGGATTCTAGCTTTCTCTCTGACTAATTCTTTTTTCTATCAAAAGATCTTATGGGTCTAATTATTGGAGCTTGTCTTAATAAGCTAGAATTAGCTTTACTACTAAATTTTCCTCCTGAAGGATCACTAAGTATAGCTTTTTCCATATTTTTAAATCTAATTTCTTCAGTATGGAGACTTTTACTAATAGTCTTAAGAGGACCAAACTAGATAGTAATGTTTCCAGTGACATCATCTTGATTAATAAAGAAAGGTTTATTTTGTATAGTCTTAGTCTCTTGAAATTCTGGCAATCGCCAAAGAGTATTGGCTTTTTATTTCATTGGTCCAGTATTTCTAATACTGTAAGTATGGTTGTAGTCTTAATTATTGGTTCTAACCAATTTTCTTCATTAATTCTACCACTAGGAACTTCAGGTTGAATTCCTTTATAGGGTAATTGGGAAAATTTTACATATCTTTGGAATTCTATATTGATATTAGCATCTGGGATAATATAGTCTTCATAGCCACTTGCATATAGGATTAATTTAAAATATTTGACTTTGTCTACGGTTACCGTAAATGCTGGAATGACATTAAAGTATCCTATATTATCTTATATTTCTAAGTGGGATATCCCAATAAAGCTTTTATCAAAATCTTTCCATCTTTTATCTATTAAGCAATATGATATATTAATATTATTTTGAGATCTATGTAAACCCTGGATTCTTTCTTGAAAGAGTCTAATGGTTAGGAACTGGAATTTGCTATCAGTTCCCCTTGATCTTAGCCATTTTTAGTAAAAAATTTGAAACTAAATATATGACTTGTCTAATACATGATTTCTATAATAATAAGTCATGTTATAATTAGGAGTCTTGGGAGTGCCTCCTTCTTTAAACGAGTCTATGTCTCTAACAGTAGAAAGTTGTCCATTATGTATGAAATCTTTTACAATTTTTCATTCAATTTCACCCCATTCTTTCCATTGAAGAGGGTTGGTGAAGTTTATTTCTTTCTACCATGTTCTAACATTAGATGATGAGTTTTTAAGTTCATAAAATTATTATGTCCAATTTTTGGGATAGGGCTAGCTATCTTATTAGTCTTATATAATTCTTTTAGCTATGATTTTTCTTTCATTATTTTCTATATAAGGAGATTCTCTAAATTTACAGGAGATTACCTATTTTTGTTCAAGTTTTTTTTCCATTCTTTCTACCGAGTATGAATAATCCTTTTGTCCTTTTATATGATTAAGGATTTCTTTTTTAAAAAGATTATTTTCTCTTCTTGCATTTTCATCAGTATCTTCATTATGCTTAACAAGAAAATTAATAGTTTTTTTAATATAGTCTTTTACTTTATTATCTTTTTCTTATTGTTGCACAGATTCCTATGTCATTATAGCTTCTATAAATTCTATACTTTTTTTATATTTAATCTAAACGTGTTAGAATAAAGGGGGAGTCTAATTCTACTTGGGAAGGTTTATCATATATAGACTTAATTTCCTTCATAATTTCTTCATATTTATCTTCTTCATGGACTATATTATGTCTAAGTTCATTAACAATACTATCCATTATGTATCGGTTATGAATTTCCATATTGTTATGATAATTGGTTAAATTTTGCTAAAATTTAACAAAGTCTGTATAGAAGGTGGTTATTCCTTTTGTTTTAGCCTCTAAATCTAATTGTAAGTCTTTAACAAAGCTATTATTGTAGTCTTGTGTGGCTACTATAGATGTTAAGATTAAATTTCATCTCTCAAGTATAAGTCTTGATGCCTTAACTGCATTAGCAATCTCATTTTCATTTATATGGTAATAAAATCTTTCATCACTTATCTTTTCTAGAATTATTTGGTAAAAATCTACTAGGGTCTGAATAGAGAGGTTTACAGGCACCTCATTCCAGCCTGACTTAACTATCCCCATTAGGAAGATAAATGTCTAATCTTGGAATAAGTTTGGCTTGTTCTTTGATGAGTTTGACTAACTCACTTTTTTAGTTTCTTGTCAAAATTTTAAGTTCTGAAATTTCCTTGTTAAAGACTTCTATGTGATTAGTCTTGGTATTTATATCTTCTAATACTTGTACAAGGTCTATAGAGATATGGTTGTCTATTTCTTATATTTCTTTTAAAATATTTTTTTTATTTATGTATCTAGGGTATGTGGATAATTGTCTTATAATAAGGAGAATACACTTATTTTGATCTACTATGCTATTGATAGAACTAGTAGTAACCTGCCTACTGTCTGCGTGTTCGGCTGGCTAGTGTTCAACATGTGAACAACCGTCTATGTGTGAGGTTAAGCAACCTTCTGGGTCTAAATCAGTTATGGGGATAGGTGGTAGTCTGGATGGGTTCTAAAAATATATTTGTAAATGTGTGGGATAAATTTTAAAGGCATTAAAGTCTTTTACTAAAGTAGGTCTGAAAGGAGCATCTTGGCTCTGATACCATATTACACCAGAGTGTACAGTGAGTATGTGTTTCTCTCTCTAAATTTTGATTTTTCTCTCTAAAGTTGGATTCGTTGTGATACCAAAATTTCTTTTCTCTTTACTTCCTTAAATTTTCTAAAATTGTGTGGTCTAAAAATGTAAATCTATGATATATTTGGTCTTAAAATAGAATTTCACTAAAGACCACTAGCTTTTATCTTATTATGGTCCTCGTTTAAGGACCTCATTGGAGCTTTTACACGCACACACACACACACACACACACATATATATATATATATATATATCATCTTATGTATTTATTAATCTATACACACTATATGTATATATATAAAACCTAATGGAATATTTATTTTCTTAGATCAATTTTTTTTATCATTTTTATTTTAATCTTTCATAATGTAACGAAAATGAAGATGGTGTAGTAGGAAAAATAAATGAGTGAGAGTTGGGAGTGAAATTTGATAGTGTTGATGATTTATTTAATTGCTATAAAAAATGGTAATAAGAAAGGATTTTTTGTGAAAAAGAGGACTTCAAAAAAGGATGTTGACGGTGAAATCCAATATGTGAGTGTTTCTTACAGTCGAGAGTTTAAACCTAAAAGTCAAGCTAAAAATTCTTTCAAATTGCATCTAACTTAGAGTATTGTAATGCTAAACTTAGGACTATTATCGATACAAATAGAAAAGTAAAAATTTATGTTATTCACCTTAATCACAACCATGAGTTAAGTCCAAAAAAATCTTGATTTTATAAAACCAATAGGGTAATAAATTTAGTTACTAAAAGAAAACTTGGGATGAATGATTGGTACGACATAAGACCAAATAAAAGTTTTAGTGCATGTGTGGTGGAAGCCATTGGTAATGAGAATGCGCTATTTTTATTTAAAGATTGTTATAACTATAGTGAGAAAGTTAAATGATTGAGACTTAGGGATGAGGATACTTTAGCGGTCCAAAATTACTTTAAGAAAATGCAAGCTAATAATGTTAATTTTTTCTATTTGATAGATTTTGATAATAAGTGTAGGTTGAAAATTTTATTTTGGGTGTATGTGTAACACCCCGTAATTTTATGCATTTAATAGTTAATTAATTCGAGAAAAATTTAAATTACTAGTGTGTCTTAATTTAATGGAATTAATTATGGAATTTTTATATAAATATTAATCGGGAGAATAATTGGTTAATATTTACGGGAAATTAAATTTACTAGGTAAATAGAAATATTTAATTACGTCTTAAGAGTATTAATGACGTGGGGTTTACTTATCTCAGCCTGGAGTCGGTTCCAGACTAAGTTAGGTGAGAGCTAAGAAATTTTATAAACTTATTCGGATGTCAATTCCGAGTGCACGGTTGTGTCCGAAAGGACCAAGATAGTCGGAATAGAGTACTCAGGGGTAGTAAATGGGTCTCGGGGCATTTTTAGGCATAGCCGGTCCCACACGGGGTATTTGGGTCACTTGGGCTTAGCCCATTAGGCTAAAAACGGGATTAAGCCTAATTACTTAATTAAAGGGAAAAGGGGAACGACTGGTTTCCTTGTGAAAAACCTATAGTGGGAGAGAATACCCTAAGGAGCGGTTAAAGGCACTGGGAACCAATTTGGAAGACAAAGGAAAGAACCAAATGTGATTTCATCATCAACCTTGAGAATCACAACTCCGGATCAGACCCTATGAAACCATAAGGCAAGTAGTTAACTTGTTGTAGCATTTATTTGTATTACAATTCATATTTGTGTGATGTGGGAATCAAAATTCGTTTTGGGGTAAAGAGGGTATAAAAATGGGTTTTTTGTAAATCAACCTCCTGATTAGAAATCCTTGTAGAGATTTATGATATAATATGAGATTTATGTATACTGGTTAGATGTGAAAACCCAGACGAATTATGAACTAATTTTGAGATGGTAATTTGGTGTTGAGACTAATTAATGAATAACGCGACTTTTTCCCCAATTCAAAAAATAGGAGAGAACGGAAATTTAACGGGGTTTGGGGACTTTATAGGGGTTCCTTATGATGTTCTTGGTGTATTATATTGATGAGAGGACTTGGGTTAGACTGTAGAAGGAGTTGGAAATTTAAGGTTTTCGTCCATGGCAGAAACAGGCTTTCGGAGAAGACGAAGACCTGTTCGATCGATCGATCAATGGCTGGGATCGATCGATCGATGGTCGAGGATTTTTGGCAGGTCATCCAGTTTTAGTATATAAGGGAAATTTAATTAAAATTCTTTTCCCGCACCTTATTTAGTGAAAAATAAATGTAGGACATAAATTCTAATCAATTATGAGTGAAAGTAATTGGGATTTGGAGGGAATTTATAATTTTGGAGAAATATATTCCAAGACATTAAATTTCGGATCAAGTGGGTGAGTCCGGGTATAGTGGTTGAGTGATACCAAAGTAATTAAATTAATTAATATGCAAATTAATTAATAATCTGAGTTGGACCATAAACACAAGTTATGACGTATAGGTTAGTGTTACAGGTTTAGTACACGGTAAAGCCGGGATTGCTTTAATTATATATATGTATATACGGTGTGCGATAGTATATATATGTCTCACTAAGTGGTGGAGATACTATTGTTCGTTCTCCATTGTCCGCGCATAGTAAAGGTCGACCACCTTCAAAGAGGCAACAGAGCAAGAAAATCAAATTTATTCAAAAAAAGAGAAAGGTAAATCTTTTATAATTTAAGTTTATTATACACAACTTATGTTATTGATACAATTAATATAAATTTATTAATTTTTTAAGATGAAAAATCTACATCTCATAAGCCACGTGGTATATCTTCCTAAATTGGTGCTTCACATAACTTATTTTCCTTGTCTGATACAAGTCAAGACTTCGTCGGTGGATCTTGTGTTCCAAACTCTAATTCTGCTATATCCAATAAGACAGACTACCATCGCCAAATGAAAGTATTTTTTACTCTTATTTATTTGTTCCTAATTTATTAATAAAATATGTATGTATCAACAACCCTTTTAATATTTTATTGTGCATGCTTATGATCATCCGTGTGACAACCCGGATATAAATATGATAAATTCCATTTAAATCATGCATATCCTATGTGGTATGGATAATATGTTATTAATATATATAATGTTAGGTTATTATATTTAGTCTAATCCTTCCTTCAAAAATCATGCAATATCGAGTTGATTACAAAGAAAAAATTTGAAGTTTTTGGTAGGAATGTTCATGCTGAAGACTAGTTTTAAAACCTTATAATGTAACAATTGACTTAATGTGAAAACTATATAGTTTTAGATATATGAGTTATGTTTGTAACTCAATAAACGGTGTGTTAAACGGATATTCGAGTAAGAAGTTATATCGAATTTACGAATGAGGGAAAATTTGTCCATTCTTTTTAAGTGGTAATTTGTCTTTCAGTAAGCCAAATAGTTTAATTTGATTGGTTGGAAAGGAAGGCAGCCCTTGCCGACTTAAACCTATCAATCACACCTATTTCTTTAAAAAACTTGACCCTTGGTTCAGTTTTGAAGAGTTTTAGATTGATGAAAGAGAATTGTAAAGCTGAGGAAGAAGAATGTGAGGAGAAAAATTAAAAAAAAGCCATAAAAAATTACGTAAGAGTCCCTAAGATAATTCTATCCATAATTTTTGTTATTTTTCTTATATTACTGATTTAAATGATATAAATCATCAAGTTTTTACTAAACTTTCACTCCTTAATGTATATGTAGGTATAGATACAAGTTTGAAGAAAGTTGAAGGTGTAAATCCTTTATATTGCTTTCTTTAAAACTATTTTGATTTGAGACTTTCATTCATTTTTGTATACATATTGAAATTGATAAATTCCCATTGGATATAAAACTAGAATCACATATTCATAGCATATCCGTGAGTTATAATTAATCTCCTTGTGGTTAGACTTCGGGGATGGTTGTAAGTCGGTACATAGTTGCCATTTGCACAATCTGCTTGGATATGCCATGAGTTTGATAAAGCTTTTGACATAGCAAATGAAATTTGAAAATTATGAAACTTTAATTTTGTATTATTCAACATGTGTTTTGAAATTGGGTGGAATATTATTGAAAGTTATTATGTATAAAAATTATGAAATTTTTTGGAAGTTGATTGAATGATAGAGGAGCTGATAGGGCAGATTTGTTATGTAGTAAAGAAATGGGCATATTTTTCTCTAAGGAACTTAAAATGATGCGTCGTCTTTTGAATTGGAGATCTAATATGTTAATGATGGAATTAACTAGAATGAATTAAATTATATTTGGGCTATGATTTGGATATGTTAAATATCTTAACATTAAATTAAATGGTACTTCATTTATGATAAATGATTTGAATGGGATTATGTGTTGCTTATGAATTTAGTTACATTTAAGTTATTGTTTGGATTATTGATATTCTTATGATTATACTAATATTTTAAGAATGATATGAAGGGAGGAACAATCGGTAGAACAAGTGTCCAACAAAGGCAAGGGAAAATCCCATTAAGTGGCCAAGGTGAGTATACTCACTGTAAAGAGTATTTGTATACTGTTATGAATATGAAATTGTTCATTTCAGTTCACCGAAATAGGAGGTTACTTCCCTAACTAGAATGGAGGAGAATTTTCTATTAAAGACAAGGAGTTACTCCTCGACGAGAAATGGGGGAGAATTGTTTATTGCAGACAAGATATGTGAATCATGATTTTGAAAGTTGGGTCAATCATTAAAAATTGGCCAGATAAGTTTATATATTATTACATGGATATGATTTATTGCATTTAATTTTATCCAATAAGGTAGTAGTGATTTATTCACTGAGCTATTTTACTCTCGATTCCAATGTTTATATTTTTCAGGTAACGTGATGTCACTGCCAAATCTTAGAGGTCGGGTGGGGTTAGCAGGGGATGCATAAAATCATAATTTTAGTCAAATGTAAATGTGATAAATTTAAGCCTACTTATCCTTAAAGTAAATTTTAATAAGTGTAACTGCTTTAAAATTGTGAAAAGTTTTTAGTTTTATGGATTCATGTTGATGACTCAAAAAGGATACTCGTGTTTATGGTTTGGTTAAGGCAATTATGGTTTGACTCACTTTGACTTTAAAACTTAATTATAAGTAATTGGGTAGGGGTACGTCATCTTATGGTATCAGAGTCTAGGTTTTTGAGATTTTGGAGTTAGAAGCGTCTAGATTTGGCAGTGGGCATAGAAATTATTTTGACTTATAAGTATTATATATATATATATTATTGTACGGGATAAGTAGTGTAAGGATCTTGCAGGAAAGGAAATAAGATTTTGAGGTTTATTCAGGGATGAGAGAGAATACAGGTATTTTAATATGAATCATTACATTGTTTTATATGTTGTATGGACAAACGTGTCATTGAAGAAAATTTTTAAAGACAAAATGTGGTATGAAAAATTGTGAAGTATTGGAAGTGATCTCTTCCTAACTTATGTGGACTTGAGTCGTGTTACTTATTAAGCCATGGATGGGTGCACGCCTCATCTGTATGGGAGAGAGATGTACGGAACCCATATTCCATTAAAGGATAAGAATTGAGGAGAATTACTATTACATGATTATGATGGGACTTAAATTGTTAGAATGTGAATAAAATGAAGATTCACATAGTAAAGGTGAAATGAGAAGATTACTAGTTGTATATTTTTAAATTTAATATATGAAATGGTCTGAACTATAAAAAAAATTCAATTACTAGTCAATATAACACAATTGATCCGAATATGGGTTTTTAGTGAATTATGATGAGTAGAAGAAAAGAGTAATGAGAGTTGAGATGTACGTCTTTAATAGTATGAGTACATGTAGTAGATATTACTCTTATGATGTTTTAAGATGCTTATATGAGTACATGTAGTGGATATTACTCTTATGATGTTTTAAGATGCTTATATGAATAGTAAAGTTAAGATGAGGTGTTAAAGAGTTGGAAGTTTAAAAATATTGAGGATTTCTTACAATAGTATGTGTTGTGTATGAGTATGGGAAAGATGTTATTCGGGTTTGAATATCAACAACTGGTTTGGGTCGATATTGAGTTATAATTGTCATTGTACGTATGTGTTATCACTAAGGGTATGTCATATAATGAATATGGTTGACATTATAATGAGTCACTAAGAAGTATGTGTAAGGATAATGTGTTATGTGAGATAACATACTATGATACATTAAGGTACTTATACATATTATTTGAAAAAAAATACGACATATAATAGTTAGAGAAGTATTATGGGGCTGGTAAGTATGGTTAAGGTTTTAAGTGGTTATGTTACGTTTAACATCAACGTTACTAAATTGGTAAAGTGAGTGTATTGGTGATGTTGCATAATACTATCATGTATTCTTTACATAATGCACACAAGATGTTTGGAAATATTTTGAAGACATATATACACATTATATGATGTTCTTTAAGAATAATGTTGATGAATGTGGAAAAAAACACCGATAGTGTCACTAAGGATTGGGATAAGATTATGGTTGTAAAGTTATTGTATTGGCTAGATGATATGTTAAGGTCCTTGTATGTTTAGTTAAATAACAATCAAACAATGCTGAAAAAGAAATATAATGAGAAGTTATATTGAGTTCAGAGTGCATGACTACACAATACACATGAAAACGAATATGGAATCTTTGTTAATTATAGACATTTGGTGAATAATTATTCATGATTGATATATGAAAAGTAATGAGGCTATATTTATATTAGGGATTGTCATAATTATATTTAACATACTCTTAAACTTCAGATATGATGTGGATAGTAGTTAAAGCCAATCACATGTATATGGTATTGAATGGAAGATGGAGAGAAGAAGTATAAGAAGCTAGTATTGTAATAAAATATTTATGATTTGAAATATTACATGAAGATAAGAAAAGATTATAGGAATGAAGGGAGAAACGTAAAGAATGATACTAGGTTTATTAAGAATGTTCACTCATTGTGAATATAAGATGATACAATCGATAATCTATTATGTGTCAATGTTTGACATATGTATATAAAGGTATGGAGTAATATATGTGTTGGAAATTATTTTTCATTGATAAAAAATCATTATATGATTATCCTTATGTATAAATGATAAAGAAAATGAAGATATTGTGAAAGAAGATTTATCGTACATCGAGGAATCGGTGAAAATTCTTGGTCATAAGGAGCAAGTATTAAGGAATAAAGTTATTTACTTAGTTAAAGTGTTGTGGAGGAGCTATGAAAAATTAAAAAAGAAACTTGGGAAAGGGAAGATAGCATGAGGAAACAGTATCCACAATTGTTTGGTAAGTGACATTCACACTAAATTTTGAGGATGAAATTTTCTAAGCTGGGAAAGTTTTGACAACCTGGATATGATTATGATAAATTATATTTAAATTATATTTACATTATTGTAACAACCCTTGGCTTTGGAGACTCAGAAATTAAATTTTTGGGAAAATTGAAATTTAATTAAATTGGAGAATTTTAAAATTTGTGAATTGAAGTCCAAAAATAAAGGACATTTCGAAGTATTTTGGATGATAATTTTGAGTGTACCATCGATCCCGGAAGGGTTGAGATAGTCAAAATGACTGTCATTGGGTTTTATTTCGGCTCCAAAATATTTCTAGGTCAGTTTGACTTGAATTGGAGTAAACGAGTCATTTAAAGTGTGTATTAGCATTTAAGATTGGGACTTATGTTTTAAAGGTTTAAGAGTCTTACGGGACAAGCCTTCTCATTTAGATAAAGAGAGTAAGATAAAGAAGAGAGAAAAGAAGAAGAAAAGAAGAGAGAGAGGAAGAAAAGCTTGGAGATTCTGGCCCAAATGCGACATCGAGGACGATCTAACCTCTACAAATCTGAGGCAAGTGTTTAATCTTGATAAATAGTTATTTGTGTATTTCATTTCATAATTTTTGGGTTAAAGAAATGGATTTTGGGTATTAATATCAAAACCTAGATTTTTGGGTTTAATTTTGAAATCAATGTTTACATATGGGTTTAAATGGTGTAGAATGGTTGGGATCAACTTTGGGTTGATTTAATGGCTTAAAATCATGATTTGATGAAGTTACGGGGGTTTGAATAGAAATTTTAGGGTTCAAAAATTCGTGGGTTCATTGAGGAGGATGAACCCTTCAAATTCTGCAGACCCGAATCGATTCGCCCCTTAAGCGAATCGATTCGGCCTAGGCAAATTGGCAGGTCTGCATTGACCGAATCGATTCAGACCCAAGCCGAATCGATTTGGCATGAGACAGAAGCCCAGGTCTTTGGACCCGAATCTATTCGCCTTGGAGGCCGAATCGATTCTCTAGGCCGTATCAATTCGGATTAGGGCTGAATCGATTCGAAAACACGGCATTTTGAAGAATTTTCTTTATGGTGATTTCAAACCCTTTTTGGTTGGGTTTATTGATTTTGGGTCTTCTCTTATGATGTAAGAGATATGTTTAGGGAGACACTAGGGGGTTTCTCACACATTGTGATCATGGGGACTTCTTGGGAAAATTTGGGAAAAATATATCCAAGTGTGTATTTGGAGATGTGTATAGAGATTGTGGGGAAACCTCATTGGGATTGAGAATCATACTTAGAGAAAAATTGTAAGTATAAATGTGTTGGGAGGCTAAGAACTCTTATAGAGAGTTGTGAGTATATGTTGTGAAATCTCTGGGCTGACATTTATATTGAATCCTTATAAGGATAGGATATGATTCAGACACAGTTTGGGACCCAATGAAAGAGAGTGGTCGCATACCCTTAGTAATGATAAACTTTAAGAAATAAATCCGAGAGATCTTAGACTAGGGGATTCATAAAAGTGATTGAACCATAGTCGAAATCGAGAGCGATGGGATCATATTACCAACTAGAGTATAGTGTGTAAATCTAGTTAGGGGTAGATGTTGTTTATCAGTGTGTGATTTATATTTGGTATTTTCCCTAACATATGGGATTATTTGCTGAAGATAAGACTGAGCTTGAGGCTTATAGACTATTAGTTATATGTATACCAGTAGTTGAAATTATTACTAGATTCCTTAATGTGCTCTCGGATATAGATGGTATGTGTAGGGATGGTTTCCTACACAAAATTTTGGGTGATAACCCTAATGTTGAATATATATGTATATATATATATATATATATATATATACATATGATTTTGGGAGACTATTCATCATAGGAAAAATGGATGAATATGTTTCAAGTGAGGAATTGTATTCACATATCGAGCTAAATTTAAAGGAAATTATGGTGACGGCTTGTATATTGAGGATTATGTATACTTATAGTCGAGTGTATATAGATATCTTATACACATGAACAAGAATTAGTTTATATATATAGATGTAAAGATATGTGAATCTATGTATATATATCTATATTGATATGAATATATGGATATATCTATGTTGTGGACATACATGGTATGGATATCTAAATCGTATATGATGGTTTAGGGTTTAATCGTATGATGGGATCACATGGATGTATGTATATTGTGCATGTGAACGATATACATACTTATGTGGTTAAGCATACCCCGCCCATGCTATCATTGGTAAGCTTTCGCGCAAAGGGTGAGCATCCTGGCTCGAGGAGCAGGGTGTGGATATTCCCCAGGTTATAGTCGTCCCGTGTGTTATTATGTGATTTATATTTTTGGGATGAGACGTGGTGGGTATGTTTCGTCTCATTACTGGTTAGGAGCTATGACCGCTTCCCGGGACGTCGTGTGTGTGAGTTTACCACGAGATGGGTGTCGTTGAGCCCCACCATGGTGGTCCCTAGTTGCTACGTGAGCCGGGCACTGGGAAGAGGATAGCATGGTGCAGTTTTATCGGTGATATATATAGCCGGGTATATTTATTGTGCATGGCCATTGTACATCAGATGTGATATGTACACTTGGCCATGGGTATGGATGATGGTATATATATATATATATGTGGATAAAATAAAATGTCTATATATATATTTATATATCCTATAGATGATAGGATATGGAATATTTGTGGAGTACATCTTGGATGATTATGGTGTACTAGATTGATGGGGGTTGATGTATCGCATTTAAGGAATATTTCGATTACATCATCCAAAGGATATTATTGGAGATTTTTAGTTGTTTTCATATTGTAGTCTAAAATTTAGTAGCAGTGGTAGTATAATATGGTATGTATGGCATTATGGATCTCTAAGATCGACGTTGTCAAAGAGTAGTGTAACGGGGTGGTTCCTTGTTTGGATTTCGCTTTGCGAGACACCCCACGCACGAAACGTAGTGCAGTGCTGAGATTGGAGAAAAGTTCTGTAAAATATCTATGTGTGGCATGATGGATCTCTAGGATCAACGTTGTCAAGGAGTAGTGTAACGGGGTGGTTCCTTGTTTGGATTTCGCTTTTCGAGACACCCCACGCACGAAACATAGTGCTGTGCTGAGATTAGAGAAAAGTTCTGTCAATAATAACTTTTATGCATGTTTTTAGTAATTAAATCGTATGATTAAACCCAAATATAAATGGGTAATGTATTAAGAATTATAATTAATTAAATTATAAACCATAATCCATTAAGCCTATTATGGCATATTTGTTTGTAAACATAATCAAGTATGATTAGAAAAGGGGTGGATTCTTGGGTTAAGATAGGAAGGCAAATCTCGTGGGAATAGGCGGGGCCTATGTTAAGTTAGGTTGTCCTTATAATTGGGGTAATTTAACTAAAATCTCAGGACGCGAATAGGTGCGCGCCGCTAGATGAGAGGTGAGTTGGGGTTCCACGAGAGTGCGATTCCGCTTTAATTATGAAATAAGAGTGCACTGATATTTATTATACACGGTTAAAACACTTGCTAAATATTTTTCACACTCGGGCTCTGACCCGTTTACTTTTCTCTCTGGCCTGTATATATATATATATATATATATATATATATATATATTACTACAGGTGTCCTACCACATGGATATTGGATGCCCTCCATCCAGAGTCTTGGGAGCCGTGACAGGTGCGGACTGTTGCGGGACTTAGATTATAGTCGCTTCCTACTTCTTTAAATATCTAAGTAGGATTCATGTTTTATATCGGGTTTACACCCAAGGAATATTTATAGATGTGTATATTTATTCCATTTCAGTTATTGTATTGGCTGTGACCCGACAGCTGATTCGGGTTTACTTCTTTGTAGTATATTCAATTGTAGTTATTTATTTCATTTTATTCTAGCATTTCATTTATCATAGTTCTTTTATTCACCTTTCTTTCCTTTATTAGTAGTGTTATAGTGTTGGTATGTTGTTCGTTGCATATTTTATTTAATTTTAACATCTTGCTTATATGATATCAGGTAGTTAGTCCTATATTATATAGTACCGACAGTTGATGTTGAGACTGGATCATCTGAAACTCCTGATTTATTGTAGTATAGGGCTGGCCACCAGTTTTTATATTAGGCGGGGTGTTACAGATGGTATCAAGGCATCAGGTTCTAGAGTTCTTAGGATCTGTGAAAGTTTTCTGCGTTCTTCCGTTAACATTCTTGAGATAAAGCCCTACTATTAGGAGTGTTGTATTCACAGCGTTTATCTTTTTCTGTGAAGTGTATTCACTTGCTTGACGTTCTAATAACAGTTGCTCTCGTTTCGTTTCAGACGTCACCTAGATTATGTCGTCTAGGAAAGGACACGATTAGAGAGAAAATACCCATAGCAGATTTTGGGTATGCTTTGATTGGAGGTATTTGTTTTCCTCAATTCAGGCGGGAATAAGTAAGAGAATCTAGCAGCAATTCAGGGGGGGTTTATCGGTGGTTGAGTAAGAAAGGGAAAATTTACTCGAATGGCGAATCTTGGACTTAGTAAGGTAAGTCCGAGGAGAGGCATATTGTGTAGTCCTTGGGAGGTTTAGATTGAGAAACCCGTCAACCTTTGTTAGGAAACCTGGTGTTGGTGACTTTTACCGATGTGAAGTGGGTGGAGTTGTCCTAATATCAGGAGTATTGCCTTATGGGATGAGGGAGAAAGAAATTGGAGACTCGTTTTCGTTAAGTAGGACCGAAGGAGTTATCTGGGGTCGCAATCGCATTTTGTCCTCCAATCTGGTTAGGAAGGATTTGGAGGAAGATGTTTATCTTGTGGAGAAATAGGTTTAGGATTAATGATTGTCCTAGAATAAGTAGAGTACCCTAAGTTGAGATT
This sequence comes from Sambucus nigra, assembly GCA_949130495.1. Classification (NCBI taxonomy): domain Eukaryota; kingdom Viridiplantae; phylum Streptophyta; class Magnoliopsida; order Dipsacales; family Adoxaceae; genus Sambucus; species Sambucus nigra. Next base: position 301,845,831 of record OX422208.1, read on the forward strand.
CAAGGACTTGCCTTGAAATGATGTTTTAGGGTGATGAAAAGAATTAGTATGGTTGGGAGGTTTAGAGCTTAGTGGATTTATTTTGAGTTGAGAATTTAGCTCATAGCTGTGCTAGTTTTGAGAACTAGGTAGTGGTTAGAAGTGTTGCATTTGTTGAGGCCTTGTGTTCTAGACATAAGGTATTTGTTTGGCGTGTCGAAAGACGCGGGATTTATTTATATTATATATTATTACATAGGCCTTCGGGCAATATCTAAAATATAAAAACCTTTTATAAAACCTTAACCCTGGTTCAACTAATCTCAATCCCCGACCTAGCTACACAGTAGTGTATTAGGAGGGTTCTTTGTTTGGATTTCGCTTGCGAGACCTCCCCCGCACGAAGGTGGCTAGCGTCAGGATTTGAGGAGAGTTCAACCATTGGGAATTTTCAAACTTTTATATAATTAATATGTTGTTCTGGATTATACTGGTGATAGTATATTACGATTTGAGGCCAATGGAGCCTGATTATAATTCTACGAGTGGAAGCTCGAGTACGGGGTGTATGGGCCGCCCTGGGTAGTAGTTTGTTTTAAAATCTATATGGTTCGACGTGAGAACTAGGAGGATTGGTGTAAGGACTAGATGAGATTGAGGTCCGAGGCATATCTTAAAATTTTGCGGGCGAAATTTTTATAAGGGGGGAAGTATGTAACAACCCTTGACTTTGGAGACTGAGAAATTAAATTTTTGGGAAAATTGAAATTTAATTAAATTGGAGAATTTTAAAATTTGGGAATTGAAGTCCAAAAATAGAGGACATTTTGAAGTATTCCGGATGATGATTTCGAGTGTACCATCGATCCCGGAAGGGCTGAGATAGTCAAAATGACTGTCATTGGGTTTTATTTCGGCTCCGAAATATTTCTAGGTCAGTTTGACTCGAATTGGCGTAAACGAGTCATTTAAAGTGTGTATTAACATTTAAGATTGGGACTTACGTTTTAAAGGTTTAAGAGGCTTACGGGACAAGACTTCTCATTTAGAGAAAGAGAGGAAGAGAAAAGAAGAATATAGAGAGGAAGAAAATCTTGGAGATTCCGGCCCAAATGCGACATCGACGACGATCCAACCTCTACAAATCTGAGGCAAGTGTTTAATCTTGCTAAATAGTTATTTGTGTATTTCATTTCATAATTTTTGGGTTAAATAAATGGATTTTGGGTATTAATATCAAAACCTAGATTTTTGGGTTTAATTTTGAAATCAATATTTACATATGGGTGTAAATGGTGTAGAATGGTTGGGATCAACTTTGGGTTGATTTAATGGCTTAAAATCATGATTTTATAAAGGTATGGGGTTTGGAATAGAAATTTTAGGGTTTAAAAATTCGTGGGTTCATTGAGGAGGATGAACTCTTCAAATTCTGCATACCCGAATCGATTATCCCCTTAAGCGAATCGATTCGGCCTAGGCAAATTGGCAGGTCTGTATTGACCGAATCGATTCGAACCCAAGCCGAATCGATTCAGCATGAGACAGAAGCCCAGGTCTTTGGACCCGAATCGATTCGCCTTGGAGGCCGAATCGATTCGCTAGGCCGAATCGATTCGAAAACCGGGCATTTTGAGGAATTTTCTTTATGGTGATTTCAAACCCTTTTTGGTTGGGTTTATTGATTTGGGGTCTTCTCTTATAATGTAAGAGATATGTTTTGGGAGAAACTAAGGGGTTTCTCACACATTGTGATCATGGGGACTTCTTGGGAAAATTTGAGAAAAATATATCCAAGTATGTATTTGGAGATATGTATAGAGATTGTGTGGAAACCTCATTGGGATTGAGAATCATACTTAGAGAAAAATTGTAAAAATAAATGTGTTGGGAAGCTAAGAACTCTTAGAGAGAGTTGCGAGTGTATGTTGTGAAATTTCTGGGCCGACATTTATATTGAATCCTTATAAGGTTAGGATATGATTCAGACACAGTTTGGGGCCCAATGAAAGAAATTGGTCACATACCCTTAGTAATGATAAGCTTTAAGAAATAAATCCGAGAGATCTTAGACTAGGGGATTCACAAAAGTGATTGAACCGTATTCGAAATCGAGAGCGATGGGATCATATTACCAACTAGAGTATAGTGTGTAAAACTAGTTGGGGGTATATGTTGTTTATCAGTGTGTGATTTATATTGGGTATTTTCCCTAACATATGGGATTATTTGATGAAGGTAAGACTGAGCTTGAGGCTTATAGACTATTAGTTATGTGTATACCAGTAGTCGAAATTATTACTAGATTCCTTAATGTTCTCTAGGATATAGATGGTATGTGTAGTGATGGTTTCCTACACAAAATTTTGGGTGATAACCCTAATGTTGAATATATATGTATGTATATATACATATGATTTTGGGAGACTATTCATCATAGGAAAAATGGATGAATATGTTTCAAGTGAGGAATTGTATTCACATATCGAGCTAAATTTAAAGGAAATTGTGGTGACAGCTTGTATATTGAGGATTATGTATACTTATAGCGGAGTGTATATAGATATCTTATACACATGAACAAGAATTAGTTTGTATATATAGATGTAAAGATATGTGAATCTATGTATATATATATATTGATATGAATATATGGATATATTTAAGTTGTGGACATACATGGTATGGATATCTAAACCGTATATGATGGTTTAGGGTTTGATCATATGATGGGATCATATGGATGTATGTATATTGTGCATGTGAACGATATACATACTTATCAGGTTAAGCATACCCCGCTCATGCTATCATTGGGAAGTTTCCGCGCAGAGGGTGAGCATCCTGGCTCGAGGAGGAGGGTGTGGATATTCCCCAGGTCATAGTCGTCCCATGTGTTATTATGTGATTTTTATTTTTGGGATGAGACGTGGTGGGTATGTTTCGTCTCATTGCCGGTTAGGAGCTATGACCGCTTCCCGGGACGTCGTGTGTGTGAGTTTACCATGAGATGGGAGTCGTTGAGCCCCACCATAGTGGTCCCCAGTTGCTACGTGAGTCGGGAACTGGGAAGATCATAGCATGGTGCAGTTTTATCGGCGATATATATAGCCGGGTATATTTATTGTGCATGGCCATTGTACATCAGATGTGATATGTACACTTGGTCATGGGTATGGATGATGGTATATATATATATATATATGGATAGAATAAAATGCCTATATATATATTAATATATCCTATAGATGATAAGGTATGGAATCTTTATGGAGTACATCTTGGATGATAATGGTGTACTAGATTGATGGGGTTTGATGTATCGCATTTAAGGAATATTTCGGTTACATCATCCAAAGGATATTATTGGATATTTTTAGTTGTTTTCATATTGTAGTCTAAAATTTAGTAGCAGTGGTAGTATAATATGGTATGTATGGCATTATGGATCTCTAAGATCGACGTTGTCAAAGAGTAGTGTAACGGGGTGGTTCCTTGATTGGATTTCGCTTTGCGAGACATCCCACGCACGAAACGTAGTGCAGTGCTGAGATTGGAGAAAAGTTCTGTCAAATATCTATGTGTGGCATGATGGATCTCTAGGATCAACATTGTCAAGGATTAGTGTAACGGGGTGGTTCCTTGTTTGGATTTCGCTTTTCGAGACACCCCACGCACGAAACGTAGTGCTGTGCTGAGATTAGAGAAAAGTTATGTCAATAATAACTTGTATGCATGTTCTTAGTAATTAAATCGTATGATTAAACCCAAATATAAATGGGTAATGTATTAAGAATTATAATTAATTAAATTATAAACCATAATCCATTAAGCCTATTATGGCATATTTGTTTGTAAACATAATCAAGTATGATTAGAAAAGGGGTGGATTCTTGGGTTAAGATAGGAAGGCAAATCTCGTGGGAATAGGCGGGGCCTATGTTAAGTTAGGTTGTCCTTATAATTGGGGTAAGTTAACTAAAATCTCAGGACGCGAATAGGTGCGCGCCGCTAGATGAGAGGTGAGTTGGGGTTCCACGAGAGTGCGATTCCACTTTAATTATGAAATAAGTGCACCGATATTTATTATGCACGGTTAACACACTTGTTAAATATTTCACACTCGGGCTCTGACCCGTTTACTTTTCTCTGCTGCCTGTATATATATATATATATATATATATTACTACAAGTGTCCTACCGCATGGATGCCGAATGCCCTCCATCCAGAGTCTTGGGAGCCGTGACAGGTGCGGACTGTTGCGGGACTTAGATTGTAGTCGCTTCCCACTTCTTTAAATATCTAGGTAAGATTCATGTTATATATAGGGTTTACACCCAAGGGATATTTATAGATGTGTATATTTATTCCATTTCAGTCATTGTATTGGTTGTGACCCGACAGCTTATTCGGGTTTACTTCTTTGTAGTATATTCAGTTGTAGTTATTTATTTCATTTTATTCTAGCATTTCATTTATCATAGCTCTTCTATACTTCTTTCTTTCCTTTATTAGTAGTGTTATAGTGTTGGTATGTTGTTCATCGCATATTTTATTTAATTTTAACATCTTGCTTATATGATATCGGGTAGTTAGTCCTATATTATATAGTACCGACAGTTGATGTTGAGACTGGACCATCTGAAACTCCTGATTTAATGTAGTATAGGGCTGGCCACCCGTTATTATTTTAGGCGGGGTTTTACAATTATGTGATATGGATAATGTGTTATTAATATTCAATCTAATCCTATGTTCAAAAACCATGCAATATCGAGTTGATTACAAACATAAATTTTATAGTTTTCAGTAGGAATGTTCATGTTGGGGACTAGTTTTGACCCTTGTAATGTAATAATTCATTCAAGGTGAAAACTATATATTTTTAGATATATAAGTTATTTTCTTAACTCAAAAAACTTTGTCTCAAAAAGGATGTTCGAGTAAGAAGTTATACCTAATTTACGAATGAGGGAAAATATGCTCATTCCTTTTTAAGTAGTAATTTGTCTTTTAGTAAGCCAAATGGTTTAATTTGTTTGGTTGGAAAGGAAGGCAGACCTTTATGACTTAAACCTATCAAAATCACCTATTTCTTCATCAAATTTAACCCTTGGTTAAGTTTTGGAGAGTGTTAGCTTGATGAAATAGAATTTTGAAGTCGAGGAATAAGAATGTGAGGAGAAAAATTGAGAAAAATCCATAAAAATTATGTAAGAGTCACGAAGGTAATTCTATCCATAAATCTTGTTATTTTTCTTGTATTATTGATTGAAATGATATAAATCATCAATTGTTTACTAAAATTTCATGCCTTGATGTATATTTATGGATAAATACAAGTTTGGAGAAAGTTAAAGGTGTAAATCCTTTATATTTCCTAGTTTAGAACCCTTTTGTGTTCAGACTTTCATAAGTTTTTGTATACATAATGGAATTGATAAATTCCAATTTAATAGGAAACTAAAATCATATTTGCATAGCATATCCGAAAATTAGAATTAACATCCTTGTGATTAGACTTTTGTGATGGTTGTAAGTCGGTATATAGTTTCCATTTGCATAATTCTCTTGGATATGCCATGAGTTTGATAAATCTTTTGACATAGCAAATGAACTTTAAAAATTATGATACTTTAATTTTATACTATTTAATAAATTTATTAAAATTGGGTGAATGATTATAGAAATTTATGATGTATGAAAATTATGAAAACTCTTGGAAGTTGACTGAACGATAGAGGAACCAATAGAATAGATTTGCTATGTAGTAAAGAAATGGGCATATTTTGCTATAGGGAACTTGAAATGATCCGCCTTGTTTTGAATTGAGACCTAATATGTTAAGGATGGAATTACCAAAAAGGAATTAAAGTATGTTTGGACAATGATTTGGATATGTTAAATATTTTAACATAAAACTATATGGGACTTCATTTATGATAAATGATTTGAATGAGATTATATGTTGCTTATAAATTGAGTTAAGTTTAAGTTATTCTTTGAATTATTGATATTCCTATGATGATACTAATATTATAAAAATGATAGGAATGGAGGAACAACCAGTTGAATAAGTGCCAAACAAAGGCAAGTAAAAAACCCATTAAGTGGCCAAGGTGAGTGTACTCACTGTAAAGGGTATTTCTATACTTTTATGGATATGATCATAATGTTATGAAGATAAAATTGTTCATTTCAGTTTACCAAAATGGGAGGTTAGTCCCCAATTCGAAATGGGGGAAAATTTTCGATTAAAGACAAGGGGTTACTCATTGACCATGAATGGGGGAGAATTGTCTATTACAGACAAGATATGTGAATTATGATTCAGAAAGTTGGGTCATTCATTATGAATGCACTGGATAAGTTTATATATTATTATATGGATATGATTTATTTCATTTAATTTTATCAATAGAGTAGTAATGATGCATTCACGAGTTATTTTGCTCACAGTTCCAATGTTTATATTTTTCAGGTAACGTAATGGTTAGCAACAGATGCATAAAACCATGATTTTGATCAAATGTAAAAGTGGAAAATTTAAGCCTACTTATCCTTTAAGTAAATTTGAATAAACATAACTACTTTTAAATTGTGAAAAGTTTTTAGGTTTATGGATTCATGTTAATGACTCAAAAAGGATGCTCGTGTTTATGGTTTGGTTAAAGCAATTGTGGTTTGACCCACTTTGACTTTCAAGCATAATTATAAGTAACAAGGGCGGGGCGCGTTAATCCATTTTTTAATGATGTGAATGATATGACCAACGATCCAAATAATTCCGAACCATTTTGACAGTAAGAGGAGATTTGAATTTTTTTTTCCTCTTTTTAGTTTCACAATTTCAATGCTAAATGATGTTTAATATTTATACATCAATGCTAAAATTTTGTTTTTTTATTGAGTTAAAATGTTATTGTATTCTACTATTTAAGTTTTGAATGATGAAGTCACTGGAGAATGTACTGCTAATGTGTTAGTGTTTTTATTGTTAATATTTTGAATGTTTTGTCCAGTCATTGGTGTAGTATGTTAAAGAAAATATAATTTTTTTGTGTTAAATTATCTGTTGAAATGAAGTTAAAAATGAGAATTTAGTAAAGTTATTTGTTTAAGTGAAGACAATAATTATCTGTTTAAGTGAAGATTTAATAGATTGTTGTATGTGGAGGAAACGGGATCTTTTATTTCGGTTTTTGTTATTAAAATAGTGGACCGTGTTTTTTTTTTTGGAAACGTATGGGGGTTCCTAAGCAAGAATATTTGTTTGTTTTAGATGGGTGTCCAACTCAGCATGGGGGCTACTAGGTGGGTAGAATTGCGAGGCTATATAGAATCACTCTAGAAAAATATAAAGAACTTTAAGTTTAAAATAGTTTGTTGTACAAGGTGAGAGTTCCAAGTTGTTTCCTGATCATCCATTTCCCTTCATTTTACATAAATTTCAGAACTCTCTAGTTTCAATATTGGATATAAGTGTCCCAAACAAAAGAGCATTTCTTGTGATAACACGAACATGGTGGTAACTAGTCATAAAAGCATTAGGAGAAGATAATGGTGATTTTATCAAGGTATTTTTACGTTTAACTCAACATTTTTTCATTATAGAAGTCACATTGATTATTTAACCTTTAAATAAATATTATTCCTTAATTTTTGTGTTTTTATTTGACATAAATACCCTTTATAACCAACTCAACCATAGTTGGTGAGAGAAAAACTTTTAGGAGTTTACAAATTTGTTTTCATTTTTCAAATTTTAAAATGTTATAACTTTTGATGGAGAAATATATTTTTTACAAAATTAAAATATCTGAAACATACGCAACGAGATCTATCAAACAAGATCCATGTTAACTATAAAATTTTGAAAACAAAAGCATTAAAAAAAGTTAATATTTAGTGTGTTCACCAAAAAATGAAACCATTCTATATCTGGGACGTTTTCATAGACAGTGAGCTTTTACCGTGCTAATATTATACAAACAATAAACATATATTATTTGGATAAAAAATGAAATAAACAAGTAATTTTTATTTTTTCAATATTGAATACAAATTTTATTTTATAGGGCTCGATTAATTGCTTTCAAAAATATCAATTTCATAAATTTTGGATTACTATATCGAAAGTTGTAGTTCTTTAAAGTTTGAAAGAAAAAAAAAATAACTACCAGTTTAAATTTTGAGGGAACAAAGGGAGAGGGGTGTATTAGTAAGGAAAAAAATCCTTAATTAAAAAATAAGACTTAGTTAATAGGTTGCTAATCAATAAGACCTAAATAAGAAAACACTCTTCAAATAAGTCTTGCATATAATAATTTAAATCTTAGAGTCTGTTTAATAGGTCACATTTGTCATGGTAAATGTGGCAAATGAAAGTTTTGCCCACTATTTTATTTTTAATAGCCCCTATTTGCCATTAAATTTTTGCACGAATACTCATGTCCACATATATCTTTTGACATCCTTTTTTTAAATTTTGTTGGCAAAATTTGCTTACCTATATAAGTAAGCAAAGTTTTTCCACAAACATGCCATCCCTTCGATTTTTTTAAACTTGTTTTTCTTGATTAAAACTTTTTTATTTTGTTAAAAACTGTATTTTTAATTTACATTAAAACTATTTTTTTGGCTAAAAACTGCTTTTTGTGTTAAAACAATTTTTTTTCTAATTGCTAAAAATTGTTTTTCGTTAAAAAAACTTTTTATTTTTGTCAAAATTGATTTTTTATTGTTAAAATTTATTTTTCATTCAGAACTATATATTTTGTTAAACTATTTTTTTCCGTTAGCTCTATCACTTTTGCGCTAAAAACTATTTTTCGCTAGGGATAAAACAACAGTCATTTAACCCCTCATATTGCTCGACAAACCAGAACCTTTGATGATGAACCAAATATTAGGGATAAAACAACAGTCATTCAAGAATTGGAGGTTAAAAAAACTCAAAATCATATTGGTGTGTCATCACCTCATTTGTCTTTGGACTCATTTTCGACTTTTAAGTTATGAGAAAAAATTCGCTCTCAATGTCTTTTGCATCTCATTCAACATTTTGTATATTTTTATAGTCCCAATTTATCTTCCATGCATTGGAATGGGGATTTTTATAGATTTTCACATTTTTAGTTTTGTTTTGAAAGTTTTCTTTAATTTTCTGCCAATTTTCTTTATCGTTTGTAAGAGCCACGTAGGAGAGTCAAATTTTCCTCTTTGGTTACAAATAAAATGAGTTTTCACACACACAAAAAGATTGTTTTTCGCTAAAAACGATTTTTTTTTAAACTGTTATATTTTTGTCAAAACTGGTTTTTTTAAATGTTTTTTTTGTTACAAACTGTTTTTCTTGAAAAAACTGTTTTTTTTTCTTTATTATTAATTGTTTTTATTGTTAAAAATCATTTTTAAGAACTATTTTAATTTCGTTATAAGTTGTTTTTTGTTAAAATTATTTTTTTAGAAACTATTTCGTAATAACTATGTTATGTTAAGAATTATTTTCTGGCTAAAAATTATTTTTTTATATATCAGTTCTTTTATATCTGCCACTTTTGTCACCTGAAAAATTAATATTATCAAACAACACTATCTGATAAATTATAGGATTTGGCTTAGAAAATTTTCCCATTCCATGGAAAAATTTAACCACTTATGAACCAAACGAACCTTTAGTTATATTTCCATCTTGGATTGGGTTTTAAGATCGATGATCAATTATATAAACTTGAAATTAAATAAAAAAACTTAAATACTATATAAACAATTTGAAAAGAAAAAATAAAGGTTTAATCGACGAATAATCCCTTGAACATCTTTTAATAAACGTCTAATCCAACCCTTATTATTTTATTTCAAAAAGTTACACACCACATAAAAACACTCAAAATAAGAACATACTCAAACCCATTTATCCCTCTCCCCTACACCCCATTGTCGGAGCTCTGTTGAGGACAAGGTGTATGAGGTGAGTCGCTAGCGTAGACCTTTAAAAATAAGAGAGTATTGGGTCAATTGATGTTCGAGGAACTAAATGATTTATACTAAAAATGTGTCTTTTTCTATAAAATTTGTATTTATACAATCGACCCAAAAATAAACAACTCAGCAACCATAAAATAATTAAAACACAATGAGAAATTTGTGCATGCAATATCCAAATTTATTCATAGAGTAATTCATGAAACTACACGACATCAATAGTCATTGTAACAATTGAAGGGTAGTTCTTTATTCTCATTTATTAGCAAATAGGATGTTGTGCATAAGAACATTAGTATTTTGACAGGTGGGTAAATTGGATTAAGGAGTAGAATGATGATTGGTTTAACCATTATTTTGTGGGTGATTTTCTTTAACAGTAAAAGATACGGAGAATATGTTAATTCTGGTATGTTTGGTTCAAAGTAAAATATTTTTCAACGCAGTGAAAAGTAATGTGGTGAAATATATTTTCACCTATTTAAAGATAAATATTGTTGATTATTTGTGTTTAAAGGTATATAATTATATGGTTTGCACTTATTCACAATTTTAAATCAACAAAAAAATGATTTTAAAATGTATAAAAAAATATTTCGTTGTTTTACTTTTCAGCACAGGTAAAATTATTTTAGGCGAACCAAACTAACCCCTAGTTGAATTATATATCTTTTGTTTAGTTCATAATGTATCCCATCATAGAATTCTAACTGAGATGAGGAATTATGTTAGGTTTAAAATGTAGTTTAAATAATTTTTTTAACTCAACGAACCTCTACTTTGCCTCAGAGATTTCTGTATGCCCTAATATACCTACCACTGCCGCAACCACCATTATGTAGAGAATAAACCAAAGCCATTGACCAAGTCATCCCACACCTCCCAGTTTATCCAAGCCACTGACCAAGTCAATCCACAACTCTCGACTCCCAACTAACATGTTATAATAAAGGAACTACTTTCAGATTTTCTGTAACAATATATTCGATTTGAATTAATCCTTTATAGATAGAGAAAGAGAGTCAGAATATGTATAAATGTATTACAAAGCTTAATAAGAATTTAACCTTTCAATAAATAAGTTTTCTATTCTTATATGGTATCAGAGAAGAACCTCTAATGAGAACTAATCATTATCCCATGGTTTACCAAACATCCACCGCCATAACTGCCATCGTAATATCTACCTCAGTTTCTCTAGATTCTACCGTGATATTGATCGCCATTGCCACTGCTCAACTTCCTTTAAAACTCACACCCATAACCTATCCAATATGGCATGCACAATTTGACTATCTCTTGATTGGTTATGATATAATTAGCTACATAGATGGATCGTAATCACATCCTTCGATAACAAAGTAGGAGCAAATCTTTAAAAGCGACAAGACCAATTTTGTTGCATGCTATCCAGATTAAATTTTTACATACAAATGTACTTAATAAAAGGATATTGGATCTTCATGATTATCACATATAAGCATTACGCGGAACATAAATGATGTTAAAATAACATACTTCCATAATTGTCACAATTAAAAATGTTGACGGAGCAGTTAACCTTAACGATGTCTAATCGGCCTAAATTTCGGAACACGACTTCATTTTGTATATAGCAATAACATACTCCAATTCCAATGCATTCTAATTATCAGATCTCTTAGTATGGCCAAAAGGGTATTTGGAAATTTACTCTCCTTGAGAATTTAGATTTCTCTCCCTTTCCTATAAATTCAATATGTTGTCATTTTAGAGTGTTTGAATGATGAAAATCAGTCACTTATTTATAGGCAGAGACAGGACCTAAATCTCCAACAGTCACTTAAATATCAACCGTCCATCAAGGTATATGTCCAAAAGTCATTTTGACTCATGGTATTTGGAGAACCCTTTCATTAACCAAAGTGACTCTTAGAATTAATATAATTATGGAGCACATAATGGAGAATTATAAAAAATAATTCTAACAATCTCCCACCTGATCCATAATTATCATAAAGCACGCAATAATCCTTGAGTCATCCTTAAATGGTTTTCCATAAACACCTTCATCAAACAAATCATTAATGCGAGTCATGGTGCTCACACACTAATTCAGGACCATGATCGCTTCCATGTACCACAACATTAACAACTCATCCAATAAGGTGTATAAATAGGGTTATTCCATAATGGTTCAATAATGTCTTTGTAAAAGATTATTTATGTCACATTCTTTCATTCACAAGCATGTGTACAATAACGACAGAAATAAATGATTCTGAAACATTGTATGATATCATAAGGTAGTGTCAAAATAATCACTAAAAAATCCACCACATCAAGATTCTATTGGCTATATTTAAAGACTCGTATCTTAAGCATGCTTCGTTAATGTCTTTCACGATAGCCCAATCATGTGGATTTTCTATATTAACACTTGTACAAATGTGTTAATTGACACTTGTTTCAGAATTTCTTCTTTAAAAGGTATTTACATTCAATGTGTTTAGTTCCTCATATAATACCTAATGTATCTTAATAAAGAAGATTGCAACAATAGTATCATAATATTTCAGCAACTTGGCAATAGTGTCGATAAATCCAAGTCCCAAAATTTAAATTACGTTGTCATAATCAATAAGTTGTAGCATCAAAGCATGCTATAGATTCAGATTTCCATAATAGTCAATGGATTGTGTTGCGCACCTTCATTATATTGGTCGTTAAACTAAAATAAATATAAGTAGATAAGAGTGAACTACACACTTTCCACAAAACTAGTAATCTAAGTTGTAATAACTATTCGCCCAAAAATGAACAGTCAATTTTAATGTGAGCATATAATATTTTAGTATCTCAGAACTTCATCCATTACATATTGAAAATTTATATAACATTTTGTTTCTCTAATTTACAATAAATTGAATATATAAACTTACTCCCACTAATCATAAGTTGTATAAATTGAATATAAATTATTATAAAATATAATGGTATTGCTTCTGAAAATACCATAGTTGGGAAACTAAATTAAGTTTATACAATCATTTCTATATAACATGTGTAAAATATCATAAGAATAATAGTTTTGACATACACTGTGGAGGGGGCTTGAAGGTAATTTTGAGAATTAGAAGAAATCCCACATTAATAACAATGTTTTGGGGATTAAGGCACCGTGGCAGCTCGGCGAGGTAGCTCAGCGTGACAACTTGTATTTTAGCTTGATGTATTAGTCATATTGTATCTTTGTTTATATTGACTGTAAGCTATAACGATTGTAATGATGTAACAAGAATAATATTGAGCTTATGTGAGATTAAACGGTACTCGCGAGAAACCAGGCCTGGCAGGGCCTAGGAGAGCTTTCATGCTCTATCGAATGACCTCACCGTGGAAACTTTAGAGGGACTTGGTTTGGAGTATTGAGAAGTGAGGCACCGTTGGGGCTTGTCCTGACCATCTTAGATACACCTGGTAAACCAGCGAAGAACCCTGACCGTGGAATCTCGGGTGGAAGAGCTTGGAGTTCCATCGGGCGTTGAGTTGTGAACCAAACAATCCTCTAATTAATGTCATATCTACCATAGGTGATGTCACTAGCCAACTAAACAATGTTAGACATGCACTTGGGTAAACCACTGTGGTATTTAGGGCTGTCAGGCAGTTGGTGAGCCACCTCTGCGACAACGACCCCCTGACACACAGTGGTTAGGCAAAAGGTATGTCTTGGCATTTAATGTTTATGACGTGGAGACAACTAGTGCATCAGGTATTTAATATTTGTGACATAAAGTATGAGGGAGGTCTTTCATAGGCATTGATGGCTGAGTTGCCTCGGGGGCGGTGTGGGGGGCTATTTAAGGACCCCAACCACCTTTGAGAAAGATGATCTTTTGAGAGTTTAAGAAGTTATTACTTGAGAGAATACACATCAGAGAGAGTTATTACAAACTAGAGGTCGTATGCATTCACCATTGTCAGTTATTAAGAAGCTTTTAATACCTGATAGAGATTCTTTTAGGGGGTTGGTGTGTTTGGCGACAAGGTGTATCTAAGGTGCTCACTTCTCTCTTCCTCTAGCTAAGTTACTTCTAAGTTTCCTTATTACTTTCTGAGTTATACACGAGAGATTTATGAGATCAAACTAAGTCTTATCTTCATTGAGTTTGTGTTCGTGTGTTCTATCACTAATCCAAGGGTTTAGATAATTAATTTATCATTACTATACTTCAAAGGGGTTACGCCTCCATCTTATCTAAAGTACCCTCTTATATTTGGTGACTCTGTTAGATTTCCCTTATTCTAACAACGAGGCAGAATATGAAGCATTGGTGTTGGGATTGCTAGAGGCTCTTCGAAGGGCGATCCATTCACTTTGCATCAAGGGGGATTCAAACTTGGTGGTTCAGCAAGTTAATGGAGAGTATGCGTTAAAACACATGAGTCTGGCACCATACAGAACAATCATTCAGAGGCTCCTTTGCCAGTTCCATCGGACCAAGATCAAGAGGCAGCCCCGAACGATGAATCACCACCCAGACGCATATGCCACCATTACCCAGAAGATGATCATGAATAATGATGCAACTACTGTCGTGATCCAACAAAGAACAGCTCCTTCGATGGTACAGTCAATTCTACCAATGGAATAGGACACAGATTGGAAGGAATAGATCAAAAGGCAATTGGAATCTGGGGAAGGGGCGATGGGGCTGAGAGAATTAGCCCAATACTTCACGAATCAGGGAAACCTTTACTTCAGAAATGCAGGAGGATGGTTGTCGAGGTGCATCGGCCCAGAAGAGGCAGAGCCAATATTGAAGAAAACACACGAAGCGCACTGTGAAATAACGGAGATACCCCTCGACCGAATAATGCAAAGAGAGGGGTGTTTTTGGCCTAAGATGAAACATAACGCGGAGGAGCTGTAACGGAAATTCTACAAATGCCAATTGTTCTTTGAGGCAGTGAATGTCATTTTGTGGAAGCTCAAGAAGACTGGAGATAGCCCTACATCGACTTTATTAAAGATAGAGTTGTCCCAACAGAGAAAATTGATGCGATGGGACTCCGACGAAGGGCCTCGAGATTCTATGTTCAAGAGGGGAAGTTTTATCGAAGGGGATACTTCAACAAGCCATTGCGTTGCATCACGAAGGAAAAAGCAGCCGAGGTCCTCAAGCAGGTGCACGATCCAGCTCATACAGGAGGGGCCAAGTTATATGACCAGTTGATGACTTTGGGATACTATTGGCCAATGATGGAGAAAGACTCGATTGAGTTCGTTCGAAGGTGCAAGGCTTATCAACTTTATGGAAATATGATCCATACCCCATCAGTGGACTTACACTCCCTGGTAACGCCTTATTCGTTTCATACTTTGGCGTTCGACCTGGTAGGGGCAATACACCACTTTTCGAGGGGGAAGATATGGATACTAGTAGCAACGGAGTGCTTCACAAAGTGGGCTGAGGCGATACCACTGAGAAGGGCAACAACTGGGGTTGTGAGAAACTTCATCAGAGAATACATCATTTGTCGTTTTGGGATCCCAAAGGTTATCCTTTCAAATAATGGAACCCCTTTCGTCAATTCAGAGGTAACGATGCTCACAGATAAATACTCCATTGTCCATCACACTTCGACGGTGGTATACCCGAAGGGAAACGGTCAAGCCAAAGTGACTAACAAAACTTTGGTCAATATCTTAGCTAAAATGGAGGATTTCCTAGGATCGTGGGATGACAAGATACCAGCCATTTTGTGGGCCTATCGAACAACTAAGAGGAATCCCACAGGGTATACACCGTTCTCTCTTGTCTATGGGGCCGAGGTAATTCTCCCAGTAGAGTTAGAAGTCCCCTCTGCTCGATATTCTTTGCAAAGTAGCATGCTCCCCCAAAATAGACATGTGCAGTTGGAAGCGTTAGACGAACACAGAGATAATGCGATGCAACACTTTCAAATGTTTACGAAGCAACTCTCCAGGGCGTATGATAACTTAGTGAGACCAAGAAAGTTAGTATAGGGAGACCTCGTATTAAAAGCAGTAGTGAAACATATCAGGGGGATTCCTCTACCCAAGTTTAAAGCAAATTAGGAAGGATCTTTCACTGTGAAGGAAGCTCATGACTCAGGTTATTGCTTAATTTCTAAGATGGAATAAGACAAACCTTTCGAAATCAATAATAAATGGTTGAAGGTTTATCATGTGTAAGCAATTATGTTTGAGCCACCGATGTATCTAGCTGATTATGAATATACAAGTTCTTTTTATAGTGAGTATACAAGTTCTTTTTATAATAAGTAGACAAGATCTTTTTGTTATAACTCAAACAAAGATGAAAGAATTACATAACTTCACACTTCACAATCTATTTAAACAGTTGTAACACAAATAAATGGCATGATAAAATTGATATCTTTCTTCATTCATAAACTTTGGGGCATTACAAAATTGGAGCTATTGCCCAAGAATAACATGAGAAGGAGAACAAAAGAAAAAATATATACAAAAAACTCATGGGCCTAATAGAAACCATAGGTCTGAGGAAGAGAAAAAGTCTCCAGGGAGGCCCAAAGAAGCCGCTTGACAAGACCATTGGGAATTCATATAAACCTCTAGTCTCATTTGCGCTTGTGTGTGCTCGTTGAGGAGTTTCTCTCGTTTCGACTTTGTCGTGCGTAGAGCTTCCTTGAGGTCCCCCACCTCTTTGTCAATGGTTTCCAGAAGAGGCGCTAGCTCGGCCATCTTAGCTTCCTCGGCTCGCTGGTCCTCCTGATGTTTTCACAAGAGTTCCCTCTAGATGTCCAATTATTGGCTCTTCAAGGTCTTCAAATGCCTGATGACCCAATCAAAACGGAAGCCGTCGCGACCCAACTCCCTCAGAAAACCAAGAAATTGGTTAAGGAGGGGTTTGATACACTACACCAAATCTGCACTATTGTCAAGGTCATTGACCTTGACAAGTTGAACTTGTCAATGTCAATGACCGTGACAATTTGGGGCGAGACAAAATTTTTTGTCACGGTCATTGACCGTGACAAGTTCGTTAGAATTGTCACGGTCGTGTCACGGGCCATGATCGTGACAAGTTTAGTCACGGTTAATAACCGTGACAAAGCGTTGACCTTTTTTAAAAACATTGTCACGGTCAATGACCGTGACAATTCTGGGAAGAATTTAAAAAAAATCTACTGGCTAGTATGGCCACTGCCACTGCCCAGCAGAATATTTGTACCTGTTATAGCAACGTTGTACCTGTTCAAACATCATATATCCAAACAAACTAAAGATAATGCAAATATATATTCAAAATAGAAACAAAATACATGACGATATAATCCAAATATAATTCAAATGTACCAACTTAAAAATAATGTCACTACATGTCTGGGGTAAATGTGAGGAGGTGAGTAGGCCACACGATATACGAATTGACACACCCACTAATATACATCATGCCGCATTATTCATGCAACCACAATAGGGAGTTCTACTTCCCGGGTATCACATGCGTGACGAGCACTTTGGACTATATCTCTTGAAGCGCACGTCCATGAACTATTCCACCCTGAACGATATTCGGGTCCCTCAACCCCCGCCCTATTCGCTAGCCATCAAATACGTCCAATATGAACACGCTCGGCCAACCAATTGTCGACATCGGTCTGGGGCAGGGAGCCAAATAAGAAAGTGGATCATCGAAGTATGCACGTGTCGGTGATGAAGCAGCGAGGTCCACATCCTCGTCATCATGCGCCTCGTTCTCCCGCAACTCCTCCTCCTCCTCCACCGCATTTTCCTTTCCTTTCCCCTTACGGTCTCCACCCAATGTACGCTTCATGAATGAGTACATATCTAGTACCGTCGCCTCCAAACGGGGCAGTTTCGCGTTATGTGAATCCACCGTTCGAGCCAACTCGGTGCCGCTCGTCTCCAATACGATGATCCTAGATTTGGCCACCCGCGAGCTCACCCCTTGTCCCCCCTTGCGATCAGAGCCAAGCACTTGGCTGAGTGCGTCTGTGGACAAAGACGTCTTGTCGGCATCAGACTGCGACTCATTCACTTCCTTAAGCTATGCCTGAAACGACAAAAACCACATGATTAGTAAAATAAGTAAACTAAAAAATTATAATGTAATTAACAAAAATTAAACTGTCGGATTACTTACAATCGTGGTCGCGACGCTCAGGGACGCCTCCTTGTCCTTCCCCTTCTTCGTCCGAAGATCCACATAAGTATCGAGCCTATGTGGCTTACCCCCAGGCCACTCCCTACCCCCTGATATAAAATAAAGTCAAATCAGTATCGACCCCGCAAAGTAAAATAGTGAAGAATAATATATTTCTGTAGTTGTAGAAAAATTAAATCTTACCTTCATCCTATGCTCCACCTCGGCGTAAGACGTCCGGCCGGAGTAGTGCACGTCCATCTTTTTTGCCCGATATTCCCTCCCCGATTGGCGAGATGCCAATTGTCGATCCTCGATCTCATTGTCAATGAACTTTTGCCATCGTGCCAATGAGATCGTCTCCTTGGGCAGGACGGATCCACGCCATTGGATAATGGACTCTCGTGTTTTCCCAAAGTACCGTGTCCGCATATTTTTCTTTCACGTCTTGTGTTGCTCCCTCAACTACTCCAAGACGGAATCGCGTAGCTTTGGATCCAAGTTGAATTGTTCCTGTCCAATAAATACAATGTTAGTTGCGAATAAATATAAATATAAATATAAAATGAAATTTAAATTGAAATGTTCATATAAATATGAATATATTACCTGTAGTGCCGCCCAAACAGCTAACTTGAGCTCATATGGCACCTCATTCCAACTCATAAATCCCGGGCCGATGACCGTCTTTAGCAGCTCGAGGGATCTCGCTAATAGCTCCGACTTGTTCTCGATGGTAAACCCAAATTTGCCATATTTGGGGAGCCTAGGGGCCGAGGATCCCTCGTCGCCTCCGCTACCACCGAGCCCAGACGATATCATCATAACCAGCATCATCATCCTCGCCTTAATACCTGAAGGAGACATTTGCTGTAAAAAAATGTTATTAGTATAGATAAAAAAAAATTATTAGTACACATAAACACACACGCAGCCCCCCACCCCTACCCCACCACCCACCCCCCATCCCTGCCCCCACCTCCTTCCCCCTCACCCCACCCCCACCACATATTTTGTGTTATAAGGGATCTAATAAAAGGAATCACCCATTCTTAATTGTTCAGGAAAGAAATATCTTGCTTTATGAAGGATTAACATGTTACTTGTTTATGTTTGGTTGCCATAAAGAATCTGTTCTCCAGGTTTGAATACAACACTTGGGGGGGGGGGGGGGTACATTGTTCATTATGTGGGTTTTATGTAAAGAAACCAAATTTAATTCATTATAGGTTTGTACCTTAATTAAAATCATATTTTTTTGCTTGACACTTGTTTAAACTGATATAAAATCGGTATTGTATTGATGAATCATATGTTTTAAAGAAACATTAATGATTTAAGACAACTTTTTTTTATCAAAATTCGAAACTATTTTGAACCTTAGTCGCCTTCGTGTTAAAATCGATGATTTAAATCCTACTTTCAGTTTTAACCTTACTAATGATCATAAGTTGTAATTATCATGTTTAGCCTCATGCGCATGGATGTCGGTAGAAATTAAAGGTGTATTGTATTAGTTTAAGGCCTATGTGTTCCTTTAGGATTTCACTTGGGGCTTTGATTGGGACACTTTGGGGTTTAATCATACAACATCTGCATTTCATGTGGTTTGGGTTAAAGTACCTGCCCCCACCCCCACCACACACACGCACACGTACACGTACACACACCACCCCTTGCCCCCCACCATACACACAATAATCCAATAATGATTAATAATTATATATACTATGTTTCATTTAATTATGTCTTATTTACATTCAAATTCAATTATTAATAATTATATATAGTATGTTTCATTTAATTATGTCTTATTTATATTGTTCGAAATACAAAGTAATTTTCAAAAAAAGTTGAAAAATCCCACCCCCATATGGACAATAATCTAGTGGTCATGCCACTTTTAAAACTAACCAACCAAACATTTATTAAACAAAATAATCCAATAGCAATGTCAACAACAAATGTGTATCACGTACTCCTTCTAATTCATCTACTCAATTAATTCATTTCATCAATTAAACTAACAATTAACGTATACAATTATTAATTTACTAATTTACACTGAGGGGCAATCCTACTTTCATATGAAATGGGCACTAATTATTAATTTACTTTCATCTAAAATTGTTTCATTTATTTATTATATTTTAGTGGATGTAATTATAGAATCTATGAATGGATTCAATTTAATCTTACTATGTGAATGTTTTTATCTACAATGAGTTAACCTTGAAACAATATATATTATCTCATAGAATCATCAAAACACGATATTAAGAGAATTACAATGGTAGCTTGCCTTAACTCCCCACCCCCACCCCCCACCCCCCACCCCACACACACACACAAACAAATTGACAAATTTATGGGTTATTTCCAACATATAAACATCATATACACCTAACAAACATACATAAACATATATACACGAGTTAGTTTCAACAAAAGTGCAAAAAATTCAAGAACCCTATGTTAATTCAAATGCAAAAATAAATTGACAAATTTATGAGTTATTTTCAACATATAAACATCATATAAAGATAAAAAAAACACCATAAATATACATACAAATAACTCGTGAATATACCCCCTGCCCCCACCCCCACCCACCACATACACACACACACACACACACAATATCCCCCCATCCTGCACCTCCCTCCACACCCCCCACCCACCACACATATACACACACACACACAACAGCCCCATGCCCCACCCCCCATACACGAACACACACACACGCACATATATACACACACACACATATATATACACACAAACATATATATAAATGGAAGAGAGAGAGAGAGAAATAAACCTGAGAGTATATATATATATATATATATATATATATATATATAGAGAGAGAGAGAGAGAGAGAGAGAGAGAGCAGCATAGAGAGAGAGTTGGAAAAAGGAGGGAACGACGGGGAGAAAAAAGAAGGGGTAAGGGTTATTGCTGCAGAAGTTGTCACGGTCGTGTCAAGGTCCTTGACCGTGACAATTATTTAAAGAATTGTCACGGTCATTGACCGTGATAATTCTTTGTCAAGGTCAATGACCGTGACACAAAACGCGTGTTTTTTATCACGGTCAATGACCTTGATAAGGGTGGCGGGCTGAAATGTGACAATTTTGTCATTTTGGTATCGTGATAACGCTCGTAGTTGGAGTATTAGCAATTTCAGCAACAACAGTGGCCATACCCTGAAGCCTGTAGCTCATAACTGAAATGCTTGAACGAAGGCAATCCACCGTGAATATTTTAGGATGATGGCTTGCAAGTTTCTCAACTACCAAATGATGGTTGGCAGGCATTTAATGGGAACGTTGGAGCACCATCAGGCAGAAGGTGTGAGGAGCTAGGCCGGGCAGAGGAAGCTCGCACCCAGATTCGTTGTTGGCAGCGGCACCGGTCGTGGAACCTTGGTCATTATGGCTGGAATATTTCGAGATGACAAGTTCTCGATAGGGCGAGCCAATAAGCAAAGGAACTGGCGGAGAATCCTCTCGTGCAACCTGAGAACAATTAGAAGAAATATGGAGGTTATGAAAAAATCTTAGCAAGTGTTTTCGTTGTTAAGTCACCGATATAGGTGGAGTTTTTGGAAAAATCTTAACAAGTGTTTTCATTGTTAAGTCACCGATATAGGTGCAGTTTTTGGAAAAAATCTTAACAAGTGTTTTCATTATTAAGTCACCAATATAGGTGGAGTTTTTGGGAAAAATCTTAAAAAGTGTTTTCGTTGTTAAGTCACCGATATAGGTGGAGTATTTGAAAAAATCTTAACAAGTGTTTTTGTTGTTAAGTCACCGATATAGGTGGAGTTTTTGGAAAAATCTTAACAAGTGTTTTCATTGTTAAGTCACCGATATAGGTAGAGTTTTTGGGGAAAATCTTAACAAGTGTTTTCGTTGTTAAGTCACTGATATAGGTGGAGTTTTCGGAAAAATCTTAACAAGTGTTTTCGTTGTTAAGTCACCGATATAGGTGGAGTTTTCAGAAAAATCTTAACAAGTGTTTTCATTGTTAAGTCGCCGATATAGGTGGAGTTTTGGGGGGAAATCTTAACAAGTGTTCTCTTTGTTAAGTCACCGATATAGGTGGAGTATTTGGAAAAATCTTAACAAGTGTTTTCGTTGTTAAGTCACCGATATAGGTGGAGTTTTTGGAAAAATCTTAACAAGTGTTTTCATTGTTAAGTCATCGATATAGGTGGAGTTTTTGGGAAAAATATTAACAAGTGTTTTCGTTGTTAAGTCACCGATATAGGTGGAGTTTTCGAAGAAAAAAACTTAATAAATGTTTTCAATGATTAAGGCACCTACATAGGTGAAGTTTGAGAAACTGAGAAATACCGAAGAATTAGCAAAGTACCTCAGCAGTAGTAGGAGCGAGAATGAGAGTCACCACGGGGGCCATAATAGTAGAAAACGTTGGAGGCGGGCTCATTGCCTCAGCAGCTGTAACGGGGCCTTTGACTGAAGAAGATTTGACGGTAGGCAAACTCCCCTCGCCAATATAAGCTACTAAAGCCAACATGGGCGCATCAACGGAAGAAGATGTTGGACCTTCAAGAGATGCCTCAAGAAGAGAAGTAGCATCAACCATGTCCTTGGAGGGCAAAAGGCCACTAAGGGCAAAGGGCAGAGAGAGACTTGGGGAAAGCTGCAGCAACAAAGCTAAGTGTTAGGAATGACAAATTAATAATCAAAAAGAGAGAAACACATCCAAGCGTTACTTACCCCCGTTATGGCACCAAAAAGAGGAACTATAGTAAGGGGCCTTGACAATGCAGGAGGAAGGAGAATGCTAGCTATCAGTGATGCCACTTCCACCTAAAACGGCCCAACATATTAGCAATAATAAACAGAACAATGGGATAAATAAAAGATGTAAGACTTAGCAAGAAATTTACCTGCGGGGCACTCTCCTCGACCACAACAAGGGGCAGAGGGACCTCCTGCTCCGATGGTAACTTAGAAGAGGCTGCATTAGTTCCCTCTGGTTCACTAGGGATTTCAGCAGACTCAACGGTTGCAGACCTCGTGGAGGTTTCTTTGGCCCATTGGGATAACAACCTCTGTGAATAGGTAAGACTTATCAGGGGGAATGAGGAAGGGTACTGTCGGCGGGAGAGATACTATAACTCCCCCCCACCCCCACCCCCCACCCCACACACACACGAAATGGCTTACGGGGGACTAGGCCCTTCTTCTTCAACTCCCTGCACCAAAACATTTTCGTACTGAGAAATGAGCAAGTGCAACATACCTCAAGGGGAATAAGAAATAAAGAGTACATACATACCTCAGATCCAGAGGGAGAATGTGAAGGTATAACCACTGGTGAAGGTGGCAAGGAGGCAGTAGCAGAAAGAGCTGGGGATAGAGGTTTCTCAAGCGTCTGTTTCTTTTGGGTCTTAGTACCCAGCGTTTTCTTCCTTGAGCTCATTGCACCACCAGTTTCAGGTACCCTCAACCTACTTTTCTTTTTTGCCAGTGGATCACTGGGATCAACCACGATCGTGGGAAAAGTACCTGAAGAAGGAATGACGACAGCGCGCTGTTGAAATTCGGCATTTATTCTTGCGACTTCAGCTGCAACCTGCCTCCTCATCTCTTCAGCCATCTCTGGAGACATGGGAGGGGGAACGGAGGCAATAGGAAATGCCTCCAAGGGAGTTTGTGCTTGAACCTGGGGCTTGGACTTCGAGGACTTAGACTTCTTGGCCTTCTTGGCAGATGGCTTATAACGTCCTTCGCTCGTTGCAGCTTCGGCCAAAATAACAGTTGGTTTGGGAGCTGCAGCAGCCTTGGGATTCATGGCGGCAGTTGGGATCATTGGGCAATGAGGGGGTAGCTCCTGGGGAGATTCTTTAATGGTTTTACTCAAGGGAAACTCAACCCCAATCACGGAGTTCCCCTTAAGACCCAATTCAGAAGAAGAGAAAGCAAGAGCTGGGGGATATTGAGGGGGGGACTGAATGTACTCACGAATCATTTCCAACAGCCCCAAATATAACTTGGTCACAAAAGAGGTGGATACATCTCCTTTCCTAGTGGCACTAGGAAGGGTGATACGGCCGTCGATGGTGGACATCACACCAAGCACTACGACTGCGGTATAGAGGGTGCAGGCTTCGATAAAAGTGGACCTTGGGTGGTTGTGTTGAAACACATGTCGAGGGGCCCTCTGATCAAACCTGAATTGTCTGCTACATCTGTCTGGGTTGTAGGGTTCTGAGGTGTATCCCCATTCAGTGTAGGGAAAAAAACCTAGGGTAAATAGAAGCACCACGGCTTGCGAGGAATCTTCTACAACCACTACACTAAAAACAACATTTTGGCACACCCTAATATTAAAAATCTGGCACAGTTTAAAACTGTGCCAGATTTTGGCACGGTTTAAAGATAATTCGGCACACCTTAAAACAGTGCCAAAATTTGGCACTGTTTTAAAGTGTGCCAAAATTAAGCACACTTCACTAAAATATAAAATCCCCCCCAAAAAATTCCCCCCTCTATATTCCCACTCACCCCTCTATCTGCTTTAACCTCTGCGTTCAGCTCTCTCTCTCTGGCCGATCAGCTCTCCATCAGCGTAGCTCCATTCAGCTCTCTCTCTCTCCGGCTCAGGTAACCTCATAAACCCCAGCCATTTGAGTGTATTTAATGTTGCAAAATTCTTCAAGATCAACTATAGGTACGTGATTTATGGGGATGAGATAAACTCTTCTAGGTACGTGATTCCCTCCAAAGGAGGCGTATCATCAAATTTATGGGGATCACTCTCAGCAGCTAATTAGATAATGTTTTCTTGATTCTTGATAAATATATTTACAAGATCAAATGTAGTTCTCATTTTTGAGACTGTAGATTCCACGTCCATAACCATAGTGGGTTTTATAACTATCTAAAAGTCCCCATGATCTTCCACGAGAGTATCATTATGATTTGAATTTTGCTGGCCGATTCTCTGTGCTAGACTCTGTTGAGAACTGATTCAGCTCATGTAAACTATTGAATGAGTTTTTTTTAGGAAAACTGCTACTTTCGAAATCAGAGCTTCATCCTCATAGCTCTCTTCCATGTGGACAATATCTAGTAATATTATATTGGATTCGGGAGGTTTAAATTTAAGATAAATGTCTATGATATTATTCTGACTGGGTTGTTAAGCTAGTCGGAGACTCACCTGAGTTTTCACAGTGTTTTTATTTTTCAACAACTAAGCTTTTGATGGTTCGTGATAATGGGTACTCTTAGTAGCATGGTTCTCATCATTTGGATGAGACTTTTTGTGTGTGAGTTTACCATAAAATTGGTCATGACCCCACTTTAAAAAGTAATCACAATAGTGAGTAATATTTTCATACTCCACATCTTGCTAATAACCATCTTCTTCAACCCTAAGCCAAAATCTTGATGGGAAGTTTTTTTGAAGATCTATATCTTGCAACATTTAGTCTAGATAGTGAAACTATTGCAATATCCACTTTCAACGAGAAGTGAAAGCAAAGATCATAAACCCCAGCCATTTGAGTGTCTTTAATGAGAACGAAAATAGAACATCTACATTGGTTTGGTTTAATTTGTATCCATTTACAGTCTACGCTTTGTATTTGATAGCATAATCTGTGTAGATCTTTTTTAAGTGTTTCTTAATCGATATTTTACTCTATTTAATCTTACCTCTCTTGAAATTTCCCAACCACATACATATTATACACATACGTATACGAATGTAAAATGTAGATGCCTACATGTATTTGTATACATTTTTATATGTGGATCGTTTATATTAATTGGTAATCAAAGTTAGTTTCAGCTTAAATTAGTGTTTGTGCAATTATTGATTCTTAGTTTGGCAGATATGTGGTTGTTTTGGTGGTACTCTGTTTGATACATACGTTTGGATTGCTTGATATGTTGTCCTTACGGCTCTTTTTTTATTTAAAAATTATTATAATACACTAAAAGTTTTATTGTGATCTACTGGGCTAATACTGGATAACAAATGTATGTACTTATGATGTCGGAATGTGTGCCTTGAGTGTTTGCAATATTATAAAGTCTTGATTGTATTCATTATAAGATGTGTACTTTTTTCTTCATATTTTTTTTGAATTAAATGCCATTTTAGGGAATGGCTTTTGGGTTCTTCATATAGATATCGTATTTACTTAGGTATGTTTATTTTTAGGGAATGACGAAGGTTATTTGCTTAGGTATGTTTATTTTTAATTTGCGTGTTTGTCTTTTGCAAAATTTGTTGATTATGCTTTTAATTAATACTAACATAAGCTACAATTCAAGGTGAAGTGTTTAGTGGAAAAAAAATTGGTGTTGATGCTTGTATAACTGCAATTCAAGGTGAAGTGTTTAGTGCAATCTTGATTTTTTTTTACTTATTGTATTAACTACTTTTCTTCTCTGTTAGTTTGTCATTGATAAAGAGAGAAAGGGGTATTATCTTGAAAAAACTGTTATGATTCTTTCACTGTTGCTGAAATGTATCTATTATATTATTCAGTCACTTATATTCATGTCCTCACATGTTACTTCCCTTAGTCAGGTTGCATCTCATATCACGGATGCCATTCAAGATTGGATTGAACGTGGAACAGCTATACTGGTGGACTGGGAAGAACGTCCGCCTGATGTTTGTGTCATAGAATTGGTACTATAGGTAAATTAATAACTATATGCAACCTGTGGCACAATGAGGGGCTTCATACTTTTGTTGGGTTAAAATGGACTTTTGCTTGAAGCAGGAGACATTGAGTCAATGCCATTTATTGATGCTCTTGGACAATTCTTGGCACAATGAGGGGCTTCCTAGTTTTGTTGGGTGATTTGATGAATGATAAGTGCAAGGATACACATGTATGTTTCAGTTCTTTCCCCGTTTATCCTTTTTGTATTTTATAAGACAAATCTTCTAAAATAAGTCTTCTGACACTTCAACAGTCATAGCACAGTCTCGATCTCATAATGAAGAGCTGAGAAACTTGAAAGATAAGATATCATCTGATGAACAACTAAATGCCGCTCAGAATAGAAGATTTGAGAATTTGCAGACATTGTTGGACCAAAATGGGATACTTTCAAGAAGTCACGGCACGAAGAGTTCATCGGGTGGCTATCAAAATGCAAATGAAATCTTGTTAGTCTCAAAGCCTCAAATTCTCT
Source organism: Sambucus nigra (assembly GCA_949130495.1). NCBI lineage: Eukaryota > Viridiplantae > Streptophyta > Magnoliopsida > Dipsacales > Adoxaceae > Sambucus > Sambucus nigra. Next base: position 301,873,160 of record OX422208.1, read on the forward strand.
TAAAATTTGTAGTAGCATTAAATAGAAAAATGGTCGGAAATAGCGACAAGTAGCCAAACGTAAAATGCCTAATTTTTTAGCTTATTTAGTTAAATTAGTGGAAGGGATTTGCTGGTGGTTTGGTTTTGAAATTTGCTGCTGCTGTTGAGTTTATTTCAAATGTTAAAATGGGTTGGATTTAATGAATACACAAACAAAACTATGTGAAAATCAACACTTTAAAAACAAGCCGTTAAAGGGTGAAAACCCAACCCAGCCCCCAAACGACCTCGTAGGAGGCACGAACACCTCGCACAGGACAAATGTAACTTGTAGGAAATGACCGCATAGTTCTTGGTCTGTCGGTTTGAGAATATGACGATAATTTCAACAATCACACTTAGACTTAAAAACAAGCCGTTAAAGGGTGAAAACCCAAACCAACCCCCAAATGACCTCGTAAGAGGCACGAACACCTCGCACGGGACCAATGTATCTTGTAGGAACTGACCGCGTAGTCCCGGATCTCCCGGTTTGTGAATATGACGATAATTTCCAAAAATCAACACTTAAACTTAAAAACAAGTCGTTAAAGGGTGAAAATCCAAACCAGCCCCCAAACGACATCGTAAGAGGCACGAACACCTCGCACGGGATTAATGTAACTTGTAGGAATTGACCGCATAGTCCCGGGTCTCTCGGTTTTAGAATATGACGATAATTTGTAAAAATCACACTTAGACTTAAAAACAAGCCTTTAAAGGGTGAAAACTCAAACCAGCCCCCAAACGACCTCGTAAGAGGCACGAACACCTCGCATGGGACCAATGTAACTTGTTGGAACTGACCGCGTAGTCCCGGGTCTCCCGGTTTGTGAATATGACGATAATTTGCAAAAATCATACTTAGACCTAAAAATAAGTCGTTAAAGGGTGAAAATCCAAACCAGCCCCCAAACGACCCCGTAAGAGGCACGACCACCTAGCACGGGGCCAATGTAACTTATAGGAACCGACCGCATAGTCCCGGGTCTCCCGATTTGTGAATATGACGATAATTTGCAAAAATCAACACTTAAACTTAAAAACAAGCCGTTAAAGGGTGAAAACCCAAACCACCCCCCAAACGACCCCGTAAGAGGCACGAACACCTCGCACGGGACCAATGTAACTTGTAGGAACTGATCGCATAGTCCCGGGTCTCTCGGTTTGAGAATATGATGATAATTTGCAAAAATCACACTTAGACTTAAAAATAAGTCGTTAAAGGGTGAAAACCCAAACCAGCCCCCAAACAACTCCGTAGGAGGCACGAATACCTCGTACGGGATTAATGTAACTTGTAGGAATTGACCGCATAGTCCCGGGTCTCTCGGTTTTAGAATATGACGATAATTTGTAAAAATCACACTTAGACTTAAAAATAAGCCGTTAAAGGGTGAAAACCCAAACCAGCCCCCAAACGACCTCGTAAAAGGCACGAACACCTCGCATGGGACCAATGTAACTTGTTAGAACTGACCGCGTAGTCCCGGGTCTCCCGGTTTGTGAATATGATGATAATTTGCAAAAATCATACTTAGACCTAAAAATAAGTCGTTAAAGGGTGAAAACCCAAACCAGCCCTCAAACGACCCGGTAAGAGGCACGAACACCTCGCACGGGGCCAATGTAACTTATAGGAACTGACCGCATAGTCCCGGGTCTCCCGATTTGTGAATATGACGATAATTTGCAAAAATCAACACTTAAACTTAAAAATAAGCCGTTAAAGGGTGAAAACCCAAACCACCCCCAAACGACCCCGTAAGAGGCACGAACACCTCGCACGGGACCAATGTAACTTGTAGGAACTGACCGCATAGTCCCGGGCCTCCAGGTTTGTGACTATGATGATAATTTGCAAAAATCAACACTTAAACTTAAAAACAAGTCGTTAAAGGGTGAAAACCCAAACCAGCCCCCAAACGACCCTGTAGGAGGCACGAACACCTCGCACGGGACCAATGTAACTTGTACGAATTGATCGCATAGTCCCGGGTCTCTCGGTTTTAGAATATGATGATAATTTGCAAAAATTACACTTAGACTTAAAAATAAGCCGTTAAAGGGTGAAAACCCAAACCAGTCCCCAAACGACCCCGTAAGAGGCACGAACACCTCGCATGGGACCAATGTAACTTGTAGGAACTGATAGCGTAGTCCCAGGTCTCTCGGTTTGTGAATATGACGATAATTCGCAAAAATCAACACTTAAACTTAAAACAGACCGTTAAAGGGTGAAAACCCAAGCCAGCCCCCAAACAACCTCGTAAGATGCACGAACACCTCGCACGGGACCAATGTAACTTATAGGAACTGACCGCGTAGTCCCGGGTCTCTCGGTTTGTGAATATGATGATAATTTGCAAAAATCACACTTAGACTTAAAAACAAGTCGTTAAAGGGTGAAAATCCAAACCAGCCCCCAAACGACCCCGTAAGAGGCACGAACACCTCGCACAGGACCAATGTAACTTGTAGGAACTGACCGCGTAGTCCCGGGTCTCCAGGTTTGTGAATATGATGATAATTTGCAAAAATAAACACTTAAACTTAAAAATAAGCCGTTAAAGGGTGAAAACCCACTCCAGCCCCCAAACGACCCCGTAAGAGGCACGAACACCTCGCACGGGACCAATGTAACTTGTAGGAACTGACCGCATAGTCCCGGGTCACTCGGTTTGAGAATATGATGATAATTTGCAAAAATCAACACTTAAACTTAAAAACATGTCGTTAAAGGGTGAAAACCCAAACTAGCCCCCAAACGACCCTGTAGGAGGCACGAACACCTCGCATGGGACCAATGTAACTTATAGGAATTGATCGCATAGTCCCGGGTCTCTCGGTTTTAGAATATGATGATAATTTGCAAAAATTACACTTAGACTTAAAAATAAGCCGTTAAAGGGTGAAAACCCAAACCAGCCCCAAACGACCCAGTAAGAGGCACGAACACCTCACGCGGGACCAATGTAACTTGTAGGAACTGATCGCATAGTCCCGGGTCTCCCGGTTTGTGAATATGACGATAATTAACAAAAATCAACACTTAAACTTAAAAATAAGTCGATAAAGGGTGAAAACCCAAACGACCCCGTAAGATGCACGAACACCTCGCACGGGACCAATATAACTTGTAGGAATTGACCGCATAGTTCCGGGTCTCTCGGTTTTAGAATATGACGATAATTTGCAAAAATCACACTTAGACTTAAAAATAAGCCGTTAAAGGGTGAAAACTCAAACCAGCCCCCAAACGACCCCGTAAGAGGCACGGACACCTCGCATGGAACCAATGTAACTTGTAGGAACTGACCACGGAGTCTCGGGTCTCTCGGTTTGTGAATATGACGAAAATTTGCAAAAATCAACACTTAAACTTAAAAACAAGCCGTTAAAGGGTGAAAACCCAAACGACCTCGTAAGAGGCACGAACACCTCGCACGGGACAAATGTAACTTGTAGGAACTCACCGCGTAGTCCCGGGTCTTTGATTTGAGAATATGACGATAATTTACAAAAATCACACTTAGACTTAAAAACAAGCCGTTAAAGGGTGAAAACCCAAACCTGCCCCCAATCGACCACGGAAGAGGCACGAACACCTCGCATGGGACCAATGTAACTTGTAGGAACTAACCGCTTAGTCCCGGGTCTCCAGGTTTGTGAATATGATGATAATTTGAAAAAATCAACACTTAAACTTACAAATAAGCCGTTAAAGGGTGAAAATCCAAACGACCCCGTAAGAGGCACGAACACCTCATACGGGACCAATGTAACTTGTAGGAACTGACCGCATAGTCCCGGGTCTCTCGGTTTGAGAATATGACGATAATTTGCAAAAATCACACTTAGACTTAAAAACAAGCCGTTAAAGGGTGAAAACCCAAACCAGCCCCCAAACGACCCCGTAGGAGGCACGAACACCTCGCACGGAACCAATGTAACTTGTAGGAACTGATTGCGTAGTCCCTGGTCTCCGGTTTGTGAATATGATGATAATTTGCAAAAATCAACACTTAAAACTTAAAAACAAGTCGTTAAAGGGTGAAAACACAAACAAACCCCCAAACGACCTCGTAAGAGGCACGAACACCTCGCACGGGATTAATGTAACTTGTAGGAATTGACTGCATAGTCCCAGGTCTCTCGATTTTAGAATATGACGATAATTTGCAAAAATCACACTTTGACTTAAAAACAAATCGTTAAAGGGTGAAAACTCAAACCAACCCCCAAACGACCCCGTAAGAGGCACGAACACATTGCATGGGATCAATGTAACTTGTAGGAACTGACCGCATAGTCCCGGGTCTCCCGATTTGTGAATATGATGATAATTCGCAAAAATCAACACTTAAACTTAAAAATAAGCCTATAAAGGGTGAAAACCCAAACGACCCCGTAACAGGCACGAACACCTCGCACGGGACCAATGTAACTTTGAGGAGCTGAACGCGTAGTCCCGGGTCTCCCGGTTTGTGAATATGACGATAATTTGCAAAAATCAACACTTTAAAAACAAGCCGTTAAAGGGTGAAAACCCAAACCAGCACCCAAATGACCCCGTAAGAGGCATGAACACCTCGCAAGGGACCAATGTAACTTGTAGGAACTGACCGCATAGTCCCAGGTCTCCCGATTTGTGAATATGATGATAATTTGTAAAATCATCACTTAAACTTAAAAATAAGCCGCTAAAGGGTGAAAACCCAAACCAGCCCCCAAACGACCCCGTAGGAGGCACGAACACCTCGCACGGGACCAATGTAACTTGTAGGAACTGACCGCGTAGTCACAGATCTCCCGATTTGTGAATATGATGATAATTTGTAAAAATCAACACTTAAACTTAAAAATAAGCCGTTAAAGGGTGAAAACCCAAACCAGCCCCAAACGACCCCGTAGGAGGCTCGAACACCTCGCACGGGACCAATGTAACTTGTAGAAACTGACCGCGTAGTCTCGGGTTTCCTGGTTTGAGAATATGATGATAATTTCCACTCCTATATGTAATTTTTTAGTTTGAGTAGATTTTTTTTTTGTAAATTATTGGGTTACTAATGTCGTATCTTTTTTGTATCCTATTTTTTTTTTGCAGGATAACAGTTTATCGTTGGCATTTATTCACGTGGAACACATAGAGAACTCAATGGTTTACAACAAGGGGTTTATTCATGATTCCATTTTTTTTTGTTATGGCCGTGCGGGCTTTTGTAGTATTATTGTTAACTTTTATGGCCGTGCGGGCTTTTGTAAGTTAATTGTTATATTTTGTGGTCGTGTGGGCTTTATGTTAGGCAGGTTTTGTATTAGCAGGTTTTGGAATGTCCAAAAAATATAGGAAACTCTGCCCAATTTTTTTTTTGGCCTGTGAACTATTAAAGAGTTGTAATATTTTGATGTTTGTATGTACATTAGTTTATCAGCAACGTGCAATATTTTTAATTTGTGAATTTTTGTTCTTTCAAATAATTAATTTTTTTTCTTTTTATAAATAAATTTGGCACAGTTCAAAACCGTGTCAAAAGTGTATCATATTTTGGCACGGTTTTGAACTGTGCCAAATTTTTTTAAACTATGCAAAATCTGGCACAGTTAAAAACTGTGCCAGAAATATCAAATTCTGGCACGGTTTAAAAGTGTGCCAGAATGTTCATGTTTGGCCAAATCTGGCACACTTTTTAGCCGTGCCAGAAAAAAATGACCATTTTGGAACACCTGATTCTGGAACAGTTCAAAACCAAACCGTGCCAGATTCCTGTTTTTGGTGTAGTGAACGGGGATGAATTTCACCGTTGTGGCTGCAGCAGGAAAGAAATCCCAACTATGGCCAAACATAGACTCACTGTTTGGCCTCATCACAAAGGAGTCTAGAATATCAAAAACTTTCATTATCTCCTTTTGACTTTGCTTCTTATGGAAACACAGGAGGCGTGGGGGATTGATACCTTGGCTCACGGGCAGAGAAATTGACTTGACGACAATGGCAGGAAAGCGGGTGTAAAGAAAGCCCGTCGGAATAATGGTGTTGGTGAAATTGGCCAAGTTATAACGGCCCAGTGATCGTGACATATCTATGTGGGTTCGATCCAACCAGATGTAGAGGGACCCTAAGGCGATGGCAGCCAGAGGAAGGTTGAACCCCCGGCCAAACGAATGGAAATATTTATCGGATCCCTCCTGGGCTGATCATTGGGTTTCCCGATGAGGAAGAAGCATGAAAGAAATACGAGTATGTAGGCTGGTAGTTCCAGGGATGTACCTCGACCCGTTATAGTACTGACATCCTTCGGCGTAGGAGCTTCAAAAAAATAGCTTATGAGGGGAGTAAATGTGGCTTTGTTCGAGGAACCAGTGCAACTGTGGCAGATTCGATCCAGCTCAACCCGATCGGCAGCCTCTTCGGCATTCATGGCCTCAGATATGTAAACTCACCCATTGGCTCCCAAGAGCTCGTAGACGTCCTCCAATGTAACTGTGAACTCTCCCCACGCAGTAAAAACGTGTGACTTGTGATGTTCCAATTAGAAACTAGCACTTGGAGCACCGCGTTGTGCTTAGAAAGGGTGAACTCCCCAAACCAGTAGGCTCGATAAAGCCCAACCTTTACAAGAGCAACAGCGTGAGAGATCTGTATATGTGTGTGCCAGTCAGTGAAATGTGATGGCGATCCCCCAGGCGCTTCGAAGTCAATTTGAGAATAATGGAAGTCACCATGGTTCAGGCGAAAATGCAGAGTGCCCTCGGGTGGAAGATAGCCCCATTTTGATGAATCCATTTCCTCATCACCCAACAGCAAAGGGTCAAATTTGGATAAGAAATGGCAAGTCTTGCATGCCTCGGAAAATTTATCATCCTTGTCAAAGATAGGTGCCCGGTGACAGAAATGTAATTGCTCTTGACGAGCAACATTCAGGGCAGCGCCGCTAGGGGCAGTAGCAGCGCCAGCACCGACAGAGGGGGAGTCTGGCTGAGTGGTAGTGGTAACCTTAAAAGTGCTTGAAGAAGCCATGGTAGAGTGACGATGAATGGTATAGCTGAGTAGGAAGGGCTACGAACAAAGAGGGAGCAGCACAACCAGAAGCGGTGGCACAACAGATAAGAGAGAGGGAGGAGAGGGAGTAAGGAACTGGACAATAATGGAGGTTTTCGCATAGTTTTCTCTCTCTAAGAAATACGGGATCTTGAAGAAGATGAAAGCAAGAGAAGGGTTTTCAATTAAAAGAGACATTTGAACCTTTTAAAAACCTATCTTTTGAGTTTCCTACCATCACACGTGCACAGCCGCCTATAATCATTTCAAATGAACACGTGACACTTCGAGAAGTGTTCTGACAGTTGAAAAGACAACGCCACCTCACTTACGAAGAGACTCATGGGGAACAGAAGGGGTTGCCTTCTTCAGCAAGTTTGAGTTTTGGCGCCAGAATTTTTATCAGACATTCTAATAACTCCCAACGAAAAAGATGTCCCAACGGTTCAAAAAGCTACGATATCCCCTCGTCACAAGTCCAAACGTTGTTTAAATGGTGACTCGACTGCATCGGGGTGAAATTTTGCTTTTTCGAACATAGCGAAGCATTACAAGGGAGAATTTCACTTACCATGAATCAAAATGAGTATTTGAGAAGGTTAGCGGGCCTTTCGGGAGAATTTCAAATAATAAAAAGCTAGAACGGTTGAACCTTAGTATAAGGAAAAAGTTATGATGTCCCTTCGCCAAAGCCCCATTAAGTCATGGCGCTTCGGCTCAGGAACATCGGGGAAAATTTGACTTTTTCCTGGAAATTATAGCATTATGGTTCTAATGAAGGAAAGGAGACCATATTTTTTTCACGCAGAGAAGGTTCATAGGCTTGAGAAGTTTCGTGCAGACATTTCTTGCTCCAACAAACCTCTTCGCGAAGGGGCAAATGTAGAGGGGGCTTGAAGGTAATTTTGAGAATTAGAAGAAATTCCACATTAGTAACAGTGTTTTGGGGATTAAGGCACCGTAGCAGCTCAGCGTGATAACTTTTATTTTAGCTTGTTGTGTTGGTCATATTGTATCTTTATTTGTATTGACTATAAGCTATAACGATTGTAATGATGTAACAAGAATAATATTGAGTTTGTGTGAGATTAAACGGTACTCGCGAGAGACCAAGCCTGGCAGGGCCTGGGAGAGATTTCGTGCTCTATCGAATGACCTCGCCATGGGAACTTTAGAGGGACTTGGTTTGGAGGATTGATAAGTGAGGCACCGTTGGGGCTTGTCCTGACCATCTTAGATACACCTGATAATACACCGTAGAATCCTGACCGTGGAATCTCGGGCGGATCAGCTTGGAGTTTCATCGGGCGTTGAGTTGTAAACTAAACAACCTTCTACTTAATGTCACGTCTACTGTAGGTGATGTCACAAGCTAGCTAAACAATGTCAGACATGCACTTGAGTAAGCCACTGTGGTATTTGGGGATGTCAGGCAGTTAGTGAGTCACCTCTGCGACAACAACCCCCTGACACACGGTGGTTAGGCAAAAGGCATGTCTTGGCATTTAATGTTTATGATGTGGAAACAACTAGTGCACCAGGTATTTAATATTTGTGACATAAAGTATGAGGGAGGTCTTTCATAGGCATTGATGACTGAGTTGCCTCGGGGTGGTGTGGGGGGATATTTAAGGACCTCAACCACCTTTGAGGAAAATGATCTTTTGAGATTTTAAGAAGTCATTACTAGAGAGAATACACATCAGAGAGAGTTATTACAAACCAGAGGTCGTATTCATCCACCATTGTCAGTTACTAAAAAGCTTTTAATATCTGATAGAGATTCTTGTAGGGGGTGGTGTGTTTGGTTGTCTGCCAAGGTGTATCTAGGGTGCTTACTTCTCTCTCCCTCTAGCTAAGGTACTTCTAAGTTTCCTTATTACTTTCTGAGTTATACATGAGAGATTTGTGAGATCAAACTAAGTCTTATCTTCATTGAGTTTGCGTTTGCGTGTTCTATCACTAATCCAAGAGTTTAGCTAATTAACTTATCATTACTATACTTCAAAGGGGTTACGCCTCCATCTTATCTAAAGTACCCTCTTACGTACACTAAATGTAACTCTCATAATAATGATTTACTCACCTCATAAGAATTGTATGTACTTAAAAAAATGATGTCCTTGGAAAGGTGAGAAGGTTCATTTATAACCCTTTTCTCATTACACATAAAATGTTAGACTACAAATTTTTTACGACCTCTTCATACTCAACTTAAATGTAATTCAATGAGATCTCGTAGTCCGGTTACTTCTTATGATTTGTGAAAACAAAACCAAATATTTATTTATCCTTATGCCAAATTCATATTCATATTCATGTAGATACACCACGTAATCACTTAGAATAGTAGACTCCGTTTAAGATCTTCGTAATATTATTCCTTATGATTTTATCTACATTTGTCTCATAGTGACAATACAATAACTTAGTGGTAGGTCATTTATTTGTTCTTTGTTGTCTAAGCAATCCAACAACTAAAAGAAAAAATATTGAAGAAAGTTATCGGTAAAGGGATAAATACCCTACATTCCTTTATAATCACATTTTATGATTTTCAGCTCCCACTAATTTCACCATTCATAATGAATTTGATTTTCTATAATGCAATAAGTACATGTTAATGACGATTATATGATCTATGTAGGTCCACTTTAAGGTAATTCTCAAAATCTCCCACTTGTACCACATAAGTCATCCTTGTATTAGATATTGTAATACCTTAAGTACATAACGCAATGATCAATATCTATTACAGATATTGCAAACATCTTGTCCAAAAAATTATCAAAAGAAGTCTAGATTTAATTTGGGACAAGATTAAAAAGTTTCATAAAAAAAATATTGTGATTATGATGTAAGAGCAAAACAATCTTTAAAAGAAATATATTCAAAACTTTATTTTATACAAAACATCAAAGGAATACCATAACCTTTGAGAAGGACTGAAAGATGCCTTTAAAAAAATATCCCTCATAATCAAGTCTAGACAAATATTTTCAAGAAATTATAAGCATTGAGGGTTTATGAAAAGACAAATGACTTGATTCCTCAAAAATGAAAGAGAAGAAATCTTATTTGCATTTCTAGTTTGTTTTGTAAACAATCCTTGCATCAAAAGTAAATACTATATATAACACAATAAATTTAACTATCAAACTCTACGAAGATAAAACTCATTTCAAATCATAAAAGATATATATTATCTCTATCATTATTAGTCTGAATGTGCAACGGGTAAACAAACTTAACTTCTTTTATTACTTCAAATTTTATATGAAGTGTTCCACACAATAATTATCATCATTAGTGAGATTAAAAAAATCCAGCATAATAATCGAGAGAAACAAAACTATATCATAACATGTGAAAGATATGAGATAAATTGCTCACTACATTAATGCTTTGATTTGACAACACATATGTTAATATCTCGCTAGTACCTAATGTGCATTTTATATTTCTCATTAGTAACCATTGATTAGCAATTATATGATGCTTGTAGATAGTGTAGTATTAAATATACATGATATATACTTGAATAATGTATATGTTATATAGAGTTTATTCAAACAGTCAAAATCAACTCCCTGAAAGGAACAATATTGTTTGACAATTAAACTCAATATACTCCACAATTATAAGCATCACAAGTTACTACTGCTATCATCTTTACAATTAATATTCATGTTCATTATAGTTGGGTCACTATGGTGATTACCAAACAATTCATAATATGAATATTATATTAAGTAAAGACTTACATACACAAGGCAATAATTTTTTCAATTATGTTCATTAAATATTGCATGAGTAATGAACTAAATTATTCATGTTTGGGTTTCATACGCTTAATTGGTGATATTAGAATGAAAGAAACAATGACATCTCCATTTGATGACAATTATTGCCTTCCCAAAATATATATATCACCACTTAATCTTTGCTCAATAATTGTAATTGGACCTGTAGGCTACTAAATCACAATAATTGAATAAACAATAATATGTATGCGACATCATAAATCTTAGCATTCAATATCATACATGGACCAGTGGGTAACCAAAATATGCATGATATGAACGCATTAGTCCAATATTTTTTTGTTATGGAATGGAGTACTTTAACGAACACTAATCCTTACATTATATAAATATTACAGATAAGCATACATGTGTAAAATACCCATAATAAAAGAATAAATTATATTATTTTTGTTTATTTCTTAATTTGAAATTCCTAAAAAACTAGACATAATGTGAAAATCAAATAGACAATGAGTTTTCATGAGATATTATACGAACAACAGTAAATGAAAAATATGAATCATTTTCTTTCACTTCATCACTTATATATGAGTAACAAATCAGAAATATTGATCCAAATCATTCATGGTCATACTAATGCACAATACGGTTATAATCACAACTACCACACTAGTGGCATCTGTAAATATGACTATATAACTTTTGATGTCAATAATTTAATATTCACAAAAATTCCAATGTTTCTTTGATTCAAATATCAGCATGTGTTGCGCTTAAATTTAATCTTTTAACAAACATTAGGATAATCTGAAATAACTACAAGTATAATATCTTCACATGTAATCTCGACCTGTATTTGGACTTTGATTAAACTGAATAAATACCTACTTATAAGTCTCAAAATTGCAAGCCATGCTTTCAAATATGCATGCATGCAATGAAATCATAAGTATAGTATCCGTAGATATGATTTGTGGGCTAGGTTTGGTATTTAATTCAACTTAATGGGAGTACTAGCATTAGAATAAACAATAATTATGATATTCAACTACATGAATCGTTGGCCTGTGTTTGGCACGAGACTCATCAAAATATGAATATTAATAATAAAATAATATTCAATATTATGAATCATTGGCATGTGTTTTGTACGAGACTCATAAAATTAATGAATTTTTTTTTTAATTATATTCAATGTTATGAATCATTGGCATGTGTTTTTCACGAGATTCATAAAAATATAAATAAAAAATTCTAATATATTTAATATTCAATGTTATGAATCATTGGCAAGTGTTTTGCACGAGACTCATAAAAATATGAATATTAAATTCTAATATACTTAATATTCAATGTAATGAATCATTGGCATGGTGTTTTGCACGAGATTCATAAAAATATGAATATTAAATTCTAAGATACTTTATATTCAATGTTGTGAATCATTGTCATGTGTTTTGCACGAGACTCATAAAAATGTGAATATTAACTATAACATAATATTCAATAATATGAATCACTGGCTTGTGTTTGGCACGAGATTCATCAAAATATGAATATTAACAATAACACAAGTCTAATATCCTACCATATGAAATATGTTTTACTCGTGTTTGGCATTTAAATGCACGTAAAATATGAATATTAGTGTCAAAAATATATTCATACATTCAATATTCACGAAATGATCATAACATCTGTTTGGTTTCTAATCCAACACAAACATACATTCATGAATAAATAAATAAAACAACTCCCAAAGTGAAAACACACGCATAATATATGACAAAATCGTAACTTTTCCCCCCAAAAAAAGTAATTAACACAATGGGATGTAGATAATTACTACAAAATCTCAAAATAAATTGTTGAATTCAAAAATCAATCTTCTGGAACGAGATATTGTCATAAACAATATTTATGTAAAATTAATGCCCTCAAAAATATTATACTCAAAACTTAATGTATAATTATCATATAAATATTATTGTTGATAACATCAATTCGAACATTTGAGCCACCAAAAATAGATTATGCACAATAATCTAATTTATCAAACTATTATTGTCAAACCCATAATCATACATCTAATATTCAAATTTTATATTGAACCATTTGGTCAATACAAATAATACATAACATGAATATTAGACGAACCATGAACAAAGAAAGCAGCCACTATGATGGAAAAATACATAATATTTGGAAAATTCGTAATTTTTGCCAAAAATTGAAAATTTGAGTTAGCACCCCAGGATGCAAAGAATTACTCAAGTATCACTTTCCAATTTGCGGAATCACAAGATCAAAATTTAAACGAGAGTTATAAGCGTTGACATTATTACCTAAAATGGCAAAAACGCATTTTTAAAAGTCTAAACAACGTTAAAACGCAAAACTAGGGGCGGGGCCCATTGTGTACAATGGGTTTTGTTTATTTCAACGTTTCCAATCAGCCATAGAAGTTTCGAAAATTCCAATCAAATTTTGACCTTTCACATTCCGACTAGTGGGTAAAGGCGACAAAAAAATGTCACAAAAAAAAATTCCAGGAACACACAAAAATTAATTTAATATAGCAAATACCAATAAAAGAAAATCATGAGATCTTAAACTTTAGCTCTGATACCACATCACTTACTAATATAAAATGCTATACATGCATTTAAGGCTCCTTAACAATGAGAGTGTCCACGTGTTCGTATTATCTATTTTGAAATTGTTGAGAGTATTAACCCATTTCGTTCGTTCGTTTGATTTTATTTTATTTTTTTCTTTTCATCTTCCATCTCTTAACCTATGTCGTGTAGCTCTCTCTAGAAATTTGGCATTTCATCTTCTTTCAGACACCCAATCGTCTATTTTTTCAATCTCGTTCTCTATAAATCGCATGGATAGCTCTCTCTCTCTCTCTCTCTCTCTCTCTCTCTCTCGCTCTCTCTTGCCTCTTCAGATTTTTGGTATTTGTCTTTTCTCAGTCTCGCTCTCTTCTCAGATTTAACTTTTTAATATTTGTCTTTATGTATTTATCAGGGATTGGTGTTGAAATGGATTAAATTTACGTAGCTTTTCAGGTACACAACTGAAATTTTTTATTTTGATAATCTTTTTTCTTTATGGGTCACGAATAAGTATGGAAATGCAATATTGTATCAGACTTTGTGGTGATTTATGGGTAAATGAAATTGCTATCTATATATCTGATATGCAGGGCCGTCGCCCAAATAGGGTATTCATTTACCCTTTTTTCGGATGGATGAGCGGATGAATTTTTCATTAGTTTTTAAATACAATGATATCTCAAACTCATGCTTAGTGAAGTTTTTATTTAAATTTGAGAATAAGGTTTATATGGTTTGATTTCAGGATGACATTAGAAATCATATTAATTTCATCAATAAATTCTTCCTTCCTGTTAGTTAAAAATTAATTTTATTTTCTATTTTTTGTAGATTTCAGGTAGGACTTTTCATGAGATTCTTAATTCTATAATTATTTGTTTCCTATGATTAAGGATTAATTTGTGTCTCTATTCAGTTTTATAATTTGTTCTATATTTTATTCAGTTCAAGTTTATACTTTTACAAGGAAGAACTAATTTCTTTGGCAAAGATGTGTGATACGTGTTATATTTCTTCCTTTTCTAATTTGTGGAATATTTAACTTTACCCCCTTAGAAAATGTTGTAATTATAGCTACCCTTAAAAGTTCAACAATTATAGCTACCTCTGCTATCTCTTATACTATATCTGATATACTACATCTACTATATTACATTTACTACAAGAGATTTTATCTGATATATTACATCTGCTATACTACATTTACTACATCTGCTATACAATTTGTGGAGATATTACATCTGTTATACAATTTTGTGCAGATTATGCTTAAGTTTATATCATGTTGATAGTTAATTTCAAGGGATGAGAAATTCACCTTAGAGGCCAATCAAGACATGTTTAGAGACACAAGCAATGTACATGTATCAGAGACAAGGTTAACTACCACCATGTAGTCGGGCATGCACTAAAGTCTTATGAAATCGAAAATTCTCGACCAGTGAAGGTAGATATATTATCTTAATCAGTTCAGTTTGAGGATGCTGGCCTAGATCATCAAGTGAATAAGAGGACCCAATGTCCATATGATGAAGCAGGAACTTCATCAAACCGGAAATACACATTTTTTATGGGTGGATGACTACAAGTGTCTGTTATGTGGAGTCTAAATGCCTTCCATCTTTGTCGAGGAAAGGCAAGAATATTCTAATTTTCATCTTGCCAAGTGGCTGCAAAAGGATGAATCTGGAAAGACCACATTGCAAGCCCGGGGCTAGGAAGAAGCAGAAGCCATCTCCCTTAATTGGTAAACATCTTCTAATAGATATATTCTTTGAAAAGAAAAGTCAAAATTTCTAGCATTATTAATATTTGTTATGTATATAATAGCAAAATAAAAAGTGGTGATCAATTACTTTGAAATTAATGTTTTAACTCTTATCTCTGTACATTTTTTCAAAGTTGCATCTTAATTTATACACAATAAAAGTTTAGTTGGTAAGAAAAAGTATCCAAGCAGAACATACATGAATCTTTTGATGCTCTCTTTTAACTACTGGGAAGATTCACTCACGATCTCGAGCAGTTCGAATGCAGGTAGCAATGAGGAAGGGATGTCATTCTAGATATGGTAAAAGAAAAGGTACAAGATATGCAAGGATGATTGTGAGGGTGCTCAGACACTTGCTCAGAAAGTATCGGGATCGTGACTACAAAATACATGATTTAGGGGGTTATTTTGCAAAAACGTGATGGAAATTATCCGAGGTGAGGTTCAGGTTTTGAGTGCAGGTGCATTTACCACTATGGAGGATTTAAAAGTTGTCTGAGGTGAGGTTTAGGTTTTAAGTTTTCTTTAATCATTAATGTAGTGGATTAATAAATTATAGGTTTGATTGGTAATTATAGACTATATAAGGAAGATAATATATCATGTGGTTTGTTGTATTACTGATGTCAATATTTTCATTTTCATGTTACTTTAAGTAGTTTTATTGCTTTAGTATTTTTTTTTTGTAACAGCATTTTTTAAAGTATTAGTAATTATTTAATATGGCAATGTATTTGAACTCCAACACCCTCACTTTAAGTATTACGAATCATTTAATATGACATGTACATTTGATATTTGAACTCATGTGGTTTCATTTGGTTTTCAGATTTATACTCAACAGGAAGTACACTCGCGGGGATTTACTAAAGAACATCTCAACATTACCGTGTTTGACAGTTGTTTCTTCTAATGTAACACTTTGGAGATGGGTTGCCAACATATCATGACTAGACTTCCCAACAGACTAAGGACTTGATACAACAAAAAATGGAACTTGAGGCATTATCCATCTCATCCAATCATTCCCCCACCTTACTTGGTCACCCTTTACTTCAGTAATAGTTGAACTTCTCAAAGAGTCGAGTATGAGCTGAATATTGCCTGTCAAATAAGTAACTTTTTTTAAGCCTGTTATTTAAATTAATAGGAACCCAACCTTGGTCATCCATGTTCTGTTGCAAGTATGCATCTTTAATTAAATTCTCATTAGTAAAATAATAATCTATCTGGCTCATTATTTTACCATGCAACTGGGGATCCGGAACTGAAAATAACATAGCATGTGGTGACACTGGTGCACACCCATAGGCATAATTCTGAGGGCCTTGAACATACAACACAACAGGCACAATGGGCATCACAACTGGGTTTGGATACACTAGAAAACGTTTTTTTTGTTTGTCTTGAACAGTTGAAAATATGTTTTTTGTTTCAGATCTATGCATTTTATAAGCGTAAGTAACAATGGCTACAAGGCAGCAGGACAGAGGAGATGGAGGAGAAGTCCAGGCAAGGTGAATCTTTTATTCCCGGAAGAACCTCAGGTAAAGCATCTAAGCACAGGAAAACCATGCAGAAGGTACTCATATAATTTTCTATATATTTGAACTATAAAAATAGATTAATTTGACATTGGCACAATTTTATTACATTTTTTTGAATGCATTAATGCAATAAAGGTACCTAACTTTCCAAGAAGTTTAGGTGTTTATATATGTACTTTAACTAATTAATTCATCTATTTGAAGGGAGGAACAGAGGAGTGCATACGAGGAGAGATTAGTTAGGGACATAAGGGTACCCAGAGATGGGGCGCAAAGGTAGGCTGAGCACCACATATCAGTGTGCTGCCGAGAGGGCGGAGGAAGAAGGAATTGACATTTTCATGCCAAAATGCAAGGCATTGAAATCAGCAGCACCCATAAGGCTGCGAAAGATTAGACCAAGTCTTCTCCGTCGACCTTATCTCGAATTTCTCAAACGCCATAGCCATGCTTCAATAGTCAGTGGAGAAGCTACTCGCAAAACCAAACCTCATTGTCTGGTGGCTAATATGTTTTTCCCTTGGGAAACTGAGGCAGCAGCAAAATTCAACATACCTAGATTAGTCTTCCACGGGACCAGCTTCTTCGCTCTATGCGCTTTCGTGAATTGTGCATCTCTAAAGAAATATGGTATGAAGGAAAATGATGACTAATGGTTATAATGTAGAAAATATCAAAGTTTTATTTCTGGAAATGAATATTCCATAAGGTCTAATAGGATGAAAGATGTCAACACTAAATTAGTTTGTGAATTAACGAGTCTTATGGGGTGAACCTGATAAAAAGCACATAATTTTACGTATTCATATCACATTATCGTGTCGAGTTACATTTTGTTAGGTCTACTTTTATCTGTATACTGCCATATTCTTATCTGTATGCTGCCATATATCTACTCCATGTTTGTTATTGTGTTCTTCGAACTTGTATTTTACATTTTTTCATTTATTTGGTTAGGTGTTAGCCTTGTGTAATGTGATAATTTTATGTGATTTGTATTATGTATATAGTTGATTTAATTGAATAAATTTGTTTATTATGTACTCATTATCGATGGAAAACAGTTATTGAGGACCATATTGTACGACACAGGTATGACTACCCCCTCGCACCTCTGTTTTTCTTGAGAGTTAACATTATAACTTCTATAACTTAACCACAATGAAGTTCTCCATGATTATGCCTTCCTTAGCTCTATTTTCTCATATTTTCATAGATTATCTCTTTGTTTTTACTTTCTTACATTCACTCACTTATGCTGGAATTCTCTTACTGTGGTCTGCTACCCATTCGACCACGAAGGGAACACATAGTTGTAGGCCAGCATTTGCTATATTTGGAGCTATAGGTTTCTTTCTTTCTCTTTAGGTGACATTTTCTACCCATTCTCACTCCATATGCTATTATGTTTACAAAACTATTCTGTTTAGTTTGAGTAACTTAGGTATATACTTTGTTGAAAATTGAATATGTTATGTGTCATTGTTTTATGACCTTGTTTTACATATTTGTGAAATGCATCACCTATGGAACTCAAATGAGGTATCTTCATTATGTTACTTCACTCTTGCGTGATTTTATATCCAATATGCACGATATAAATTTACAAACTAAAATTGGTATTGAAGTATCCATGACTTTTCTTTCAATGTAGAGAATCACTAATCACCAACTTTAACTTTCTACGTACCACCGTTGGAACATCAATACTACCACCGCATATAACATGGTTTGATTTGAACACCTCTCGGTAAAGTATATTATGTTTTATAGTGTTTTTATGCCCTAAGTTAAGATAATACCCAATCAACTATGTATGGTTCATTGTTTTTACTGTATATTAGTTGTAGTTATAAAGTAGAATCCTTATAGTAATTTGTATTTTCTCATATACTAAATTTTTTTATTTCCAGAGTTTAATATTAATTCTCCATCCTCAGTTCAAAGTCTGATTTTTTCTTCTTTTTCAGGTAAAAGACTGTGCTTTGTGGACTTTACATCGTAGACGTGGTAGGATTTTCAATACTTGATGACGTCTTCCATCGAAAACTCACTCGGGCCCTTTGAAGAAATTGTAGATCACAAATTTAGTTTTCATTGAACTAGATGTTCATTTTATTTTATTTTCAATTGTATAATTGTGATGGTATTGTTTTTGTTGGATTATTTTTTTACAGGGTGGATAATCCGATAAACTGAGGAAACTCTACCCAATTTTTTAAAAAATATTTGCACTTTTCTTCATAAGCATAATTTTTGTATTATAGTGATGTTTCATAATGGTATAATTGTGATCATTGTAATGTGTATTCGAGGTCCAGGACATACTTTTTTAGTCTTTACTTTTTTTAACAAGGTTGATAGTGCTATAAATAAAGGAAAATCTATCCAAATTTAATAAATTGTTCACATTTTTGTTGTAATAAAACTCAACTTAAATTATTTACACATTTCTATAGTCTTTTAATATGCATCCTTCCACTGACGTCAAAATCAAACATCTCTTGAAATGGAAGCATGTGTCTACTTTATTGTCTACCTCTATGTAAAACATTGATAATGTTTGTCAACATTTGTACATGCGGTTTAACTATCACTACTACTCTCCATTCTGATTCTATGGCACTTTTTTTAATTTAATTTTAAATTTCCCACTTGCATTCGTTCATTGTGCATTAAATTACACATAAACCGCGCATCGCGCGGGTTTCCACCTAGTGTAAAATAATTTTTAAGAACACCATAATATTAATCAAGAAAATATTAATTTGATTAAATTTTCACATACAAATGTTCTTAATAAAAGGATACTGTATCTTCATGATTATCACATATAAGCATTACGCGAAACAAAAATTATGTTAAAATAATATACCTCCATAATTGTCATAATTAAAAATATTGACGGAGCAGTCAACCTTAATGATGTCTGATCGGCCTGAATTTCGAAACATAACTTCATCTTGTATATAGAAAGAACATACTCCAATTTCAATGCATTCCATTGATCAGATCTTTCAGAATGGCCAAAAGGGTATTTGAAAATTTACTCTCCTTGAGAATTTAGATTTCTCTCCCTTTCCAATAAATTCAATATGTTGTCATTTTAGAGTGGCTTAATGATGGAAATCAGTCACTTATTTATAGGCAGGGACAGGACCTAAATCTCCAACAGTCACTTAAATATCAACCGTCCTTCAAGGTAGATGTCCAAGAGTCATTTTGACTCTTGGTATTTGGAGTACCCTTTCATTATCCAAAATGACTCTTAGAATTAATATAATTATGGAGCACATAATGGATAATTATACAAAATAATTATTAGAATTATTTTATATAATTCTCCATTTTGTGTTCCATAATTATATTAATTCTAAGAGTCACATTGGTTAATGAAAGGGTACTCTAAATACCAAGAGTCAAAAGGACTCTTGGGCATCTACCTTGATGGACGGTTGATATTTAAGTGACTATTGGAGATTTAGATCTTGTCCCTGCCTATAAATAAGTGACTGATTTCCATCATTCAGACACTCTAAAATGACAACATATTGAATTTATAGGAAATGGAGAGAAATATAAATTCTTAAGGAGAGTAAATTTTCAAATACCGTTTTGGCCATACTGAGAGATCTGACCACTGGAATGTGTTGGAATTGGAGTATGTTCTAGATTCCGAAATTCAGGCCAATCAAACATCGTTAAGGTTGACAGCTCTGTCAATATTTTTAATTATGACAATTATGGAGGTATGTTATTTTAACATCTTTTATGTTCCGCATAATGATTATATGTGATAATCATGAAGATCCAAGGTCCTTTTATTAAGAACATATGTATATGAAAATTTATTCAAATTAATGTAATACTAATTTATATTATATTGTTCTTAAAAATGATTTACATGTGGTATCAGCGCTAAAGTTTAAGATTTCATTATTTTTCTTTATTCGCGTTTGCCCATAACGGATTCTATATTAAATTAATTTTGTGTGTGCCTCGGATTTTTTTTTTGTGACATTTTTTTTGTCACCTATACCCACTAGTGAGAATGTGAAAGGTCAAAATTTGATTGGAATTTTTTGAAACTCCTGTGGTCGATTGGAAACGTCGAAATAAACAAAACCCATTGTTTATAATGGGCCCCACCCCGGTTTTGCATTTCAACATCGTTTAGACCTATAAAAATGGGGTTTTGCCATTTTTGGTAATAATGTCAACGCTTATAACTCTCGTTTAAAATTTGATTTTGTGATTCCGCAAATTGGAGAGTGATCCTTGAGTAATTCTCAACATCCCTGGGCTGCTAACTCAAATTTTTTATTTTTGGCAAAAATTATGATTTTTTCAAATATTATGTATTTTTCCATCATGGGGGCTATTTTCTTTGTTCATGATTTGTCTAATATTCATGTTATGTATTATTTATATTGACCAAAAGGTTCAATATAAAATTTTGAATATTATATGTATGATTATGGGTTTGACAATAATATTTCGGTAAATTAGATTATTGTGCATAATCTATTTTTGGTGGCTCAAATGTCCGAAATTGATATTATCAACAATAATATTTATATGATGTTGAATGGGGAAGACATTAAAGTGTCTTAATCTATAATTGTAAATATAAATATTCTATTATTGTGTATGCATCTATATTTGGACCCTTAATTATACATTAAGTTTTGACTATAACTTTTTTAAGGGCATTAATTTTACATAAATAATGTTTACGATAATATCTCATTCTAGAAAATTGATTTTTGAATTTTTGAATTTATTTTGAGATTTTGTAGTAATTATCTACATACCATTGTGTTAACTATTTTTTGGGGGCAAAAGTTACGATTTTGTCATATATTATGCGTGTGTTTTCACTATGGGAGTTGTTTTATTTATTCATGAATGTATGTTTGTGTTGGATTAGAAACGAAACACATGTTATGATCATTTCGTGAATATTGAATGTATGAATATATTTTTTAGACTAATATTCATATTTTACGGGCATTTAAATGCCAAAAACGAGTCAAACATATTTCATATGGAAGGATATTAGACTTGTGTTATTGTTAATATTCATATTTTGATGAATCTCGTGCCAAACACGGGCCAAGGATTCATATTATTGAATATTTTGTTATATTTAATATTCATATTTTTATGAATCTCGTACAAAGCACATGACAACAATGATTCAAAATATTGAATATTAAATATATTAGAATTTGTTATTCATATTTTTATGAATCTCGTGCAAAACACATGTCAACGATCCATAACATTAAATATTAAATATATTAGAATTTTTTATTCGTATTTTTATGAATCTTGTGCAAAACACATGCCAGTGATTCATAATATTGAATATTATGTTATTATTAATATTCATGTTTTGATGAGTCTCGTGCTAAACACGGGCCAATGATTCATATTATTGAATATTATGTTTCGTATTTGAATGAGTCTCGTGCCAAACATAGGGAAATGATTTATGTAGTTGAATATCATAATTATTATTTATTCTAATGCTAGTACTCCCATTAAGTTGAATTAAATGTCAAACCCAGGCCACAATTCATATGTGGGGATACTGGACTTATGATTTCATTGCATGCATGCATATTTGTAAGCATGTCTTGCAATTTTGAGACTTATAAGTAGGTATTCATTCAGTTTAATCAAAGTCCAAATACAGGGCGAGATTACATGTGAAGATATTATACTTGTAGTCATTTCAGATTATCCTAATGTTTGTTATAAGATTAAATTGAAGCGCGACACGTGCTGATATTTGAATAAAATAAACATTAAAAATTTTATGAATATTAAATAATTGACATCAAAAGTTATATAGTTATATTTACAGATGCCACTAGTGTGGTAGTTGTGATTATAACTGTATTGTGCATTAATATGATCATGAATGATTTGGGTCAATATTTCTGATTTGTTACTCATACATAAGTGATAAAGAGAAAGTAAATGATTCATGTTTTTCATTTACTATTATTCGTATAATATCTCATGTGAACTCCTTGTCTATTTGTTTTTCACATTAAGTATAGTTTTTTTTGTGAATTTCAAATTATGAAATAGACAATTAAAAAATTTATACATGTATTATGGGTATTTTAGACATGTATGCTTATCTCTAATATTTATATAATGTAAGGATTGGTGTTCGTTAAAGTACTCCATTCCATATTAGATAAATATTAGACTAATGCGTTGATATCATGCATCTTTTGGATTGCCTATGGGTCCATTTATGATATTGAATGCTAAGATTTATGATGTTGCATATATATTATTGTTTATTCAATTATTGTGATTTAGTATCCTAAATGTCTAATTACAATTATTGAGAAAAAATTAAGTGGTGATATATATATTTGGGGAAGGCAATAATGATCATCAAATGCAGATGTCATTATTTCTTTCATCATGATATCACCAATTAAGCGTATGACACCCAAACATGAATAATTTGACTTGTGTATGTAAGTCTTTACTTAATGTAATATTCATATTATGAAATATTTGGTAGTCACCACAGTGACCCAACTATAATGAAAATGAACATTAAATGTAAAGATGATAACAATAGTAACACGATGCTTGTAATTGTGGAGTATATTGAGTTTAATTATCAAACAAGATTGTTCCTTACAGGGAGTTGATTTTGATTGTTTGAATAAACTCTATATAACATATATATTATTCAAGTATATATCATGTATATTTAATACTCCAGTATCTATAAGAATTATATAATTGTTAATCAATGGTTACTAATGAGAAATATAAAATGCACATTAGGTACTAGTGAGATATTAACATATGTGTTATCAAATCAAAGAATTAATGTAGTGAGCAATTTATCTCATATCTTTCACATGTTATGATATAGTTTTGTTTCTCTCGATTATTATGTTGAATTTTTTTTAACATCACTAATGATGATCAATATTATGTGAAACACGTCATATAAAATTTCAAGTAATAAAACAAATTAAGTTTGTTTACCTGTTGCACACTCGGACTAATAATGATCGAGATAATATATATCTTTTATGATTTGAAATGAGTTTTATCTTCGTAGAGTTTTCCAGTTAAATTTATTGTGTTACATAAAGTATTTATTTTTTATGCAAGGATTGTTTACAAAACAAACTAGAAATGCAAATAAGATTTCTTCTCTTTCATTTTTGGGGAGTCAAGTCGTTTGGCTTTTCATAAACCCTCAATGCTTCCAATTTTCTTGAAAAATATTTATCTGGACTTGATTATGAGGGATATTTTTTTAATGGCATCTTTCAGTCCTTCTCAAAGGTTATGGTATTCCTTTGATGTTTTGTATACAATAAAGTTTTGAATATATTTATATTAAAGATTGTTTTGCTCCTGCATCATAATCACGGTATTTTTTTATGAAACTCTTTAATCTTGTCCCAAATTAAATCTAGACTTCTTTTGATAATTTTATGGACAAGATTTTTGCAATATCTGTAATAAATATTGATAGTCGAGTTATACACTTAAGGTATTACAATATCTAATACAAGGATGACTAATGTGGTTCAAGTGGGAGATTTTGAGAATTCCCTTAAAGTGGACCTACATAGTTCATATAATCATCATTAACATGTACTTATTGCATTATAGAAAACCAAATTCATTATGAATGGTAAAATTAGTGGGAGTTGAAAATCATGAAATGTGATTATAAAGGAATGTAGGGTATTTATCCCATTACCGATAACTTTCTTCAATATTTGTTCTTTTAGTTGCCGGATTGCTTAAACAACAAAGAACAAATAACTGATCAACTACTAAATTATTGTATTGTCACTATGAGACAAATGTAGATAAAATCATAAGGAATAGTATTACGAAGATCTTAAACGGAATCTACTATTCTAAGTGATTATGTGGTGTATCTACATGAATATGAATTTGGCACAAGGATAAATAAATATTTGGTTTTGTATTCACAAATCAGAAGAAGTAACTGGGCTACGAGATCTCATTGAATTACATTTAAGTTGAGTATGAAGAGGTCATAAAGAATTTATAGTCAAACATTTTTTGTGGAGTGAGAAAAGGATTATAAATGAACCTTCTCACCTTTCCAAGGATGTCATTTTTTTAAGGGCGTACAATTCTTATAAGGTGAGTAAATCCTTATGATGACAGTTCATTTAGTGTATGTGAAAACTATTATTCTTATGATATTTTACACATGTTATATATAAATGATTGTATAAACTTAATAAAGTTTCCAACCTATGGTATTTTCATAAGTAATACCATTATATTTGTTAATCATTGTATATTCAATTTATACAACTTATGATCAGTGGGAGTAAGTTTATACATTCAATTTATTGTAAAGTAGAGAAACAAAATGTTATATAAATTTTCAATATGTAATGGATGAAGTTATGAGATACAAAAATATTATATGCTCACATTAAAGCTGACTGTTCATTTTTTGGCGAACAGTTATTACAACTTAGATATACTAGTTTTGTGGAAAGTGTGAAGCTCACTCTTATCTACTTATATTTATTTTGGTTTAACGACTAATATAATGAAGGAGTGCAACACAATCCATTGACTATTATCGAAATCTGAATTTTTAGCATACTTTGATGCTACAACTTATTGATTATAACAACGTGATTTTAATTTTGGGACTTGGATTTGTCGACACTATTATCAAGTTGCTGAAATATTATGATATTGTCATTGCAATCTCTTTATTAAGATACATTAGGTATTATATGAGGAACTAAGCACATTTAATGTAAATACCTTTTAAGAAGAAATCCTGAAACAAGTGTCAATTAACATATTTGTACAAGTGTTAATTGTGACACCCCGACTAATTAAATACCGGGTAGCTACTCCTTTATTGAATCAATACAAAATGTCAAGTTGTTT
This sequence comes from Sambucus nigra, assembly GCA_949130495.1. Lineage (NCBI taxonomy): Eukaryota > Viridiplantae > Streptophyta > Magnoliopsida > Dipsacales > Adoxaceae > Sambucus > Sambucus nigra. Next base: position 301,898,880 of record OX422208.1, read on the forward strand.
CAGTTAATAGCATCACTATCGAAAACATTTTTAATAATTACTAACCACCTAGTATTTAAAAAGTAAGTTGCCAAATTTAATTAAGTCTGATTAACATGCAATAAAAGAATAATGGAATAACAACATAATCCATTCACCATAACGAAGTAATGAAATAACCAACAAATAAATATAAGAGTCCGAAGGAAAACTCCTCACAACAATCCAACCACTGAAAATAATAAGACAAGTCTGAATCCTGAATTAACTACATGCCCAAAGTCTGAATAACTGAAATAAATGAATAGTCTCTAAAGAAATGGGCGACATGCCCTACAACTGATAATTGTTGAATAGAGAGTCAATATAGAAGAAGCGTCTACAAGCAAGGTCCTGTAACTTCCACAAACAGCTACAGCTCGTCACCTGAATGAGGATCCTAAGCATGGTGTCCTTGTGGCTGGGCACCTAAAATGGTTTTTACAAAAATAGATTTGAAAGCAAATGGGTCAGAGCCCGAAAGTGGAAATCATTTTAAAAATAGCAAGTGTTTTAATAACATTAAAACATTAAATTCAAAATACATGTTAGGATGTGCACTCACATGAAATTCTCACCTCTCGACTACATGTGCACTCCTAACGTACCATACCCATCTAAGTATCATACCTATCTAACCAAACCGTAATAAGTTCTACCCCTTACTACTCGATTTCCACTTTTACATTCTAGCGTTATCAAAACAATAGAGGGCTTTATCTAAACTCAGATTCTCAATTAGTAATACAATTCATTTCAGGTTATCCCTTTAGGTTTTCTCAAAACGTTTCCATATTTACACACATAATATCACATGAAAGTTCCCATTAATTAAGAGTATATTATTCACGTCATAAAAATACAATATACGCACCCCGAGACTAAGCTGCGGTGCACACATACTCTGCTATCCATCCCGATACATCACGTACATAAGGATCACGCATTCCGAATCTCTCAGGAATCGTTCTCAGATAACAACATCACAAATAATGGAGGCGAACACAGTCACATCACATGGGTCACGTACATACCTACGCTCCCACGATCAGCAGACTTATTAACATCCCAATAATTCCTTCTTTGACCTATGTTCATCGAGGTACCAGTCTAAATCGGGGCAACACAAGAATTAGAGGGCCCTAAGCGAACGTAAACCTCCCGTGATAGCAAGTATGGTAGGTATGTCATACACATAAAATCAATACATATACCAAGTAAGCACACATCTTAGTAATCGCCATAATGATTGGTGGTACACTTCTCATTCTCGTACCGACATATAATGCTACACAATTTATATGATCCCGATTAATATAGTAATTTAGGCCGTCAATAGTTCTCGCATCGTAATAGACACTCACGTCCTACTTCAGAATTTCCCTTAGGTTCAACTATACTTCTAGGTTTTGCTCCTCATTATATCTCAAATGTCCCTACTATATCAATTTATCATTAAGGGGAGGTTATATCTACCATTAAATAAGGTTACGGGACACGCGAAATCAAAACAGGCTAAAAAGCCTAAAATGTTAGCTCGTTAGAAGTCTAGTTCGAACGGGGCTGTTCGAACGAGAGTTCGTTCGAACGAACTGGGCCTTCTAACGAGATCTCGTTCGAACGAAAGTATTCGAACGAACATCCCTATCGTTAGAACCCAAACTGTCAACTCGTTAGAAGCTCGTTCGAACGACCTGGGCAGGTCTTCTAACGAGTGGCCAGATTCGAGCCCAGAAATTCCTTATTTCGTTTTTCCATCTTTTCTTCACTTCTAATCTCATATAAACATTATTCCAACAATTGTTCAAGGTTCCTAATCGTCCCTAAACATACATGGGTCACCTACTAACGTTTTTGTGGGGTTAATTCATTATAAACATCATCCAAATATCAAATCCCTTCATTTATCCCCCAAATTACATGAACATGAACCCTAAAATTTATAAATCATCAATGAGCCTAATCAAATCCGTTTTTATTTCATCCAAAGTATATTATCATCAGATTAATCACCTACATACAATTCTACATACAATTCCTTAATAGATTCTTAAATCTCTACATCCAATTAAATGGGTTTTCATCATACTCCAAGAACAATACAGTTTTAGCAAATTCCTACGCATGGAAGAAACATTCTTTGTAATAAACGAAATTAAATCACTTGCCTTATTTGTATCTCTGATTTTGATGTTGAAGATCGAATCGTTCTCTCTCTCTCTGCAGAATTTCTCCTCTCTCTCTCTTTCTTCAAGCTTTCTTCTCCAATGGTGGCAATGGAGGCTAGGGTTTGTCTTAGGAACTTTTGGGGCTAATTCTAATAACCCCCGTAGCCCTCTAATCAGTTAATGGCTGGTAATGGGTTAGTGGGTCTTTTAATTTTCCATTTAAAACTCCTAAAATTCGTTAATCAAAAATCCCAAAATTCTAAAATTACCAAACTGCCCTTATACGTTGCCGGTATGGCCTAAAAATGCCCCGGGACCCAAACTAAACCCCCGGCTAGTGTTTTCTGACTATTTCGACCCTTCCGGATGCGTTGGCGCACTCAAAATGACCATACGGTTAGTAGAAATAAAATTCACCTTTTTAATTAACATAATTATATTCCTGACGCGACTGTCACACGCGTCTCAATAAAATTTCCAAATTGCCGTATTTCAATCTCACGACAAATTTCATAATTCAATATTCATATATAATCAAATATACACATTATAATCAAATACCAACTCTCATCTCGCTAGTATTTAATCCGGATTAATTTCCAATTAATACGCATTTAATTCAATTAATCCCATAAATAAATATTAGCAAAAGTACGGGGTATTACATACTTCCCCCCTAATAACAGAATTTCGTCCCGAAATTCGGAACTAGAAAGTACCTGGTAAGAACAACTCTGGATAACGTTCTTGCATCTCATCCTCGCGCTCCCATGTGGACTCCTCGACATTATGATGTCGCCACTGAACACGCACTAACGGAACTATCTTTGACCGCAGTTTCCGCTCACTTCGGTCCAAAATAGCAATCGGCCCCTCCTCGTAGGAGCTATCAGGCTGGAGATCGATGTCCTCCAAAGCAATATGAGAATGAGCCAAATCGTCTCTAAGATATTTCCTTAGCGAGGAAATATGAAATACATCGTGAATCCGATGTAAATGCTTCGGTAACCCAAGCCTATAGGCAACCGGTCCAATCCGCTCAATAATAGGAAATGGCCCCACATATCTCGGTGCCAACTTCCCTTTCTTCTCGAAACGCATAATCCCCTTCATAGGAGATACTCTGAGCAAAACTTAGTCCCCCACTTGGAACTCTCTGAAGAACCTCTTCACATCAGCATAGCTCTTCTGCCGATCCTGAGCTACCCGAATGCGACTCCGAATCAATTCTATCCTTGCCGAAGTATCCTGAATCACCTCCGACCCAAGTAGTTTGTTGTCCCCCACCTCCAACCGACATGCTGGGGAACGACAAGGTCTACCGTACAACGCCTCAAATGGAGCCATGCCAATGGTGAACTGGTAGGAGTTATTGTAAGCAAACTCCACCAGTGGAAGATACTGCTCCCATCCACCCCCAAAATCAATGATACTCATACGTAGCATGTCCTCCAACATCTGGTTCGTACGCTCGGTTTGCCCATCGGTCTGTGGGTGATACGCCGTACTCAACCGCAATTCCGTGCCCATGGCCTCCTGAAAACTCTCCCAAAACCGCGAAACAAATATCTTATCTCGGTCAGACATGATATTTAGAGGCACACCGTGAAGTCTCACTATCTCTGCAATAAAGAGCTGGGCATACTGTCCCGTAGTGTAGTCTGTCCTTACGGGTAGAAAATGAGCGACTTTGGTCAACCTGTCCACAATTACCCAAATGGAGTCGTGACCTCTCTGTGACGTCGGCAACCCCGTGATAAAGTCCATGGAGATGCTCTCCCATATCCACATCGGGACCTCCAATGGCTGTATCAGTCCTGCCGATTTCTGATGATCCACTTTTACTAGCTGACAAGTGGCGCATCTTGAAACAAACACGGCAATATCTTTCTTCATCCCGCTCCACCAATACTGTCGTCTCATGTCTTGGTACATTTTGTCCCCACCGGGATGTACCGCGAACCGTGATCCGTGCGACTCTGCCATCACCTCGTGCCGCAATTCCTCCCCTTCCGGAACTACTAATCTCCCATTGAAGCGCAATCCCCCGTTTGAGCTAACGGTATAGGACTCGGCTCCCTCTACTAGTAATCGAACTATCAGCTCCTGACAGAACGAGTCATTTGCCTGTGCCCTTACTACCTTCGTGACAATCTGAGGTGTAACGGTCATCACAGACATGAATGATCGGGCCACTGCATCCTGGTGTCCCAACTCCTTCCACTTGGCCTTCCACACTTCTGTCACCTCATCTATTGGCCTACGGCTCAACGCATCTGCTACCACGTTAGCCTTCCCCGGGTGGTACTGGATATCAAACTGATAGTCCTTCACAAACTCAAGCCACCTTCGCTGTCGCATATTCAACTCTTTTTGCGTGAATAGGTACTATAGGGACTTGTGGTCCGTGAACAATCGAAACTTCTCCCCAAACAGGTAAAGTCTCCAAATCCGTAGGGCAAATACCACTGCCGCCAACTCCAGGTCATGAGTGGGGTAATTCTTCTCGTGAGGCTTTAGCTTACGGGATGCATAAGCAATGGCCTGAGTCTCCTGTTGTAATACACCTCCAAGTTCTTGTAAGGACGCATCGGTGTAGACTAGATACTCAACTCCTGGTCTCGGCAATGCTAACACAGGTGCTGAGGTCAACTTATCCTTCAACTCATCGAATGCCAACTGACAGGCATCACTCCAAATGAATGGCACACCCTTACGAGTCAGATGTGTCAAAGGACCTGCTATCTTCAAAAATCCCCGAATGAACCTCCTGTAGTATCCTGCTAATCCCAAGAAACTACGGATCTCCGTCGGTGTCGTGGGCTGTCCCCACTCCCTCACCGCGGACACTTTCCCCGGATCAACAGATATTCCTCGGTCGGAAATAATATGTCCCAAAAACTGGACCTCCTTCAGCCAAAACCAGCACTTCTCATACTTTGCATACAGCTCGTTCTGACGTAGCATCTGCAAAACTTGCCTCAAATGCTCGGCGTGCTCCTCCTCTGTCTGGGAGTAAACCATAATATCATCAATGAAGACAATGACAAACTAATCTAGGAAATCTCTGAACACCCTATTCATCAAGTCCATAAACACTGCTGGAGCGTTGGTCAAACCAAAAGGCATAACCCGAAACTCGTAAGAACCATATCTTGTCAAGAACGCAGTCTTCGAGATGTCCTCCTCCCTGATACGCAACTGATGGTATCCCGATCTCAAATCAATCTTTGAGAAGAAAGAAGCTCCTCTCAACTGGTCGAATAAGTCATCGATTCGAGGCAATGGATACTTATTCCGTATCGTGACTTTATTCAACTCTCGGTAGTCCACACATAATCTCAGTGAACCATCTCTCTTCTTTACGAACAACACAGGGGCACCCCACGGTGAAGTACTCCTCCGAATAAACCCCTGACCCAACAACTGCTCAATCTGATCCCATAACTCCCTCATCTCAGCTGGAGCCATACGGTACGGTGCGCGTGCTATAGGTCTCGTATCTGGAAATAAGTCTATGACAAAGTCTATCTCTCGACTAGGGGGTAGGCCTGGTATCTCCTGAAACACATCGGGATATTCCCTAACAACTGGGATAGAATCTAAAGGAATCACAACCTCCTTAGAGGTATCCTCCTCTATGTAGTACAAATGAGCGGTCGAACCTCCCTCTGGGCGAGGCATCGCCACTACAAACATCTCTTACCCCGGAATGGCAAAAACAATGCTCCCACCGAAGCAATCAATCATGGCTCTATAATCAGTGAGCCAATCCATACCGATAATCACATCGTGCACATGCATATCTAATACCAACATGTCTGCAGGTAATACCAAACTACCAATCTCTACCCCTACTCCCCGGCATATAAAGAAAATAAATGACCCACTCCCCAATGGTGAGTCTACACACGTCATTGTGCTCTCTGCTGTGGCTAACAACCCTAAGGCTTTCGCAAAATGCGTAGCTATAAAACAATGCGTTGCCCCCGTATCAAATAAAACCCGACCAATAGTACCATGGATAGGAAACATAGCCTCAATCGCGAGTGGTGCCTGTGGAGCTGTTGCCTGGTGGACGTTATAGACACGTCCATACTGTAACTGCCCCTGTTGCACAGGAACTGCTAGAATGGCTGGAAGAGCTAACACCTGGGCTGGAGCTGGGAGAGCGGGTGGAAAAAGTGGCCTCTGTGGCTCATGTCGAGCACCCTGCTGCTGCTGTGGGGCCCTGCCCCTATCAGGACAGTCCTGGCATTTATGGCTAGTCTTGCCACAAACGAAACACTTCCCTGGGAAGTTCCCCCCTCTCTGTCCCTGCTGCCCCCGGCCTTGGTGGCCGTTACCGTTCCTCCACTGGCCCTGCTGAAACTGCTGTTGACCATTCTGATCCTGCTGGTTCTGATGGCCATTCGGACCCTGATGGCCCTGCCAGAAACCTCCCTGTCCGTGCCTAAAATTTCCCGACCTGAACCTCTTGTTATCCCCCTGCTGGGAACCCTGATTGCCATGTCTCTGCCCCTGAACAGATTGTGCCCCACTGGCACCATGTCCTCCAGTCCTGGCCTGATGGCTGGACTCTCCTGATTGCTTGCCCTCAGCCATGTAAAAGCGATGATCCTGGCAGTGTAACAGTGCAGCGTTAACCACATCAGAATAAGTGGCTAACGAGAGGTTCCCTAACAAGTGCTGACGAATCCTCCATGTCAACCCGTCTGTAAATTTCTATATCTTCTTCTCCTCTGTCGGTATCTCATCCGGAACAATGTTCAGAAGATTAGTGAATTCGGCCTCATACTCGGCCACAGTCTTACCCTCCTGTCGAAGGCTCATCAACTTCCTCCTCATTTCCGTGTGAACGGCTGACGGAAAGTACTTGCGGTTGAACCGTACCCAGAACTCCTGAATAGTGAGAGTGTCTCTCTCCTCCACAGTGGTAATAGACTCCCACCACTGCAGTGCAGACCCCACTAGCTTAAAGGTAGCTAGTATCTGCTTCTGAACCTCAGTGCACTCGTACATCCTCAAGTGCCGCTGAATATCCATCCTCCACTGACTCGAAACTACCACATCGGAGCTACCTGCAAACTCCGGTGGGTATGCTTTCTGAAAAGCATCACGTACACGTTCCCAAGCAGACGGGAATGCATGCGTCTGAACTGGAGCGGCTACTGGCGCCTGAGCTGGTGCCTGCTGAACTACGGCTAGTGCGGCATTTACCGCCTGGGCGACAATTGCTGCAACCTCGGCGGTATTCATGGTGCCCTAAACTGGTGCGGGCTGTGGTTCTGGCGTTGCATCCCTGGGAACCCGTTGTGCACGTCGTGGAGGCATATGAAATAAGAATGAAGTTTATAAGTTCGCAGTTATAAACTCAAAATAGCTGAAGAACGTAGCATATACAAGAGAATACAACAGTCCTAAATTATAGGGCTCTACATCAAAGAAAGCTCAGCGGAAAGCATAATAAGTCGTATAGACCCTAAAGGACACTAGAACCTGATGCTCTGATACCACCTGTGACACCCCGACTAATTAAATACCGGGTAGCTACTCCTTTATTAAATCAATACAAAATGTCAAGTTGGTTCAGTTAATAGCATCACTGTCGAAAACATTTTTAATAATTACTAACCACCTAGTATTTAAAAAGTAAGTTGCCAAATTTTAATTAAGTCTGATTAACACGCAATAAAAGAATAATGGAATAACAACATAATCCATTCACCATAACGAAGTAATGAAATAACCAACAAATAAATATAAGAGTCTGGAGGAAAACTCCTCACAACAATCCAACCACTGAAAATAATAAGACAAGTCTGAATCCTGAATTAATTACATGCCCAAAGTCTGAATAACTGAAATAAATGAATAGTCTCTAAAGAAATGGGCGACATGCCCTACAATTGATAATTTCTGAATAGAGAGTCAATATAGAAGAAGCGTCTACAAGCAAGGTCCTGTAACTTCCAAAAACAGCTACAGCTCGTCACCTGAATGAGGATCCTAAGCATGGTGTCCTTGTGACTGGGCACCTAAAATGGTTTTTACAAAAATAGATTGGAAAGCAAATGGGTCAGAGCCCGAAAGTGGAAATCATTTTAAAAATAGTAAGTGTTTTAATAACATTAAAACATTAAATGCAAAATACATGTTAGGATGTGCACTCACATGAAATTCTCACCTCTCGACTACATGTGCACTCCTAACGTACCATACCCATCTAAGTATCATACCTATCTAACCAAACCGTAATAAGTTATACCCCTTACTACTCGATTTCCACTTTTACATTCTAACGTTATCAAAACAATAGAGGGCTTTATCTAAACTCAGATTCTCAATTAGTAATACAATTCATTTCAGGTTATCCCTTTAGGTTTTCTCAAAACGTTTCCATATTTACACACATAATATCACATGAAAGTTCTCATTAATTAAGAGTATATTATTCACGTCATAAATATACAATATACACACCCCGAGACTAAGCTGCGGTGCACACATACTCTGCTATCCATCCCGGTACATCACGTACATAAGGATCACGCATTCCGAATCTCTCAGGAATCGTTCTCAGATAACAACATCACAAATAATGGAGGCGAACACAATCACATCACATGGGTCACGTACATATCTACGCCCCCACGATCAGAAGACTTATTAACATCACAATAAGTCCTTCTTTGACCTATGTTCATTGAGTTACCAGTCTAAATCCGGGCAACACAAGGATTAGAGGGCCCTAAGCGATCGTCAACCTCCCGTGATAGCAAGTATGGTAGGTATGTCATACACATAAAATCAATACATATACCAAGTAAGCACACATCTTAGTAATCGCCATAATGATTGGTGGTACACTTCTCATTCTCATACCGACATATAATGCTACACAATTTATATGATCCCAATTAATATAGTAATTTAGGCCGTCAATAGTTCTCGCATCGTAATAGACACTCACGTCCTACTTTAGAATTTCCCTTAGGTTCAACTACACTTCTAGGTTTTGCTCCTCATTATATCTCAAATGTCCCTACTGTATCAACTTATCATCAAGGGGAGGTTATCTCTACCATTAAATAAGGTTACGGGACACGCGAAATCAAAACAGGCTAAAAAGCCCAAACTGTCAGCTCGTTAGAAGTCTCGTTCGAACGGGGCTGTTCGAACGAGAGTTCGTTCTAACGAACTGGGCCTTCTAACGAGATCTCGTTCGAACGAAAGTCTTCGAACGAACATCCCTATCGTTAGAACCCAAACTGTCAACTCTTTAGAAGCTCATTCGAACGAGCTCGTTCGAACGACCTCGGCAGGTCTTCTAATGAGTGGCCAGATTCGTGCCCAGAAATTCCTTATTTCGTTTTTCCATCTTTTCTTCACTTCTAATCTCATATAAACATTAGTCCAACAATTGTTCAAGGTTCCTAATCGTCCCTAAACATACATGGGTCACCTACTAACGTTTTTGTGGGGTTAATTCATTATAAACATCATCCAAATATCAAATCCCTTCATTTATCCCCCAAATTACATGAACATGAACCCTAAAATTTATAAATCATCAATGAGCCTAATCAAATCCGTTTTTATTTCATCCAAAGTATATTATCATCATATTAATCACCTACATATAATTCTACATACAATTCCTCAATAGATTCTTAAATCTCTACATCCAATTAAATGGGTTTTCATCATACTCCAAGAACAATACTTTTTTAGCAAATTCCTACGCATGGAAGAAACATTCTTTGTAATAAACGAAATTAAATCACTTGCCTTATTTGTATCTCTGATTTTGATGTTGAAGATCGAATCGTTCTCTCTCTCTCTGCAGAATTTCTCCTCTCTCTCTCTTTCTCCAAGCTTTCTTCTCCAATGGTGGCAATGGAGGCTAGGGTTTGTCTTAGGAACTTTTGGGGCTAATTCTAATAACCCCCGTAGCCCTCTAATCAGTTAATGGTTGGTAATGGGTTAGTGGGTCTTTTAATTTTCCATTTAAAACTCCTAAAATTCGTTAATCAAAAATCCCAAAATTCTAAAATTACCAAACTGCCCTTATACGTTGCCGGTATGGCCTAAAAATGCCCCGGGACCCAAACTAAACCCCCGGCTAGTGTTTTCTGACTATTTCGACCCTTCCGGACGCGTTGGCGCACTCAAAATGACCATACGATTAATAGAAATAAAATTCACCTTTTTAATTAACATAATTATATTCCTGACGCGACTGTCACACGCGTCTCAACAAAATTTCCAAATTGCCGTATTTCAATCTCACGACAAATTTCATAATTCAATATTCATATATAATCAAATATACACATTATAATCAAATACCAACTCGCATCTCGCTAGTATTTTAATCCGGATTAATTTCCAATAATACGCATTTAATTCAATTAATCCCATAAATAAATATCACCAAAAGTACGGGGTATTACATTAATATAGAAAATCAACATGATTGGGCTATCTTGAAAGTCATTAACGAAGCATGCTTAAGATACGAGTCTTTAAATATAACCAATAGAATCTTAATGTGGTGGATTTTTTAGTGCTTATTTTGACACTACCATATGATATCATACAGTGTTTCAGAATCATTTATTTTTGTCGTTATTGTACACATACGTGTGAATGAAAGAATGTGACGAAAATAGTCTTTTACAAAAGACATTATTGGACCATTATGGAATAACTCTATTTATACACCTTATAGGATGAGTTGTTAATGTTGTGGTACATGGAAGCGATCATGCTCCTGAATTAGTGTGTGAGCGCCATGACTCGCATTAATGATTTGTTTGATGAAGGTGTTTATGGAAAACCATTTAAGGATGACTCAAAGATTATTGCGCGCTTTATGATAATTATGGATCGAGTGGGAGACTATTAGAATTATTTTATATAATTCTCCATTATGTGCTCCATAATTATATTAATTCTAAGAGTCACTTTGGTTAATAAAATGGTACTCCAAATACCAAGAGTCAAAATGACTCTTGGACATCTACCTTGATGAACGATTGATATTTAAGTGATTGTTGGAGATTTAGGTCCTGCCCATGCCTATAAATAAGTGATTGATTTCCAACATTCAAACACTATAAAATGATAACATATTGAATTTACTGGAAAGGGAGAGAAATCTCAATTCTCAAGAAGAGTAAATTTCCAAATAACCTTTTGACCATACTGAGAGATCTGACCGTTGGAATGCGTTAGAATTGGAGTATGTTCTTATTATATACAAGATAAATCTGTGTTTTTTATGAAACTCTTAAATCTTATCCCAAATTAAATCTAGCTTCTTTTGATAATTTTATGGACAAGATTTTTTCAATGTCTGTAATAAATATTAATCCTCGAGTTATGCACTTTAGGTATTACAATATCTAATACAAGGATTACTTATGTGGTCCAAGTGGGAAATTTTGAGAACTACCTTAAAGTGGACCTACATAGATCATATAATCATCATTAACATGTACTTATTGCATTATAGAAAACCAAATTCGTTATGAATGGTGAAATTAGTGGGAGTTGAAAATCATGAAATGTGATTATAAAGGAATGTAGGGTATTTATCCCATTACCGATAATTTTCTTCAATATTTGTTCTTTTAGTTGTTGGATTGCTTAAATAACAAAGAACAAATAAATGATCGACCACTAAATTATTGTATTGTCACTATAGGACAAATGTAGATCAAATCATAAGGAATAGTATTACGAAGATCTTAAACGGAGTCTACTATTTTAAATGATTATGTGGTGTATCTACATGAATATGAATTTGGCATAAGGATAAATAAATATTTGGTTTTGTATCCACAAATCACAATAAGTAACTGGACTACGAGATCTCATTGAATTACATTTAAATTGAGTATGAAGAGGTCATAAAGAATTTGTAGTCAAACATTTTACGTGTAATGAGAAAATGATTATAAATGAACCTTCTCACCTTTCCAAGGACGTCATTTCTTTAAGGACGTGCAATTCTTATGATGAGAGTTACATTTAGTGTATATGAAAACTATTATTCTTATGATATTGTACACATGTTATATAGAAATGATTGTATAAACTTAATTAAGTTTCCCACCTATAGTATTTTCAGAAATAATACAATTATATTTTCTAATCATTGTATATTCAATTTATACAACTTATGATCAGTGGGAGTAAGTTTATATATTCAATTCATTGTAAAGTAGAGAAACAAAATTTTATATAAATTTTCAATATGTAATGGATGAAGTTATTAAATACTAAAATATTATACGCTTACATTAAAGTTCACTGTTCAATTTCTAGCGAACATTTATTACAACTTAGATTTACTGGTTTTGTGGAAAGTGTGAAGTTCACTCTTATCTACTTATATTTATTTTGGTTTAATGACCAATATAATGAAGGAGTGCAACACAATCCATTGACTATTATGGAAATCTGAATCTGTAGCATGCTTTGATGCTACAACTTATTGATTATGACAACGTATTTTAAATTTTGGGACTTGGATTTGTCGACACTATTGCCAAGTTGCTGAAATATTATGATATTGTCATTGCAATCTTCTTTATTAAGATTCATTAGGTATTATATGAGGAACTAAGCACATTGAATGTAAATACCTTTTAAAGAAGAAATTCTGAAACAAGTGTCAATTAACACATTTGTACAAGTGTAGATTTATAAAATCCACATGATTGGGCTATCGTTAAAGTCATTAACGAAGCATGCTTAAGATACTAGTCTTTAAATATAACCAATAGAATCTTAATGTGGTGGATTTTTTAGTGCTTATTTTGACACTACCATATGATATCATATAGTGTTTCAGAATCATTTATTTTTGTCGTTATTGTACAAATGCATGTGAATGAAAGAATGTGACAGAAATAGTCTTTTACAAAAGACATTATTGGACCATTATGGAATAACCCTATTTGTACACCTTATAGGATGAGTTGTTAATGTTGTGGTACATGGAAGCGATCATGCTCCTGAATTAGTGTGTGAGCGCCATGACTCACATTAATGATTTGTTTGATGAAGGTGTTTATGGAAAACCATTTAAGGATGACTCAAGGATTATTGTGCGCTTTATGATAATTATGGATCAAGTAGGAGACTATTAGAATTATTTTGTATAATTCTCCATTATGTGCTCCATAATTATAGTAATTCTAAGAGTCACTTTGGTTGATAAAATGGTACTCCAAATACCAAGAGTCAAAATGACTCTTGGACATCTACCTTGATGGACGGTTGATATTTAAATGATTGTTGGAGATTTAGGTCTTGTCCCTGCCTATAAATAAGTGATTGATTTCCATCATTCAGACACTATAAAATGACAACATATTGAATTTACTGGAAAGGGAGAGAAATTTAAATTCTCAAGAAGAGTTAATTTCCAAATACCCTTTTCGCCATACTGAGAGATCTGGCCATTGGAATGCGTTGGAATTGGAGTGTGTTCTTGTTATATACAAGATAAAGCTGTGTTTTTTATGAAACTCTTTACTCTTGTCCCAAATTAAATCTAAACTTCTTTTGATAATTTTATGAACAAGATTTTTGCAATATCTGTAATAAATATTGATCATCGAGTTATGCACTTAAGGTATTACAATATCTAATACAAGGATTACTTATGTGGTCAAAGTGGAAAATTTTGAGAACTCCCTTAAAGTAGACCTACATAGATCATATAATCTTTATTAACATGTACTTATTGCATTATAGAAAACCAAATTCGTTATGAATGGTGAAATTAGTGGGAGTTGAAAATCATGAAATGTGATTATAAAGGAATGTAGGGTATTTATCCCATTACTGATAACTTTCTTCAATATTTGTTCTTTTAGTTGTTGGATTGCTTAAATAACAGAGAACAAATAAATGACCGACCACTAAATTATTTTATTGTCACTATGAGACAAATGTAGATAAAATCATAAGGAATAGTATTACGAAGATCTTAAATGGAGTCTAGTATTTTAAGTGATTATGTGGTGTATCTACATGAATATGAATTTGGCATAAGGATAAATAAATATTTGGTTTTGTATTCACAAATCACAAGAAGTAACTGGACTACGAGATCTCATTGAATTACATTTAAATTGAGTATGAATAGGTCATAAAGAATTTGTAGTCAAACATTTTATGTGTAATGAGAAAAGGGTTATAAATGAACCTTCTCACCTTTCCAAGGATGTCATTTCTTTAAGGACGTACAATTCTTATGAGATGAGTAAATCATTATGATGAGAGTTACATTTAGTATATATGAAAACTATTATTCTTATGATATTTTACACATGTTATATAGAAATGATTGTATAAACTTAATTAAGTTTCCCACCTATAGTATTTTCATAAATAATACCATTATATTTTTTAATCATTGTATATTCAATTTATACAACTTATGATCAATGGGAGTAAGTTTATATATTCAATTTATTGTAAAGTGGAGAAACAAAATGTTATATAAATTTTCAATATGTAATGGATGAAGTTATGAAATACTAAAATATTATATGCTTACATTAAAGTTCACTGTTCATTTTTGGGCGAACAGTTATTACAACTTAGATTTACTGGTTTTGTGGAAAGTGTGAAGTTCACTCTTATCTACTTATATTTATTTTGGTTTAACGACCAATATAATGAAAGAGTGCAACACAATCCATTGACTATTATGGAAATCTGAATCTGTAGCATGCTTTGATGCTACAATTTATTGATTATGGCAACGTAATTTATATTTTAGGACTTGGATTAGTCGACACTATTGCCAAGTTACTAAAATATTATGATATTGTCACTGCAATCTTCTTTATTAAGATACATTAGGTATTTTATGAGGAACTAAGAACATTGAATGTAAATACCTTTTAAAGAAGAAATTATGAAATAAGTGTCAATTAACACATTTGTACAAGTGTTAATATAGAAAATCCACATGATTGGGCTATTGTGAAAGACATTAACGAAGCATGCTTAAGATACGAGTCTTTAAATATAGACAATAGAATCTTGTTGTGGTGGATTTTTTAGTGCTTATTTTGACACTACCATATGATATCATACAGTGTTTCAGAATCATTTATTTCTATCGTTATTTTACACATGCATGTGAATGAAAGAATGTGACAGAAATAGTCTTTTACAAAGACATTATTGGACCATTATGGAATAACCCTATTTATACACCTTATTGGATGAGTTGTTAATGTTGTGGTACATGGAAGCGATCATGCTCCTAAATTAGTGTGTGAGTGCCATGACTCGCATTAGTGATTTGTTTGATGAAGGTGTTTATGGAAAACCATTTAAGGATGACTCAAGGATTATTGCGCTTTATGATAATTATGGATCAAGTGGTAGACTGTTAGAATTATTTTATATAATTCTCCATTTTGTGTTCCATAATTACATTAATTCTAAGAGTCACTTTGGTTAATGAAAGAGTACTGCAAATACCAAGAGTCAAAAGGACTCTTGGGCATCTACCTTGATGGACGATTGATATTTAAGTGACTGTTGGAGATTTAGGTCCTGTCTCTGCCTATAAATAAGTGACTGATTTCCATCATTCAGACACTCTAAATGACAACATATTGAATTTATAGGAAAGGGAGAGAAATCTGAATTCTCAAGGAGTGTAAATTTCCAAATACCCGTTTGGTCATACTGAGAGATCTGACCGTTGGAATACGTTGGAATTAGAATATGTTATTTTTATAAACAAGATGAAGCTATGTTCCGAAATTCAGGCCGATCAGACATTGTTAAGGTTGACTGCTCCGTCAATATTTTTAATTGTGACAATTATGGAGGTATGTTATTTTAACATCTTTTATGTTCCGCATAATGCTTATATGTGATACTCATGAAGATCTAAGGTCCTTTTATTGTATACGAAAATTTAATCAAATTAATGTAATATTGATCAAAAATCACTTTAACTCAGGAGTTATGAGTCTCAAGGAATGACTCACTCGGCCTCATGACGGTAAAACCATCTCTGAATATCTATGATGAATTAGCCCTCATTGATCTTCCCATTCTTGAAGACGATCTCGTTATTCACATCCTCAATGGAGAGGAGTTGGTGATAAATTTAAAAAAATTACCACTGTTGTCCGTGCTCGGTAAACTCTCATTTCTTTTGAGGATCTACATGACAAACTTGTAGATTATGAAGCCCAACTCAGACAACACAAAGCTCGAAGTAAAACAATAGTGTTGTATGTCAATTCCACTTATCACATAAGAAACAATTTCACCAATTCCAACCACAACTTTCACACCTACCGTGGTGGATCCCAAGGTCGTCCTCCGCCCTTTAAATCTCATACCAATCAAGGCTCTCACTACCAACCTAATTGTTGTCAACAATTCCATACTCATCCAAATCAAGGAATCTAATACAATCAAATTTGCAAAAATGGATTCTCTCAAAGCTGGGGCTACAAGGGATATCATCAATTATGTGATCAATAAGTCCACACAGCCAAATGATGCCCTCAAGCTTGCCACCCCAACCATCAAGAACTAACAGCCCACTACACCACCCTTAAATCTTCTCCTGTTCAACCTTGGTTTGTCGACTCTGCCCCGCCAACCATGTGACCTCTAATCTTCAGAATTTATCCCTTCACTCCGAACATGATGGACCTGACAATATCTCCATTGGTAATGGTACAGGTTTAAGTATCACTCATTTTGGATACACACTTCTTTCTTGCCCTTCTAAATACTTCACTTTATCAAATACCTTGTGTGTTGCTTCCAGGAAGAAAAATCTAATTTTCATTTCCCAATTTTGTAAATCTAATCATACATCAATAGAAATTTTTCCCTCTTATTTTTCTGTGAAGGATATTCACATAGGGGAGATTCTCATTCGCGACCCGAATAGAAATGATGTTTATGAATGGGCCACGAGTGTGCAAGTTTTTAATGTACATCTATCTGCCATGATTGGTGTCAAAGCTTTCATTTAAGATTTCCCTAATTAAATCAATGGAAAATTTTAAATATTACGTTGTTTTTGTTGATCATTTCACAAAATATTTGTGGCTTTATCCTCTGAAGCACAAATCTGATATTTATTCACTTTTTTCAAAATTCAAATTTATGGCTGAAAATTATTTTAATACTTCAATTGTCTCCATTCATTCTGATGGCAGGGGCGAGTAATCAAAAACTAACTACGCGTTTCTCTATATATAGTATAACTCACTTAACCATGCCTCCATACACACCCTAACACAATGGCACTTCTGAGGATCGACATCTCCACCTTGTTGAAACCAATATCGCTCTCCAGCACTACTCTTATTTACCCTTTTCCTTTTGGTCTCATGCTTTTCAAGTCGTGTCTTATTTATTAAATCGTCTTCCCATACATCTCATTGATAACAAATCAGAAGCTATTTATGATGTATTGTCTTGCTCAACTTGAGCGTCAATGTGTATATATATATTAAGAGATGTGTGGGAACAATGTACTAAGAAATCAATGTGGGACAAACCACAATATACAAGGTGGGACAAACCACAATATACATAGAAACATAAGACATTCTAACACTCCCCCTCAAACTGGAGCGAAGATATCCACCAAGCCCAGCCTACCAATAGATGAGTGAAGTAAAGAAGGTCCAACTACCTTGGTGAGACAATCTGCAGTCTGAGCTAATGAAGGGAAAAATGCGGGATGAATTATGCCTGTAAATATTTTCTCATGGAGGAAGTGAATATCCACCTCAATGTGTTTGGTTCTCTCATGAAGGACAGAATCAGATGATAACAAAATGGCTGATTTTTTATCACACAACAAATCAAAAGGACCATCCTCAGTATAGCCTAGATCACCCAAAATTGATCGAAGCTATAAGAGCTCACATGTACCCTGATCCATAGCACGGCACTCCGCCTCTGCTGAAGAACGAGAAACCACCGCTTGCTTCTTACTTTTCCATGATATGAGATGAGAGCCATAGAAAGTATAGAAGCCAAAAGTAAAATGCCTATCAGTCCTGCATCCAGCATAATCAGCATCAGTGAAGCAAAAGAGACCCCTTTGGCCTCCTGAAGCATAGAAGAGACCAAGACCTGGTGAAGACTTGAGATACCTCAAGATATGATGAACAACATCAAGATGGGAGTTGCGAGGAGCATGTATGAACTGACTAAGACTTACAACAAATGCCAAATTAGTACGAGTGTTGGTCAAGTAAATGAGACGGCCAACCAAACGCTGATACCTAGATGGCTTAGAAAGTAAATCTCCAGACTCAGCAGTCAACTTCACATTCGGATCCATAGGAGTAGAAGATGGATGATAACCAATCATCCTTATATCCTGTAACAGATCAAGAACACACTTCCTCTGAGATAAAGAAATCCCACGACGAGATCTCACAGCCTCAATCCCCATAAAATACCGAAGAGGACACAAATCGTTGGAATCAAAATCTGCTCCAATGTCCTTCTTAACCTAGGCAATCCCCTCTAAATCATCATCGGTAATAATGATATCATCAACACACCGGTGGTTGGGATGTCGGTGAATAAAATAAGTATAATAAGACCGACATCTGGTAAATCAGGTAATCACCTCACTGAATCGGCTAAACCAAGCTCGGGGGGATTACTTTAACCCATATAAAGATTTGCGAAAATGACAAATCTTGCCCTCATACTCCCCCTTAGCCTGAAAACCAGGAGGAGGATCCATATAAATCGTCTCAGTCAGATCCCCATGAAAAAAAGCATTCTTAATATCCAAATAATGCAACGGCCAGGAGTGAGATGCGACAAGAGATATAAGTAGACGAACATAAGTCATCTTAGCAACCGGGGCAAAGGTAGCACCAAAATCTTTTCCCAGAATCTGAGTAAAGCCACGTGCCACAAAATGAGCCACATATCGCTCAATGGATCCATCAGCTAAATATTTAACACTAAACACCCATTTGCAACCAACAAGTTTCTCCCCCGGAGGAAGAGACACTAACTGCCAAGTGCCATTATTTTCCAAGGCATCCATCTCAATTTTCATGGCCGCTACCCACTTATGATTTTGGAGAGCCTCATGCAAAGACTGGGGAATAGAAATAGAGTCAAGATAACCCAAAAAAGCATGATAGGACTCTGAAATACCTGCATAGGAAAGATTCTCGAGAATAGAATGGTTTAGGAGTGCACAACGGAAGTGAAAATCTAATATAGATAGTCTCAGTAAGATCCCCATGAAGAAAGGAATTCTTAATATCCAAATGATGCAACGACCAAGAGTGAGATGCGGCAACAGAGATAAGTACACGAACAGAAGTCATATTAGCAACCTGGTTGCACCAAAATCTTTACCCGAAATCTAAGTAAAGCCACGAGCCACAAGACAAACCTTATATCGTTCAACGGAGCCATCAGCTAAATATTTAACACTAAACACCCATTTGTAACCAACACATTTCTCCCCCTGAGGAAGAGACACTAACTCCCAAGTACCATTCTTGTCCAAGGCATTCATCTCAGTTTTCATGGCAGCTACCCACTCAGGATTCTAGAGAGCCTCATGCAAAGATCGAGGAATAGATATAGAGTCAAGACAACCCAAAAAAGCACGATAGGACCCTGAAAGACCATCATAAGAAAAGTTCTCGAAAATAGAATGGTTAGTGCTACAAGAGTTAGCATAATCAGCAAAACGAGCAGGAGGGTGGCGATCATGAGTGGGATGACGAGAATGGAAATCAGAAATAGGTGAGGGGATAATACTTGAGTCCATAGGAGGAGGAGGCAGGGGCATCTGAGGGCGACGAGCATAAACCTGTAAAGGGGGTTCCTCATGAAGCGGGGAAGACACGTCAAATAAAGGGATGGGGTGGGCTACTGGAGAAGCCTCCTCAAAAGAGGAGGAGATGGGGGTGGGTGAGTAGCAGGTATACCATAAAATGGAGTATCCTCATAAAAGGTGACATCACGAGAGTGATATATGTGTCGAGAAAGTGGATCATAACATTTATAAGCTTTAGACATGGTAGGATAACCCACAAAAATACATTTAATGGCCTTATCATCAAGTTTGTGACGTGAGGGACGCATATCCTAAACATAACACAGACATCTAAAAACACGGGGTAACAGAGGGAAAAGGGGGGCAGTGGGAAATATAGCGTGAAGAGGTGTTTTGCCATTTAAAACTTTGCTTGGAGTGCGGTTATTAATAAATGTGGCAGTGAGAAGAGCAACGTGCCAATAAGATTTAGGAACATTTATTCCCTGTAAAAGACACTGAACCATTCCCATTAAGTGACGGTTCTTAAGTTCCGCCACCCCATTTTGCTCCGGAGTGTAGGGGCAAGAAAGTTGGTGTAAAATTCCCTTTTGCTTGAGTTATGAACGAAAAGCATCATAAACATACTCCCCACCATTATCAGATCGAATATTACGAACAGTTGTGTTAAATTGTGTTTTAATCATTTTTAGGAATTGAACAAACAAAGATAACACCTCAGATTTATGTTTAAGTAAATATACCCATGTACATCTAGAGAAATCATCAATAAAAGTGACATAGTACTTATGACCTGATAAAGCTATGACAGGCGAGGGTCCCCAAACATCAGAATGAATAAGATCAAACATACTAGGTGCACGACTCATATGAGAAATATGACCAGTACAAATATGTTTAGACAGTTCACAAGTCTCACAGGTAAACCTTTTATCTTTACAAGTCTTAGACATAGAGTGAAAAAGTAAACATAGGTACACAAATTTATGTGTCCTAAACGGGCATGCCACGAATGCAAAGTTTGTAAGGATACAAAAGAAACAATGAGTTCAGTTGAAGCGGCGGAACTGAGACCAAAAACAGAAGTAGTAGAGTAAGGATCCCCAAAGTAGTATAGGTCATTACGCTCATAACCCCTGCCAAAAATCCTCTTTGAACTCAAATCCTGCAAATAGCAATACGAGGATAAGAATATGACAACACAGTTGAGATCTTTACAGATTTGACGAACATAGATGAGATTAAATGAGAGGTCGAGAACATGTAACACAGAACATAAAGTTAGAGTAGGAGAGAGACGGATGTTTCCCTTGCTACGAATAGGAGCAAGAGATCCATCCGCAAGACACACACTATAACACATAGGGGTAGTAGGGGAAGTAAACAATGATGACTCACCTGTCATATGATCAGATGCTCCAGAATCCAAAACCCAAGTAGGCTAAACAATCTTAACTTGAAAAGCATATGATGTACGTGAAGCAATAGTGGTAGTGGAAGTAGAGTTCCCAAGAGAGCTCAACTGTACCTGGAGGAGATCAGTCTAAGCTTGAAGATGGCTATCATCCCTAGAAGCACTAGTAGTAGTAGAAGAGGAAGCATTGACAATGGCAGTAGTCCTGGGGGGCCAGTGTGTTTAGCCTTAGCCAACTTCTGTCTCAACTCTGGGTGAAGTTTGAAGCATCGATCTCTGGTGTGCCCAATAACACCACAATGATAGCAAGTCAGTCTTCCATCATGGGTACGAGGACCAGTGTGAGCCGCAAATGCCATCTAATCAGTAGAAGAAGACTGAACCTGAGCAGTAGCCTAAGAAGTCTGAGATAGTTTGAGACGACTCTCTTCTCTATCCAAAATAGCAAAGTCATTTCGAAGGGGAGGCATAGGGGATGTGTTTATGATCTGAGTACATAAATCCTCGTACTCTGATCATAAACCCACAAGAAACTGATAAGTGTGTTGACGATCCATACGCTGCATCAGAATAGAAATGGCCTCATGAGGAAAGTTTGCAAGCGCCTCAAACTAGGCCAGCTCCTCCCAACGACACAGTAGATATCCAGAGTAGTGAGAGACCGATAGGTTGAGTGACTCCTGTGAGGCATGAGCAATCTCCCAATAAAGCTGAAATACTCAGGCATCATTATGAGCATGAGCATACATCTGATTAAGAGCCTTCCATAAATCTGAGATAGACTCATAGAACATAAACATAGTATAAATGCACTCCTTCATAGAGTTGAACATCCACCCAAGAATAGTGCAACGGTCCATCTCCCATTGATTAAAAATAGCAACGTCCTTAGCATCCGATTGGGTTTCAGTCCCCAATAACCAACTAGTCTTCCCTTTCGACGCAATAAAGAGGCGGAGAGATCGAGACCATGAATTAAAATTTATTCCATTCAATAATACACTAGTAACCCGATAAGTAAGTGTATGTTGGGTAGGAGCGGGACCATTCAAATCAGTCATATCTCCCAAATACTCAAATATAATCCAACGAGTACACAAGTACGATAAAAAAATTGGCAAGATGCTATCCAATCAAATCAGTAACATAAAGAGGTATAAACCCTCACAAATAAGGCCAAAATAATTGGCAATGAGTTTAACCAAATAAACTCAGCAATATAGAAGGGTATAAACCCTCAAAATAATCAAATAAAGGCAAATTAATAACCTAATACATTGGAATAAAACCCAACCGCAAAAACAGGGACTAAATAATACCAATTAAAAGGGTATAAACCCTAGAAAAAGTAGAAAAATAGAGAGGAATTTACCCAATCAAATCAGCAACAATTAAACCCTCTAAAAAGGAGAGGATCGAGCCGAGAGAGAGAGAGAGAGAGAGAGAGAGAGAGAGAGAGAGAGAGAGAGAGAGAGAAGTGCTGATTAGTCAGCTTCCAGATACTCAAATTAGCTCTGATCCTAGAAGCTATTTATGATGTATTGTCTTGCTCAATTTGAGTGTCAATGTGTATATTTATATTAAGAGATGTGTGGGAATAATGTACTAAGAAATCAATGTGAGACAAACCACAATATACAAGGTGGGACAAACCACAATATACATAGAAACATAAGACATTCTAACAAAATCTCCCTTTGCTACTCTCTTTGGTGACTCACCCAATTACTTTAGGTGGAGTGTGTTTGGATGTCTATGTCACCCGAGGTTGCGCCCTTAATCTCTCCATAATCTCGATTCTCGCTCTTGCCCCTACGTGTTCCTTCGCTACTCTATCACTCAAAGTGGATATAAATGTTTTGATCCATCCATTCAATGTCTATTTATATCATACCACGTTGTCTTTGACAAGTCCGCATTCCCTATCCCTCATATTTTTCATCTCCTTCCCCCACCCAATCTCCTCCATCTTAAGTCTAGTGTCCTCACCAATCTGTCGCAACTGAAATTTTTATTCACGTACTGGCCTTGACTAGTTCATCACCTTCTGGAATATCGTAAATTACTCATTATTTACCTCCATATGCATCACATCACCCAACACTTACCAATGGATCATGTTACTCAAATGAAGCTCCTCTATGTCCATCTATTCCTCTTGCATCCTCACAAACAAGCCCTACCCACCCGTGTTTATTAGCCACATTTAATAATCCCTCATATGCTACTATACCCAATAATTCACCTCCAAATGCACCTACTGCCCAACAACCTGAATCCAAGCCTGCCTCTATTCAAGGCCTGTCCACTCAATTTCGCACCCACTACATGACCACCCGTGCTCGCAATAACATCTTAAAACCCTATCCCAAGTACCTAAATGTTACCACCAAACACCACATCCCAGAACTGTTTGATCCCACTTATATCACACAGGCCCTTCATATTCCCTAATGGCATTATAACCCTATGGTAGCATTGATCGTTAGAAAGCTCGCCTTGTCGCTAAAGGTTTTCACCAATGTCCAGGCCCTGACTATACTGACACATTCAGTTCAGTTATCAAACTAATAACTATTCAAATTTTGCTTAGCCTTGCCCGGTATTACAATTGGTCAATCCATTAACTTGACATAAATAATGCATTTCTCCATGGTTCTATTTTTGAGAAAGTCTATACATCTCAACAAACAGGCTTCACTGATCCAGTGCTTCCCTCCCATATATGTAAGCTTCGACAAGCTCTTTATAGCCTTAAGCAAGCACCACATCTTGGTACCAAGAACTTTGCTCCTTTTTTATCTCATAAGGGTTCATAAATGTCAAATCAGACACTTATGTTTTCATTTATAAGTGCAATAATACCATCATATATTTCCTTGTATATGTTAATGATCTTATTGTTATAAGAAGTACTAAAACTTTTGTCTCCCAGTCCATATGTGTTCTCTTACGCTAGTTTTCGGTCAAAGACTTGGGATCATTTCATTATTTTCTCGGTGTTGAAGTTATTCACTCCCCTCGGGGCTTGCTCCTCACTCAACAAAAATATATCCATGATTTTCTTATCCAAACTCATATGGATGGTGCCAAGGATAGAGGAAGAAAGTCAGGCTATGTATAAATACATTACAAAGCTTAATAATAATTTAACCTTTTAAATAACAAGCAATCTGTTACTATACACTATACATTGCAATAATCAACTTGGTTTCCATCATAATATCTTATTCATACCTGGGAAAATAAAAAAATTTAGTTAGCTCTGTACCAAAATAATTAACGTGGTAGGGCTAAAGGAGACAATTTTCACTACATATATGGTAAAGAACAAAGAAGAGTTGAAACCCTATGATAGTAATATCAAAGTAGCTCACATTACATTTTTTTCCATAAACTCACAGTTCATGCAGCTGTGTATGTATGTGCCACATATTTGAAATCATAAACTTGCGTTAAATGCCGTTGAGGCCAGTTTTATCCAGCATCATTAGGCAAAATAGCTTCTTTTTGGTTAAAAATAGGTTTAATTATGCATATCGCCCCTGAACATTATCATGTTTTTCACTTTGTCACTTGTAATTTCATTTTCTTTTCTTAACCACCAAACTATCAAAATGGCTTTAAGTAACCTCTAACGATAACACGGATAATTTTTAAATGAAAAATGGGTCATGTGCCTCCATGCAACTTTTTAAAGGATTTTTTGTCTTTTAACTTTTATTTTTAATTAAAACCTAAAAACACTCGCTTTATTCGTCATTTCTTTCAATTCTCTCTCTCGCCCTCAAATGGAAGTTATGCCTTCACTTTCTCTCTCATCTCTTCATCTTCATCTTCTTCTCTCTTTAACACACACACACACACACGATATTACACTCATACACACGAACATACAAGAACACACATTATTATAACAGTATGTAACACCCCATATTTTTACTGATTTTAATTATAGGATTAATTGAATTAATTGGGAACTTAATTGGTAATTAATCTAGATTTAAATACCAGCGAGACAAGAGTTAGTATTTGATTATGATAATTATGTTGAATATTACTAAGCGAGTGTAGTAATATATGATTACGAACTTATTAAAATTATCACGTGAGGAATATATGACAGTTTTGGAAATTAAGTTGGAACACGCGTGTCAGTCGTGTCGGGACCAATTTATTGGATTCTAAAGTAGATTATTTTTATTTCATCCTTATGGTCATTTAGAGTGCGCCAATGTATCCGGAAGGGTTGAGATAGTCAGAAAAGTCTACTCGGGGATTTAGTTTGGGACCCGGGATAGTTTTAGGCCAAACCGATAACCCGGGTTAAATCCATGAAATTTAGAAAGCTTTATCAGCTGCTAGGTTAGATCCCTTAGGGTTTTCACCACCGAAACTCACAAACGGCCATTAGAGAAGAAGTGGAGGAAGTTCCCAAAGGAGAACCACCATTCTTAGGCTTTTTGCACCATCGTCACCACCATCGGATAGATCGAGAAGAGAGGATTGCTCCTATATCATCTTCTCCAAAGGATCAGAACTTCCATTTCCAGGCAAGTGATTTCACTTGCAATAAATCAGTGCATATATTATCCATGATAGTTTAGAATTGGAGAAAAACCTTGAAAAATGATGAATTAATGGATTTGGAGATTTAAATCTTAATCTTGGTAGGTTTTTGCATGTAGAATAACTGCTGGAAAATAGCAGCCATGGAATCATGATCCATGTGTAGAGAATTATGATTTTATGTTGAGTTATATGATGTTCTTGAAGAAAATAGAAGAAATAGGTTTTTATGAAATATTCATGATTTAATCCAAGAAAATGACAACCCATAATGATTTGATGATTCTCAGATGTTAGAATATATGTGTTTATATTGGTATAATGTTTGGTATAAATATTTGAGAGTTTAAGACATTATAATAGAGGATTTGAGGGTTAAAATTTATGAAACCCGTAGGCAAAAATATGCAGAAATCGTAGGCCAATATCTGATGGATCAATCGATTAACTCAAGAATGTCGATCGATCGACCCTTTCCTTCGATCGATCGACTCCCCCTGTATTTATGATAAAATTTCCATTTAAGGTTTAACCAATCGCGACTTTTAAGAATTATTGGTGTGGACTATTTGAACATATTGGGACTTAGGGAAGGTCTGTAGGGGTGTATTTGAGGTCCGAAAAATATTAGTTTGGGTTGGGATTAAATGATAAACTTACGAGTGTCTGACGAGTGAGTTACGGATGGAAATTATGGGAACTTGAATTTAATTCGGTAAAACAATAACTTAAGGTTAGAGAGAGTAGGGGGGGACTTTAAATTACTGAAATAACCTTAGAGACTAGTGGAAGACTTAGTAACCTTTTGGGATAGGTGTAAGTACTCGAATTTATACGACGAGAGTTATCGCGCTAAATATATTACGTAGAATAATCGGGATGAAACTATACTACGTATGAGACTTGTAATATAAGAGAGGAGTATACTTATATTGAAATAATGATTACTTGGGTTGTGTGATTACCTAGTATATGAATTATTATGTGTATGACATACTTACCATACTTGCTATCATGGGAGGTTGTAGGAAGAGAACAATGTTGTCTTGTGTGCCTTCGTGGGGATTTAGATTTGGTACCTCAAGAACATAGGAATGTGAATACTTATTTGTGAGTTGATAAGTCAGATGACTATGGGAGCATAGGTATGTGCGTGACCCATAGGTATGTGAACTATGTTCGCCTCCAATATATGTGATTTGTATTGATACGGTTCCTGAGTGATTCGCAACTCGTGATCCTTACGTACGTGATGTACCGAGATTCGATAGCAGCGTATGCATGCACCGCAGCTCAGCCTAGGGGTGTCATATGTGTATATATGTACTAAGAGTGATATAAATATATACTTGAGATTGTTCTACTATGTTACTTGGTAGATGAGTTAAGATGAGACCTATAGAATAATGTAAACTTGTGGTAATTCAAAGTGAGTATTAAGTTAATGGAAATAAATTAATAAATAAGGGTAAAGGAATTTCGTGGTATTTAGGTAATATGGGTGGATCAATATAGTAATTCCTATAGACAAAGAATTGGGTACCGACCAAATAAGTGGGTAGCGTAGCTTGTATGGGTAGTAAATATGCGTTAGGCGTGCACAATAGTTGAGGGGTGATAATCTCAAGTGAGAGCGTGTGACTAACATGTATATAATATTTAATGTTTAACGCAATTAGACACTTGCCATTTGTAAAATATTTTCACCTCGTGCTCTAACCCGTTTTCTTCCAAATCTATTTTGTTTTGTAAAAACCTTTTAGGTGCCTAGCCACGGGGACCCCAAGCATAGGAGTTCCATTTCATTGACGTGTGTGTAGCTGTTGTGGAAGTTATAGGATCTCGGTATTAGACTCCTCCACATTTATATTTGCTTCCTTCGGAGTCATTCATATCAATTAGGGCGTGTTGCCCATTCTTATTCAGAGATAGCAATTTTAGACCTTCATTTGTTTCAGATGTTGGATTTATTTATTCAGACTCTTGTATTGGTATTATTTGGCATTTAGACTTTATTTGGAGTGTTACTCCAGACTGTGTTATTTCTTTATATTAATTATTCCTATCGAATTGTTTATGTGAATATTGAATGGTTGGTTATTCATTACTTAGTTATAAGTTAATTTAATTAATAAAATTTGGCATCTCACTTTTTAAATATTAGGTGGCTAGTAACTAATTAAACATTTTTCGATAGTGATGCTAAGACTAAACTGACTTGATACTCTCTATTAATTTAATAAAGGAGTATCTACCCGGTATTTAATTAGACGGGGTGTCATAGCTGGTATCCGAGCATCAGGTTCTATAGTCTTTAGGATCTGTACGGCTTATTCTGCTTTCTGCGTAGCGTTCTTTGATATAGAGCCCTATGTTTTAGGATTATCGTATTCTTTAATTGCGCATTTTACGTCTTCAGCCATTTTGTGGTAATAACTATAGACTCATAAAGCTTCTCTCTCATTTCAAATGCCTCCTTAATGTGCACAACGAGTTCCCAGGGGTGCCCAACCCGAGCCTCAGCCAACACCAGTTTAGGGTACTATGAACTACGCTAAAGTTGCCACCGTAGTAGCACAGGAGGTAAATAAAGCTTTAGCAGTAGTGCATCATGAGCCACCTCAGGCACCAGTGGTAGCCCCAGTTCAAGATCATGCATTCCCGTCTTCTTGGGAACGTGTCAGAGATGCCTTTCAGAAGGCACATCCTCCGAAGTTTGCAAGGAGCTCCGATGTTGTAGTGGCGAGCCAATGGAAGAAAGACATCCAAAGGCACTTGATGATGTATGAATGCACAGATGTACAGAGGCAGATACAATCCACATTTAAACTAGTTGGAGTAGCATTGCAGTAGTGGGAGTCTATTACCATTGCTGAGGAGAGAGATGTCTTTACTATTCAGGATTTCTGGGTGCGGTTCGACCTTAAATATTTCCCTTTCGTCGTTCAGACTGAGATGATGCGGAAATTACAACACCATACCCAGGAGGGGAAGACCATAGCTGAGTATGAGTAAGATTTTATGAGGCTGGTTAATATGGTACCAGCAGAGGTATATACTAAGGAGAAGAAAATACAGATGTTCATGGATGGCCTTACCTGGAGGATTCGACAGCATCTTCTGGGTAACCTCGTATTACAGACATATACTGATGTTCTTAATGCAGCACTACTTCACTTACAGGACCACCGCTTCCATCTAACAGGTAGCAAGCGAGTAGGGGAGTCCATTCAACAGGGCAGGACAGGAAGTAGTGGTGCCAGTGGGGCACAGCCAACTCCGGGCCAGCAGAGGCAGGGTGATCAGAATTCCCAACAGGGGGATTCTAAGCATTTCAGATCGGGAGGTTTTCGACACGGTGATAGAGGTTATAGACATGGCCAACAGGATCAGCATGGCCATCAGGTCCAATAGGGACAACAAGGCTATCAGGGCCAAGGGAGAGGTGGTAACGGCCAGCAGGGTCGAGGGTAGTAGGGACAGACATGGGGAAACTTTGGTGGAAAGTTTTTCCTTTATGGCAAGACTGGACACAAACGTCTTGATTGTCCTGAGAGGGGAAGGGCCTCGCAGCCACAGCAGCAGGGTGCTCGACAGGAGCCTCAGAGACTGATATTTCCGACCGCCCTCCCAGTACCACCACAAATGCCAGCTTTACCAGCTATACTAGTGATCCCAGTTCAGCAAGGGCAGTTACAGTATGGTCTTTTTTACAACGTTCATCAGGCAGTAGTCCCACAGGCTCCACCCACGATTGAGGGTATGTTTTCTATCCAGGGGACTTTGGGGCGTATTTTGTTCAACATATGGGCTTTACACTCTTTTGTTGCCACTAGTTTTGCACGCATCGTGGGGTTGTTAGATACAGCGGAGAGTACTGTTACATGTGCTGACTCGTCGTTGAGGAATGGGACATTGATTTTCTTTATATGTCGGGGGTAGGAATAGAGATTGGGAGATTTATTTTACCTACAAACATGCTTGTATTAGATATGACCGAGTATGATGCGATTATCAGTATGGATTGGCTCTTTGCGTATAGGGCTATGATCGATTATTTTAGTAGGAGTATTATATTTGTTATACCGGGTCAGGAGATATTTCTGGTGGTGATGCATCGTCCTGAGGGAGGATCGTCCCCTCACGTGTATTACATAGAGGAGGAGACCTCTAAGAAGGTGGTAATCCCACTTGATTTGATTCCTGTTGTTCGGATTTTCACTGATGTATTCTATGATATACCGAGATTGCCACCTAGTAGATAGATTAAATTTGATATAGATTTAACATCGGGCACTCGGTCGATAGCTCGCGCGCCTTACCGTATGGCTCCGACAGAGATGAGGGAGTTATGGGATCAAATTGAGCATATGTTGGGATAGGGATTCATCCCGAGGAGTACCTAGCCTCGGGGTGCTCCTATGTTATTTGTGAAGAAAAATTATGGATCTTTAAGATTGTGTGTTGATTACCGAGAGCTGAATAAAGTCACAATATTATCTGTTGCCCTGAATAAATGACTTATTCGATCAGTTACGAGGAGCTTCCTTCTTATCGAAGATAGACTTGAGGTCGAGATACCACCAGTTATGCATCAGGGAGCAGGACGTGTCTAAGACTGCATTCTTGACGAGATATGGATCCTACGAGTTCAGGGTGATGCCATTTGGGCTAACCAATGCACCAGCCGTATTCAAGGACTTGATGAACAGGGTGTTCAGCAACTTCCTTGATCAGTTTTTTGTTGTCTTCATAGATGACATTCTGATATATTCTCAAACTGAGAAGGATCATGCCGACCATTTATGACAGGTCTTGCAGACACTACGCCAGTATGAGTTGTATGCCAAATATGAGAAGTGTGGGTTATAGTTGAAGGAGATCTAGTTTTGGGGGCACATAGTATCACACAAGGGTATATTTGTAGATCCGAGAAAAGTGTCAGTGGTGAGGGAGTGGGGACAGCCCACGACACCGATAGAGATACGTAGTTTCTTAGGCCTAGTAGTATACTACATGAGGTTTATTCGGGGATTCTCAAAGATAGTGGGTCCGTCGACACACCTGACTCGCAAAGGGGTTCCATTCGTCTGGGATGACACCTTTTAGTTAGCATTTGATGAGCTAAAGGACAAGTTGACTTCGGCACTTGTCCTAGCGCTGCCCAGGCCTAGAGTGGAGTATTTAGTCTATACTAATGCGTCCTTACAGGGACTCGATGGTGTGCTTCAGCAGGAGGAACAGGCTACAGCTTATACTTCCCAAAAGCTTAAGCCTCATGAGAGGAATTACCCCACCTACGACTTAGAGTTAGCGACAGTCGTGTTTGCATTTTGAATATGGAGACATTATCTCTTGGGGGAGAAATTTAGCTTATTCACAAATTATAAGTCACTATAGTACTTTTTCACCCAGAAGGAGTTGAATATACGTCAGTGCAGGTGGCATAAATTTGTGAAGGATTATCAGTTCGATATCCAGTACCACCCTGGGAAGGCTAATGTGGTAGTAGATGCGTTGAGTTATAGGCTAGTAGGAGGTGGTCGAGGTGTGGAAAGCGAAATGGAAGGAGTTGGGACACCAAGATACAGTGGCCCAATCATTTATATCTGTTATGACAGTTATGCCTCAGATTATTACAAGGGTGGTACAGGCTCAGGCAATGAATCCGTTCTGCCAGGATTGGATAGTACAGCTTCTAGTACATGGGGCCGAGTCTTACACTATTGGTTTGGATGGAGGGTTGAGCTTTAATGGGAGAATGGTAGTTCTTGAGGGGGAGGACTTGCGAAATGAGGTGATGATAGAGTCGCATGGTTCACATTTTACGGTACATTCCGATGGGGATAAGATGTACCAGGATATGAGGCGACAATAATGGTGGAGTGGAATGAAGAAGGATTGTCGAGTTTGTTTCGAAATTAATGTTGCTCTCTGTTTCTGACTTTTATCAATAAAACTCGATTGGACTTAGCATTCTATAAATGTTGGTTGTCTCAAGTGTATTTTATTATATGCACCCTTTTCAAGTTACATGATTCACTGTTTTAACATAACTAGCCTCTTGTGATTACACCACACTAGTTGGGTTTCTATCAGCTTAATTTATCTAATGCATAGCTAGCAGGGTTGACATATAATAACCCTCCTTAGGCCCTTATTCGTAACACAAATGGACTCTTAGGTTGCTCCGATAATAAATAAAAACCTATAGAGGACCCTTAGGCAATATGGCCAACCCAGGTTGGTTGCTAACATATCTTGGCTCCAAAATCCTACTTGGGTGGATTGCCCATTAATCAAGTGTATCCTAGCCATTGCTCTACTTAGGCCTAAGGTAGTGTGACGACACGACCTAAAAGGTAGGGTGAGGTGGAATGGTATGTCTATGGCATACTGAACTGGGAGAATACTCAATCGAAAATAAACTCTCATATTTAGTCGATTGAGAAGCCCCAAAAATGATAGAGATTAGGAAAACAAGCAACATATATTTAGTCGGCAACTACCCAAAACATAAAAAAATTATTGATGAAGATTACACAGTTTCACGTATAATAGTAATATATATAAGCTAGATCCTAAGAGGGGCCAGGTTGCTGAGCAAGGTAATCAGCCACTTGCGCCCTTCGACCATCATTTGGATAAGGGGAAAAGTCCTCCTCAACCTCCTACGACCTCGGCTC
Source organism: Sambucus nigra (assembly GCA_949130495.1). Lineage (NCBI taxonomy): Eukaryota > Viridiplantae > Streptophyta > Magnoliopsida > Dipsacales > Adoxaceae > Sambucus > Sambucus nigra. The sequence goes on from OX422208.1 coordinate 301,931,580, forward strand.
TAGCAGCTGCCTCGAAATTGTATCTATTGGGATCAAACGAGCATCCCTTCTAAACGAATTGGGCTCCAATGATGAGGGAGTAATCTCATGCCTATACCAAAGGACAGAGTCCTTGGGCACCTTTAACTCCCTGGGGGAACTTAGCCACCTCTGATAAAGGCCAGCTCCTCGACCTCCTTTAACTTTATGGGAGCATCTGTCCAGCCCTAGTTGTATTCATCTATCCACACTTATCGAGGACCCTTTTTGAATAAGTGACTCAACTTGGTAACGTCCCTTTGAAGCCCAACAGTTATCACATACGCTCTGCGCACGTCTCCCTTCAGTTCGACGATTTCCCTTAGAGAACCACTATTGTCAGTCCTAACTCGCTGCCTTATTAACGACGAAGAGCCCTATATAACCAAAGGAGAAATGCTCATTGCATTCTCCTTGAGGCGTGCAATTTCCCTCCTTAAGGCATCGTTTTCCTGCTGCTGAACCTCTCCAACCTGATCGATCTCGGAGGTGTCTAACAACTTAGCCTTCAAAGCATCCATCTCCTCTTGAACAGAGGCACCAACATTCTCCATCTCTGAAAGTCTATCCTTTAGCCTGAAAACTACCTCGGATTGATCTTTATAATCTTGGTTCCTTGCTTTAAGGGATTTGTAAATCTTGATAAATGCTCGGCGAACTTGGTCGCTTACATTCGAACCAAGGATTTGGCCTAGAGGAGAAGTGACAGGAATGTAATCATTAAGATCAACAAACTACAATACATGGAACTTAAATGATAAAGTATATCAACAAAAGCGAAAAAAAATCCCTTCACTAAAAAATGGCACTAACCAGGTACAGATACATGAAGTGGCAAGAAAAGAGAAAAAAAAAAGAAAAAATACAAGTAAAGGAAATAATCCTAGAAGTTTATTGGTCGACCTCGACCTCCTCTGTGGGAGCTGGCTCTTTCCTCTTGTTAGCAGCAGCCTCACTCGACTCTGCCCCAAGTGCAGGGGCATTGGCAGTAGGAGTGACAGGAGCAGGAGCAACAGGCTGGTTGACAGCAGGGGATTTTTCATCAATAATGGGCTTGGGGCCAGGGTTATGCTCGCTAAATAAAGGAGAGTCAGTAGAAACTCCAACAGCAACCAAAGCTCGATCCCAGCCTTTTTTAAAGCTCATCGGACAGATATATTCAACATGCTTCTCGGCGTCTTCATAGGTTGCCTCCCAGCCCTTGTTGTAGTCGTTCTCCCTAACCGTGGCCACCTCTACCTCTGGGCTCTTTACCTTATCAGTGAGCCTTGTGTTTTCATTAGTGACGATAAGCTTGCTCACCATAACCAGCTCATAGGCCTCACGGATTTCCTTCAACTCCTTGGCCTCCTCATCCCTCTCCTTAGCGAAAGAGGACTCATCTTCTATAAGAGCTCTCTCAAAGGACTTTTGGGACTCTTCTGCAGTCTTCAGGCTCCCCTCGAGCTCAGTATTTATCCTTGATATCCCATCTTGACTACGGCAGAGGACGGTGTAGTCAGATAAAAACTGTAAGAAAAAACATATGTAAGGCAAGCGATGAGAATAACTAAAATAATTAATGGAGAAGAAAAGAAATGGCCTTACCAAAGCAAGCTCCTAATCTACCTTAATGGATAACTGGTCTGGACCCATCTTTGAGGACCACTCATGGTCCGCTGTTAATACTGCTCTCTTGAGAATTATGGGGGCGAGATGAGGGGCCAGAGCCACAGAAGTCCCCTCAGCTGGAACAACAACGGGCACAAGGGAAGCCTGTGCCTTCTTTATTCTTTCCTATCATCTCCTTCTCTCCTCTTCCTTCTTCTTCTTATCCTCTTATCTTTTTCTCTCATCCTCTTTCTTTCTATCCCTCTCCCTCTTCTTTTCTTCTCTCCTTTTCCTCTTCAGCTCCTTCTCATGAGTCTGAGAACCACTAGTAGTATCCCGAGACATGGTCTTCTGAATCTTCATCTTGTTAGACAACAGGATGTTATCATCATCATCATCATCATCAGGGATCAAGTTCTTTCTTCTAGGAGGAGCCATATATTCCTCACTAGAACTCTTCGACCCATAACCACCTGAACTAGAACCTTCCTCGCTGGACCTCTCTCCACCAGACTCTTCTTCACTGGATTCCTCTTCATGAGATCCTACCTCACCACTACCACCTCTAATAACACCAGACTCTGAACTTCTCTCCTCTCCTCATTTAGCTCGATGGGTTCGATAGAACCTTCTTCCTCTGGGATATCAAGATGAGGAATGGAGTCAATTGGACGGGCGATGAAGATGGAGGTAGTGTTCTTATATTCCAATAAGAAAGCAGTCGACCTAGGATATTCACATTCCACAATAGAGTCTCTTATATTCCAGGCCTTGAGTAACTCAGAAGCACAGATCTCGTGGAGAGCAGGTTCTTAATTCTTGGACTTTGTTGAAAAAGAAAAAGAAAACATTAGAGGAAGAATATATTATAGCAATAATTAAAAGGCAATGGGACAACAACCTATATATTCCTCCCCATAAGTAGGAATTCGAGGTCCCCTGTACCTTGCAACCCCTACCTGAGGAGGGAACTGCTAATTCCAAGCTATGAATCCTTAAGACCAGTAGTCCTTATGGGAATCAGGTAGATTCACTACCAACACCATATCCGGGCTCCTCGCTTTCAAGTAAAGAAGACCAGAGCTAGTACGAGAAAAGGTGTAACAAAAACATATTTCAACTAAGCCTAAATTAGTGCCATAGAGTTGGTTTATTCTATTGACACCATTTACAATCTTCTAAATGTTTGGAGAAAACTGGGCTGGGACTATATCGAAATACTGGAAAAAATGTAAGAAAATGTGATTTAGGGGGAAAGTTAAACTCCCTTGAGATAGCAAAGAACGTGAATCCAGTGGCCATCCTGAATGTCGCGAATATTACGAGGAATTGGGGCACACTCAATATCCACCCAGTCAGGAATATTATAACATTTCCTACATTCTATCAGAGATTTGTTGTTTATTCTAGCCATGAGCAAACCCTAGCTACAGTAAAAAGAAGAATAACGAAAGGAAATATAGAAAAAGAATCAAGCCAGAAAAGATGAGAGACCACAGGTGAACGAAGATGAAAAGCATAAAATAGCTTTCAAACGATGAAGAATGAGCTTGAGAGTAAGAAGAATCTTGAAAGTAAGGAACAATTTGGTAATGAAAGGAAACACAGAGTAGAAGTGGCGAAATGAACCGTCTGAATACCTCGGTTTAAACTCTCAATGATAGCGCACGAAAATCAAAGAAGATTTACCGCTTAAAATCACTACAAAATGACGATTCACTCCCCTCACAATTTGAAAATTACAACAGTACTATCAAAAGCAGGCCAGAGGCACCATTTAAAAGTTTTGATCCCAAATTGTGGCCCCTAAACTTTTAGGGGCAATTATGGGTACCCTTTTGTCGACTGGAACCCATAAAAGTAGCCTGACAAAGCCCCAATAAGAATAAAGGGCACCCGACCCAAATTATGAGTTCAAAGTGACGATTATAATAGAAAGATGTGACCAAGTCCATCCCCAAAATTTCGAATGAGATATTCAAGGGATACTGGATTAACGTGTTTCCTGCCAACACTCCCTCTTTTTTTTTAACTATATATATATTGTACCCCTGGCTCGGGGCATAGGGGCATGTGAAAAACTATCTCGAGAGTTACTTAATAAGAATAGTAGACATCTCCGTGGACGTAGGCAATTTTTCGAACCACGTATATTCTTGTGTTGTGTGATTGCTGCTGTTTCTTTCATACTTGTGATTGTTTTCCTTTCATAAATTGTTTATGTTGAGATTTTTGTCACCACAATATATATATATATATATATATATATATATATATATATATATATATAGTCTCGTTGAAGCTTGGGATTATAGTAATACCAGTATAAGCGTAACCCCTACAGGTATGGTGATAAACGACAACCCAAGAGCTCTTTAACAAAGATAAGTGAACACACAATATTGTATATAATTAACACTTAGATTAAACTCACAAGTCTCTCGTGTATAACTCAAATAATGATAAAGAAAACTCAGAAGCAACTCATTCGAAGGGAGAGAAAAGTAAGAACCTTAGATGCACCTTGGTAGGCAGCCAACACACCAACAACCTTTGATAGATCTTTAGTTAGCTTTATTAAAAACTTCACAATAAATGATAATGGTGGGTGAGTAAAACTCTCTGGTTTGTAATAACTCCTCTATAATATATTCTCTCTCTCTAACAATAAATCTCTAAAAAGAACTATATCCTCTCATAAGTGGTTGAGGCCCATAAATAACCCAACACCCTTTCTATGACATTACAGTCCACTTGCACGTGAAAGACCTCCTGATCACACTTTACGTCATAAGCATTAAATACCTGATGAGTCAGCACACCCTACGTTATGATCGTTAAATGCCAGGACATGCCTTTTGCTTAATTACTATGCATCAGAGGACTGTCATCGCAGAGGTGGCTCATCAAACTATCTGACATCCCCAATACCACAATGGTTTACTCAAGTTTAGATTGGACAGTGTTTAGCTGGATGATGGCATCACCTAAAGTACATGTGATATTTGGTAAGGGACTGTTTGGCTTCAAGCTCAAGTCTCGATGGAACTACATGTTACTCTACACAAGCTTCCATGATGAAAGATCTATTGGTATTTTACCAAGTGTATCTAAGATGGTCAAGACAAGCCTTAATGCTGCCTAACTTATCAATTCTTCAAGCCAAGTCCCTCTAAAGTTCCCATGGCGAGGTCATTTGATAGAGCATATAAGCTCTCCTAGGCCTTGCTAGGCCCGGTCTCTCATGAGTACTGTTTGACCTCACACTCTTTACTATAATTGTTACAACATTACAATCAATGTATTTGAAAGATACAATTTGACTAAGTACAAAAGGAAAATAAATAAGAGCTCTCGGCCAGTTTCCTCGCTGCTCTGCATCACTGAGCTTCCTCACTGAGCTGCCTTGCTGTCTTCATGTTGCTTCCTTCTATTGAGTCTCTTATATTAATTGGTAAAGCTTTCTCCAATTTACAGATTACCTTCAAGACCCTATATTTGCCCCTTCGTGTAGAGATTTATTATGAGCACAAGAAATGTCTTCAAGAAAACTTCTTAATCCGATAGACCGTCTTCTGTTGCGATAAAAAAATCTTCCATCATTGTCTTAATTGTTATTGCTTCTGCTATCTCTATTAGGATAAGAGTTAAATTCTCCTCAATGTACCTGAACCGAGGCTCTGTAATACCTAGGCCAATGGTGAGGGGACATCGTAACTTTTTTTTAGCATTAGATCTTAATCGTTTCGTCTTCTTCATTATTAGTAGGAATTCTCCCAAAGTAATTGTGGATCTTTTTCGCCATCGTTCTGACTGCCCAAAATAAAATTCTCTCCGATCTGCTTTATTTTGTTCCACTATTAAGTGAACTTTTAATGAGGGGAGATTATCGTTAGGACTGCCCCTAGTGAAAGGATTTTTTTTCATTTTTTCTTTTAGTTGGCGCCAAAACTTAACTTCTTTTGAAAGTAACACTCTCTTTCCCAAGCATCACCTCATTAATGATGTGAGATTGTCTTTTCAACTATTAAAGCACTCCCCAAAGTGCCACATGTTAACTTGTAATCATTTTTACGGCTTGGCACGTGCTTCTGTGAGAAGTTCAACTGCCCACTTAATTTTCAAGCGCCTAATACCCTAACACTTAGCCATTTTGCGTTTCACGCTTTCATTTCCTAACATCATCCCCAAAGCTTTTAGATAGAGAAAGTTCTATTCTGCCATTACTGTTCAAGCTTTTTGCCTGCTTCTTTCTCACTTGGTCATTTTCATCCTATGTTACTCCATAATTTCCAGTATATTATTTCTTTTTTCAAGATTGTTCACTTCAGACTTCTCTCATGGCTACTTCTAATGCACCAGACGCTCCAGTTGTTCCCACCACCACTGCTCCACCTGTCGTCGCCACCACTTATGCCCCTGCTTTGGATGTCGTCACCTTAATGACATCTCGTCAAGAGAAACTCCGTTTTTACCTTCGATCCCCTATTTTTGGCAAATGTGACGATTTCTTGGGTGCCTGATGTAACACCCCATATTTTTAATGATTTGCATATTGGGATTAATTAAATTAAAAATGGGAAATTAATTCGATTTAAAATAAATATTAATTAGAGAAACAAGGGTTAATATTTATTTGTAAGAATTATATTGAGTATTATTCAGTGAACGAGTAATAGATTGGTAAAAAAAATGCCTTATGTTTGGCGTGAGTGAGAAATACGATAGTTACGATAATTTAGCCGGAATGAGCGTGTTAGTCGCGTCGGGACTTAATTTTATAAGATAAAATGTGACTTAATCATGGGTAATTCAAATAGCCATTTCGAGTGCGCCAGTGTGTCTGAAAGGTTCGAGATAGTCAGAAAAGTGTACCCGGAATTTTGGTTTGGGTCCTAGGGCATTTTTAGGCCAAATTGACACCCTAAAAGGGTATTTCGGTCTTTTGGATTTTTATGGTAAAGGGACCTACGAGTTTGTTAGAGTTATATTATCTGGAAGGTTGATGATCTAGGGTTAGAAGTTACAAAATCATAGAGAGACCACCAGAGGAGAAATGAGAGGAGTTTTAATGCTTTGCACACCAATTTTGCACCACCAGCACCACCAGAGTGTAGATCGGGAGGAGAGGAAGGCAACCCCAACACCTTTTTATAGAAAATCAGACTTACAATTCCAGGAAAGTGTTTATATTGCTAAATTGAGTGCATATATTATCTATGTTAGAGTATAATTGAACAATACCCATGAATAAATGAATTTGACTTTAAATTGGAGAATTAATTTATGATCTTGGGTAGGAATTGCATGTAGATTGAATTAGAAAACAAAATTAGATCATATGTGATGATAATAATAGAGAAATCTGGGGTTTGATGATGTTCTTGAATAAAAAGAATAACCTAGGGTTTTGGAGATTAATTAAAGGATTAATTTGATTTAAATGACCTTCTTTGATGTTTAAATATTTTGATTACGATATAAATCCTTCATACATGTTAGTATAGGTATTAGTATACTTGGTTGGAAGTTTGAGACTGAATTATGGTGATTTGGAGGGTTAAAATTCGTGAAAATCGTAACAGTCAAGAGGAAGGAGACGACCTGTAAATTTTCAAATCGATTCGGCCCAAGGGCGAATCGAATCGGTTCCCCCGATTTTAATCATTTTTCCCTATTTAAGCCTTGAACTTGCAAATTATGACTGGGTTGACTTTTAGGATACCTTTTGTGGTAGCAATTATTGTGCAACACAAATAAATAAGAAGAAAGCATTCACCAAGTAAGAATAAGGAATGTAAAATGACAATCACACAACAAAGAATGTACGTGGTTCAGCCAAGATGTGCCTACGTCCACGGTGGTGCAGTCGATATTATTTCTAATACTCCTAAGAGTAATTACAGAGAATACCACTTGTCCTTTTGCCCCGGACCTAGGGTTTAATATATACATGTACATGTAGGTAAGTGGAGGTGATGGGTTCCTCCACGTTTTCCATCTCCCCTATAACTTTTCTTCACGAGGAGGGAGACCGGATCAATATAAGAGATGAGGGGCCTGGACTTTGGGCCGCCAGGACTGGGCTACTCGTCCAGGCCCATAGTTCTAATTTCGGGTACCCACAATTGCCCCTAAATTTATTGGGTCATGTTTATGGGCTCAACAGATTTAAATGATTAGCCATAATGGCTGTTTTGCAATTCCTCGAAAGTTGTGGAGTTGATTTTGGCGGCACCCGCTTCGCTTACTGTGCACTATGATTAGAATTTGAAGGCTTGTTGGAATAGCCACTTTTCTCTCGTCGCTTCAGTCTTTCCAGTATTCTTCTATCTTCTGAGAGCTCTAGCGCCTCATACCTTCTTCTCTTAATTTCCATTCCCATTGCTTCTTAGTTGTTTGAGCTCATGCTTCTTCATCACTTGAACCGATCTTATATTTTGTAAGTTTCCTGTGCCCTTTCTTTGTACTTTCTCTTTGGTTTGTAGCTTTTCTTGGGTCTTCCAATGGCGAAGATTGAAAATAGGTCAATCTCTGAATTTAGGAAGTTTTACAACATCCCTGAGTGGGTAGATTTTGAGTGTTGTGCCTCCCCTCCTAGGAACGTTAGGGATAAATATGCCCACTGGATCCATGTCTTATTGGTTTCCCAGGGGGGACTCACTTTTCCTCCTAATGATCTATTTTTGCACTTTTTTGGCTATTTTAATATTGTTCCCGCACAATGCTCGCCCAATGTGTGAAAAATAGTGAATGGCGTACATAGGATAAATCAATTATATGGTACTAGGTTAGGGCTTATCGAGGTCTATTTTTATTACTCCTTTTCTCGAACTAGCTCAGGTGTCCTTTACCTCAAAGCTAGGAGCCCTGACAGGGCATTGGTAGTAAATCTACCTGATTCCCATAAAGACTACTGGCAAGAAGGTTTCCTTGTTAGGAATTGGCAGTTCCCTCCCCAATTTGAAGGGTCGAGGTCTGAGAGGTTCTCTGTTCCTTTTTACGGGGAGGAATACGTAGGTAGACATTATACTGTTGTTTCAATTTTTGCTGATTTGTGACCTTTTTAACTCCTCTTTTGCTTTTTCTTCCACAGCGAGGTCAAAGAATTTGGAGCCTACTCTCAATGAGGTTCGTATCTCGGAATTGGTTAAGGCTTGGAATATCAGGGAGCCTCTGGGTGACGGTGAGCATCCCAGGTTTGCTGCCTTTCTTCTCGAGTACAAGAACGTTGGCTCCAGCTTCATAGCAAGGGCTGTGAATAGTATACCAGAGTTTGACTCCTTCGAAGAGACTGCTGCAGAGCCTATCCAGTTGGACGAGGAGGAGAGCAGCTCTGAAAGTATCCTTGCAGGAGCCGTGAGTAATTTGGGTGGAGGGAGCTTTGATAGTAGCAGTTCCTCTGACCGTGAGGAGGTTTCTGAAGCTCGGATATCGTCGAGCACTTCTAGAAGTTCAAGTGAAGAGATGGTTCCTCCGAGGAAGAACTTGATTAGGGATGATGATTATGAGGACCACGTGTTCCTTGCACAGAGATCAAAGAAGCAAAAAGCTACTTCTGGGGCCGTGGCTACTGGTTCCCGATCCTCCGCTCAGGAGCAGGAGAGGAGAAGGATGGAAGAGGAGCAGGTGAGAGAGAGAGAGAGAGAGGAGAAAGGAAGAAGAGAGGAAGAAATTAGAGGAGAAAAGGAGGGTCGAGGAGAGGAAAAATAGAGAGAGCGAGAAGGAAGAGGAGAAGAGGAGGGTTGAGGCGAGGACGAAGGCCGGGCGGGCCTTAGTCCCAGTGTTCGCTCTGCCCGAGGGGGCCTTTGTGGCAATTTCTCCTCAACTGGCCCCGGCCCTGCTCGAGAGAGCTGTCCTCCCGGCTGATCGCCAAAGGGCAGTGGGGTCAGAGCATTTGGCCCTCCAGGCTAGTCAGAGGCTTTCTCTGGTAAGGTTTCTTTTTCTTTTTCTCTTATGTTTTTCTGACTCCCCTTATTTTCTTCTTCTAATGCCTTTTCTTTTTTGCAGTTCGTTACTGACTTCGTCGTGCTGTATCATTCACGCGATGATCTGGTGAAGAAGAACAGTAATTCTTCCCTGAAGGTGAAGGGTAAGGAGCTTGAGGCCAATTTTAAGGCTGTTGACGCTGCTCGGATTTCATCCGACTTGGCTCTTGCCACCGTGAGCAAGGAGAAGGATGCGGCAGTCAAGGATCTGCAGGAGCTGAGGCAGGCCTACGACATGGTTTGCTCGAGCAAACTTGCTGTCGTGGAGGAGAAAAGGGTGCTCTTCGAAGAGCTGAAGAAAAAGGAGTCCGAAGCTGTCACTGCCAAGGAAGACTCTTATAATTCCGGCTGGGCTGCAGCATACGAAGATGCTGAAGTTCAGATAGGCTATATTAGCCGTCTGAACTTCAAGAAAGGATGGAACAAGGCTCTCATAGCCGCTGGGGTGGATGTTGCATCCCCACTCTTTGACGATCACGACCCAGGGTCGAGGCCAGTCGTGGATGAAGACCCTGCCTAAGCCGTTGAAGTCTCTGATCCTGCTCCTCAGGTGACCTTTGCTGATGTTTCTCTTGTTGAGGTGACAGAGACCACCCCTTCCGAGGGCAGTGCTCCTGTTGATGCTGAGAAAGGGCCATCCACCTCTGGGCCACCTGAGGTTGCTAATTGATAGGATTGCTTTGTATTTTTTTCTTTTTCCAGTTTGTAAACTTTCTTTCTTCAGTTCGATGTAACCTCAATCTTTATTAATGAAAAAGGCTTTATTTCTGCTTGTACTGATTTGTCTCTTTCTCTCATTTATCTTCCTTTCATTTGTAGTTAGTTGATGTACATGATTACATTCCTGCTACTTCCCAATTGGGTAAGACCCTTGGTCCCAACGCGAGTCCTGAAGTTCGCCAAGCCTTCGTTAAGCTATGCAAGTCCCTTAGGTCCAGAAATCAGAAGTATAAGGAGCAATCCGATCTAGTGGCTACGCTAAAGGACATGCTCCAGGAGATGGAGGATATTGGTGCTTCAGTGCAAGAGGAGGTCAATGTGCTGAGAATAAGACTACTAGAGGCCACCGAGATCAACCAAGTTGGGGAGGTTCTTCAGCAGGAGAATGAAGACCCGAGGAGAGAAGTCTTATGACTTAGGGAGCATGCGCCGAGCACTGTTCTAGCAGTTCTGCAAGGCTCCTCGTCGTCGCGAGCTAGATCTGGCCATAATGTTACTCCTCCTATGCCGCGAGGTCCCACTCGCCCTCCCCTTCCGCGAGCTAGTAGGAGCACCAGGGGCAGAAATAGGGAAGCGGAAGATCTTCGTGATAAGGAAATGGAGGAACTCCGCGGTGATGTTCAACGAGCATATGTAATTGCTGTTGGGCTTCAAAGGGACGTCACCCGGTTGCAGCACTTGTTCAAGAAAGGTCCTCGGCAATCGTGGGCTGACGGTTATGATCAAGGCTGGTCGGATGCTCCAACAAGGGTATCTGAGTTCGAGGAGCTTTCTTTCATCAGGGGATAACTAAGTGCCTTGAAGGAGCTATAAGTCCCGAGGAACTCGGTGCTATGATATCGTCATGAGATGTCTTCTTCCACTCTGATGCCTAACCCATTCAGGAGGGACGATCGATGGATCCCCATCGATGCTATTCCTCGATAATTATTGGAGTCGGATGCAAAAGAGGTTGTGGAAGAGTTTATTCCTGCTCTTGATGATGGACGAAGAGATCGAGTGGCTGATTATCTTGATCGGAGGCTTCCACCCCCTTAAGATTTTGCCAGTTGCTATTTTTTTTATTTTTGATAATGTAAATGCTTTGGGAGAGCTCGTCGACTAAACATGTATTATCATTGTTGTAAGTAAGATGTATTAATGAAAAGTTTGTGTTTTGGGCAATTTTGCCAGCTAAACGTGTATATCCTACTTTTCATATCCTTGCTGCTTTATGATTTTTTCTGTTTTGTCATGCAAGTGTCCCCCCAGTCCAGTATAATACCAAAGTACCATTGTGCCCCACTTTACCTTTTAAATTATGTCGTCACACTCCCTTAGGCCTAAGTAGGGCAATTGGCGATGACACACCTGGTGTTGGATGTTTTCATCCGATCAGGATTTTGTTCAACCGAAGTAGGTTTGATGACCAGTATAAGATTTGGTCGTATTGCCTAAGAATCCTCTGTAGGTCTTTATATATTGCTAGGGGCAATGCTAAGAGGTCTCTCGTGTTTTATGACGATGATCTGAGGAGGGGTATTCCCCTGCTATAGTGACCGTCGTGCCTATTATTTGGAAAAGATGTGCGATAAATGCAGCTGTTATTGATCAGAGTGTAATTAATTAAGTAACTTTCATTAGTAATAAAGGAAATGAACTTCTATTTTCGTAACAAAAGAATACAAGAAAAAGATCTAAAAATAGAATTTCTTGAGATTAGCTGCGTTCTATGCTCGCGGTATTTCTCTGCCCTCCATCGTTTCCAAGTGATAGGCACCTTGCAGGTCGTCTCTAGTTATTTTACAGGGTCCTTCCCAGTTTGGGCCTAGCTTGTCGTCTGACGACTTCACTATGCTGCCCAGGACTTTCCTTATAACATAGTCCCCAACTTGGAATGTACTCGGGCTAACCCTTTTGTTGTAATGCTTCGTGAGCTGTTGCTGATAGTTCGCTAGCTTCACCAGGGCTAGCTCTCTGCGCTCATCGGCTAGGTCGAGTTCGGCGAGGAATGCTTCATCATTCGGGCCTTGGTCGACAAGGTTAGATCTCATTATTGGCAAAACTGCTTCTAGTGGGATGACTGCTTCCATGCCATATGTCAGCGAAAATGGGGTTTCTCCTGTTGCTCGCCGATGAGTGGTTCGATATGCCCATAGAACATGGGGTAGCTCTGTTACCCATGCGCCTTTGGCTCGCTCTAATCGCTTCTTTAATCCATCGATCACAGTTTTATTGGAAGCTTCAGCTTGGCCATTGCTCTGAGGGTAGGCCACCGAACTGAAGTGGTGTCTGATCCCGTGTTCGTTACAAAAGTTCTGAAAGGGGCCACTTTCAAACTGCATTCCATTGTCGGTGATGATGGTTCTGGTGATTACAAATCGAGTGATTATATTCCTCCATATGAACCTTATCATATCAGCATCTTGGATGTTCGCCAGGGGTTCAGCCTCGATCCATTTGGTGAAGTAGTCAGTCGCAACCAACACGTATTTGCGATTGTCGGCGGCGGTAGGTAGCGGTCCAACGATGCCCATTCCCCATTGGGCGAAGGGCCATGGGCTGGACATGGACTTCAGGTCGCTGGTGGGTTGGTGGGCCATAGGAGCGTGGAATTGGCATTTCAGGCATTTGCGTACATATACTACGGAGTCCTTTTGCATATATGGCCACCAATAGCCTTCCTTCATTGCTCGAAAAGCTAGAGACCTTCCTCCGATATGACTTCCACAGATTCCTTCATGAATCTCGTGTAGCACTTGCTTGACATCACTTGGGTGGACGCATCTAAGGTAGGGACCGGAGAAGGATTTCTTATACAAGTCGCCTCCTGTGGATAAGTGAAAGCGAGCAGCTTTGACTCTTATCTGGTGGGCAGTTTTCTTGTCATCTGGGAGCATGCCATCCTTTAAATAGTCCTTTAAAGGGTCTATCCAGCTGGGGGCTGATCCCACCTGGAGTATTTGTTCCACGTTTGGTAACTTGCTGTTGTGGTTAATGCTCGAACAAATGAGGAAATCGATGGGGATGACCATTTTAAGGTCAGAGTCAACTGCCGAACTCAAGGCTGCTAAGGCATCAGCATGACTGTTTTGCCCCCTGGGAAACTGGAGGTGATGGGTTCCTCCACGTTTTCCATCTCCCCTATAACTTTCCTTCACGAGGACGTGGGGGGAGACCGGATCAATATAAGAGATGAGGGGCCTGGACTTTGGGCCGCCAGGACTGGGCTACTCGTCCAGGCCCATAGTTCTAATTTCGGGTACCCACACCTTTAAAATATAATGAGATACATTTTTGTCATTAGTAGGCTAGTGATAAGGTAGGAACTTAGTCAAGAGTGAGATGAATTAAGGATAAGATTAATCGGCATAATTTGTAACGTAATTAATTCGGGGAATGAGAATGTGTCACGGTGAAGGTAAGGGAACTTATTACTTAGACCGGTAAAGTATGAGTGAATTATCTACTTAAATAATTTAAAGGATATTTGGCACACTTCGAGTAGTGGGGGATACTCGAGAATATACGATGATAAGTATAATGGTGAATCGATAATATGTAGGATATTCGAGACTTATATATACTACGTACGATACATATATTATAGGTTGCGTGTATACCTACATTGATGTTATATATATATATATATATATATATATATATGTTGTGTGAATACCTATTATGTGAACATACTTAGGCTACCGTCTATCACAAGATGTTACACATCATTGACAGTCTTATCCTAATGAGCCCATTGGGGTAATTTTGACTTGTATCTCAGAACATAAAACATAGGGATTGAGCACTACTTGTGTGTATGAGAGTGTGACCGGTCATTTGGGTGCATTAGGTTTGTGCATAGCCCAAAGGCTTAGAACTTTGTTCGCCTCCAAATTGTGTGGATTGTAACTGCATGGTTCGAGAGTGATTCAAAACTAGAAGTCCTTTACTTAGTACGTGATGTACCAGGATTTGATAGCAGAGTATGTACACATCGCATGTCTCCACCTAGGGATGTCATATTCGTATATATATTACAAGTTTGGTGTGTGTGCATATATATATATATATATATATATATATATATATATATATATATATATATATATATATATATATATATATATATACACGTTGATTTATTCTACTATGTGTGCATTGGTAGATAAGATAGATAGTGATATCTAAAGTAATCTAAGTATGTGAGAACTTAATATTTAATTGGTGACTTTAATGGATAAAAGGGTTTGAAAATTTAGTAATGTATTGTATGGGCAATACGGGTGGGTATGATGAATTACTAGATAGGAAGAGACATAATTCAAACTAGTTAGGCGGGGTAGCGTAATTAGGTTGGTTTATAAGTATACGTTAGGCATGCACATTAGTTGAGAGGTGATGATATCAAGTGAGGGCACGTAAAGTTAACATGTATACAATATCTTCTCTTAAATGCACTTTAAATACTTGCAAAATATTTTTAAACTGTTTTACTTGGGCTCTGACCCTTTTCAAATTTATTTTTGTACAAATCTTTTAGGTGCCCAGCTACAGGGACGCCAAACTTAGGAGTTCCTTCATATTTGACGTGCAACAGCTGTTGTGGACGTTGCAGGACCTTGGTAGTAGACACATCCACATTTATCAGTTCCTCTTTATCATTTAGACATCTCCGTTAGGCATGTCGCCCATCTTTAACTAGTAGTTATTTCAGAGACACTATATCTTTATTTATTTTCAGTGTTGAACTTAGTCTTATATTATGGACTATCGTACGTGGATTTCAGGCTAAAGTGTTTATTCCAGACATATATATTTACTCAGTTATTTTTATTTATTTATTATGTTGTTTACTGGAACGGTGAATGTGATTTATTAGTTATTTTTATTGCAGGTTAATAAAAAGATTAAAATTTTGATACTGGGCCATTAGGGTATTAGTGAAATAAATTGGATTTCGACATTTTTAATTTAATAGTGGACTGATCACCCATGATTAGAATATGAGGGGTGTCACATATGCAAAACTTGCACTTTCAGTGCCAAATGCGACTCTTTACTCTTGGGTGACAAAGATGAAGATTCTGTTGTTTGGGGTTTCTCCCCCAGAGGGAACTATGAGGTTCCGTATTGACTGAGGTGACTTTCCCCATTCCCAAATTGATTTCGGAGGTCCTGGTGGTTCCCTATCCTATTTTTCTACCTGGACCACTTACATTCAGCCGAGTTATGCTGATGCCCTCACTAAGGTTGAACTTCATTATGCCACTTGGTTTGGGAAGTTCACTCTATCCAAGCACAATGTTGCATTATATGTCCTGGTCTCCCGTTGGAATACTACAACCCACACCTTAGTTGTTTCGTAGGTGGAATTCACCATTACCCTCGAGGATGTTTATGAGCTACTCGGGCTTGAGTCCGTAGGTGCTTTTCCCTACCATGATAAGGCCTTGGATGCTGAAGAAATAAAGTCTTGAGAAGACTTGGATCAGATATGCGGGAGATGCATCGACACTTCAAACAAAGCTACCTTCACCCTCCTCATTAGCTATTTCTACCATGCTTCCACTTCTACTAAATTTGGCTAAGGCAAAGGTACACCCCTTGAGCTACCTACATATATATTCGTGATTCTTTCCCGTTTTGTCTTGCCTGGTAAGCCCAACGACCAATCTCGTAAGGATCTTATCAATCTCTCCATCCGTTTGTCCAGGGGTACCAGCTCCCTCTGGCAGCTATGACTTTAGTATAACTTTACTCTTAGATGGATAGGGACCTCCTTGACATGGAGTGATCTTTAGGCTAATATAACTTGTCCAATTTTTCCAATGTTATAGTCTTTTCGGGTTTCCTGTACACCGGTTTTCCCGAAATAGCGGCTAACTCAATCCCACTTCTAACTGGAGAACCCATAAAGCCCCATTATTTTTTTCGTTTTCGCAAAAAACAAAGCCGCAAGATCATCCTTTCAATTTTTGACAAACCAAGCTGCTTCGTTATGAGGCCTTACAGTGAGGACTTTTTTGCCTACACTTGGAATTTCTTCGGTCACAAGCCTAGAGTGATGCAACCCACTTCTGAGGATCTTATCATGAAGGTTCCCTAGTTCATAGTTATTTTAGTTTTGACTCCAAGTTACCTTCCCTCCAACCCCGAGTGGGGATATACGTCAGAACACTACAATCCCAATCGCTGCAGTCATCAGTTTGGCTACGACCAAGGGGTTCCTCGGCCAGTTTTTTAGGAGTCTCACACGAGAGCAACTTCTTCTAAGGCTTGTGCCTTTTATATTATCTCAACAACTTCCACCACCTGTTCAGCGATCAGTGGATGAGTTACCATTCCCGCACTTACCAGGAAGGGGAATGTGACTTCAGATTTTGCATTAAAGTATTGGCCGACACAGCTAGCCAAGATTGAAGAGTTCATTCAAGGTCTCCTCATTTATCTCGTTGTTTATACTTTCCCCCTTCAGAGTTGGGACTCAAGGGCAACTCCATCCTAGGGGTTGAGTTCCCTCAGAGTAGAAACCCTAAGGGTCATCTCAGCGAGCTACCTACATACTACCCCATGATCCCCACTGCTGCTCTAAGGGATAAGAAAGCTCCAACGCCCAAGAAATCTTCCACCGCCGAAGGTGCTCCTGGCGAGGGGCTTTCAAAACCCCCCTCTAAAAGGGCTAAGACTTTAAAGAGTGGGACTTTTTTAAAGTCCAAGTCCCAGCCTAAGTCCCCAGTCCCTGTGGATGCATTTCCCAGTGCCTCTGTTCCCCCCGAAATGTCTGCAGACTTAAGTGGGGAGATACGAGCGAAGTGCTAGGTAGAATTTATATGGGTGTAGCGTGAGTTTCAATGACATACTCCTTTCGTTCCTTCCCCCGCAACATTTCCCACAATACTGGTAAATCTAACAGAGGGGGACACATCAAAGAGAAGAAATTCTAGAGTCCTCTCTCCTGCTGGTTGTTTTGGTACAAGGAAGAAGGCTCTGGTTGTCCCGAGGGGGCTCTATCGAAATAAAAAAGTCCGGACTGAACGTGTATTAAAAAGTATTCGAGAGACTGTTTGTTATATGCTCTTTTAATAAATCCTAATATTAAAATGCAGGGATTGTTACAAGATTTTTTTAAGGAGTCATATGAAAGTGTAAGAGGGTAGTTTAGATAAGATGGAGGCGTAACCCCTTTTATTGTATGGTGATGACAAGGTTAGTTAGAAAAGCACTAGTGATTTAGCCACAAGACACAAAGAGCAGTTTGGAATGTATGGAACCCATCTTATACTCACAAATCTCTCGTGTATAACTCACAATATAATAAAGAACTTCAGAAATAACTTAGCTAGAGGGAGAGAGAAGTAAGCACCCTAGATACACCTTGGTAGGCAGGCAAAACATACTAAAACTCTCAAGGATCTCTGTTATGTATTAAAAGCTTCGTAATAAATGACCAAATGGGGGGTGGCAGAACTCTCTGGTTCTTTAATAAATCTCTCTAGTAAATAAATTTCTCTAGTAATAACTTTTGAACTATCAAAAGATCATGCTTTCCTCAGAGGTGGTTGGGGTCCTTAAATAGCCCCCCACACCACCCCCGAGGCAACTCAGTCATTAAAGACTATGAAAGACATCCCTCATACTTTATGTCACAACATTAAATGCCTGATGCACTAGTTGTCTCCTACGTCATAAACATTAAATGCCTGATGCACTAGTTGTCTCCTACGTCATAAACATTAAATGCCAAGACATGCCTTTTGCCTAACCACTGTGTGTCAGGGGGTTGTAGTCGCAGAGGTGGCTCACCAACTATCTGACAGCCCCAAATACCACGGTGGTTTACTCAAGTGCATGTCTGACATTGTTTAGAAGGCTAGTGACATCACCCACAGTAGATGTGACATTTAAGTAGAGGGTTGTTTGGTCCATAACCCAATGCCCGATGGAACTCCAAGCTGCTCCGCTTGAGGTTCCACGGTCAGGGTCCTTCGGTGTTTTACCAGGTGTATCTAAGATGGTCAGGACAAGCCCCAACGGTGCCCCACTTCTCAATCCTCCAAACCAAGTCCCTCTAAAGTTCCCACGGTGAGGTTGTTCGATAGAGCATGAACGCTCTCCCAGGCCCTGCCAAGCCTGGTCTCTCGCGAGTACCGTTCGACCTCACACCCATTCATTATTCTCGTTACAATATTACAGTCATTGCAACTCGTAGTCAATATAAACAAAGCTATAATATGGCAAAGTAACAATAAGCTAAAGTACGAGTTGCCACGCCAAGCTGCCACGCTTGAGTTGCCTCACCAAGATGCCACGCTTGAGTTGCCACGCTGATCTTATCCTCAGAACATTGTTGCTAATTGGTGGATTATCCCTAATCCCAGGATTACCTTCAGGCCCCCTCTACATTTGCCCCTTCGTGGAGGGATTTGTTGTGGGAACAAGAAGTGCCTCCACGAAAACTTCTTAATCCGATGAACCTTCTCTGTCTGGCCTGCTGCTTTTTTCCTAATGCTGAGTCTCAACCGTTTCAGCTTGAATATCTGAAATTCTCCCGAAGGACCTGCTAATATTCTCGCAGTAATGTTCGAAAAAGCGAAAAATTATCCCCGATGTAACTGAGTCATGACTAAACAACGTTTGAGCTTCTGTCGAGGGGACATCGTGGCTTTTTTGAACCGTTGGGACACCTTCCTTGTTGGGGGGTTTATTGGATATGTCAGAGAAAATCTTAGCGCCCGAAACTCAATCTTGCTTAGGAAGGTAACGGTGGCTGTTCCCTAGATGTCATTTCATTAATTGATGGCAGTTCCCCATGTGTCACTTCATTAAATGACGTAGCGTTGTCTTTTCCATGTCAAAACACTTCCCGAAGTGCCACGTGTACATTTGAAATGATTGCAGGCGGCCACACACGTGCAATGGTGGGAAACTTAAACGACGAACTTTAAAAATTAAACGGCCAAATCACTTAAAACCTTTATTTTTCTTACTTTGCCACTACCTGCTTCAAATTTCCTTCGTTTTTTAGAGAGAGAGAGAGAGAAAGGGCTTCCATTGTTGATCGTCTGAAAACTCTATTGCTGTTCGAGCTTGTGCCGTCCTGTTCTTGCTCTCATCTTCTACGCCACCTCCTATGGTTGCTCTTCCGCCATTGTCGTTCTCAGGCTCCTCTGACTCAAGGTTGTTTTTTGTTTGCTCTAACACTCTGTCATGACATCTCAAAGTTACCCCACCATCTCTTCAACCAGTGCGCCGCCTTCTACTGCTGTTGCCACCACTACTGGTGCTTCTGCTTTGGACGCTGTCCATCGTGAACAGTTAAGGTTTTATCGTCGCTCTCCCATTTTTGGCGAAGATGATAGCTTTGATGCTGCTTGCAAGACTGTCAACTTTGAATGCAAGTTTGAGACCTTAGTGCTGGGTGATGAGGACGAAGAACCCTCGAAGTGGGGCTTTCTTCCTCCAGAGGGGACTCTCCGTTTTCGTCTGGAGCGAGGGGACTTCCAATGGTCCCAAATTGACTTCGAAGCACCAGGTGGTTCTCCTGCCCATTTTGCTGCTTGGAACTCTCACATGGTGAGTTCCCATGGTGATATTTTGAGTAAGATTGGCCTTCAACGGGCCAAATGGTTTGGTGAGTTTACTCTCTCAAAAAATAATGCTGCTCTCCCCATTCTTGTTTCTCGTTGGAACGTGACGACTCACACATTCATTGCTGCGTGGGGCGAGTTCACGATAACCCTATAAGATGTCTGCGAGCTTCTGGGGCTCGAAGCAACAGGT
Source organism: Sambucus nigra (assembly GCA_949130495.1). NCBI lineage: Eukaryota > Viridiplantae > Streptophyta > Magnoliopsida > Dipsacales > Adoxaceae > Sambucus > Sambucus nigra. Next base: position 301,951,658 of record OX422208.1, read on the forward strand.
CATGATCCTTATACCGATGAGCCTCTCGATGCCCAAGAGACTACTGACCGTTTGGCGTTGGACCGAATATGCCGAAGTTGCATCGGTTCTTCAAACAAAGCTACCTTCACTCCGCTGATTAACTATTTCTTCAAGGGTTCTAGTGAAGGTAGTTCTTCAACTTCAACGGATGCCCCTGGCCAAGGTACTTCGTTAGAGCTCCCCGCTTACATCCTTGTGATTCTTTCCCATTTTCTTTTGACGGGAAAACCAAACGATCAGCCCCGAAGGGACCTTATCAACATATCCCTTCGTTTGGCCCAGGGCATCAAACTTCCTTTGGCTGCAATTGCCCTAAGGTCCCTCTACACCTGGCTTGACAGAACGTTGTTCGACATGGAACGATCACTTGGCCGTTATAACCTGGCCAATTTTGCTAACAGCGTCCTTCTAACCAGCTTTCTTTACGTGCGCTTTCCTGTTGTAGCGGCCAAGGCCAACCGTCCTCCTTCTGGGGAAACCATTCTGCCCCCACGCTCTTATATTTATCACAAGAGGCACAGCCGAAAAGAGCTGATCGCCTCAATTGATCGTTTTGAGGACTTTGTTATGAGGCCTTACGGAGAGGACGCCTTTGTTCATACTTGTGATTTCCTTCAGCACGAATCTAGGGTGGTTCAGGTGGGGGTAGACATTGAAGATCCTCAGTTAGCCGTGGTGCTTCTCCTTTCTCCGGGGTATCTGCCTTTCTACACCGAGTGGGGATATTCCAGCGAACATTATAACCCCAATCGGTGTAGTCGTCAATTTGGGTTTGATCAGGGGGCTCCTGGCTCAGTTTTCCAATCCTCAAACCCAAAGGTTAGCTTTAGCGAGGCATGTTCCTTATTTTCCTCCACTGCTGCGTGGGGGATAAGTGAATCAATGGCTGGGCGAGTCACCATTCCCTCCAACAAGAGGCAAGGGAATGTGACCAGTCTATTTGCCACGAAGTTCTGGCCGAAACAACTGGCTAACATTGCTGAATTCATAGATGGTGAGCCTGTGTACCCTCCAGTTCTTTCATTTTCTGCGTTGGAGCTGGGACTCAAAGGCAACTCCGTTCTGGGGATTGAGTTCCCTCTAAGCAAAACCCCTAAGAGGCCTTCCGAAGAGCTTCCTCTGTTATGCCCCATGACTCCTACTGTCATACCCAAAGCGAAAAGTGCTGGGGTATCCAGGAAGACTGCTCCTTCGACTGGAGCTACTGCTGATGAAGGGTCTTCGCAGCCATCGACCAAGAAGGCCAAGAGTGGGGTGGCCTCCACGAAAAAAACAAAGTCCAAATCCCAGACTCTTGTGGCAGCCCTTCCCATAGCCTCCGCTCCTCCTCCCATGTTTCCTGAAAGGGCCGAGAGGTTAAGGAGGGAGGCGCAGGCTGAGGTAGATCGGGTGAATGCAGAGTTTCAACGACGCGCTGTCGTCGTTCCTCCCTCGGTTGCCTTCCCCACAATCGTCGTCGATCCCACTGAGCCAGCTGCAAGGAGGAGGAAAAGTTCGAAGGTTCCTCAAGCCACTGGCAGTGACATGACAAGGCTAAGGAGGAAGACTTTAGGCACCATGTCCCAGCGGAAGCAAGCTCCCACGGTGCAAGCTTCTCACTCTTCTTCCCAATCTGAGGTATGTACACTTATCTTGTTCTCTTTTCCTCTTTGGTTAGAGCAATCCGGATTTGCTTATATATATTATTCTTAACTACTTTGGTGCAGGGACTTAAAGAAACGGGGCCTCGTTCTCGTAGCCCCCCAAGTCCCCCCATTAGCCATTTCGTGGGCGGTCGCTGTGGGGCCATCTCATCCGATACGACCCCACCCCGTTCGCCAATGACCGGGCTTACTTACGCCCGTCGTTCAATCTCAAGACGGGCGAGGGAGGCAGTTGTGGAGGGTGAGGTTATAGAGCCCATGGATGTCTCTTCGCCACCAGAGACAACACAATCTGAGATGCCTACTCCAGTCCCCTCTGGCTCACTGGCTTCCTCTGAGGCTGTTCTCCCCATTGTTCTGGTTGCTGCAGGTGATCCTGAGGTAATTATTTCATATTTAAATTTGTCTGATCTGGCATTCCTTCTCTTTCACCCCGTTCTGTGTGCTGAGTTTAGGATGTTGGTTGCCCTAGGTCGAAGTATCCTCGCTGCTAACAAACATTCTTCGTCCAACGGTGCTGGCGAGACCTCTGACCACAGTGCCCCTTTTCAACGTTCTGACTGAGGTAAGTTATTCTTGGATACATTTCGCCCTTTTTTCTGTATTTGTTCCTCTTTACTAACATTGGCTTTTATATTGCAGCTTTCTCCTGATCTTTCACCACCCTCATCTATTCCCGATGAACCCCTTGCTCTTGCTTTGGTACCTTATGTGGGCGAGGGAACAATGCCGATGGTTGAGGTTTCTGGGGCCAGAGACCCCGTTGAGGCTGATGAGGTAACAAGTCCCCTCCCAACGGTTCCTGCCACTTTAACCTCCGTGATGACTCCCACTCCTGCCCCTGTTGTGATTCAGGTACTTTCTTAATTCTCTGCATAAACTCCTTCTTATAATAGTGACTTAACAACGAAAACGTTTGTTAAGATTTTTATATAATCTCCATCTTATAACGGTGACTTAACAATGAAAACACTTGTTAAGATTTTTATATAATCTCCACCTTATAACGGTGACTTAACAATGAAAACACTTGTCAAGATTTTTATATAATCTCCACCTTATAACGGTGACTTAACAATGAAAACACTTGTCAAGATTTTTATATAATCTCCACCTTTTAACGGTGACTTAACAATGAAAACACTTGTTAAGATTTTTATATAATCTCCACCTTATAACGGTGACTTAACAACGAAAACGCTTGTTAAGATTTTTATACAATCTCCACCTTATAACGGTGACTTAACAACGAAAACGCTTGTTAAGATTTTTATATAATCTCCACCTTATAACGGTGACTTAATCAATGAAAACACTTGTTAAGATTTTTATATAATCTCCACCTTATAATGGTGACTTAACAACGAAAACACTTGTTAAGATTTTTGTATAATCTCCACCTTATAACGGTGATTTAACAATGAAAACACTATAATCTCACTGTTTCTTATATCTCTTCTCAGGTTGCTCAGGAGGATTCCTCACCAGCTCTTTCACTTATGGGCAAACCACGTCAGGAACCTGCTGTTTCGGAAGAATCTGACCATGCTGACCAAGGTTCCACGACTGGTGTTGAGGCAGAAAGTGAATCTGGGTGCGAATTGCCTCTCCCTGACTTAACTCCTCATGCCTTTTGCCTAATGGTGCTTCACAATTCTCCTCAAATGCCTGTGAGCCATCGCTTGGTGATTGAGCAGTTGGTTAACCATCACCCCGAGACCTTCACCGTGGACTGCCTACGGTCCAATATTCCCGTAATGAGCCATCGACTACAAGGTATGGCAATCGTTGTTGCTGAGATTGCCAATACTCCCACTTCCAGTGTTACCCGAGCCCTCATTAATCAGTTTCTAGGTTTTCTGAAGGAATTGGGTCGTGACGGTTTCCGTTTCGACTGGCTTATAGCGTATTTGAAAACTTTGAAGAGTCAGCAGCTGATCGGCCAGAGGGAACTGTTGAGGAAGCACCAGGAGGACCAATGGGCTGAGGAAGTTAAGTTAGCTGAGCTGGCACCTCTTTTGGAATCAGCGGATGAAGAAATAAAGAATGCCGAAGAGGCTCTGCGTTTGGCCAAGCTGAAACGGGAGAGACTTCTTATTGAACGCGCACAGGTGCAAATCAGGCTAGAGGTTGCTGTCAACGCTCAAAGCTCCTTTGCGTCAACTTCTTCGGGCCTTCCTGGGGATTTTTTCTCTTCCCCTGACCTATGGTTACTCTTAGGGTAGCAAACTCTTGTATATATTTTCCTTCTTCGTCCATTTATGTAATTCTTGGGCAATAGTTCCCAATTTTTTGTAATGCTCTCTTGTTTATTGAATGAAAGAATGTATATTTTCCCGTTTTATCTTTGAGTTATGACTGCTTTCATATCGGTGTCTATACTTCACGTCATCAATAAAACTTGTATATTCATAATCAAAGACTAGATACATCGATGGTACAAACTTAATTGTTTACACATGATAGACTTTCAACCATTTATTATTAATTTTGAATGGCTTGTCTTCCTCCAACTTAGAAATTAAGCAATAACCTGAATCATGAGCTTCCTTCACGACGAAAGGTCCCTCCCAATTGGCTGCAAATTTTGGCAGAGGAAGTCCCCTAATGTGTTTCACCGCTGCTTTCAAAACGAGATCTCCCTCTACGAACCTCCTTGGTCTTACCAGGTTGTCATATGCCCTAGAGAGCTACCTTGTATACATTTGAAAATGTTGCATTGCGTTGTCTCTGTGTTCATCCAATGCCTCCAGCTGCACATGCCTGTTCTGAGGGAGCATGCTACTTCGCAAGGTGTATGGAGCAGAGGGAACCTCCAACTCCACTGGAAGGATTGCCTCAGCCGCGTAGACAAGGGAGAACGGAGTGTACCCTGTGGGCTTCCTCTTCGTCGTTCGATAGGCCCACAACGCTGCTGGTATCTTATCATCCCACGATCCTGGAAAGTCCTCCATTGTTTTAGCCAGGATATTAACCAGAGTTTTGTTAGTTGCCTCGACCTGACCGTTCCCCTTCGGGTATGCCACCGTTGAAGTGTGATGAACGATGTAATACTTGTCTGTAAGCATCGTTACTTCTGAGTTGACAAAGGGAGTCCCATTATCTGAGAGAATAACCTTTGGGATCACAAAACGGAAAATGATATACTCTCTGATGAAGTTACTCACTACCCCAGTCGTTGCCCTTCTGAGTGGTATTGCTTCAGCCCATTTTGTAAAGCACTCCGTTGCTACCAGTATCCATATCTTGCCCCTCGACGAAGGGTGTATCGCCCCCACGAGGTCGAACGCCCAAGTGTGGAAAGGACAAGGCGTTGCCAGAGAATGTAAGTCCACCGATGGGGCATGGATCATATTTCCATGAAGTTGGCAAGCTTTGCATTTTCGAACAAATTCGGCAGAGTCTTTCTCTATCGTTGGCCAATAATATCCCAACGTCATCAGCTGATCATATAACTTGGCCCCTCCTATGTGAGCTGGGTCATGGGCTTGTTTGAGGACCTCAGTTGCCTCTTCTTTCGTGATGCAACGCAATGGCTTGTTGAAGTACCCCCTTCGATAAAGCTGCCCCTCTTGGATATAGAACCTTGGGGCCCTTCGCTTCAGTCCCATCGCATCCACTTTCTCCGTTGGGACAGTTCCATCTTGAATAAAGTCGATATAGGGCTGCCTCCAGTCTGTTTGGGCTTCTACGAAATGGCACTCGGCTGCTTCGAAAAATAGCTGACACTTATCACAATTCCGTTGTAGTTCTGCCGCATCCTGTATCATTCTAGGCCAAAAATATCACCCTCTTTGAATTCTTCTATAGAGAGGTATCTCAGTTGTTTCGCAATGCTCCTCATGTGTTCTCTTCAACCTCCGCTCTGCTTCCTCTGGCCCAATGCATCTTGATAACCATCCCCCTGCATTTCTATAGTAGAGATTTCCCTGGTTTGTAAAGTATTGGGCTAACTCTCTTAGTCCCATAACTCCTTCCCCGGATTCCAGTTGCTTCCTGATCTCTCCTCTCCAATCCGCGTCTCCCTCCATTGGTAGTATTGACTGTACCACCGAAGGAGCTGTCCTTCGTTGGATCGTAACGATAGTCGTATCGCTCCTCATGACCATCTTTTGAGCAATAGTGGCATAAGCGTCTGGATGACGGTTCATCGTTCTGGGATGTCTTCTGATTTTGGTCCGGTGGAACTGGCTGAGGAGCCTTTGAATGATCGTTCTGTACGGTGCCAAACTCATGTGCTTCAACGCATATTCTCCGTTAACTTGCTGAATTACTAAGTTCGAGTCACCCTTGATGCAGAGAGAACGAATTCCCCTTCTAAGAGCCTCCAGCAACCCTAGCACCAACGCTTCGTATTCTGCTTCGTTATTGGAGCAAGGGAAATCTAGTTTGTAGGAAAGGCAAATCTCCTCCGTTCCTTTTGAAAGGATGACCCCTGCCCCTCCTTTTTTCTCTGTCGAAGACCCATCAAACTGCATCGTCCATTCCTCATCGGTTGCATCCAGATAGTTGGCTTGCAAGTCGTCTCCCGGAATGTCTTCTTTAGGTGGTTCAAACGTTCCTGATGGAACGATTGCCAACAGATCGGCATACGCCTGGCTCTTGATGGCACGAGGGATCACACACTTTAATTCATATTCGGAGAGAATAAGGAACCACCTATCTGCCCTGCCAATCAAGATAGTTCTAGCCAACAAATACTTAATAGGATCACATCTAGTTACAATATGAATTGTAAAAGACAGCATATAATGTCTAAGTTTTTGTGCTACAAAGACTAAGGCCAAACAATGCCTTTCTAGGCTGCTATATCTAATCTCTGGCCCATGTATGATCCTGCTGAGGTAATACACCGGCCGTTCTTGCCCGTCAATCTCTTGTGCCAGTAAATCTCCAACGGACCTTGTAGTTGAGGTGAGGTACAGCTGCAACGGTACTCCTGCCTGCGGAGGAGCCATGATTTGTGGTGAAACGAGCAGCTTCTTCAACTCATCGAGAGACTCCTGGTGGTCCTTTTCCATCTGAACTTTGTGTTTTTTCGTAGCAGTTGCATCAACGGGTGTGTTACCTCGGCCAATCCTAGTACAAATCTTCTGAGGTAGGAGACTTTTCCGAGGAAGCTTTTTAGCTCCTTTGCCGTTCTTGGGCACGACATTTCTAAGATCGCGCGTTGTTTATCCTGGTCCATCTGCACCCCTTGTCGATCAACCACAAAGCCTAGAAACTTCCCGCATGTTACTCCAAAGACGTACTTCAACGGGTTCATCCTTAATTTATACTTCCTACATCGAGTAAACACCTTCTTTAAGTCATTTAGGTGGGACTCCTCCTTCTTCGATTTGATGACCAAATCGTCCACGTAGAATTCTACAAATTTATGGAAGAAATCGTGAAAAATGGCCATCATTGTTCTTTGATAAGTAGCTCCCGCGTTCTTAAGTCCAAACGGCATTACTTTGTACATGAAATTGCCCAACGGGGTTCTGAATGCCGTTTTCTCTGCGTCCGCGGGGTCCATCTTGATTTGGTTGTACCTTACGTACCCATCCATGAAGCTATACATCTCATGCCCAGCCGTGGCATCTATCAGGCTATCAATGGAGGGTAGAGGGAACTCATCTTTGGGGCAAGCCCTATTCAGATCTCTAAAATCCATACAGATCCTTATTTGGCTCTTGTCCTTCTTCCCTACTAGCACAATGCTAGATAGCCACAGGGGATGCTGTATTGGTTTGATGAATCCTGCTGCCAACAAACGCTGAACCTCTTCCTTAATCTTCAAGTCCAACTTAGGTTTATAAGTCCTTGTTGCCTGTTTCACCGGGATGGTTGAAGGTATCACGTTTAGCTTGTGGCAGCTCACTTCCTCATCCAGCCCTTCCATTTCGGTATACTTCAATGCAAAGACATCTATGAACTCCCGGATTAGCCCAACCAGGGCTTCTCGCTTCTCCTTAGCGAAATCCTTCGCGATGAAGATGGGCCTAGGGTCTTCCCCTTCTCCTGCTAAGTTCAACTGCTCCAACTCTTGTGCCTGGGGCCTTGGTTGATTTGCCATGTAGTCTGGTTCTTCGGTGACCTCCTCCACGAACTCCTGTATGTTGGAGTTGTTTATCACCATACACTGTCCCTGCTGATCCATCAAGAAACACTCATATAACGGGTCAGCCCCATCCTCGGTCTCTTCGGTCGTCCGCTCACATCGTTATAAACGGTATACCACCTTCCCCTCCTCAGTGACCACCTTCTTGCATTGCCTGTTGGTAGCTGTTGCCATGGCCTTCCTCTTCCTTTCTCTCGAAGCCTCAGCGATCCTTCCCCCTGAAAGCGACTCAGCACGCTTTGCCGCTGGGCCTCATGCTCCATAGGGTCCACTCCAAGCCTTACTTTGTTTTTGAGCTGCCTTGTGGTACTTTGAGGTCGAGGGATCACCTGATGGGTTTCTTCGGTCCTTACCCTTTCGTTACTCGTGGCTTCTTTACTTTGCTCGTTCAGAGGCCCCATTCTATCTTTGATCGAAGGAACCCATGCCCCCTCCATTCTTCTCGTTAAGACTCGAGCGTCCTCTTCCAACTCCGTATAAAAGGTCGCATCTACAAAGTGAGCTTCCTCGATAGCAAAAGGCCTTTTTGTAGCCCTAATGGTCACTTCTGTTCCTTTGACATTCGCCTTGGCGCATTGATGATATGTTGAAGGAACTAAACCTTGATTGTGCATCCACACTCTTCCTATTAGTAAATGATAGGAAGTTGCACTTTCTATTACATGGAACTTGATGTGGGAACTCAGATTTCCCATTACAATTCCCACACTCACATACCCAATGGATTTGGAAGATTGGTTGTCATACCCTGAAATTACCAGAGGCATGGGGACCAACCTTTCTTCTGGGATATCAGCTGCGTGGAAGGAGTTGATCGGCATAATGTTGATGAAAGCGCCCCCATCCATAAGCGTTCTTGCAAAACTAACCCCATTGATACTGGCCGTCACATACAAGGGCCTGTTATGAGGGAACCTTACAGCTCTATCTGCATCGCTGAAGGTCACCTCTGATAGGAACTTTTTCACCAGCCTCTCCATGGGTCCCCTCCATTTCAACGAGGGAACCGCGTCCTTCCTCGCGATGTCTAGGATCGCCTGAGTTATTTCCAGTCTGCTCTCCTTTGGTATCCCCACTTGATCGAAGAACCAAGCGAATTTTGGGGATTTTGAAACTGCGCTGTACTCAACGACTGCCTCCATTTCCTCGCCCTCAACGCTGTATACGTCTTCCACGTCTTTAGCGCTTGCTTCATCCTAGGCTAAAACTACGTTAGACATTCCTGTGGTGCAACGTTCCAGAGTTTCTTCGAATTCCTTTTGCCTCATTATTGACCTTCCTTCTCCTCTTTCCGCCTCATCGTCGTAGGCCGTCACCAAGTTGGCCCCATGTGCTGGAAGCGGGTTGTTATTAACGTTTTGTGGGGGGATCTGCAGCGTCCCTGCCTTCATGTACTTGTCAATGATTCTTCTTAGTGTGAAGCAGCTCTCTGTCGGGTGCTGGATCTTTCGATGAACCTGACAATACCTAGGATCCGCCTTCGTTGCGTCATCGGGTTCCTCCGAAGGAACACCTTTTGGCAGGTAGACCGTTCCACCTTGGACCATAGCGTTATAACAACTCACCGCCTCTTCTATCGTGCATGGTAACGGTGGTGGGTCTACTCTATCCCTTTCGAACTTCCTTTTGTTGTCCTTCTTCGCCGCCCTATCCCCATCTGCTCCTTCGGTGTATCCCACCCGTGGGGGTTGAGGCCTTCCTCCCCCAGGTTGTATTGGCTGTCTGAATATCATAGGCGCCGCCACCGGGTTTGGTCGTACGACCAATGAGATGTTCCTTGTAGATTTTAAGAACGCCGAAAAAGTTCCCTCACGCGTCTCATTGATAAGATGGCAGATGTACTCCGGGAGTAGTCCTTCGGCACAGATTTGTAATAGTTTGGATTCCTTGGCCTCCTCTCTCACGTCCAGAGACCTTTCCCTGAACCTCCGAACGTACGCCACCACGTCTTCTCCTGGTCATTGCTTCTCTCTCCCTAGTTGGGTCAGAGTGAATTCATCCTCTGCTAGAAAGAACTTTTGGACAAACAGCGCATGCATCTCTTCCCACGTGGAAACACTTTTAGGGGCCAAATGAGAATACCACGTGTATGCTTTATCGGTTAGGGATTTGGAAAACTCCCTCAACCTGAGTTTCTTGTTGTTGCAATGCGCCCCTAGGTGCTCAATAAAACGTTTAATGTGCTCTTTCGGATTCCCACCTTTCCCTGTGTATTTTTCAAAGATGGGGGGAATATAATCCCTCGGGTAAGGCTCATCGTTGTATTCCTGAGGATAAGGTGTCCTAAAGTCATCATAGACTGAAGCTACCTCGCCTATAGACTGTGAGGAAGCCTGCACAAACTTTAACATCTCCTTTTGCATTTCTCTCCTCATTTCCTCCATGGGCGATGGGGCAACAACCAATGGGGGTGTTGGCTGAATGACCGTAACAGTTGGAGCCATCGTTACGGTTGGCGCCGTTGATACTCCGGAGATGCCCATTGCCGGATTCACGACGGAGGGTATGCTTGTCGGGGCTGCTCCCGTTGTACCTGCGCCCGGTGGAACCGTTGGAGCTGCCCCTGGTGTTACGAAGGAATTGGCCTCAAGTCCTCCCAGCACCGTTGAAGCTGCAGGAGTTTGCAAAAACTCATAGAACTTGCTCATGAGGAGGGTCATCTGGGCAGGTCCCAGCCCAGCGCCCGTGGAAGCCTGCGTCACTCCTTGAGCGCCCGTTGTTGTCTGAACTGGGGGCACTTCTATTCGAGGAGCTCCGCTCCTTAAAGCCTCCAATTCTACCGCTGCTTGCTCTTCACTGTGTTGGATATCATCAAAGTTGAGCCTTCGATTAACGTTATCTTGCGCCATACTCCTTCCTTAGAAGAATGCCTCCCCAGCGGAGTCGCCAAATGTAAGAGGGTAGTTTAGATAAGATGGAGGCGTAACCCCTTTTTAAGTATGGTGATGACAAGGTTAGTTAGAAAAGCACTAGTGATTTAGCCACAAGACACAAAGAGCAGTTTGGAATGTATGGAACCCATCTTATACTCACAAATCTCTCGTGTATAACTCACAATATAATAAAGAACTTCAGAAATAACTTAGCTAGAGGGAGAGAGAAGTAAGCACCCTAGATACACCTTGGTAGGCAGGCAAAACATACTAAAACTCTCAAGGATCTCTGTTATGTATTAAAAGCTTCGTAATAAATGACCAAATGGGGGGTGGCAGAACTCTCTGGTTCTTTAATAAATCTCTCTAGTAAATAAATTTCTCTAGTAATAACTTTTGAACTCTCAAAAGATCATGCTTTCCTCAGAGGTGGTTGGGGTCCTTAAATAGCCCCCCACACCACCCCCGAGGCAACTTAGTCATTAAAGACTATGAAAGACATCCCTCATACTTTATGTCACAACATTAAATGCCTGATGCACTAGTTGTCTCCTACGTCATAAACATTAAATGCCTGATGCACTAGTTGTCTCCTACGTCATAAACATTAAATGCCAAGACATGCCTTTTGCCTAACCACTGTGTGTCAGGGGGTTGTAGTCGCAGAGGTGGCTCACCAACTATCTGACAGCCCCAAATACCACGGTGGTTTACTCAAGTGCATGTCTGACATTGTTTAGAAGGCTAGTGACATCACCCACAGTAGATGTGACATTTAAGTAGAGGGTTGTTTGGTCCATAACCCAATGCCCGATGGAACTCCAAGCTGCTCCGCTTGAGGTTCCATGGTCAGGGTCCTTCGGTGTTTTACCAGGTGTATCTAAGATGGTCAGGACAAGCCCCAACGGTGCCCCACTTCTCAATCCTCCAAACCAAGTCCCTCTAAAGTTCCCACGGTGAGGTTGTTCGATAGAGCATGAACGCTCTCCCAGGCCCTGCCAAGCCTGGTCTCTCGCGAGTACCGTTCGACCTCACACCCATTCATTATTCTCGTTACAACATTACAGTCATTACAACTCGTAGTCAATATAAACAAAGCTATAATATGGCAAAGTAACAATAAGCTAAAGTACGAGTTGCCACGCCAAGCTGCCACGCTTGAGTTACCTCACCAAGATGCCACGCTTGAGTTGCCACGCTGATTTTATACTCAGAACATTGTTGCTAATTGGTGGATTATCCCTAATCCCAGGCCCCCTCTACAGAAAGATACATTATTATTAGAGGAGGAAAGTCGAAAAAACCCAAACATAAGCCCCATCTCGTGAGCATCGTGCACAACTAGCTCGTTAATGATAGCCCCACGGCCACGACAAAAACCTTAAAACCCAAAATCACAAGACCCCCAAACCAGGAACAAAACTAAACACCAACTTATTGTTTTCATGAGCTTTACTTAAAAAAAACCCATTGCCACCATCACAATTCTGCATAAAATCAAAAACCTAAACCCCATTCCAGCGAAAATTGATGGAAGAAGCAGACGTTGGACCCCCAAACAGAGAACTATATGGTTTGCTTCACATATCTCCAGAAGCTTCAGATGAAGAAATTAGAAAAGCTTATCGCTCATGGGCCCAAGTCTATCACCCTGATAAGTACCAAGATTCCCAGGCATACCCCCCTCTCTCTACATATTTTTATCTTATCATGGACTTGATTTATTGCTGTTTGTATTCATGAATACTTGTTAATACAAGTGATTGAATTATTATCTCACTTGATTTTTTTATTTTTTGTGACAACAATGTGTATGTATGTTTATGTTGTAATGGCTTTAAGTAGAGAGAAATAATGAAATTAAAATTAAATACTTACCCATTAAGTTAAATGTTTTAACAATCAAAATAGTTTAATTAATGACACTTTTGATATCAATTTTTATTTATTCATTTTTTTTTGGCATTCCTATATTTCGATTGTAACGATTCACACAATTGCAACATGTTACCCCTAAAATTGCAATACGTGACATTGGGTCTCTAAAATTTTAATGTCATTCAATAATAGCATTTACCAACATTGACAATAACAGTAATACACAAATATTCACCAATCTAATAATTTAGTCATATAGAACAATACAAGGAAGGGACCACAAAATTGAAAATTCTCCAAATTAAATACTAACAATACATCCACAGAACAGATTAAGAGAGAAAAAAAACTGGGATGTAACTGTAATAATGAAACTTACATCACTGAACCATCCAGGTGATCCACGAGAAGAATAAAATCAAGAGGCTTTAGGGGAGAGAGAAAAGGGGCGTTGCTGAGAGGACGAGAAAGAGAGAGAGAGAACCGAATTCAAATGAGAGTGGCGAATGTGGCATGTGTGGAATTGATTAGGGTAAATTATAAGGTTTTGGGCTTGGTTAGTCTATTGGGTTGTATAATGGGCTGGGCTATAGATTAGTTTTTTTTTTAACCCTGGCTGAGTACACCATCTACAAGCAAGTTTTTTTGACCTTGGCTACAGCTCAGGACTACCCCCACCCTCCCTAAATCTGCCCTTGATTGTACCTAGTTTATGTCTGGCAAGCTGTGAGAGAGTTGTTTCCGTGTTTCAATTGTGCATAAGTTTGGCGGGCTTCTCTTTTACTCACTGTTAATGTTGTTAAGTGATGGTTGGATTAGATGAATTCTTGAATGTGTTCAATTACTCATTAGTTTTTAGGCATTCCCAAAGCCATTATGCAAGTTAAAAATGCAAATTTCGCTGTCCAAACCATCTTCTCAAATAGCCAAAAGTTATTTTGAAGCCTATTTTTGGTGTTATTTTCCCTGCTGCTCATATTGCGCCTTCGGCCAACAATAAACCCACCGCGCCATGGGGAAAAATAGTTGCGCAATTAACACTGTGAGTAACAAAAGGAGACCTACAAAGTTTTAAATAGATAGATACACACTTCACCACATTTTGATTAGACAGTAGAACCCCCCTCGTATATACTATTGGAGACTGTCTTCGCAATTTTAATTACACCACAACAAACTCGAATTTTAAATTTTATGAATGGATAAAAACTAGCAATCAATCAGAATTTTGTTAAGATCATATCTTGACTACCCTCACATATGAATTTCAGTCCATAAGGAATTATATTAGTCACTTCGATAAAGCAGTTTTTCATTAGTTTCGAACTGAAAATATTCAGCACAATGTAAAAAGTTACCATGATCTGCAGAATTTAACACTGAAGTTACACTCAAATCTGTTCTCAGGGAAAAAGAAGATTTGCCTTTTAATTAATTGTTTAACACCAAATCCCACAGTATAGCAAGTTCAAACATGCCGAATTGACTTTCTTTTCAGATTCTTACAAAAACTACAACGAAACTTAACAAATTCCATATTAAGTACCAAGCAGGTTATGTTTGGCAATTGTGATGTACAACCAAGTAATTTTCACCGGGTTTTGTATTTGGCCTTTTATGTGGGTAAGGCTATAAATATCAAACCAACATAAGGTCATCTCAAAAACTAAACTAAACAGATTAGTTATGTTGGTAGATCAAGCAACTAAGGTTGAAAAATTGTAAGCGGTTGCATAGTTAATAAAGCATATGAAGAATTCTAAGCTGACATTACTAAATAAGCTGTACATGGTATCTGGCTAGCCAACTAGATAAATGTTCACACTAAATTGAAAAACACATTTCTACCCTGGAATTTTGTCAAATACCTGACATACACCTCGGAGTTTGTGCACAGAAATGAAGTTTAGAAGGAATGTCAAAACAAAGTTCAATTGATGTAAACGCAACGGAATAATGAAAGCGCATAATTTATGTTTCACCTCTCAACCCTCAATTTAATTCATCATATCAATAATTTGATTACAGTTGGGAGGCCAAGAGCCTTATTTATAACTTGGAGAGCAAGTCTCCTGATTAAAAAGGAAAGTAAATAACCTAATTAAAATAGATAACTAATTAAAAGATAAATCCTAATAGTGATCTCTAATAATAATACTAATAATAACTAATATTTATTTATTTAATATATTTTCTAATTCACATCATTCCCCCCTTCTTCGAAAAGTTTGTCCCGAACGCTAAAGGCTTGACCGCTGAAGATGCCAGGCAAGTAGTGCCCTCCCCTTCTTTGAAAAGTGGAACCACGCATCATAGGGGAGATTTGTAAAAGCCCATGCCACATCCACAAATACTTTGAATATTTTGGATCTTTTTTTTAATCTTTTATTGGGGATAAAAAGAATTTTTTTGAAACTTTTGGGCCTTCAAAAATATATTTTTCAACATTTTAAAAATCCGGGTATGATAAAAAATTTTCACACACACAAAATCATATTTTGAACCATTAATCTCCAATCCAAATGATTTGTCTTTTAAAAATGGGCCAAAGTCAAATAAAGACCACTTGGACAGCTCATAGTCTTCAAAAACCTTAAGGCCCAACCTTTCACTTAAAAATCCCATCTTATCACAAGAAAATCTAGCTGTTACTTTCTCATTAAAAGCTCGAGTAGCGCCTCCTCCCAACTGCTTTGACACTTTGTGGACCCATCGGAGCTCTACCGGAGCTGTCTTCAATCCGGTGACCTTAATCCACCTCCAATGAAGTCGTCAGAGCTATAAAAAGGCGGAATGACAGTAAGGGGCTATTTTTATGGCGGATCCATGGTTTTCGGCGGTGGGAATCTTTGAGGAAAATCGGGTTATGGTGGGGTTTAGCGGGTCGTTACCGGGGGTTTGGGTTTAGGGGCCACCTGCCAAAGGCGAGGTGGTCAGTGGTGGTGATGCATGATGAAAAATCTCTGAGACAGTTGGCATGGTATCCAGTAAGAGACGATCTTGAGAATCCATTGATGATGATGAACTGTTTGAGAATCGAGAAGCGAAAGATCGTTCGCGGTAGAACGATACTCCAGTCGTGATGTCTGGATATGTAGCATTGATCGTCGCCGAGTACACACCGTACGATAGTTTATCCCAAGCTCTTGTCATAGCTTGTGAGCTCGATACACACACACACGATTGACACACATTTGTGTGGAAAAACAGGAGCGAGCGCAACTCTCATACCACTTTGATGTGAACGCAACGGAATAATACAACCCCCAATTTAATTCATTATATCAATAATCTGATTACAATTGAGAGGCCAAGGGCGTTATTTGTAATAAACCCTAGACTTGGGGATTAAGTCTCCTAATTAAAAGGGTAACTAAATAACCTAATTAAAAGATAAATCTTTATAATTATCTCTAATAATAATACTAATAATAACTATTATTTATTTATTTAATATATATTTCCTAATTCACGTCATCAACACTCTGAGAGAGTCAAAGAAAGTTTAATACTTCACATTTGCTTGGAGTAAACACAACATCAACTCATAATTTGTTTAAACATCAACTCAAACCTTCCACATATCATACCCACCAAAATCAGAATCATCCATGTAAGGAGCAACTGGAATGATTGCATTATTAATACTAAATTAAATAACTACAACCCCCACCACTGCAGATCTAAATTCTAGCCAAACCGTACTTTTCCCCCCCAATTTCCAGCGCTTAAGATGTAATCAAAGACGTCGATCATGCTGGAGCTTCCCTCCAAGTCGTCGTAGAGAGGCTACTAAAGCTCAAGCAATTACATTCGAATTCAAAGGAATTGATGAGAGAGAGAGAGAGGGGGAGAGAGAGAGAGAGAGAGAGAGAGAGAGAGTTGCTCTTGAAGTACTCTTTGTGAGGTTTTGAGTCCAATAGACATCGAAGAAGAATAGTCTTATGGGTTCATAGCCCTTTCTTGCAAAAGCGGAAGAAGGGGGGGTGGGGGGAGATTATTGATTGAGTGAAGAGACACTAGGGGTTATAGCCATTAACATTAACATTAACATGTGTCATATGTCGTTGAAGAGCTTCTATTTTTATTATATACTATTGATGTACCCGTTTATACCCTCAGCATGGATGAGGATTACCTAAATACGGACGACACTACGAGGGGACGACCCTTCACCAGGCCCCAGCTGGCCACCACCAGGTCCAGACGACCCTACGAGGGGCCGACCCTCCACCAGGCTCTAGCCGACCCTACGAGGGGCCGACCCTTCACCAGGCTGTAGCCGACCCTACGAGGGGCCGACCCTTCCTCAGGCTCCAGACGACCCTACGAGGGTACGACAGTACGAGGCCAGAATCAAACCAGGCTCCCTACCGGAAGAAACTTTGCCCTCGGCCTCGGCTCATAGGCCGAGGGTGACATCATGACAGCGCGTGGTCCGGGACACGCGTGGAACAGTGCGCGTCAGGCTCATATGACACGCGGCAGACCGTTATAACCGAATCACACCCTCACGTGAGGGAATATTATGTCATCATTTGGCATCTACAGGTGTCAACAGGGGATAGGTTAGATCATCATTCACATGCACCATGCTTACTTGGGGGGTACACTACACCCCCCAAGACCTATATAAACTTGTCACCTACAACCCTACAGGGGATCGATCCATTAACTGTAGCCCTAGCTAAAACTCTGCTTGTACACACAGTAGAGAGAGAGAGAGGGTTATGTGCATTGTATCCAAGGCCATTAGTGCCATACTTAGTGGATCACACACTCACAGTGGATGTAGGCCAATTTGACTGAACCACTATATATCATTGTCTAATATCCTCTTATACTCATCCCCTTCTATACACTTACCTACTTATACACTTATACATCTCCATGGCTGCTACTGCTTGAGCTCACTATCACTTATCTGGTGATGCTAAATCTTAGCATCATCAGTTTGGCGCCGTCTGTGGGAACGAGAAGACATCTCTTCCTTTGTACAGCTTGACCTCACTGGGCACTCTGGTGGTGAACCAACACTCCCCCTGAGAGGAGGTGTTTCACCATTGAAAGAGACCCACTAAGGTTCCCAAGCTAACCAGTATTTTCTTCAGTTCAGCTTTTCATAGCTCAAGCACATGGCACCTGAGATGCCACCGCCACCACTTCCCCCGCCGGATGATGGGGGAAGACCCAGTTCCAGTCAGCCACCACCTCAGTCTGAGATGGCTGATGTGGCAGCAGCCCTAAAGTCTCTGGCAGCCAGTCAGCGGATGATGCAGGAGCAGTTCACAGCTCTAAGTCAGAATATACTGAGACCACCAGAGGTCTCACCTGAGATGATTACTCCGGCAGCAGCTCCAGGACATCATGAGGCCAGGGGACCACCCCAGGTACCACATAAAGACCTGCCACCCCCTCAGCGGCGTAGGGATGTTGCTGACCCCCGGCGTTTACGCCTGGGGAGGCAAGGAAACCCTTGCCCTGAGGACAGGTATGATGATCTGGAGGAAGAAGAGGCTCCAGTAGAATGCTGGGAGCCGTATGAGGTCTCCAACAATACAGTACGACCCCTCCAGGACAGTAGAGGAAAGTGCGGGAGACCAAACCCTGATGATCGCCCAAGAGGCTCTGCTTTTGACCGCCTGAGCAGGGGGTCGGCCTTCGAGAGGCTGGGCCCAGTGAATGACCTGCGAGACAAGTTGTCCAAGTCAAGAAGCGCAGCGAGATCTAGGAAAGAAGCAGAAGGCCGACCCCAAAGACGGGATGACGGCCAAAGGGAAGTAAACAGCCGACACAGGCCTGCCGTAGCGGGGCCCTCCATCCACCTCCGAGAGGCAGCGGGGGATAACATCGGCCAGGCCGACCCTGTGAGGCCCTGGAATGACTCAATCCAGCGGTTAGAGGATAAGATTGGCGACATACTGAAGAGCCGGGACCCTCTTCAGAGGGGATACACCATAGGCTCACCCTTTGTGGCAAAGATAGTCAACTTCCCCACGCCATCAAAGTTCAGGCCTCCTGTGGTCACCCCAAGATACAATGGGAGCACCAACCCTGTCCACCACGTGGAGATGTATCAATCCGCGGCAGACATATACTCTATCTCAGATGAGATGAGATGTCGTGCCTTCTCTGGTACCTTGACAGGGGCTGCGCATGTGTGGTACACGTCTCTTCCAAAAAATTCTATTGGAAACTTTAAGCAGTTGGCAGACTTGTTCATCCATAATTTCTGCTTCGGGGTGAGGCCACAGAAGAAGACCACACACCTGCTCTATGTTAAGCAGGGAAAGAATGAGACTCTGAGAGACTACATAGCCAGATTCAATAAAGAGAAGCTGGAGGTGGAAGACTATGAGGAGAGCATAGCTATGACAGCCCTGATTGGAGGGCTCCAAAAGGGGAAGCTATTATGGAAGCTTGCCGAAGACCCTCCGAGGACGATGGCCGAGCTGTTGTCAACAGCAGGAAAGGTGATGAACGCCGAAGAGGCGATGGCTGCAAAATATGAGGACGAAAAAGGAGGTGCAAGCGGGGGCAAGTACCCTAAGAAGAACAAAGAGGGGAAGAAGAGAACCATGGATGATAAGTTCGCGGGGTACACCCCTCTGACGGTCAGCTGTGAACAGATCCTCAATGAGATAAAGAGTGACCGGACGCTGAAGTGGCCCGAGAAGCTGAGGGCAGCTCCCGGCAAGAGGAATAAGAACCTGTGGTGTGAATTTCACCAAGACCACGGCCACATAACAGACAAATGCTTTGCTCTGAAAGATGAGATTGAGAAGATGCTGAAGGAAGGGAAGCTCAGAAAGTACGTCGATAAAGCCGACGTCAAGAGGGGCCGAGGGGACGACCCCAGAAAGAAGCGAGTCGATGCCTGCAGAGAAGGTCCTCAAAAAAGAGGGGACGACCCCTCTGATGATGAGGACGACCCTGACCTCCCGCCGAGAGACGACCAAGGCCCTGTCAAGAGGCTCAATATGATCTCGCTCGGGGTGGGAATGATCTCCGGGGGACTTGCAGGAGGAGGGTCTGAGGTCGCCGACAGGAAGGCCCATGTCGCTGAGGTTAAGGCAGTGACGAAGATGGTGCACTCAACCTTCCTAGAGGTCAAGTCAGAAAAAAGGAAGAAGGTTGATATGGACACTTTGATTGTGGGATTTTCAAGAATGGACTTTAAGGGCCTATTGGCCCCGCATGATGACTCTCTCGTCATCACCACCAGGGTGCACGGGTGCGAAGTGCCGAGGATCCTGGTGGATGGGGGCTCATCCGCAGATGTGATGTTTTGGCCATGCTTCAAGGCCTTGGGCCTCAGTCGTGCCAGACTTGTCCCATACCATCATCCATTGATTGGGTTCAGTGGGGAGAAGGTTCACCCCCTAGGAATTTATGAGGCTGATGTCAGGATGGGGGACGAGTGGCCGAGATGGCTCACCAAGAGGGTCAGTTTCTTTGTGCTGGATGAGCATGTGTTTTCGGCATACAACATCATACTGGGACGTGTGGCCCTCAAGGGGTTTGAAGCTGTGCCGTCCACGGTCCACCAGATGGTTAAGTTCCCTACCCCTTATGGGATGGGGGAAGTTCAGGGAGACCAGACGAAAGCGAGAGAGTGCTACTACAACTCCGCTGAAGAAAGGGAGGCACACAAGAGGGCTACAGCCACTTACAACATTGATACCCTAGACCCCAGGGACGAGACGAAGCTCAAAAAAGGAGAGGCCGCTGAGGAGGTAGAACCCATCATCCTCGATGAGGATGACCCGGGAAAAACCGTCCAAGTTGGCAAATCTCTGAAGCCCAGTATCAAGGAAGACCTCATCAAACTGTTGAGGAGAAGGCGAAGCGTCTTCGCGTGGAGTCATGTAGATATGCCAGGGATCGACCCTGAAATCATGTGCCACAAACTCAATGTGGTAGAGGGAGTGAAGCCGGTAAAACAGAAGAGGAGGATTTACTCTAGAGAAAAGTATGAGGTCATCAGGGATGAGGTTAAAAAATTAGAAGACGCTAAATTTATCAGAGAGGTCATCTACCCTGAGTGGCTGTCCAATGCAGTCATCGTCCCAAAGGCCAACGGCAAGTGGAGAATGTGCGTGGACTTCACAGACCTCAACAAGCATTGTCCCAAAGACAGCTTCCCTCTCCCCCGCATCGATCAGATGGTAGACGCTACCGCAGGCCATGAGCTCATGAGTTTCATGGATGCCTACTCAGGGTATAACCAGATTTTCATGAACCCTGAGGACTCGGAGAGGACCGCCTTCATCACTGACAAGGGGACATACTGTTACAGGGTCATGCCCTTTGGCCTAAAAAATGCGGGGGCAACGTACCAGCGCCTCGTAAACAAAATGTTCGAAGATCAAATTGGGAAGTCTATGGAGGTTTACGTAGATGACATGCTGACTAAGAGTCTGAAGGCAGAGGATCATGTGGCAGACCTGGAGAGGACCTTTAATACAATGGACAAATACAAAATGAAGCTCAATCCGGCCAAGTGTGTCTTCGGGGTCGGAGCGGGGAAGTTCTTGGGGTTCATTGTCAATCAAAGAGGCATCGAGGCCAATCCTGAAAAGATAAAGGCCCTTATTGAGATGAAGGCCCCCAAGTCCATTAAAGACGTTCAGAGGCTCACAGGGAGAGTGGCTGCCTTGAACAAATTTGTGTCAAGGGCTACAGACAGGTGCCTACCATTCTTCAAGATCCTCAGGAAGGCCTTCGAATGGAGCGAAGAGTGTGATGAGGCTTTCAAGGAGCTAAAATCATACTTAGGGTCTCCCTTGCTGCTGTCACGACCCGTGCAGGGTGAACGACTTTACGTGTACCTTGCTGTCTCAGAGTCCGCTATCAGTGCAGCAATCGTAAGAGACGAAGACGGGATACAAAAGCCTGTATATTTCAACAGCAAGGCACTCCAGGGGCAGAGCAGAGATACCCGAGGATGGAAAAGTTGGCCTATGCCTTGATCCATGCCTCAAGGAAGATGAAACCGTACTTCCAGTCCCATACTATGGTCATCCTTACTGACTCTCCTCTTAGACAGGTCCTACACAAGCCTGAAAAATCAGGAAGGCTAATGACCTGGGCTATAGAGCTGGGGGAGTTTGACATTGTGTATCAGCCTAAGACAGCCATTAAGGGGCAGGCCTTGGCAGACTTCGTGGCTGAGTTCATCTGGGAAAATGATGAAGCCGAGGGTGAGACCCTCGGGAAGGCAGATACAGAAGACACACCCGCAGATATGGCTGAGACGAGCACCGCTAGAAGGAAAGTGACTGAAAACGAAGAGGGAAGATACATCTTTAGACAGGGGTCCCTCTCTGAGGGAAATTTTTCTGAAAAAAAGACTCCGTGGAGCCTCTTCGTTGACGGGTCCTCCTGTGATAGCGGAAGTGGTGCTGGACTGATACTATCAGCACCCGACGGCACAGACGTCGAATACGCCCTGAGGTTCAGCTTCAAAGCCTCCAACAATGAGGCTGAATATGAGGCCTTAGTAGCAGGCCTCTGCTTGGCCAAGTCTCTTAGTGTCGGCCAGATTTTGGTCCATAGTGATTCAAGGCTAGTCGTAAATCAGATACTAGGAGCCTACGAGGCAAAGGACGAGAGAATGGCTAGGTATCTTGACAAGGTGAGGTCATTGCTGAAAAACTTTAATGAAGTGAAACTCAAGAGGATACCTAGGCTCGACAATGGTCGTGCTGACGCCCTTGCAAGGTTGGCCTCAGCTGCTAGGACAGACATAAGGAGGACAGTCCCAGTGGAAATCTTGCTACGACCAACTATCGAAGAGGACGAGGGAACACTTGGCATTTGCATGAATGTTTCTCAAGAACCTTCATGGATGGATCCTCTGATCAGATACATTAAAGGAGGAGAGATGCCAGAAGCAAGCCAAGAGAGGAAGAAGCTGAGATACAGAGCTGCAAAGTTCACTGTCATCGGAGACACGCTGTACAAAAAGGGGTTTCTGCTCCCCTTACTTAGGTGTGTGCATCCTTCAGAAGTCCCTTCCATTTTGCAAGATGTGCATGAAGGGTCGTGCTCAAGCCACATTGGGGGTAGATCCCTAGCGAAGAGGGTAATAACCCAGGGGTACTGGTGGCCGACCTTAGGAAAAGATGCTGCCGCATATGTTAAAAAGTGTGACAAATGCCAAAGATTTGCTCCCATCCCTCACCAACTTCATCAGCCTCTTACCTCCATTACATCCCCATGGCCGTTTGCAGTGTGGGGGATTGACCTGGTAGGACCCTTACCGAGGGCAGTCCATAACCATCGGTTCCTCATCGTAGCAATTGACTACTTTTCAAAGTGGGTAGAGGCCGAGCCGATGGTCACGATTACAGAGCAGAAGACCTTCCAGTTCATCTGGAAGAATGTGATATGCAGATATGGTCTACCCAATACCCTCATCTCGGATAACGGGACCCAGTTCAAGAATGCCTCTCTGCAGAAGTACTGTGAGAGGGTAAGCATCAAACAGTTTTTCTCCACCCCAGGCCGACCTCAGGCCAATGGGCAAACCGAAGTTACGAACAGGACAATCCTAGATGGGATTAAGAAGAGGCTTGAGGAGGCAAAAGGAAGATGGGTCGAGGAGTTATATGCAGTGTTGTGGGCATACAGGACGACAGTAAGGACCTCTACCGGAGAGACCCCATTCATGTTGGCTTATGGATCAGAAGCAGTCATCCCCACCGAAGTGGAGTTTCCTACTCATAGGGTCCAAATGTATGACCCCCAGGGGACTACGGAAGAGAGAAGACTTGACCTAGACCTGATTGAGGAAAGAAGGGAGGATGCTGAGATAAGGCAAGCTTCCTACCAGCAGAGGACCGCAAGGTTTTACAACCAAAGGGTGAAACAGAGGCCTATCGCAGTGGGAGACTTGGTTCTTAAAAAGACTTGGCAGAAACCCAACAAGCTCCATCCTAATTGGCATGGCATATAGGGTCATCGATGAAGTTGTCCCAGGGACCTACAGGCTAGAAAACTTAGAGGGGGAATCTTTTTCAAACCCCTGGAATGCAGATCATTTGAAGAAATACTATCAGTAGTGTTGTAAGGTCTTGAAAGGCCACAATTGTAATTAGGGTTGCTCCAACAGAACACTTGGAAAATTAATGAGAAATATCAGTGTTTCCTTCATCCTATTGTCAGTCCTAGCATGCATGGGAAGTTGATCCCTCGGCTATAATGGGGACCAGTGGAGGGGACGACCCCTCCACTCTCCTCAAAAAAGACGAGGGAAGACTACATTAAAATTCATTAATTTGGTTAGTTGATCACTCGGCTATAATGGGGACCAGTGGAGGGGACGACCCCTCCACTCTCCTCAAAAAAGACGAGGGAAGACTATATTAAAATCCATTAATTTGGTTAGTTGATCCCTCGGCTATAATGGGGACCAGTGGAGGGGACGACCCCTCCACTCTCCTCAAAAAAGACGAGGGAAAACTAAATTAAAATCCATTAATTTGGTTAGTTGAACCCTCGGCTATAATGAGGGCCAGTGGAGGGGACGACCCCTCCACTCTCCTCAAAAAAGACGAGGGAAGACTAAATTAAAATCCATTAATTTGGTTAGTTGAACCCTCGGCTATAATGGGGACCAGTGGAGGGGACGACCCCTCCACTCTCCTCAAAAAAGACGAGGGAAGACTACATTAAAATCCATTAATTTGGTTAGTTGATCCCTCGGCTATAATGGGGACCAGTGGAGGGGACGACCAGAGGGGACGACCCCTCCACTCTCCTCAAAAAAGACGAGGGAAGACTACATTAAAATCCATTAATTTGGTTAGTTGATCCCTCGGCTATAATGGGGACCAGTGGAGGGGACGACCCCTCCACTCTCCTCAAAAAAGACGAGGGAAGACTATATTAAAATCCATTAATTTGGTTAGTTGATCCCTCGGCTATAATGGGGACCAGTGGAGGGGACGACCCCTCCACTCTCCTAAAAAAAGACGAGGGAAGACTATATTAAAATCCATTAATTTGGTTAGTTGATCCCTCGGCTATAATGGGGACCAGTCGAGGGGACGACCCCTCCACTCTCCTCAAAAAAGACGAGGGAAGACTAAATTAAAATCCATTAATTTGGTTAGTTGATCCCTCGGCTATAATGGGGACCAGTGGAGGGGACGACCCCTCCACTCTCCTCAAAAAAGACGAGGGAAGACTATATTAAAATCCATTAATTTGGTTAGTTGATCCCTCGGCTATAATGGGGACCAGTGGAGGGGACGACCCCTCCACTCTCCTCAAAAAAGACGAGGGAAGACTAAATTAAAATCCATTAATTTGGTTAGTTGAACCCTCGGCTATAATGAGGGCCAGTGGAGGGGACGACCCCTCCACTGTCCTAAAAAAAGACGAGAGAAGACATTACTTAAAAGTCATTTGGTTACTTGAACCCTCGGCTATAATGAGGCCACATTAGGGGACGACCCCACAGTGGTCCTCAAAAAAGACGAGGGAAGGGTTAGTAGCATCAACAGTGAGCAAGCCATAATAAAATGAAATCAAGGAAGACAGCAATTATGGAAGAGACTGGTATTAATCAAATATAAGTGTTTTTACAAAGCCTTTGAACAAAATTACAAAAATAAGAGTATGGGCTACAGGCAGCCACCCTAGGGGACGACATCAGAGGGCAGAGCCTCATCATCAATGGTAATGGTCTCCTCAGGTACCAGCACCGGATGATCTTCAGATGTACCGACCCCTTCGAGCTGGACTTGGGCCTCCACTTGGTTGAGGGCCTCGGCAATCAGGAGGTCGTCCAGTTGAACACCCTCCAGTGATGGGCGAACAGAGGAGACGACATCGCCAAATTTGAGGACGACCCATCGGCAGGCCGTCTTGATCCCCCTCTCAAGATATTCAAGGCCGAAGCCCTGAAATTCATCTGAAGTCTTGTATGCTTCCACAGCATCAGCCTCAGCTTTCTTGATGGCTGCTTCCAGATCAGTCTTATGACGGGCCTCCAGGTTGATCAGAGCCTCATCCTTGTCCTTGATCAACAAGTCCTTGTCTTTGATCAACAAGTCCTTGGCCTGAAGATCGGCATCATGCTGCCTCGTCAGCTCATCAAGGACTCTAGCATGCTCAGTCCTTGTGCTCTCCAGCTCGGCCCTCGCAGTGTCCAGCTCTGTCCGTAGGTCAGCCTCTTGTTGGATGGCCCTCTCAGCTTCATGGAATTTCTGTTGATTCTCGGCCATCCACTTGGTGGCAGAGGTGAAGGCACAGACAGACTGCAAGAAAAATGAAGATATATCAAGGGGGGCCGAGGAAACACCGAAAGAATGAAATTAAAGGTCAGGGCCAATACCTGAGCAAGGGAGTGCAGACCGTAGTCATACACTTTGGCTGGAGGCATCTGCGCCAAGAACTCGAAGTCGGAGGCCGACGGTGCAGAGAACATAAAGGCCTTTGCTGCCCTCAGGTTGGCAATAAGAGATGAGGGGTCGACCCTCAGATGGGACAGATTTTGAGACCAGAAGGCCCCCATGCTTGATGAAGAGGTTACTCCCTCAGAGGCCTCGGCCCTGGCCCTCGTCTTAGGGTCAGGACGAGGCTCGACTGGAGCCTCAGGCTCCTTCCTTTTGTGGCTAACAGCTGTCGGCTCAACAACTGTCGGCCCTGAGGCCCTTGTCTTCTTAGGAGCTTGCTGAGGCTCCTTCCCCTTCTTCTTTGACAGACCAGCAAGAAGGCTTGGAGCAGTCATATCCCAGAGATAATCTGACACGCCTGCAGGACGACCTGAAAAGGATACGATGAATCAGAAAAGTTCAGAGATAAAGAGAGAACACTTCAAAAATAAGTAAAGAAGGGAAAATGTTCAGTATAACTCAGATAGTTCTGTCAGAGGGCCGACCCTCAGACCAGCTTCTTTAAGGAAGCGAGGGGTCATCAAATCTTCGAACTTTGGGATCTCACCCTCTCTCCCTCGTCCCCTCAGATACTCAACAATATCCCTCTCCTCCAAGCTAAGTCCGGGGTCTGACCTAGCTTTCATGGAGGGGTTAGACCACCTGTTAGGAACCCTCGGAGCATCGGCAGAAAGGGACGCCTCGGTGGAGCTCTCCCATGCCCCGGATATGAAGAAGAACCTTTTTTTCCAATCATGATTGGAAGTTTGAGCCACGTGGAGCAGCTTCTTCTCAGACCTTCTCGCTCCCAGATGATAGTATCCGGGCTGTTTAGATGAAGAGGTGATATTGTAGCAGGCCAAGAACACGTCGGACGAGGGCTCGTCAGTGAAAGCGTTTTTCCACAAAGAGATGTACCCCAGAATCGTCCTCCAAGAATTGGGTGGAAGTTGCGAGGGGGAGACGCCCAGAGCCGACAGAATATCTATAATGGCAGGGTGAAAGGGAAGTCTGACACCTACTTTGAACATTTGCTCGTAGACTGCAACTTCTCCCTCTTCACCCTCAAAGACCCTCTCATCCTCAGAGGGAACCCTCATAGTCACCCCAGGTGGCACTCCGTAAATATGCCTCCATATCAGAAGATCCCTATCCCTGACAGAGGAGATAAAAGACGAGGCATGGGAGGTATCAACCTCATCATCTGTATCATCGTCCTCATCCTCCTCATCACCTGCAGGAGGACCCTGAGGAAATGCCACTTGGAAGGCATTGGGGGATAGGGTTGTCACAGGGACAGCCTCAGAGGGGATCGTACCCTCGGCCTCTCGGGGAGGGCTAAGGTCAGGTGAGTCCCTTCTACCAGAAGTTCCAGCACCAGTTGGAGAGGAGGTTCTCTCGTCCATCTCACTTGGGTTGGGTGTCTCGGCTGGACGAGACGACGACCCACAAGACTCAGAGGGTTCAGATGGTCTAATGGTGGCAAGAGGAACGGGAAAGATGGGTCGTACCCAATTAGGGTCGGCCCCTCGTCTCCTCTCTTCCTCTTCCTCTATTCGTCTGATCTCGGTAAATAGTTTCTCTCTCAGGGACGGGAATTCAGACACCAGGTTGTAAAGCCTCCTAAGCATTAAGGGGAAGACCCAACACTTAAAGAAATTGTACTAGACTTGGCTAATTTAACCACAAACACTTGGGAGATTGACCAGGATTGACCTTTGGATTAAATAAAGAACTCGAGGGTTTTCGTCAAGAACGTTCGAAGAACCAGTGACCGGAGAAGACGCCGGAAAAAGCTATGGGGGAACTCTAAGAACCAGACGACCTACGACCCTAAAAAATAGACAGAAATGAAGACAAAAGAAGGCAAAAGGAGAAAAAGGTTACCTGATGAGGAGAAGGGCAAGAACGCTGCTGAGACCTGGGAAATCGGAGGCTGAAATGGCAATGGGAACTGGTTCTAGAGAGAGAATAGACTTGGGCGCGAAGAAGAAGAAGATGAAGAGAGAGTTTGAAAAATCTCTTAAATACTCTTGTAATGAGTGGACCCATTTACCGAAGAAAGATATAATTAGGGCACAAGGCCCCAAGCGTACTGCACAGCCGCCCTGCCTTGGAAACTGGAACAGCAATGAGTATCTGCACAGGTGTCACTCACCTAACTGATCACACGTGTCTCGAATTCAGCAAATATCCCTCAGCCATCCCAATGACACCTATGGCTAAGGGCTGGGGGGTGATTGATGTACCCGTTTATACCCTCAGCATGGATGAGGATTACCTAAATACGGACGACACTACGAGGGGACGACCCTTCACCAGGCCCCAGCTGGCCACCACCAGGTCCAGCCGACCCTACGAGGGGCCGACCCTCCACCAGGCTCTAGCCGACCCTACGAGGGGCCGACCCTTCACCAGGCTGTAGCCGACCCTACGAGGGGCCGACCCTTCCTCAGGCTCCAGACGACCCTACGAGGGTACGACAGTACGAGGCCAGAATCAAACCAGGCTCCCTACCGGAAGAAACTTTGCCCTCGGCCTCGGCTCATAGGCCGAGGGTGACATCATGACATCGCGTGGTCCGGGACACGCGTGGAACAGTGCGCGTCAGGCTCATATGACACGTGGCAGACCGTTATAACCGAATCACACCCTCACGTGAGGGAATATTATGTCATCATTTGGCATCTACAGGTGTCAACAGGGGATAGGTTAGATCATCATTCACATGCACCATGCTTACTTGGGGGGTACACTACACCCCCCAAGACCTATATAAACTTGTCACCTACAACCCTACAGGGGATCGATCCATTAACTGTAGCCCTAGCTAAAACTCTGCTTGTACACACAGTAGAGAGAGAGAGAGGGTTATGTGCATTGTATCCAAGGCCATTAGTGCCCATACTTAGTGGATCACACACTCACAGTGGATGTAGGCCAATTTGGCAGAACCACTATATATCATTGTCTAATTTCCTCTTATACTCATCCCCTTCTATACACTTACCTACTTATACACTTATACATCTCCATGGCTGCTACTGCTTGAGCTCACTATCACTTATCTGGTGATGCTAAATCTTAGCATCATCAACTATCATTACATTACATTACATTACATTATACTAGCATGCAACCCGCGCGATACGCGGGAGCGCGAGCACATATAGCTTTCTTTTTCTACCTTACTTCCATGCCTACATGTTTCCAATCACTATTCTAATGAGTCTCTTGTAATGTTTGATACTCACTTTTGTCGATTTTAATACAAAACAATACAAAAACTTAAAATTGTTGTCACCTTAAAACAAATGGTCACTATGATTTTGATTTATACATTATAATTTTGGAAAGATAACTTTTTCGTAATGCTCGACTAAGTTAATATTTTTTCTTTGATCGCTATTGGTGACACCATCACACATGCATCAAGGCAAAAAAAATAAAACAGCAAAATAAATTTTCTTTAATAAATGAGAAAAACAAAAAACAGAACAAACTTTTACTAAAAATCGCTCAAACATTAACCTAGATAAAGAAAGAGAAAGAGACTAAAAACCTCAATTAACCTAGCTTAATTACACCAACATAATAACAATTCTTAATATCACACATGCTCATTAGATCATATCAAGGGGAAAAAACCAAAAGCAAACAAAATATTAAATGCAAACCAACTTACTTACATACATATATATAGTTCAAATGTGAAAACTAAGTAATTAAGAACTGCATACATACCTTACGCAATACATACAGTTCAAATATGTGGGGGAAGTGCAGGTAATTGGAGAGCAGAAGAAGGTTTTGTGACTTTTCATCTACATTGTCTACTTCCTTTGGTCAGTGGGTGGGATAGGAGGTTTTTTTTTTATGCAATAAATTTCTGTATAATTAATAAGATCCAAACATAACCAAAATGCTGTTTTGCAGATGTCGCCTGACCAATACAAATCTGGCCAATAAAGAACTACATCAGTATAACAGACTCATATTTAAAATTTTGCAGTAGTTTATATTTTCTAAATAAGTCATCCCCCCGGGTTACTCCAGCGGTAAGGGGCGGGCTCGTTAGACCAAAGGTTTAGAGTTTGAAACTCCCCAACGGATACCAGATTTGGAGCGTGGCATGTATTAGGGTGACTCTGGCACAAAGCCCCTTGTTTAGTTCGCATGGGGGAGTTTAAAGGGCTCGTTCGTGTGGAGGTTCAGAGTTATGAAAAAAAAAATATTTGGTAAATAAGTTGCAAGGGCCATAGGTTTGCTTGCACTAAATTAAACATTAATCCTACTTTAATCCTTGCAGAGTTTTCACTTGAAAGAAAACGTAAAGAAAAGCAACAACTAAAATTTGAGTCAAAACTCTATATTTTACACGCCCCCTGTAAGCATCAATTACTTCCTTTGCCGAAAAAAGAAAAAAATGAAAAATGGCCACGTTGCTTCTTTGTTCAACAACTCTATGCATCCAAAGATCCAAGCTTTTTGTCCTTCTTCAATTTTTCCTCCACTTGCGTTTCTTGAACTTTTTGTCTCCATTGCTGGCAACCCATTTCTTGATTTCTTCATGTGTTTTATTTTTTGTTTCTCCACTTTCGTAAGAGGAGCACGAATGAAGAGACCCTCTTCCCTCCGTCCAAGATCTTCGATCTTTGCCTTATAATTGGTAAGTTATCTACTTTCAGTTCCAACAATTTCTCTCACCTCTTTAGGTCTTCCTTCAAGATCATCCATAAATTCTCTCATATAGGCACTCTACTTAGCCTGTCGAAGAGTTCGTTTCTCCTTTCTCAAAGCATTAACGGTATGATATAGCGGTAAAGGGAAGGGTGGGAGGCGAGAGGGCCTTTGCAGTTGTTTCGTAGTAATGGAGGGGGTGTGGAAATAGAGAGAGAGAGGGAGAAGAAGGGACTCTAAAAAACATGAAATTGATTAAATTGAAGTTGCCACGTGTAGGTACTCCGTTTTATAGTTATAATATAGATTACATTTATTAGAAAAGATAAAAAGGTTACATAATTATGAACGTAAAAAGGAACAAAGTACATAAACCATAAATATTTATTATTACAAAAACTATTATGAAACATCTTGAAACTCGGTTCCATTGTCGGCGGAATCACCGTACGGTTTAGCCGGAGTTGCGTTCTCTGCTTTTCTGTTCTCCCTCCCAGTACTCACTCAAATTATATGACACGTTGGATGTGTTCTTATCCAAATCAACTTGTTGTACTTGCTGTTTTCTCGTTTCGTGAATTGTATTTTTTGCTCTGAACAACTCTTTCAATCGTCAATCCATATTGCACTCGGCATTCATCAACACAAGACAATATGCACGTTGATGCTTGGACCATCTTAGGCATGTTTTATCGGAAGAGTCGCTGGCGACTAATTTTCTCTTATTCACACAATTTCTTCTGATTAGTCCTGGTTAAAGGCACGGTTAGCATCGTCGCCCAACGATACATCACCATTGGACTAACGAGAACGTCCAAGTCAAGATGTGGTATTGATGAGAGGCTGAGCTCGGCCTGGGCAAGCTGTTTGATGCTGAATCTGACATAATTTTGTTGTTTATCCTGCATCAGACCCACTTTGGGGTCTCCTTTATAATATCCCTATATTATATTCCACCTCAAATCGGTACACCTCCTTGGCACAGGAGATTCGAGGACAATTTTTAAAAAATATGTGACTGGATATTTAAAAAATTGTTGTGAATTACTATTAAAAAATAACGTGAAATATAATTTCACCCATCGTTGGAGCCCCACTGCTTCCTGGCTTTCTTTCCAGCTGTCCATACATGGCGGTGAACTTGCGTTGTCATTTGTATAATTATCCACCTGTTGAAAAGAGAACCGGGATCTACTGAGATATTTACCACATTCAAAGTCAATGCCATTCTCTATCAAAGCATTAGCATTTTTTGACTCTGTGATGGTGACATTGGGATATCAATGCTCCTCCTGTGTGAAAATTTTCTTATGGTAACTGGCATCACCCTTTAATGTTTGTGATTCAAAATCCAATTTATTAGGTGTATGATGAAATGTTGAGAGAGAAGAAGATGATCCAGATTTAAAAGGTTTGGAAGACCTATCAAACAGATCAGATTGGCCCCTCGGATTCGGATTATTTGCTACATGATGGTTTCTTTCTAAAGGAAACATGTTATGCATTCCTCAGGGTTATCTTCACAAGAAACTCATCAAAAAACTTCATGGAGGACTAGCTGGTCATTATGGACATGATAAAACCATCGCCTTGGTTGAGCCACTACTTTTGGAAGTCCCTCAAGTTATACGTAAATGACTTTGTGAGCAAATGCGTGATTTTCCAAAGGGGTAAGGGATACACAAAATACAGGGTTGTATACTCCTTTGCCCATTCCAGATTCCCCTTGGGAAGACATTTTTATGGATGCTGTAGTTGTAGAATGTATTGCGTTAGATGTCATGGACAAGTACGAGAAGATGAAGATCATGCAGAACAAGAATCAAGTAGAGCCTAAAAATTTAGAACCAATATGCTGTGAGCTGTCTTGGGCATATGAACTTAGTTTGACCCAACCCAGTCAACCCGGTCTAGTCAGTGGTCCAGCCAAACTCCAAATGTAATTGTAACAACTTTAATTCTTGGGTCCAGGCCAAATAATGTCTATAAATAGGTGTTTAAATAAATTTTGTTATCTAGGTTATTTATGGAGTCTGATTTTCTTTAATTCCTAGTTAGAGTCTGTTTTGTTGTTTTCCTTTTTTAATTAAGATAAGACTAGTAATAAGGAATATAAAATTCTTGGCAGGATCATTATTAAAGATCAATTCAGCTTCCCCCCCCCAAACCAGTTTTTTCATAGAATTTTAAGTTTAGTATTTTGTTCACGCTTTCACCTGCATTGCTCACTGCTCTTTATTTTGACAAGACCCAAGCTTTACCTATTTTGCAAGCTAAAATGACTTTTACGCTTGGAGTTGGTTTTATGTTCAAAGAATATTAAACTAGGGGTTGGAGAGATCTGTTAAACACCGGGACTCGTTAATGAGTAATTAGATATTTTCTTGGAATTATTTTGCATATGTAGAACATCATTCAAGTTTTTATTGGTGCATTTTCATTTGAAATGATCTAGATATTTTGTTTTTGATTTTTAATTAAGTCCATGTGTTGTATATTAATGTTATATCTTGAGCATAAGTTCAGTGTGAATCTTTCTCTCTTTATATATTTGTCTCCATCTCCTCCCCACTTCACACCCAAAAATAAAATAAAAAATAAAGAATGAAAAGAAAACATGGATGTCGTATGCATACAAGACCTATAAGCGTGTTGCTCTCTCATTCCTGCCAGCTGATAAACATTAGGGTTCGTAGTGGGTCAAGAAGATTCTTCTGTGACAAGTCCAGAATCCAATTCTGGTCTTGAGTGCTGGAAGGGGTTGAGGGCCATCATAATTGAACACGCAATCCCACACTTGATGCCCTAAACTCTTACTATTACACCAAACATCGATCTCTACATTCTTCCCTGCTTGAGTAGTCATATTTATTCATTTGTTACCAGCTTAGTATTAGTTCTATGCAAAGTATAGCTCATTTTTTTTTCTTTATTTTGTTGGGAGGGCAGCCTTTTGCTAATGTTCAGGTCCAGGATATCTAGAGAGGGTGTTTCTGAAAAATTACTTGGATGTTTTTCTCCACAGCTTTTGTCTAGTATCAGCAGAAGTCTCTGGCTAGTGCCGTGATATAACTCGGGCTGTTGTCCCCCCAGGGTAAGTCAAGTGGTAGAACAGCCCTTGATAAGGTCTCATGAAGTGTTTGAATCCTCATGGGGGTATATACCAGTTGAGGGGCCACCTTGTGTAGTTTGTCCTATTGCTCGCGGATAAGAGGGTTTCCATTTGTTCTCATCATTGTTACCTGATACTCTCTCTCCCTCCTTACTTCCGAATGTCGCGTTCCAGATTTCACATACCATTTTAGGGTTAGCGTCTCAAATCTGCAAATCTAATGTACCAATTTTTGTTTTGAGGAGGAGAAGAAAATAATAAAGAAGCACCATAAAGGAGATATATGTTTACAAAGTTCTCTCAAATGACTAAAACAAAAACGTAATTTAAATATACAAAAAATTAAGTATATATGCATTTGAGTACTATATGACACATTTTATATGGTGCCCAAAAGATTCCAAATAATACTTCCTACCAAAACGCAAGCAGAAATAGCATCCCAACTAAGTTTGCATAAACTTACCGTGTACCAGGCATATTAGCGTACAATATTCCGGTACCCTTACCATGGATCGTAGTGATCCATGTTTCAGGTAATCGGTCCTCGGGGAGTAGTCAAGTTTAAAGAAGACTATATACCCACCCGAGTTATCAAAAAAGAACAATGAAACAGGGTTTTTTGAGTTTACCCCCACCTTTATTACCAGTTTTGCGATAAACCCCCATTTATAAATTAATTTGCAATAGATCCTCGTTCAGTCATTAATCCGTTTAAGTTGATGGCCAATCTCATTAAAAAATGTTATTTTGAGTTTATCCCCAATATTTATAACTCAAAATAACACTCTTTAATAAGTTTGGTTGTTTACTCAAACGGATAGGACAGGGGTCTATGGAGAGTTGGATAATGTTTGTCCTGGCTTGGTTGGATGAGTCAATGGATCATCTACACAGTGACAATAATTCAGTCAATCTTTTTAAAAGGTTGTTACAATATGAAAAAGTGAGCTGAATGTCCCTTAATAAGAAATGGAACTGTTTGGATGCATTGAATGTACAAAGAAGATTTGCATTGATCTGATCAAAAGAAGATAAAAAGATTTGCATTGAACTGCATATGGATGCTTTTTTTGTTTGTTTGTTTAAGCTATTTAGTTAAGTGTAGTCAAACTTTGTTAGTCGCTTCGACTAACATATTAATCGTAAGGTTAAGAAATAGGTTGTTAATGCAAATTTTTTTAAAGGAAAAAAATGGGTGTATTTTGCAACAGGTCATAAAAGTGGTGGTAAACTCAAAATAACATCCTTTAATAGGTATGTCTGTTAACTCAAACGGATAGAACAGGGGTCTATAGAGAATTGGAAAATGTTTGTCCTGGCTTGGTTGGATGAGTCAATGGATCATCTAAACAGTGACAATAATTTAAATTGATCACTCCATCTACTTAAAAGGTTTCTACAATATGAAGAAGTGAGCTCAATGTCCCTTAATATGAAATGGAACTATTTGGATGTATTGAATATACAAAAATGATTTGCATTGATCTGATCAAAAGAGAAAAAAGATTTGCGTTGAAATTGCATATAGATGCTTTTGAGTTGCCTGCCTGGATCTCTGAACATCTTTACCAAAACTGATATCCCCCCTCCCCCCCCCCCCCCCCCCCCCCCCATCCCGGGCAATCAATATTCTGTTCAAGGATTCCCACTCTTTATCTCTTATCAATAAGAAACTTGACTTAGTTCCAGAGTGCATAACTGATCAGGAATCACACAACTCATTTTACATGATCGAGTACTCGATTATAATAAAATTTCATACATCAGTAGTCATCTCATCATTATACTCACTGAAGCAAGCAGCCGTTTGGGTCTGTTCTTGTAAATTGGAATTGACCCTACCTGTTCACTTCTGCCTTCTGCAGGGAGTCTTTCTTGGATTGCATCAGAATGAAGTGTGTTCTTGTTTGACAACATCTATCTTCTAGTTTCTTAAAGTGTATTTCTATTTCTTTTATATTTAATTTTTGCCTACAATTCAAACTTGTGGGTCCTTTATGATTCTTGATTTTACTTTTTGATGTAAAAAGAGAACGACCTACTGATATTTTATTTCACACTTCTTTTCAGATGAAGGAAATCGCTACAGAAAACTTTCAACGAATTTGTGGAGCCTATGAAATTTTAACTGATGAGTATAAAAGGCAGATATATGATATCTATGGTATGGAAGGGTTGACTTCAGGTTTAGAACTTGGTCCAAAGCTGAATAGGGCAGAAGAGATTAAGGAAGAACTTGAAAGATTACGGCGTCAGAAGGAACAGGAAAAGGTCTCAAGCCACGTTCGGCCTTCTGGTACAATTCTGGCAAACTTGTCGTTGCCCCAGTTTCTAGATGGTGGTGGCATCATTAGAGGGTACATAAAAATATAAGTTCTTTTTTTTTCTTCAATTTATTTTGAAATGATAATTGGAACAACATTATATACTGCTGATACTCGAAAATATCCTTGCCACATGGATTCACATTGATCATTGTTTCTTTCCAAGTGTGGATCCTTTCGTTTTTCCTCATAAAAGGCTCAACCTAATAAAATTGCACTTCCTTTGGTGGTTAAAGTTATATCTAATTTATACTCGATTATCAATTGCTCTTTTGAGTTTGGGAGTCTATTTTGAAATTATTTCACTCATTTTCCTTGATGTTTTTTAGGTTCTGATGTGATATATTTGTGAAGCAACCTACCGTATCTCTTTTCAATTGCGCCATTTGTTTATTTTATAGGGAGTCTCATGTCCATATTTGTGCAGTTTTTCTCGCTCAATAATTTTGTTTTGGCCATTTTTTGTCCAGATTCTCCTGGAAATGATAGTATGACCCGTGTATCAATGTAGATTTCATTTTATACAAATTGTAACATCATAAAGTCAGCATACCTTCCGTGTCCTATATTGCACAAGTCTTTATAATACTTATGATCTGCATAATTCTCCATTTTTCATCGTACAAATAAATACATTTAAGTGCTAGTTCGTGTCGAGTTTTGTGCTTTCTTGAAATCCTAGATTGGTGGTTATGCATATAGTCTTACAATTCACGTCATGAGTTCAGCACAGGTCGGCAATTCCGTTGTTAAAACTCAAACTTTATATATGAATTTACCAGTTTGGGATTGCGAAAAAGCACAAAAACTCAAACCAAACGAGCACTATAATTATGTACCGTCATTCCATTGCGTTACCGTCATTCCATGCATGTTTAGAGATTGCTTTATCCTTGTACCTAGTGTTTCGTCTTATTAAATGTGTTTATTACATAAATTTCAGAATGTCAATGGCTAGTGAAGTTCAATCTCAAGTATCCAAAAGCAATGCTATAGCTGTTGGTGGGAACCTGGCAGTCAATGGGAATGCTGGGGGTGCTGCTGCTAATGCTGTCCTTAGACATCAGATATCTTCTGTTTCTTCCATAGAACTCATGGCTTCTGCTGGTTTACGATCTCTTATTGGGCTACAAACATCTCGGTAGGACAATTTCGTAAGTTAATTTAGTTTCACAACTTTTTCTTATTGAATTCTTCTCACTCCACCTCTTCTTTGTCTCATTGTTCAGCAATTTATCTGTTCACTCCACTGCGACAATGGGCATCGCCATATCTTTAAGAGATGGTTCAATTAATCTATCCAATATTTGGACTCGTCATCTTTCGGAGACAACGAATGGAAATGTAAGCTTCGCTCTCATGAGCGATGCATGCTTTGAAGTTGATGTGATGTCAGCGTGAATGTACAAGTGCATGACTAACTTTATAGTAGTGATTGCACTTGAAGGCTTCTAGGAACATGTTTATATATTATGGTGGGAACTTTGGATTTTTATTTAATCAGATTCTATTTTTTAGTGATAATCCAGTATATTTCTGTGGTATATTACGGATAGATCAAACACAGAGAAAATTGTTTTTAGAAGCACGACATTCTGAAAAAAGCTGAACATACAAATTGATTTTTTTTTACAGTTCAAGTGTATGTTTGTCTTTCCTAGGTGAACTCCTGGTCCTCCGCTGATATGCATATCTTTTTTAGTAATCAATAAGATTTTAGTTTCTGATACAAAAATGTGTGACAGACATAGTAGCCTTTTGCCGCTGCTGATTTTTTAAGTTATCTAATTTTTTGCCTCTACCTCCCACCAGATAGAGCTTGCTTTAGGTTCAGAGTCTTCTGTATCTGTTGGATGGCAAAAAAAAGAAGAGAAAATGTCTGCTGCTGGAGAGATTAAGGTATATCTATCTTGCTGT
This sequence comes from Sambucus nigra, assembly GCA_949130495.1. Lineage (NCBI taxonomy): Eukaryota > Viridiplantae > Streptophyta > Magnoliopsida > Dipsacales > Adoxaceae > Sambucus > Sambucus nigra. Next base: position 301,989,597 of record OX422208.1, read on the forward strand.
TTAATACGTGTTGAATTTTCTTCCCATACATGAAAGTACTCGATGAACAGGACAATTACATCAAGATTCACAACAAGTCAGTGTTCTGATTAATGTAGGTTTATACAGTACATAATCATCCCCTTGCAAAACTGCTGAATTTTGTATTCTGTTGTTATTGTTATCTATGACCTGGTCCGTACATTTTCATTGGGATATCTTCTTCTTGTGAAAAACAATGACCAGAACACTGTTCTTAACATAAAACAAACAATTTTACTGATACTGAGTTCTCTGCAAGCCATTGGTATTCCAAAGTCAAATCATACACTAGTACATGTAATGGTGCAAAAAGATTGATGATAATCCTGATTTAAAGATTGGTACGGTTCCTTTCTATTTTTTTTTGTGACCTTGAGTGAAAAACATCATGTAGAATAATCAGCCTTGGCGCAAAACTTTTTTAGTGAGAGGCCCAAACCGTTTTTTTTGTGGATAGATTTGCCCTTGATATCTATTTTGTCTTTTTGTGCGCAAACTTTAAAATTAAATTTCTCCCAAAATACCAGTCCTTTTGAGATGAAGTTCATATATTTTGAAAGCTTTTGACAAGATATATCAAAAGAGATCCATGAAAGACATGTAATTTTGAAATTTTCTAGTTCGCAGTGCAATGTTGACGTATTTTTCCAGGTGTGAAATATCGCAATTGGATTATGAATTCGCAATGCTATTTTACAGTTAGAAATTTCAGTTTTTTATTAAAATTTTGTTGATATACGTGTTATTTTTTTAAATTAATCTTGTATTTTTCAAATGATTATGTTAATCTTTATCATTTGAATTAAATTTAGATGCGAATTTTGAAGAAAAATAATTACATGCGAAATTTCACATTTCGAATATGTTATTGCGTCAAGTACTCGCTAGATAGCCACCAAAGGGTCACCGGAGTTGTCGGTTGTCATCGTAGACTCGCGGGAGGGTTTGCCATAGACTCGTCAGAGTCATAGGGAGCCGCTAGAGCATCATCGGGGAGTCAATTGAGGTTTGACGGAGAGTGGCCAGAGATATGGAGGGAGTTGAGTTGGAGAGAGACAATGAATTAATGGTGGGTTTATTATGAAGAGTATTTTGGTCTAGTCGAAGAGACTTTGTCCTTCTCATCAAAAGTGTTTTAGTCTTGGGTTGTGTAAGAGGGTAGTCCCCTTATAGCCTGGGAGTATGGTAATACTAGTTGAGGCGTAACCCCTATAGGTATAGTGATAAATGATAACCCGGAGACTCTTTAATAAGCACAAGTAAACCCACAATATTATATATGATCAACACTTAGATTGAACTCACAATACTCTCGTGTATAGCTCAAAACAATAATAAAAGGAACTCAGAAGTAACTCATTTAAAGGGAGAGAAAAGTAAGCACCCTAGATACACCTTGGCAGACAACCAACACACCAACAACCTCTGAAAGATCTCTAGTTAGCTATTAGAAGCTTCACAATAAATGACAATGGTGGGTGTGCAAGAACTCTGGTTTGCAATAACTTCTCTCTGATATGTATTCTCTCTCTAGCAAAATAATCTTTAGAAAAGAACCCCCCCTCTCAGAAGTGGTTGAGGCTAATAAATAGCCCTCATACCACTCCCGAGATGCCTCAGACCTCATTAATGTGAAAGACCCCCCCATTACGCTTTACGTCACAAACATTAAATGCGTAATGGGCCAACCTTTCCTACGTTATAAACATTAAATGCCAAGACATGTCTTTTGTCTAACTACTGTGCGTTAGAGGATTGTCACCACAGAGGTGGCTCACCAAACCGTCTGACAACCCCCAATACCACTGTGGTTCACTCAAGTTTGGATTTGACGGTGACTAGCTGGCTAGTGACATCACATAAAGAGGAGACATGAAGTAAGAGGGACTGTTTGGCTCAAGGGTCAACAAATGATGGAGCTCAAGGCTACTCTGCACAAGCTTCCATGGTGAGAAGTTACTCGATGTTTTACTAGGTGTATCTAAAATGGTCAGGACAAACCCTAACACTGCCTAACTTCTCAATCCTCCAGACCAAGTCCCTCTGAAGCTCCCACGACGAAGTCATTCGATAGAGCATGTAAGCTCTCCCAGGACTGTCAGACCTGGTCTCTCACGAGTACCGTTTGACCTCACACTGAATACTACAATTATTACATCGTTGCAATCAATGTTAACAATTTAACTAAATAACAAAAAAGAAGTAAAGGGTGAGTTGTATCGGCCAATCTCCACGCTGAGCTGCCGCGCTGAGCTGTTTCGATGTCTTCATGCTGCTTCCTTCCCTTAAGTCTCTTCTATTAGCTGGGGAGGCTTATCTCTAATCTAGAGATTATCTTCGAGCCCCCTACAGGTTGCATGTGCCATATGGTTGAATGCCTCTATTTTTATTAGCCAAGTAAAGAAAAATATATCATAGATTTTTAAAGTTTGTTCTCATGTTCAATTTTCTCCTTCAGTTTTTCCATATTTTTTTTTCAAATGAAAACTATTTTGTGCATTGTTATATGGTTTATCAATACATGATTGAATGTGATCTATGCTTATATAGATGGTATAGTTTAAAGTGAACCTTTTTTGTTTGTAATAAATAGTCTGATCTTTGATGTTAACTTTACAAGAAATAGGAACTATATTAAAATGGGATGCTTGAACATGTTAGAATATTATCCTTTTTCCCTCCTGAAAAAAGAAAAGAAAAGAAAAGAAAAGAAAAGAACACAAAAGAAAAGAAAAGAACACAATTATTTACCCACCCTTCAAGATATTCATAATGTTTGTCTACTAGCTTATACGTTCTATATAGTGTATAAGTGATTTTGCTCGCGTAATTCTTCCCGTCTTATATGGACCTTTTCTGAGTTTTTTTTTTCTTGTGGAATAATACGAACTCTTTTGCTCATGTTCAACCTACTTTAGATTGGTACTAGCTCCTTTGGTGTGTCAGCTCATTATACACGTCGCTTTTCTTCAAAGTCTCATGGCCGTATTGCAGGCAAAGTAGGAAGGTATGCCTATTACATTTATCTGAATTTAATTTTAAACATGTTTGAACGTCATTTTCATATTAAGTCACTGGTTATCATTGGATTCAAAGCATTATCTTTTTAATGTTGAATGAGTACAGCCGAAACTCTTGTATTGTATTGTATGTGGAAGTCGGGGTGATCTCTTAAATTGATTATTTTTTGTATACTCCTTCCTTCCACTTCGAACAATGAAGTTTGGTCCCTTCATGAAGATTTAGATCGTGAACTAGAATGAACGGTTGCACCCAATTCTCATCTTAGTCTACATTTTTTGAGGAAGTAAATAGTAGAACACCTTATGAAAGGGTGGAGCTAGGAATTTTCTTAAAAAGGGGAAATTTTCAATATTAGTACATTTTTTCTTTCAAAAATTAGAAGGTGGCGAATATATATTCATACAAATTTCTTGGGGTAACATTGCTACTACCTAACTTCTCTTTTGAAAAATTTGAAGGGGTAATTGATCCCCCTATTAAAGGGTGGCCCCACCACTGGCTTATACACATTTTTGTAGATACTAGTTCTCAGGTCTCAAACGTGCATCACTGCTTTATATATTTTAAATTGACATTGTTTTGTGAATAAACAATTAATAAAAATTTGAATCCTTGGGATAAGCGACTCGTACCCTTGGCAAATAAATTTAGAGAATAGTCACATTGGCTAAAAAAGGTCCTTTCTGATTATTCTCGGGTATGGCACCTAGGTGCTAATGCACTTCAAAAAGTGTCACCAAAAGTTCAGAAGTGCCACAAAAGACCAGTAAAATGTGCCACTATTGGAGTGCTAGAGTACTCATTTGGAGTGCATTTAGTCATACCGTTATGTTATTGCAAGGTGTTACATCTAGAGCGCAAAATGTTGTTGCAATTTAGAGCCAAGGAAGTCACTACTGTGCAATGGATTGTTTTGTATTGTTAGGTGGCTTACCTAGCCCTATGTACTCATCACTTTCCATTATTATTTCAGCTATGAGATGAAAGAATACAGACATACTATGATTGAAAACCCTAACTTGTGCTTGTTTGTGTCATGTTGTCTGCATTTGCATGCACTTGTTTCTTTTTGTTTAATTCAGACTTTTCTCTTGTGACTTCTTAAACTGTTTCTGCAGTGGTGCTCTTGAATTTGAAGTGGGGGGTGGAAGGAAAATATCTAAGTTCAGCACTGTACGCATGTTGTATTCAATAGGAATTCAGGTACTAGCTGAGAGGTGATGAATTTATTTTACCCTTCACATTGTTGTTTTTGTACGCTCTTTTGCTCCTATGGTAAAAGTTGCATTATGCTTTGGCTGCCTAAATCCTCTTAGCTCTCTCGGGTTTCCCTTTCAAGTTGAAGAAAAGTAAGAAAGCCGGAGTCTGCTGAATGTAGCGAATTCAGTTTCAAAAAATTGTTGTGACTTGTGCAGGTGCAGAAATGAACATTACAACAGAGAAAATCTCTGGAAATTTAAGAACATGTCGAAGGCTCGTTCTGAATGACCAGCAGAGTAGTTACACAAAATATGTTTTAAATCAGGAATGCCTAATTATATGGAAAGTTAATTTGGAGTGTGATGTATGATGGATCGTGTGCTTGGCCTATAAAATCTCAAACAAATCTCATGGTAGTGTTCTGAGTCATGGTGATTTTGCTTTATTTATGATTTTTAAAGTGAGTGTTTGAATTTTGTTTTGTATGATCTATTTTCTTAATTTCATGTTAAGAATGCTCTAATAATGTATTTTAAGGGAAAAACCTGTTTTATTTCATTAATATATATGATATGCCCAAAGTGTACCCTCGTACTCAGGGTCGCTAACCTCGGCCCGTCTCACAGCCGAGTTGACAGGAAGCTTACAATAGCCATCAAAAAGGTTGACCTCCGCAACGTTGACTCCTCATTGACCAACCTCGGCTGGCCAGCAGCAAAGGTCATCAACATTTTGTGGGCTCGAACTACTGCCAATCTCGTCCTCTGCTTCAGCCGACACTGCATCCGACCCTCTACCTAACCTCGGCCAGTCTCCTAGGCCGAGGTCATGTTGATGATTGACAGGACAAAGCATTATCGGACTTCCCCAACCTCGTACTCGGCTAAGCTGAGGTTCTATCAGATGATGACACAAGTCCGAGCACATGGAAGACTTGGAACACGTGAGCAAGTCAGTTATAACCAAATCATTCCCCTCACGTGAGGGAATATTTGGTCATCATTCCTTACATTTAGCCCAACTAGGTGTCCACCTATGATTGGTGTATTCAACCCCCACATGCTCATAGCATGCTTGGGGGGTACACTACACCCCCCAAGCACTATAAATACCTATATTCTCCTACCTTGAAAAGGATCCGAAATTACAACCCTAGCAGAAACTCTGTGTGTATACACAGTAGAGAGAGAAAGTGAGAGATTATATCACAGGCCATTAGTGCCGTCATTTTAGTGATTCTTACTCACACACTCACAGTGGATGTAGGCCAGATTGGTTGAATCACTTATATACAGTGTTCCTCTTCTCCTCACCTCATTCTACTGGATATATATACTCTTGTGTTGCCATTGTTATTGCTAGAGTGAGCTTATCAACACCTCATTTGGTGGTGCTGTTTTCAGTATCATCATTTTGGCGCCGTCTGTGGGAACGAAAAGCTATATCTCTACCCTCTTGAAGCTTGGACTCATCGGAGACTCTGGTGGTGCACCAGTCCTCCCCCATCGCATGGAGCTGTTTCACCATTGAAAGGGATCCTTAAAGGTATCAAGCTCTCTAGTGTTTTCATTTACAAGCTCTCTAGTCTTTTTCCATGGCACCAGAGTTACCACCTCCACCATCTGGTGTTGGAGGGCCTAGTTCCAGTTAAACACCACTCGAGTTTGAAATGACTGAGGTGGCAGCAGCCTTGAAGTCCTTAGCTGCAACTCAACAAGCGATGCAGGAGCAATTTGCCCAGCTAAGCCAAAACATAATAATGAGACCACCTGGGGTCTCACCGGAGATGATAACTCCTGCAGCTGCTTAACTACATCAGGAGGCCAGGGGACCACCCCAGGCACCGCGAAAGGACCTACCTACTCCTCAGCGGGAGGAGCGGGAGGAGAGATGTTGCTGACCTTAGGCGTTTACGCCTGGGGAGGCAAGGAAACCCTTGCCCTGAGGATAGGTACGATGACATTGGGGCAGAGGATACTGTTGGGAGCCATATGAGATCTCAGGCAACACAGTAAGACCTGTTCATCAGAGCAGAGGTCATAAGAGCCGAGGTCAGTGTGAGAGACGAGATTGTGATGCATGCCAAAGAGGATAAGCTTTTGATCGCTTAAGTAGAGGGTCGGCCTTTAAAAGGCTCGACCCAGTTAAGGATCTGAGGGAGAGGCTGTCCAGATCAAGAAGTCTCGCTGGCTCTAGAAGAGAATGAGATGACTGTCGTCCCCATAATGGTCGCCCCCCACATGGTCGAGACTGTGGTCAGGGGGAGGTCAATAACCGACGTTGTGCAGTAGCTGGGGAACCCTCAGTTCACCATTTGGAGGTGGCTGGGGACAACCTCGGCCAAGCAGACGTTGCTAAACCATGACTCTATTCAAAGGCTGAAAAAAAAAATTGGAGATCTCTTAAAAAGTCGAGACCCGTTGCAGAGGGGGTATTCAGAGGGCTCACCATTTGTGGCAAGGATTGTCAACTTCCCAACCCCTGCAAAATTTAAACCCCCAGTGGTGTCTCCCAAGTATGATGGGAGTACTAACCCAGTCCACCATATTGAGATGTATCAGTTTGCAGTTGACATCTATTCCATCCCTGATGAGATGAGGTGCCGAGCTTTCTCAAGCACTCTGACCGGGGCTGCGCATATCTGGTTCACTTCTCTTCTTAAAAATTCAATTGAGAGTTTTAAAGGTCTGGCCGAACGGTTCATTCACAACTTCTGTTTTGGGGTGACACCTCAGAAGAAGACAACCCATCTGCTGTATGACAAGCATGGGAAGAATGAAAGCCTCAGAGATTACATCGCGAGGTTCAACAAGGAAAAGTTAGAGGTAGAAGATTACGAAGAGAGCATAGCCATGATAACTCTCATTGGGGGTCTGCAGAAGGGAAAGCTCTTATGGAAACTAGCTGAGGATCCCCCTAAGTCAATGGCCGAGTTATTGGCAATAGCTAGAAAGGTCATGAACGTAGAGGAAGCTATGACTGCAAAATACGAGGATGAAAGGGGAGCAGTAGTGGAGGCAAATTTCAAAAGAAAAATAAAGACGGTAAGAAAAGATCTGCAGACGATAAATTCTCAGACTACACTCCTCTAATTGTAAGTTGTGAACACATCCTCAATGAAATAAAGAATGATAGCTCTTTAAGATGTCTAGAGAGACTGAAAGCTCCTCCACATAAGAGAAACAAGAACTTATGGTGCGAGGTCCATCAAGATCATGGCCATTTGACTGAGAAGTGCTTCGCTCTGAAGGATGAGGTTGAAAAAATGTTGAAGTCTGGAAAGCTCAGAAAGTATATGGATGGTAGAGCTTCTAAGGGAGGAAGAGACAATCCTAAAAAGAAAGGAATGATAAATGCCGGGAAGATACCCTTGCCAGAAGAGCCGATGTCTCAGATGATGATGACGATGACCCTGATCTCCCACCAAAGGACGATAATATCCCAGTAAAGAGAGTCGGTATGATCTCTTTTGGTGTGAATACTATCTGTGGCGGACTAGCAGGGGGTGGCTCAGAGGTTGCTGATCGCAAGGCTCACGTGGCAGAGGCCACAACAGTGACTAAGGCCAAGTTGGTGAACTTGGCGTCTACAAAGGTTAAACGTGAGAAGAGAAAGAAGCTAGATATGGACACCCTCGTAGTCGGCTTCTCACGACTTGATTTCAAGGGTATCTTAGCTCCCCACGATGACTCTTTAGTCATCACCACAAGGGTGCATGGGTGTGAAGTTCAGAGGATCCTTGTTGATGGAGGCAGTTCTGCAGACGTTATGTTTTGGCCCCGTTTCAAGAGCTTGGGCCTCAGCAGAGCTAGGCTTGTCCCTTACCATCATCCCTTGATTGGCTTCGGCGGTGAAAAGGTCCATCCATTGGGTATGTATGAGATGGATGTGAGAATGGGAGATGAATGGCCTAAGAGGTTGACCAGGAAAATCAATTTCTTTGTGATGGATGAAAATGTCTTCTCAGCCTACAACCTCATCATGGGACGATTAGCCCTCAAGGAATTTGAGGCCGTGCCTTCAACGGTCCACCAGATGCTAAAATTCTCGACTCCCTATGCAGTAGGGGAAGTGCAAGGTGACCAAACGTCGGCACGAGAATGCTATTTCAACTTCGCAGAAGAGAGAGAGGTCTATAAGAGGGCAACAACCACGTACAACATTGACACCCTTGATCCTAGAGATAAAGCCAAACTCAAAAAGGGAGAGGCCGCGGAGGAGGTAGAATCCATCGTCCTCAAAGAGGACGAGCCGAAAAAAACCATCAAGTCGGCAAAACCCTAAAGCCTGAGATCAAAGAGGAACTAGTGAAGCTGTTAAGGAAGAGACGAAGTATTTTTGCCTGAAGCCATGCAGACATGCAAGGTATTGATCCTGAGATAATGTGTCATAAGCTCAATGTTGTAGAGGATGCCAAGCCCATTAAGCAGAGAAGACGGATATATTCAAGAGAGAAGTACGAAGTCATCAGAGATGAGGTTCGAAAGCTTGAAGAGGCTAAGTTCATCAGAGAAGTTATATACCCTGAGTGGTTATCTAACGCTGTCATAGTACCCAAAAGTAATGGGAAATGGAGGATGTGTGTAGACTTCACCGATCTAAACAAGCCTTGCCCAAATGACTGTTTTCCCCTGCCTTCTATAGATCAGATGGTGGATGCCACAGCGGGACATGACCTCATGAGCTTCATGGATGCATATTCCGGGTATAATCAGATCTTTATGGTTTCGGCTGACTCAGAGAAGACAACCTTCATTACAGACAAGGGGACCTATTGCTACAAGGTCATGCCCTTCGGCCTAAAGAACGCAGGGGCTACATACCAACGTCTTGTAAATAAGATGTTCGAAGATCAGATAGGCAAGTCTATGGAAGTTTACGTGGATGACATGCTGACGAAGAGTCTGAAGGCCGACACTCGTGTGGCCGACCTTGAAAGAACTTTTGACACCATGGACAAATACAGAATGAAGCTCAACCCGACCAAATATGTCTTTGGGGTAGGGGCAGGAAAGTTCTTGGGCTTCATCGTCAATCAAAGGGGAATAGAGGCTAACCTTGAGAAGATCAAGGCTTTGACCATCAAAGACATTCAGAGGCTGACCGAACGAGTGGCTGCACTTAACAGGTTCGTATCTAGAGCTACAGATAAATGTCTTCCTTTTTTCAAAGTTCTTAGAAAAGCCTTCGAATGGAATGAGGAATGTGACATAGCCTTTAAAGAGCTCAAGTCCTACCTCGGTTCCCCTCTACTCCTATATCAGCCAATTCACGGTGAGAAGCTATATGTATACTTAGTTGTCTCAGAGTTGGCCATCAGTGCTGCAATAGTACGAGAAGAAGATGGAGTGCAGAGACCAGTGTATTTCAACAGCAAAGCACTCCAAGGGTCTGAGCAGAAGTACCCTCGGATTGAAAAGTTACCCTATGCTTTGATACATGCTTCTAGGAAAATGAAGCCATACTTCCAGGCCCACTCCATGGTCGTCCTCACTGATTCCCCGCTAAGACGGGTCCTCCATAAACCTGAGAAGTCAGGAAGGCTAATGACCTAGGCAATCGAGTTGGGGGAGTATGATGTTGTTTATCAACCCAGGATTGCCATAAAGGGACAGGCACTCGCAGATTTTGTGGCCGAGTTTACCTGGGATGAGGCCGAGGTTGAGAAGAATCAAGAGGCTGCAGATGAGCCAGTAGAGAGAAACGTCGGTCGAACTTCGGACGAGGCCGAGACAAGTACTGTCAAACAAAGAACAGTTGAGAATGAAGAAGAGAGATACCTCTTCAAGCAGGGGACCCTAGCAGAGGGTAACTTCTCTTCATATGAAACCATCTGGAATCTCTTCGTTGATAGGTCTTCTTGTGAAAACGGAAGTGGAGCAGGGCTGATAGTGTCGGCACCAGATAGTACAAATATTGAATATGCATTGAGGTTCAATTTTAAAGCTTCCAACAACGAGTCAGAGTACGAGGCATTAATAGCAGGTCTCTCTTTGGCAAAAGCCCTCAATATCGACCAACTCCTAGTCCACAGTGACTCAAGATCAGTCGTGAACCAAATCTTAGGGGTGTATGAAGCCAAAGATGAAAGGATGGCCAGATACTTGAAGAGAGTGAGAACGATGCTAGAAAGTTTCAAGGAAGTAAATATGAAGAGGATACCTCGGCTAGATAACAACCGAGCTGATGCACTCGCGAGGTTGGCCTCAGGAACAAGAACAGACATAAGGAGAACAGTGCCAGTTGAGATTCTGCTCAAGCCGACCATCGAAGAGGAAGAGGTTGCTAAACCTTGCTTAAATCTGAGTTTGGGGGACTCATGGATGGACCCTCTTATCAAATACATCAGAGAGGGACAACTACCAGAATCAAAGTTGGAAAGGTGGAAGCTAAGGTTCAGAGCTGCAAAATTCTCTATTGTTCGTGATGTCTTGTATAAAAAGGGATTCCTCCCTCTCCTCATATGTATCCACCCTTCAGAGGTTCCACACATCTTGCACGATGTGCACGAGGCTCTTGTTCAAGCCACATAGGAGGGAGGCCATTGGCTAAGAGGATAATTACTCAGGGATACTGGTGGCTGACCTTGGCCAAGGATGCAGCTGCGTATGTGAAAGAGATGTGATAAGTGTCAGAGGTTCTCCACTATTCCCCATCAGCCTCACCAACCTCTGACTTCTATCAGTTCCCCTTGGTCATTTGCCGTATAGGGCATTTGATTTGGTAGGACCCTTGTCAAGAGCTGTAAACAGCTATCGATTCTTAATAGTGACAATTGACTATTTCTCCAAATGGGCATAGGCCGAGCCAATGATCACAATCACTGAGCAGAAGACTTTCCAGTTCATCTGGAAGAACATCATATGCAGGTATGGTCTTCCAAACACCCTCATCTCAGACAATGGAACCCAATTCAAGAATGTTTCCTTAGAAAAATACTGCGAAAGAGTAAGGATCAAGCGGTTCTTCTCTTCTCCTGGCCGACCCTAGGCAAACGGCCAGACTGAGGTCACAAATCGAACAATCCTTGATGGGATAAAAAAGAGGCTGGAAGAGGCCAAAGGAAGATGGATAGAGGAAGTATATGCTGTGCTTTGGGCTTACAGGACGACGAGGACACCTACAGGGGAAATCCCATTTATGCTAGCCCATGGCTCAGAGGTTATCATCCCAACAGAGATAGGTCTCCCTACTCATAGAGTCCAGACATATGACCCTCAGACGAATGGAGAAGAGAGAAGACTTGATCTTGATTTGATTGAGGAAAGAAGAGAAGATGCAGAGATAAAGACATGCAACCTATCAGCAGAGAACTGCGAGGTTCTATAATCAGAGGGTAAAGTCAAGGCCAATAGTCGTGGGAGACCTAGTCCTCAAGAAGACGTGGCAGAAAACTAATAAGCTCCATCCCATCGGGCATGGTCCTTATAGGGTCATTGATGAGGTTGTGCCAGGTACCAATCGGCTAGAACATTTTGAAGGAGAACCTTTCTCCAATCGTTGGAATGCCGATCACTTAAAAAATATTACTTATGATGTTGCAATTGTTCTTATCTTTTTGTAATACATGTATCAGTTTATACAGAGGATGTTAATGAAAAAAAAAGCAATGTTGCGCTGATACTTTTGTTACAATATATATGTTTTTAACATCAGTAATTTGGTGAAATATGAGGTGAAACATCATTAACTTGATGACATCAGACCTTTAACATAATTAATTTGGTGAAATATGAGGTGAAACATCAGTAACTTGGTGACCTCAGGCCTTTTAACATCCTTAATTTGGTGAAATACGAGGTGAAACAACATTAACTTGGTGACCTCAGGCCTAGAACATCATTAATTTGGTGAAATATGCGGTGAAACATCGTTAACTTGGTGACCTCAGAACTTTAACATCATTAATTTGGTGAAATATGAGGTGAAACATCATTAACTTGGTGATCTCAAGCCTTTAACATCATTAATGTGGTGAAATAGGAGGTGAAACATCATTAACTTGGTGACCTCAGGTCTAAAACATCATTAATTTGGTGAAATATGAGGTGAAACATCATTAACTTGGTCACCTCAGACTTTTAACATTATTAATTAGGTGAAATATGAGGTGAAACATCATCAGGCCTTTTAACATCATTAATTTGGTGAATTATGAGGTGAAACATCATTAACTTGGTGACCTCAGACCTTTTAACATTATTAACTTGGTGAATTATGAGGTGAAATACCATTAACTTGGTGACCTCAGACCTTTTAACATCATTAATTTGGTGAATTATGAGGTGGAACATCGTTAACCTGGTGACCTCAGACCTTCTAACATCATTTGTTTGGTGAATTATCAAAGCAACAAGTAAAGGAAAGCAACAAGTAAAGGAAAGCAACACAAGTGAAGGAAATGGAATTGCATTCATTCGAACCAAAAAGTGTTACATCATTCTAAGGGAAGAGGTTACAGTTCATCAAATAAAAGGGTTACACAAAAGCTTTACAAAAATAACAAACATGATGGTGAGACACTCAGGCTTCAGCCGACCCACCAGCAGCAGGGTTGTTTGGCTCTGGGACTTGATTGGTAACTTCAACTTCGTCATCCTGATGTCCACCATCCTCAGTCACCTCAAGCTGGCTCGTCTCGGCTGGGCCACCCTCTTCAACCTCCTGCAGGGCCTTAGCGAGCTGAGCATTTCCAAAGCGGAGGCCAATAAAGTCCTCGGCCGACAGACTGCCAGAACTTTCTTGCTTCATGGCAGCCCATCGACTGGTTGCCTTGATGCCCCTCTCTAGGTACTCAAGGCTGAAGCTAATAAACTCATCAGAAGTTTGATACTCCCTGATGGTTGCCTCTGAAGCATCCTCCATGGCAGCCTTAACAGCAGCATCAACCTTGGACTGAAGGCTATCATCCTTTGCCTTCAGAGCCTTGGCATGATCAGTTTTCATTCGGGAAATCTCATCACCCTTTTCCGTCAGACTTTTATTCAAATCTTCAATTTGCTTATTCAGATCCTTCTCAAGCTTTTCAGCGTCCCTGCCTTTCTGGATCAGAGGCAGTCTCTTCAGTGTGTAATCGGCCAGGCGATGAAGAGAGAGGGCACTCTGCAAAAAAGAAGAATCAGACATATTAGTAATAATGTATAGCTAAGATCAGAGGTAACACAAATAGAAAATAAATACCTGAACCGCCCTATGGACTGCAAAACTCTGCCAGTTAGGGACATCCATTGAATGAAGAAAGTGTTTATCATCCTCGGTCATTGTGTGGCTGAGGGCATCAGAAGCCCGGACACTGTTGCCAATGAGGCTGTCACCAATCTTCCGCTGAGAAAGCCGAGCAGTTAAAGCATCTTATGAGGAAATGGGGATAGCACGCTCAGTATGTTGAGCCTTGCTAGGTCTCGTGCGGGAAGGGTCTGCAGGTGCCTTCCTCTTCTTAGTTGCATCAGCATGGGCCTTCCCCTTCTTTGTTTGAGCAGGGGGTGGCACAGTCTTGCCGCCTCGCTTCTCCAGTAGTTTTATGATGCTGGGAGCAGACATATTCCAAAGGTCTTCTGAAACTCCTTCTGGTCTCTCTGCAAAAAGAAAATATTGGAGTTAGAAGATCAGACATATGAAAAGTACGAGACTAAACTTCGTGTAAAAATGTTTTGTTCTAGAATACTTATGAAGCTCGGCCAAAGGGCCATTCCCAAGACTCGTCTGAGACAAATAGTAAGGGGTCATCAGATGCTCGTATTTGACGAGGTTACCATCTTCGCCCTGACTACGAAGATCCTCAACATTTTTACGATTATCTTGGCTCAATCCAGGGTCTGTTTTGGCCGAGAAAGAGACCTTGGCCCACCTCAGGGGAGTCCTTGGAACAGATGTTCCATAAGCCTCATTAGGACCAAACTCCCAAGCCCTTGAGGCAAAGAAGAACCGAGGTTTCCAGTTGTGGTTAGAGGTCTGAGTCACCAACAACATCTTCTTTTTAGACTTCCTGGCTACAAAGTGATAGTAGCCAAGGTGATTTTTAGCGGATGAGGGTATGTGACAAGGTAAGCATACCTTAACTAGAAGGTCGGTGTGATGAACCACCTTCCAGCGTACGATAGCCCCAACCAAGACCCTCCAGGCATTGGGGGAAAGCTGAGAAGGAGCGAGGTTGATATAAGAAAGAACAACTCGGATAATGGGGGTGAATTGGGAGGCGGAAGCCAAGTTTGAACATCTGCTCATAAACGCAGAGCTCCCCCTCTCGGCCGTCGAAGGCCCTCTCATCCTTCAAGGGTTTCCTTAAGGTAACGGATTAAGGAATGTCATACAGATGTCTGAAGACAGAAGGTCGTATTCAATGACAGAAGTCTCAAGACCATCAACCTTGGAAGTGTCAAGTTCACTCCCTACATCATCATCATCATCATTATCATCAACAGTCTGAGTCTGAGCCTCAAAGGGGGCACCACCAGGAAACCTCTTCGCAAACTCAACACCGGTAGTAGCAGATAGAGGAATGGCGTCAATAGGAGGGGGAATTGCCACACTGGGCCCTAAGATTTAAACGGAAAAAGACCTACGAGAGGTGTAGCCTCTTGGTGGGATGAGTAACGGTCAGAAACCTCTGCTTCCTCAGAGACTACACTTCCCTTGGGAGAGCAATCCATAGCCTCTTGAAAAGAGTCTACAGCCTCAGCAGCCTCAGAGGTAGACATAGGGTTTGAAGAAGATGACTCGGACATTGGCTCAGGAACCTCAGGAACTTCAGCATGTTCAGTAGACTTAGGGCATATGACCTTCAAGGGTGGAGGAAAGATTGGTTTGAGGGGGAAGGCCTCAGCCCTACGAGCCTCCTCCTGGGCTAACTCTATCTGTCTAATCTTCTCAAAGGTCTTCTCGCGCAGAGTTGAAAACTCTTCAACAAGCTTATATAATGGTCTGAGCATATGGTGGATGACACTACACTTGTGGGAAAGACTCAAACTGCAAACAGGTACACAACTTATGCTACCTCAATTAGAGATTAAATGTTGGAAATTGAAAGGTCTCAAGCAAGAACACCAAGAACACCCTAAGTTAGGTCATCGGAGAAGATGACTGGAAGGTCACCGGAGAGTCTAAAAGAAGGAAGTTTGTGGCTAAAGCAACCTCGGAGTAGCCCGGTATGGCTCCAGTGCTACCTAAGCACTACAATCCTAACCCTACAACCACTTAACAGTGGTGGAAACCCTCACCGGAAAAGGAAAAAAGCCATCGAAAAACCAAAAAATGTAAATTAACACCCAGAAATGAAAAGCTTGAAGGTGAAGAACAATACCTGGTGGATTTTGAACGAAGGAAGAAGGAATTAGAAGCAAGAACCTTCAGTTGCAGTGAAGTATGGAGGTTTTGGAGAAGAAAGTTGCAGAAAGGCTATAGGCTGGAAGCTAGGGAAGAAGAAAGAGAATGAAAAGACAAAAGGGTTTAAATATCCTTGCAATGATGAGGCGCGAGTATCGAGGCACTCATCATTGCCCTAGAAAGTCTAAAAGACGCCGTCAGAGCTGCATGCCTTGGGGAAAATGCTAGCCACTTCAGTGAATGACATGTGTCCAAGGAACCACTCCAAACCCCAAGACATCAAAACGTCCTTTCATTAGCCTGACTCTCATACCCCTCAGTTGCCTACTCACATAGAAGACTAAGGGCTAGGGGGTGATTGATATGCTCAAAGTGTACTCTCGTGCTCAGGGTCGCTAACCTCGGCCTGTCTAACAGCCGAGTTGACAGGAAGCTTACAATAGCCATCAGAAAGGTCGTCCTCCGCAACGTCGGCTCCTCATTGGCCATCAACATCTTGTGGGCTCGAACTACTGCCAATCTCGTCCTCTGCTTCAGCCGACACTGCATCCGACCCTCTACCTAACCTCGGCCAGTCTCCTAGGTCGAGGTCATGTTGATGATTGATAGGACAAAGCATTACCGGACTTCTCCAACCTCGTACTCGGCTAAGCCGAGGTTCCATCAGATGATGACACAAGTCCAAGCACACGCAAGCACATGGAAGACTTGGAACACGTGAGCAAGTCAGTTATAACCAAATCATTCCCCTCACGTGAGGGAATATTTGGTCATCATTCCTTACATGTGGCCCAACCATATTCAACCCACACATGCTCATAGCATGCTTGGGGGGTACACTACACCCCCCAAGCACTATACATACCTATCTTCTCCTACTTTGAACAGGATCCGAAATTACAACCCTAGCAGAAACTCTGTTTGTATACACAGTAGAGAGAGAGTGAGAGATTGTATCACATGCCATTAGTGCTCTCATTTTAGCGATTCTTACTCGCACACTCATAGTGGATGTAGGCTAGATTGGTTGAACCATTTATATACAGTGTTTCTCCTCTTCTCCTCACGTCATTCTACTAGATATATATACTCTTATGTTGCCATTGTTATTGCTAGAGTGAGCTTATCAACACCTCATCTGGTGGTGTTGTTTTCAGTATCATATATATATATATATATTTAAATATGTTAGATATTTAAATATATATTTTATATTATACGTATCCTAGTTTTTGAAAAAATCACGTCTCGCGTGTCGTGCCGAAACACGTATTACGTGTCGAGTCCGTGCTTCATAGAGCTTCATTTGGAGTAGACTTAATTTTGAATATAAAGGATTCTTAGTTTCTCTTTCTAAAGTTGGTGTTTGTTTTATATTTTTGGCCATTGACGTGTAGTTTACATCAAATTGGTAACACAGTAGGTGTCACTCTAAAATTGGTGTTTGGTGTATCGGTGTATTTTTATCAAAATCGTACGCTGCAAATAATGGCTCCAAAAATATCCAAATAACAAAAAGAGATCAACCTAGAATTGAGGCATAGATTTGAAGAGTTAAACAAGAAGTTTAATCTCCTGGTTAAACTCATCTCCTCCAAAATCCAAAGCCCTAACCCTAGTGTAACAACCTGTCGAACGGAGCGCTAATGCGATAAAATAAATCCAAATCCACAAGTGACAAGGTATAGAGCATCTAAATAAACCCACAATAATATAAATCCACTAATCTCAATCTCTTCAATTACAACAAGTCTCTCGAATAAATACAACATCTAACTCGAATAAAAATACAAATCTCCAAAGCTCTATACATCAAAATAATACAAATCTTTCCCAAAAAAATCCTCGCTAAAATCAATCTCCATACGCCCCAAAATCCGCGCTAACCTGCCACTAAAAGAAAATAGGGGGAAGTACACAATACGACAAGAAAGATGCTCAACAAATATATGTTAGCGATGAATAAAACGTAACAACACGAGTACGAATATTCAAATCAAAATGCAAATCTCAAAGCATTTATCAATATAATTTCTCAACAACACTTTAACCGGGTCACCAGGCCTCACCACGTCCGTATATGCTTTATCAAGCCATAGCCCGGGAAACAGGAATTTTGGCGGGTGCCCAACATCCGTGCCATATTAAAATCTCATGACAACGTGCTCATCAGCAATATAATGATACCACATGAATTAAAATAATTTCAACAATTATTGTACAGATTTCAATGAATTTATTAATTCAAATATGAGTTCAATTAACAAGATTTCAAAGAGAATGACACTCGCGAGATTTAAGGAGCATATTGTGTAAAACCCCATACCTCAAACCATGATGAGAAACCAACGATCACATCCTCAAGATCAACACAGAAGATCTACAAAATCTCCTCCAAGAACCTCCAACAAAATAGCACTAAGAACACCTCTAATCTAAGGTTGGAACTCACAAATCTCAAGGGCCAATGCGTATATAAAAAGAAGAGGAATATAAAATATATTTGCTGCCAAAATTTGTGGCAAAAGTAGGTTAAAAGTGTTGCCCACGACTTCCTTTTATAATGCAAAGAAATGAAGAGTTGAAAATCAAAAGACTCCTTTAAATAAGGCAAAGAAATGAGGAGTTGGAAGTCAAAACAACTCTTGAAAATTATCGATCCGTTAGGAATTTTGACAGTTTACCGACTAAGAATTCCAAGAGTTGAAAACATTTAAAAATCATTTTAAAATCCGTTTTAACTCCGTTTTTCGAAACCGTTTGAAATTCTCGCCTTTAAAAATAATAATCAACATATTTGAGCAATAAAAATAATTTTATCAAAAACTTTATTTTTCCTCTTTATTTTGAAAATAGCCCAAAAATTATGCGGGTTGTTACACCTAGCCCCTGCCCAACCCTCACCACTACCCCAACCCAAAGAAACCCTAGCCGCGACCATAACCCAAAGAAACCCTAGTCGCGACCTTACCCCATGTCGCCCAGCCCCTCGAACCTCCTTTGTGCCCCTCATCCCACCCGCTGACCACCCCACTGGTCAAAAACCCCCGCTAACCAAACCAAACCCCCCCACCCCTGTCCCGAATCCTTCCCCAACCCACCGGAACCCCAAAAAAACATTAACCTTACTGCCACGGCTCGGACTCCACCCTAGCTGTTTGCTTCCCCCTCCCCCCCCCCCCCCCCCCCGGCTGAACCCCTTAATAGCCTCGAAACCCTAGGGTTTTGCCCTAATCGTGCTCGAAATCTGTTTGGGCTGCCAAATCCAAGTCCAACACCTTCTAGATGCATCGAAGCGGTGGTTTTTGTCCCTGGAGGAAGCTTCTAGCGCTGGTTTGGGTGAAGCAAAGAAAATAAGAAGAAAATTTGTGGGTTGGGCACTTCCCCAACTTTTTGAAACTTTATTTTGCTCCCACAAGTTTTTGGCACATTTTTTTGGAATTTCCTCACGAGTCCCCAATTTTTTGAGTGCTCGATGACGAGCTTGGTCTTAAGAGGGGGAGAGTGATGGAAATGGGCCGTATTTTAGGGTTTTATAGTATTTTATTTTATTTTATTTTATTATGCCCTTGTATTTTCTTTTGTTTAAGTATTTAGAGGTAGAAGTAGCAAAAGACTATTAAGGGCATTTTTGTAATTAGAGTATTAGCTTAGAGCCTAAGCTACTCCTCCGCTTTAAATACACCCATGTAAGCCTCATTTGGGGTAGACTTAATTTTGAATATAAGAGATTCTTAGTTTCTCTCTCTAAAGTTGGTGTTTGTTTTATATTTTTGACCATTGACGTGTAATTTACGTCATATTTTCATTCTCAAAATGAAATAAAACTCGAGCTCCTGTGGACATGGCCCAAGAGTGGTGAATTACATTAATTATTGTGTTTTTTTCCAGCTTATGTACTCACTTCTTATTATCCATATATCTAAGCTTTTATATCATTATTCCTGCAAAAGTATATTTTATCATCACCATTAATACGGGTTACGCCTTAGTTTCTGATGTGAATCGAGGTAATTTTTGTCAATTTTGGGCATATTAGTAGTTTTATGTCTTTTTATTATTTTTCCTTTATTTTAGTTATAACATTTTCTTTTGTTTTTCTTTTAGTATTTAAAGGGTTGGGAGTAGTAATGGCATTTTTGTAATTAGGGATTTAGCTTGGAGCCTAAACTACTCCTCTCCTTTAAATACCCCCTTGTAAGCCTCATTTGAGGTAAGCTTGAATTTTGAAATAAACAATAGCGTTTCTTTCTCTAAAGTGGTGTTTAGATAATTTTAGGGGGCCTTTTGACCGGTGGTTTACGTCAGTTTTACTATAAACACCCAGGCGACAAGAGAAATTACTACTTATAATCAAAAGAGATGGTGAACGAAAATAGTAACCGTACTCTTGCATTCGATGATGTTCAGCACGAAGAAGGGTAGGTTGTTGTTACACCTGTTACTGAGATTCCTCCAATCACTGCTGTCACGTGGAATGCTAATGTGGGACAAGCCTCCACGAGCACTATTATGGGCCCCAACCAAATGACCAACCTCATTGTCCAGTTCATGTAGTTTCTTCAAAGTCAACAAGGAATGGCGATGTTTGGTTCCACGATGATTCCAAGCTCCTTCGTCACTCCAGTGGCACAACTTGCTGTTCCTTTAATGAGATTACCCATTAAACCTTCAAGACCTACTGACCATTGAAGAGGTCAAGAGGGAAATGATGAAAATGCTGGCGTCATCCTCACAAATAACTAGTAAGGCAGTATCCATTTATGATAATTTTCATTAGAGGATTACAACGATGAGCTTTACCCTGAGGAGTACATTCCTCCAATCTTTGAGAAGTTGAATGGAAGAGGGGCAACTCGAAGGAGCACCTGAAGAGATTTGTTGAATACCCAAGTGCTAATTGCAACAATAAAAAGCTACGTCTAAGGGAGTTTTCAAAATCCCTAACAGACAATGCTTACACGTGGTACTCTCACTTAACCCCAAGGAGTGTGGCTACGCGGGAAGACATGCATGTTCAATTTCTCGAGAAAGAATTTATGGCAAATGATGTGTTTACTTTGGCTCAGCTTGCTCAAGAAAATCAAAGGTCAGGTGAAGAGTTGATGGCCTAGATCAGGAGGTTTAGGGAGAGATCTCTAGACGTGAGGGAAGCTGCAACGAAGAGCAAGCTTCTACAAATTTGCGCAGAAGGATTGCTACCAGAGTACATTTGTCACTTGATAAATGAGATTCAAGAAGGCACATTTAAACCTTTCACGAGAGCGGCTAAAAACATTGCATTGGTCATTCGACACAACCAACTGGTCAAGTAGTAAGAGGAGTCCAGTTTCCACGAGGAAACTACACTAAGGGAATATGGAAAGAGGAAAAATAACAAGAGGAAGTTTAATCGAAAGGATCCACCTTCATTGCCTTGCAGTGTTGAAGAGGCAATGAGTTGTCATAACACCATGTTGGCTGATGGCTTAGTTTTTCCTCCCCAAAACTCTCAAAGTTATGCTCCCGGGACGGACGTTCAAGCTGATCCTAATTGGCGTATCGATCATCTTCACGATCTCATATTTCACCTTGAGAAAGATCATCAACAAGCACATGTCAGAAGGAACTTGCAGATTCCTCAACACAATGTCAATAATAATCCATTGCTAGCCCGTGAGGCACATATGGTGGTTGCTTTTGATGATGAAGAAGAGGATCCAACGAGAGAGGAAAAAAGAGGAGAAGAAGAGTTCCAGCGCATGTATGGTAGCTGTTTACAAGGAATGGCCAATGTGATTATTGCCTACGATGAACCAAGTGTAAGAGATAACGAGCAAGCTTACCACATTGAGGATTATGAAGTGGATCCAAGCTTAGAATACCAAGCTGTATTGAAGTCACCAAAGTTTTCATGGTTTTTTGATCAGGTGGGTATGCCTTATGAGAGTAGGTTGGAGATTTGCCAGGCGATTTTGGAAATCACATAGAAAAATATTGTTCCTTTGTTGAGATGGAAATGACCCATATTGATACGAAAGTTTATGTCCCATGGCGTAACCTATTTGGAATGAAATGAATAAAAGGTTATAAAATGAGAATGGTCTAGCCTCATCCATAGCTAGAATTTTGACTGACTATATTTCTTAAGGTTGAAAGGTTCTACTCTATGATCGGAGGAGGCTCTTTTGGAGTTCATTCATAGGTTGTCTTTGCCTAGGTCTTCCTTTGTTCTAATAGGGTGCACCCCCTCGGGAACTTGATTTTCAAGAAAAGTTTACCATTCATAAAAAAAATAGGTTTCCTGTTCAAGCCTTTTGTGCTCAGTGTCAATTTACCCTTGTGAGCCATGAAACCTGATAAGGTCTAGGAATTGTACTTCTTTCAGCCACAAGCGATGAACAAAATCTTTAGACACAAATTTTCAAGGGCTTCTGACATTACAAATTGTTTTAGTTTGGAAAAGCCACGACGCCAGTTATAATATGGTGTTGGAAGATGTTCTTTAGCTTGGCGTGTAGTAACTCTCCATGTATCGTTTACATTCTTAATCTAATACGCATCATCCTTTTTTACTTGTGGCACATTCCTTTTTCTCACTGACACCACATGTATTCTCATAGTAGTGAGGACATTCCCTAAACATATAACCCTTTGCTGAGGGCGATTCATCATCTGAAGATAAATTGTGGTGGTAATGAGTTCTGTGTTAGGGCAGATTTTGGTTTAATAATAGAATCATATGATGTAAGACTTGCCCGCATGTTAGCGATTTATTGTTTCATCAATCTGCAAATTAACTTGAAACTTCTCCTCCATTGTCACAGTTTTTCATCTTGGGTACCATTCATTAACCAGCCTGGTATTTTGCTGCAAGTAACTCTTCTGCCTCGTAAACCCCTAGTATCAAGAACAGGCCATTAAACTTTTCTGTAATATTATCAAGTTATAATCTCCCTCCCGAAGGACATCATTGTCCTAATTAATATTCTTTGTCGTGGGTCAATGTTTGAAAAAGATAAAAGTGGTCTCGAGGTGTTTTCCCCATACGAGGTGAGGCTATAGCTTCGAGGAGGAACGAGGCTATAGCCTTTAATTGAGAAGTAATTTTTTTTTTTAAAAATCTAATAAAACCATGAAAACAAACTAAATTTAAATAAAATTCTCATAAAACCATAAAAAACTTATCACAACCATTATAAAGAATACACAATCAATGTCAACGAAGAAATAAATAGTTCATCTTCATCTCAAATCATAATAAAACTAATAACGTATCATCATCATAAGTCATAACAAAAGAAATTATTTCATTCACCATAAATACAATCAACATACACTTCTTTATTAGTTTATATATACACATTACATGGCTTAACTACACACACACACACACACACACACACATTATACTCGATATAAATATTACATTAAAGGTCAGCTAATAAAGGTCAATGTGTAAATAAATCGAAGGCTTGTTCAGTGAACGAACAGAATGCGTGAACAAATTACAGTGATGCTTACTAAAATCGAAGGAAATAAGCTCCACAAAGTTTGCATGAGAGATGGGAGAGAGATGGTTTTAAAAACTCGGGTAAGTTTGTTATTTTAACTTAAAAGTATTAGGGATGCAGCATATATTTGAGGCTTACGCCTCAAATGGCCTCGCCTTGAGGCTACCGCTATATCAATTTGAGGCTATAGCGCCTCGCCTTGGCAAGGGGTAGCGTCGCCTTGAGGCTATAGCCTCAAACGCGCTTTTGAACATTGTCTTTGGTAGCAGGGGAGCCTACTGAAAGTCTCTGTGTCTGTATTAAGTTTGACATAACAGGCTTGCATAAAAAAGAATGCTGCAAGTTTCTGGTGATTAGCAACATAATTAACAAATGATGTGAGACAAAAAGGAGTTGACAGATTGGGGCTAGGGACTTAAGAGGGTTGAAAATTTTGGCATACATTATGAGGGGAGTAAAATTTCATAGGCCAAAAACAGAGTAGAGTCTGTTGATTAATGAAGATACTTTGTTGGTCCAAGGGTTGGGAAAAAGTAAAAAAATAGACGTAATAATTTGAGAAAATGGGACTCTAATCTCACAAGAAACTAAAAGAAAAGTTAATGATAGGAAATATTTGGCAACTATTTGGGGTATAGATTCAAAGATTGGTTGAGTCAGGGGGTGTTATTATTATCTGGGACGTTAGTGTTTTTGGGAGTTGAGTATGTTCTCGGGGCATTCTCGGCTTCCATTTGCCTTGATTCCAAGGATGGCCAATCTCGGTGGTTGTGAGGTTATAGGTATTATAAACCTTGCAAAGGCAAGGAAAGAAAATACATTTTCGGAGGGATTGGCAGGATTGGGTGGTAATTGGTTGTGTTTAGGAAGGCGAATTCAATGTGGTTAGATTTGTCTCGGATAATTTGACTGGGGCAGGACCAACTAAGGCCCTGTTGAAAGAAAAGTTGGAAAATGGCTTGAGCGGAAAAAAATTCCAAGGCAAAATTTTCTAAGAAAAATGTCAGATTGCTGTCGTTTGATTGCCTTTATTTTCTGGCTGGACAATCATACATTTTCCAGCATTTGTTGTTTGATTGGCATGGTTTGCAACCTGGAAAACGATTTTCTTCCAACTTTTGTTGTTTGATAGCCTATATTAACCGAATAAAATAAATAATTTCCGTGGTTATTTTTCCACTTATTATGAAAAATTTGTACTTTTTCAATATTGTAATGAATAATCCATTTATCATACAATTCTCCACATGAATAAAAATATCGCTTCATGAAACGAATCACATACACAAATTATACATCATTATTACATTAATTTCAGAACGTTTAATTTAGAACAAGATAGACCATTGAATTCAGGCACTATCAACACATCGTAATTGAGTTCAATACTCATTGCGCAACTCCATAACCAAATAGAAATTATAGCATAGCATTACAGCTCCAAAACCAAATAGACCATTATATATCAGCAGCCTTGTAGCATAATTGTTATTGCATCACTATATCTAAATAAACCATTAAAATACAACTGCATTATAACCAAATTCAGCATCCAAAACCAAATATACAATTGACATTTAGCAGCACTATTACAAACAAAACATGCACATCCCAACTGTTCCTCAAATTCAAGACCAAATATACAATAGAAATCCATCCATCACTTGGTTTTTCTAGTCCTTTTCTGCTAGCGTTTTCTTGCTTTGCGTCTGTATCTTTGATGTGTTTTTTGTTGCGTCATTCAATGGCTTTATCATGAAACAAAAAAAAAACTTTTCATGAAATAGGAATTAGAAAAATCCCAAGCTGTTAATTAATAAAAGAAAAAGTCTATTAAAAGACCTAAAACAACACCAGCTGTCAACAGCAACAACGAATTCCAACAAACCCTGAGAGATGATTATATATATAATATACATTTTTTTGCGTTTTTCACTTGGAAAATTGTTAGAGGGCCGAGTGCATTTTTGTTCCGTTTCCGTAGAAGGTGGTGTGGTGAACAAGGGCACAGATGAAAGTTGATTTTTTCACTTGCACAGATGTTAAAGGGGTCATCCATACCATTGATAATTTGAGGCGTAGGAGGAAGGTGATTGTTAATTATTGTTGGTTGTGTGGATGTGATGGCGAGTCAGTGGACATCTTTTACTTCATTGTGCGGTTCAAGGAGATTGGGCGGGGAGGGGGGGGTTGACTTTTTCGGAGTGTAGCGGGTGCTGCTGAGGTCGGTGGCCGAGATGTTGGCGTTCCCACTGAGGAAGCCAAAGTGGGAGATGTTTTAAGGGTACGGAGTTTTCGGCTTGGGATGCTGTGTGATCTCTTTTGTATTTATGGTGTAGAGACATTTACCCCGATTCCTTTTTTATCTTGTATTGATTTTTTGGATGGTTACGAATTAGGCACTAGTTTTGTTTAGTTCCTGACTTTTTGTGTGGCTTTTTTCCCTTTTTTTTTACCCCATGTGGTGGGTAGGTTGTTTTTGTTTTGGTATACTCCCTGTATATGCGTTTCGACCCATTGGCGCCCATTAATGATACTTATTTTTTTCCAAAAATAAACATGAGTGGTTTGTTTGAAATGGAGATGTTGGATAAGGGTTGTTTGTCTTTTATGAAATTCTCGTTGATGGTTAATGGTAGCTTAGAGGCGATTTATTTTCTTCAAGTGAGTTAAGTCCAGGGGGATCATTTATCCCTTTCCCTCTTTATTTCTGGCTGATGTCTTGAGTAGGATGATATATGTCTAGAGTAGGATGATGGAAAGAGCTAATGAAAACAATTTAATGAATGGTTATGAGGTGGAGAGGGAATAGATTAAAGTTCCTCATTTGTAATTTGCGTCAAGGATGATAACATTTTTTGTGTGGATGAAAATGAAAGCAATGTTGACAATCTTTTTGGTAATTGAGTTTTTCGTAAATCTCGGATCTTAAAATTAATATGTCAAAAAGTGCAAATGTAAGGATTATTGTATTGGATAAAAAACATAATAATTTTGGAAATAAGGTAGAATGCCTTGGGAACATGGAAAATACAAATATTTGGTTATGCCCTTGCGGGAAATCTAAGATCTATTTGTTTGTGGGAACCAATAATGGAAATTTGTCTCAAAAGATTGGATGGTTGTAGAAAGTTGTTTATCAAGATGTGGAAGATGAACTTTTAGTTCATTCGGTGTTAAGGAAGTTGCCTATATATCTTTTGTTCTCTCTTCACAATGCTTGTGAAGATACAAAAAATATTGATAAATGCATGAGAAACTTTCGATGTAAGGGGGAAGGAAGGAAAGAAAGATACCCGTGTTAATTGGAAAATTGTTTGTAGGACAAAGAAAAAAGTTGCTTGGGTGTGGGTAATCTAATAAAAAGAAATGTCGCTCTTTTAGAAAAATATATGTGGAGATTCACATTGGAACACGTTTCTCTATTGGCTTCGTAATATGGAGTTAATGTCAATGCTTGAGATGCTAGAAGGTTGAGTGGGTCTCATTTTATGAACCATAGCGATTTATTTCACTTGGTTTGCTCTTTTCTTACATGTATCCTTCTTAAAGATGTGAATGTTAAGAAAGTTTGATTTTGGAAGGATAATCAGAGAGGAGATTATAGCTTTCGTGATTTATCCCAAGACTTTGCCGTGTTTAATCTAATCGATTCACTTCTTTTTGTGAATTCTTCTTCCAAAATATTACTTTTAGACGTAATCTTAATGATCGAGATATTCTTGGTTTTGCTTCATTTTCGGGGGGTGGGGGTGGGGTGGGGGGTTAATGATGTGACGCAGAAGCAACTACAACAACAACTAATTAATAAGAAATAATCAAACACTCATTCTTTATCTCGTGTTAATTGAGTGGTTTCCCCAATGGGGTACACACCATGCGTGACATCACTAAAGGTGCCCCCCATGACACTACATGATCTAGAATATTCTTATTTACAAATGGCCTTAAAACACCCCTTCAATCCCCTAACTATGCTTTATACTTTTATTCTCTTATTACAACAGTAAAATAAAAAAACAAATTACAATTAACACCTTGGGCTTGTATTCTTACTCTCCATTTTCCGCATACGTTAGTTGTTATCATGAGAAATTGTTTTGATAGGAGGGATTTGGTGGGGACATCTTCCTGATTGTTTTCGTGCAAATGCAACTTGATATTCTCATTAATTTCCCATCCGTCTTGGTTGTCGTCCATGTAAAAGAATTTGGAAAGGAGAGTGACCATCGAAGGTAAAGTATTTTCATGGCTGGCGGCCCATGAATAGGTGAATAAATGTAATTCTTTAAAACTAAATCGGCCAAAATCATGCTTATTCCGTCTTGGTGCATTCTTTGTGTAGGAGGGTATCACTTATTGGGTTAGGATAATTGTTGTTAAAGGCACGCCTAGGCTCCAAGCTCCCCAAGACGAGCGTCATTAGCGCATTGACGCGTGCCTAGACTCCAGGCTAGGTGCAGTTAAGGCGCTATAATTAAACTTTTTTGGAAAATGCCCCCAACACAAAAATAGATGAATTGATATGTTAACTTGACATATTTTTCAATGAAATATGAAGAATTGGACAGTTTACTAACCCAAAAGTAATCAAAATCAAGCATAAAAGTAGGTGAAACTTTCTCAATCTCAATAGTCCCAACTCATAGTCACCAAGCAAAACCCAAAAAACTTTAGCAATGTTGCATCTTAGAACAATTTATTTGTTGATATAGAGTTTTCTTTAACACCAGAGTACATTTGTTTTAAATATACAAAGTTATCTTTTTTTGTTGATTATCCAATATTTAAAATGTTAAATAAATTTTGATATATAATTATACAATTTTCCTTATATCACGTATCATATATATCTTCTCATGTGTCTCTTTATAATCGTGTATAGTATTAATTTATGCTTTATATTTTACATTTTAGATCATAATATAATTTTAGTATTTCAAATATATAAATTTTACATGTTATGTAAAATGTTGCCCCATTTCGATTAAGTGCATGCCTTGGCTTGCGCCTGGGGGCTTTTGGGAGACATAGGCGACTTGGTGCACCTTTCGCCTTAAATAACTATCTAGGTGCTCAATTTGCAGTGTGGGAGCGGGTGCGGATGCAAGTGCGCCAATGCGTCGATTTTCAAATTACTAAAATTTGAAAACGTCATTGGTGCATTTATATATATTTACACATGTTTACATTTATATATCAACTTTTATTTAGTAAATGGTACAAATGTAAAGAAAAATATTTCCATTTTATATTCAAGTCCACAAATTTTGTACATAGATGAACATGTCCAAAAGATACAGCGACAAACCACATACTGAACTTGAACTTTGTGACAAAAAAAAAACAACTATTACCACTTACATATGGCTTGTCAATTGGGTCGGGCAAGCCCGAAGCTCACCTGTTCGACCCAATTAATATGGTTCAATCTTCAAGTGAGTTTGAGCCGGGTTAAGCTTGAGCCAAACTTTCAAGCCCGAATTGTGATTCGGGCTGACCTTGAGCCACATGTAGCTAAGCCCAAATAGGGTCCGAACCCGAATAAGAATACATATATTAATAAATATATTAATTTATATACATTTTAACTTGATAAAAACAAAGCTCATTAGAATTTTATAAAAACATGTTTAAACCAAATAGTTATATACAAGTACATGCTAATATATTGTAATATTCTTTTAAACATTTTTAGAATAACTTGACATTAATTATTGTAATGACACCCCTATAGTACGAGTATCAAGAACAATAAAAAGATAATCATTTTGAGTTCAAGTTGTAGAATAATCCTTTAATCTCGATTGGCTTTTCGAATAATTATATGAATTTTGTTTTCTTTAGTTTTTTTATGAGATGTATGTTGTAAATCTTTTATGGGGTAACAAATTACAAAAAAAAAATATTATTTTTATTCGAGTAGGCCGGAATAAGAGTCCGAAGCCCACTATCAAGTGTGGGCCGAGTTTAAGCCCAATTCTTCCAAACCCGAACTCAAATAGCCCGAAACCCGAAAGAATTGTGAGCCGAGATTGAGCATAGCCAAATCCAACTCACTCAGCCCGAGGCCCAATTTGATTTCCTTTTAAAAATTAAGAGCTCAAAACATAACCCATATCGATTTCGTTTAAAAAAGTATTGAAGGACGTGAAAAATCCCACATTGATTTCCTGCTCGAAAAGTCTTCAATCAGTTGGTATAAATTGCATCTATCACCTCAAAACCTCATTATGCTTTAGGAGTCCCACATTGAAAAGGGGTGTAACTCCTCTGGCTACTAGCTTTGTATAAATTTATTGCCTTTACATGGAGCATTAACTAACTTTCAAAGGTTGGTGAGCCCAATTTTTGGGATCCGACTAGTTGCTATATGGGCTAGAGCATTCGTTGACAATCGGGATTCATGACTTTGACTGTCATTCACAAATTAAATTACCCTTGAATTAAAGTTGAATTTATAAAGTCGCGATTTTAGTGCACGTTCGCCTCTCATTGGTGGCTAATTGGGGCACTAAAGCTAGGATTATATCCCTCGAGGATCGAAACGTAACCCATTTTAGGGAAGCTTAAGAGACACAGAGACAAAAGAGATAAATTTGCATCCACAACACGGAGATTTTTACGTGGTTCGACAAGGTGTACGTCCATGGTGTTGCTTGGTATACTTAGTGAGCTAGGAGACAATTACAAGAGAGGAGGGAGGTGAAGACTCTTCATTATTTGGGATTTTAGAAGATGGGATGATACAAGAGTGTTAATGGTGATGATACATTTCCAGTGACGGTGAAATATATCGCTATTGCTTTCTCTCTCTCTCTCTAACTTGCTTGGCAGTCCATTGCCTTTTCTCTTTGTGTTATCTTATGGTTTCTCTCTCTACTTGGTGTTGGTCCTCCCTTCATGAGTGAGGAAATCTCCTACAATAAGGTCCGTGTCTTTCCAAGTTATGGCTTGGTGCCCGCTTCCACACTTACACAAGTGGAAAAAAGAAAAGATGAAGGAGATGAGATATATTTGTCTTCACATAGCCTATATGTTATGAATAATGTTAGAGAAAAATCAATATATAAAAATATCTAAAGTTTGAGAATAGGTTAAGGGCGCTGTGCTCCAGATGCCTCTGATCATTGGATTAATCTAATAGAACTCACACCCGAGCTCCAGCTATCATGAGGAAAACTTTGGAGGAACTATCTACTAGACGGTTCGATTTGTATTTTGCCCTATGCCTAAGTTAAATGAACGATTTGCATGTTAGTATTGCTGTGGGCCTCAAGTGTCCTAAGATGAGCTCAACGAGAACAGAAATCTCGTGTGGAACATAAGAGTAAAAACTCGTTTGATTATGATTTCTAGTGCAAATATGAAACGTGAAAGCGTGGACTAAAGATTCTTTGGACCTTTTGGAATTTGAAGCTAGGGTTGTCAAAAAAGTTGCCATATTATTTTTCAAATGCCAAGGCATGCACCCAAGAATGCTCCAACTATGTATTATGACTGCAAGCTCAAGAAAGAGCTTTGGCACACGAAAAAACTCGAACATGGTACTTTGGCAATGTCGGCCAGCTGACATGCACGTTAGTCATCCGACACGTACATCGGTCGACCGATCCTTTTTTGGAAATATATCTTATTTGACCGATATCTGACTTTAACTTATAAAATGTGCTGGCTTTGACCCCTGAGAACAAAAGACGCTGTAACTTAATTACCCTCAACTCTATCATTGTTTCCTACTCACTTACGTGGAATAGATCATTACTTTTGACTCGTTATTACCCTGGAGTCTATGTTTCTCAAAGGATGAAACTATTGATCACATTCTCCTGCATTATAAGCTGGCCGGCTAGCGGCGGTTCCTTCATCATGGCATCAGTTTTTGAGCATAGATGTTATTTTTGAAGGGGATTGTGGAAAAGGCACTTTGAAGATGTATCATGTAATCCAAGGCTTGGAACATTTGGAAGGGAACATAAATTTTATGCTTTGTTATGGGCATCGACTACAGGCACTTTTAAGGGAATCCCCCTTTTCTCCATTAACAACAATTAGGCTGCATGTGTGATGTAATTGAGACGTTGCATTTGGCTGGATATTGTGGATGATATACTAAAAAATGTGAGCAAGTTTTGATGCCCGGGCTGATTGCGAGGTATGGGCATTAGGTTTAGGTTAGGATTGGTCCTTGTATTATTTTCCTTTTATTTACATTTTTTTGTGGACAGCGGGTCCTCCTTTTGTATCTATTATCATTTATAAAAGTTCCTTGTTTTTGATATAAAAAAGATTAAGAGACGAGACCCATAAGTTTCCCAAGACCTTGTTCTGACATCATGCTAGAGCATCCAATCGAAATTATACGTCAATGGGTGAAGAGGCCCATCCAAGCTTCATATTGGTCGCGGGGGGGGGGGTGAGCAATGTAGTTTTTGGTCCTATAGATATGAAACAAGTATAGCCTCTAAACCAAGAGGATTTAATTTTAGGATTATGTCCCTCACTGTTGAACGACTATCAAATGAGTAATATATGACTACTCGAGTGTGACGCTCCAAAAATGACTCAATTCGCATTATATAATTGCCAAATTACGTTACTTGACTACAAATTTATGTTATATTACCTTAATATGTATATATATAAATATACTCAACTCAACAAAGCTTTTTCCCAATTATTTAGGGTCGGCTACACGAATCCAATTTTTCCATTTCATTCTGTTTAGTGCAAAACCACATGATATCATGCCCTTTTTTACAATATCCTACCAAGTCAATTTAGTTCTACCTCTGCCTCTTGCGTTATCATCAATACTAACTAAATCACTCTTCCTTATGGGAGCATCCATTGGTCTACGCTTGACGTGTTCAAACCAATGAAGTCGATTTTCTCTCAGTTTATCATCTATAAGAGCTACTTTTACCGTTTCACGAATTTATTTATTTATAATTTTATCCTTTCGAGTTTTACCACAAATTCATCTTAGCATTCGTATCTTCGCCACATTCATTTTCTGTACATTTTGTTTTTTGGTTGCCCAACACTCTGTCCCATATAACATAGCGGGTTTACTGACTGTCCTATTAAATTTCACTTTTAACTTCAAAGATATACGCTTATCACACAATACGCCGGTAGCACATTTTCACTTAACCCAACTTGCTTTAATCCTATGAGTAACATCATCACTATTATCTCCATCTTTTTGGATAATCGAGCCTAAAAAAAAGGTCGTACCCAGTGCACAAGGCTTTCGCTTAACTGCAGGGTCTGGGACAGGTAGATGTCGGCTGGTCTTTCCCCTATATATGAATACGGAGAGGCTGCTCC
The DNA here is from genome assembly GCA_949130495.1 of Sambucus nigra. Taxonomy (NCBI): domain Eukaryota; kingdom Viridiplantae; phylum Streptophyta; class Magnoliopsida; order Dipsacales; family Adoxaceae; genus Sambucus; species Sambucus nigra. The sequence continues at coordinate 302,021,990 of OX422208.1, forward strand.
TATGTCTCGAACCTGAGATAAACCGTAGCTTGGGAGTGAGCACTTGCCATTACACCAAGGTACGACCTGTAACGAAAATGATTATTTTTAGGTATCTCTTGACCCTCCAATTTCACCACATCCCCGTTTGTCCTCCTATTACTACTAAAATTGCACTCCACATATTTTGTTTTAGTCTTACTTATTTTAAATCCTCTTGTTTTTAGAGTTTCTCTCCACAATTCCCATCTAACATTAATTCTCGTCTTAGTCTCATCCACTAAAACAATATCGTCTGCAAATTGCATACACCACCGACACCTCATCTTGTATTTGTCCAGTCAACTCATCCATAACAAGTGCTGATCCTTGGTGCAGATCTACAGTAATTGAGAATTCACTACTCTCTCCGATTGATGTTATTACTATAGTCATAGCCCCATCATATATATCCTTGATCATGTCAATATATATACGAATCACTTTTTTTTTTTTTTTTTTTATGCAGAACCCACCATATTATATCGCTTGATATTCTATCCTATGTTTTCTCCAAATCAATAAAAATCGTATAAAGGTCTTTTTTCTTCCTATGCCTCTCCATTAATCTCCTCAATAAATAAATTGCTTCCATTGTTGACCTCCCAGGCATAAACCTAAATTGATTATCAGATATTGTTGTTTTCAATCTCAATATATATTCAATCACTCTCTCCCAAAGTTTCATTGTATGACTCACTATTTAATACCACGATAATTTGAACAACTTTGTGTGCCCCTTTTAGTTTTATAAATAGGTACTAAAACACTCTTTCTCCATTCATCGGGCATCCTATTAGTCGTTATAATTCTATTAAATAATTTTGTAAGCCAAGATACTCCTTTCTCCCCTAAGCACTTCCAAACCTCAATAGGGATACCATCTGGTCCTAAACCTCAATATATGAAAAAATATTACCATAATATAAGTATATAACAAATCTGTTATATCACTTATCTATTTACTGCAAAGAACAACCTAAAAACACCACGGGACCGCACCTCTCATTTTTAAGCTCTTGGACTGAACACAAAAACCAACTATTGCGGAGGACTAACCACAAAATCTCTGTACGGACAATTTTAAGATGAATGCCCTCACTGTCGCTGCTGTTATTATGTAGAGATTCGTTTGAATACATTTCATTTATGCATTATTTTGCTTTGACTATGTTTCACTACAAGTGATTTTTGTGTATTTTGCGTTAAATCTATCTCACATTTTTCTTTTTTATTGGCAGGGTATTGTTTGGAAATTTGAGTTACATCGCGGGGGCCAAAAATTGATTATTCCTGTGAGTGAAATCTAAGTCTCGTAGTTCTATGAGAGTCATTTCTGAGGATTACAGTTTGTTTATTACTTACTCACCTTAAAAATTTAGACAGTGAAAATTAATTACTCAATCCATGTATGCCTTCAAAGATTTAGTTGCATTAGCCAAATTACAATTGAAGAAACCGACAAATAATGGTCTATGATTAACTCAATGAAAATTAGGAGCACCGCAAAAGGGTGGCATTTTGACAATATTCAGTTGTAGATAGACGTACTTTTATGACGTGAATGAAGAATTATGGGTTATTTTTAGTATTTTTAGGGTTTTATTATATTTTTTGTTAGTTTCTTTTATTTCTTTTATTTCCTTTATTAGATGTATTTTCTTGTATTAGTTGTTTTGCTAGTATTTAGAAGAAGGAAGGTTATTAGCCCTTAGGGACATAAATGTAATTAGATTCTTAGCTTAGAGGCCAAGCAACCTCCTTCCTATAAATACCCCTTATGTAGGGTCATTTGAGTCATTCATTGATTTTGAGATATTGTGATTTGAGAGAGTTTAGAGAGAGATTGTTTTTTCTTGCTCCCATTTGACGTCATTTACGTCAATTGGTATCAGAGCCTAGTCACTCCACCCGGTTGTTTTTGTTGTAAAACAAAAACTCGTAAACAACGTCAAGGTGGGTTCAAGAAAAGATGAACACCTCCGACGAAAACGCTTTCAATCAAATTTTGGAGGCCCTCAACCGATTTTCGGCCTCGATTGACAAACTCGATGTGCGTACTCCTCCACCAACAACCACCACTGCTCACCTTCCTCCACCACCACCCAAATTACCACCCACCACCATTAACCCTAACCCTAGCCCCCCAAAACCCATCTAACCACACTTACGCAACCCATTTCCCATCTTTTCCCCCCAAAAAGCCTAGCCCTAACCCCATTTATCTCCAAACCACCATCCAAACACCCCCTACCACCCCACCACCACAAACCGCTGCCCAAACAACCCAAAACACCACTATTTCGAAGTTGATTAGCCTCCCGACCACCGGAGATCATGTCCCGTCCAACGAAAACTCCTTTCGCAGCCAATTGCACCAAGAAACCCATCGGAAGGGTCAGACTTTCATGTTGGCTGCCCCAATGCACCAACTGCCCAGAACCGACCTACCCAGCTGCCGAACAGCCCCTCCGAAGGTCGTCTGGTACCCACACTTCATTCCGTCCCCTTGCCGCTGTCCTCCTCTCCAAGAAATGGTCGAACCACCACTCCGGTGGTCGGTAGACACTTTCCAACTGTCCAGCATGGCTGGAAATTTCAGCAGCAGCCCTACAGCATCAATACAAGTCCGGCTTACCCTCCGATACTCTCAAGAACCCTAAGCGAGTCAACCTAAAACCCCAAAAACCCACCACAAATCCAAGAAATTGTCCCCACCATTCAAAAACATGTGTTTCTTTACCGAGATCCAACCAAGATCCACCCAAAAGTGTTCCGGAACTCTTCTCCCACAAAGTCGATTCAGTTTCAGCCCATTTTGACCCGATACCCTCAAGAACAAATTCAAGAACTAGAGTTTGACATCAAAACCTTGGTTTTTGATCCCGGGGTATATAATTTTTGATGATTGGCACGAGCGGCATGAGGAGGAAGAAGAAGCCACAAGAATTCAAGAAATTTCCTCTTATTTTCAGAAATTACATTTTGGCCCCTCAAATTTTTTCTCTTCCACAATTTTGGGACATTTTTGCATTCGACCTCAAATCTTAAAGTTCGAGGGCGAGCTTTTTCGAAGGCGGAAAGAATGATAAGAATGAAGAATTAGGGGTTATTTTTAGTATTTTTTTGGGTTTTATTGTATTTTTTGTTAGTTTCTTTTATTTCCTTTATTAGATGTATTTTCTTGTATTAGCTGTTTTGTTAGTATTTAGCAGAAGGAATGTTATTGGTCCTTAGGGACATAAATGTAATTAGATTCTTAGCTTAGGCAAGCAACCTCCTTCCTATAAATACCCCTTATGTAGGCTCATTTGAGTCATTCCTTGATTTTGAGATATTGTGATTTGAGAAAGTTTAGAAAGAGATTATCTTTTTTTGCTCCCATTTGACTTCATTTACGTCATTTTATCTTGCATTAATCCACAGAAAACTGCTTGGTAATGCTTATTATTGCGTATAAACAAATATGTGTAACCTGTTAATATCATTATTTTTTTGGGGATTGGACATGTTGATGAGCTATTATTGCATATGCAGATATTACTTTCCAGGCATCTGAATCCTGTAATTGCGACTGGAGCATTTGTCATTCCGACGTCACTTTACTTTGCACTCAAGGTCATCAGAAGATATCAAAATCTCTTTGCTTTACACTCTTTTGATTGGTTAAAATAATTGATAGTTCTCATGTTGATTCCTTGTTTAAAAAATAGCACAAGAATGTTTTTTGAAGGATATTCTTCCCAGTGCATCTTATTAGAGTGAAAGATAGTGAAAAGAATTTTCTCCTATTTGGAATTAAATTTTTAGTAGTATAAAATTGTACATGCTATAATTATGTGCTTTTGGACAGAATAGTGAACAAAATTGAGCTCCGAATATGTAATAGTACTTTTCACCTAGTTAAAATATGTTTTGCCCCTAAACAAATGGAGCCTACGCTATATTTGGGTGTTTATGGGAGTAAATAAGAGAATAAGTTTTTTTAATAAGAGAACAAAGAAATTAAGAGAGGATGTTGATTATCTCTCCTTTGCTTGTGTGTAAACAAAAGGAGATATTTTAGTTCTTTCATCCTTGTTTGCAGGTTGAGAAAAAAGAATGGAACAACAAGAAAACTACTATTATCCCCTTACAAACTCAACTGCCTCTCCTCTCCCTTTCTTTCCAATTTAGAGAGACTTTTGGAGAGAAAGTTCTAATTAAAACTATCTTTTTTTTCCCTCCCCATCTCTCTCCTCATTAAACTACCAAAAGACATAAATGATGCACTTTCTCATCTTTTCTCCAATTTTTAATTTCCCAAACATGAAGGTGGCCTATTAAATACCTAGTTGAAATTGGGTGCCAGCTCTACAATATTATAACCATGTAAATATTTGGGTAGTACTCTTGATTAGGGCTTGGTCCTGCTAGTCACAATGTATCTGTGTATTGAGGTTAAAGATTACTAGTAAAGATTTCATCTCCTGCTGAGATGCATTTGCTACATCCATTTGTAACACCCTAGAGTTTGGAGTTGAAGGCCTGTAATATAGATTAGTTGATCTTATTAGTTTCTCTTGCATGTTATAGCAATAGTCACCTGAGAAAGAGTTGTGAATGGTTCTGAGCTGGCCATTTTCCTTTGACTAGACAATTACCAATTTATTTAATTTTGATGCTTTTTATATACTTGCAGAGATTTGTTGTCAAACCTTATTACCTTAAACGGGGAAAGCAGAAGGCATTGGAGAATATGGAAAAAACTCTTGCTCAGGTATATTTTATTCATGGGTTAAAATGGTTGTGGTTGATGCATGTCTAGTCCTTACTTTTTCTTTCCATTTGTTTCGATATGTACGGGAACTTAACAATCTTCTTGTGCTAGGCACCCTTGTTTGATCTTGCTGTATTTGCATGGAATGACATAATTACATACGAGTAGACTTGGGACATACCAAATTTAGTATATATAAACTCTTCTGTGCATTCTCTGATTAACAACCACCAAAAAAAATTGTGTGCATCCTTCTGATAAGAATTTTTTTTGGGATTAGTTGAATTGACTTTGAGTGGTATATGACCTTATAAACATGATTCTAGCACTTACTTTTTCCATGAACAGAAGAACGTATGTAATAACTAAAAACCATTGCATAAGGGTGATGTTTTTGAAAAGGGAATGCAGGGTTTGAGCCATTTTGCACAGGAGAGTCGGTGTAATCCTTAAGGCTGAACAAGGGGCAAGTCTCAGTTGGGAAAAAAATCATTAAAGTTATCAAAGTACTAATAAAATCATAGAAATAGTGCATCATCACAAAAGAAAAACAAACAATAATCAATGTGACCAATGTATTATCGTTATATGATCACAATCATCAAGTATTACATGTATATATATATATATAGAGAGAGAGAGAGAGAGAGAGAGAGAGAGAGAGAGAGAGCGGATTTCATGAGGACCTCTGTTTGCATACCGCTGGCGCGGACCAATTTTGATAAAATTGTAAAAAAAGTATTTTTGATCTAATTTTTTTTATATAGTTTTTAAACATTTTACTAGGGCCATATAAAAAAAATCAACTCAAAATGAATTTTTTTACTATTTTAAAAAAATCGGTCAAACTTTGTCAGTTTTTAACAACTTAAAAGCTGACAAAGTTTGACCGATTTTTTTAAAATAGCAAAAAAAATCATTTTGAGCTGATTATTTTTTTATGGTTCTATTGAAATGTTTAAAAATCATAAAAAAAAAAATCAACCCCAAAATATTTTTTTTACTATTTTAAAAAAATGGTCCTCATTCAGGGTCTTCAAACTGGGACCTCACTTGATCCTTTCCCTATATATATATATATATATTACACTGACATGGGAGCAACCTCTCCATATATGAGGGTAAGGCCAGTTGACATCCGCCTCTTCCAAACCCAGTTAAGTGGGAGCCTTGTACACTGGGTACGACCTTTTTCATACTACACTGAAATACTGATATACAATTAATGTATATATATAACTACAGGACATATACATAATATGGACAATACGATATTACAGTGGATTAAAGCATAATAAGAGCATATTACGCTGTAACATATAATTATGCAAGTTATATCAGTTCTATACAGAGTTCCAGAGCATGTATGTACAAATAATAATTACAGAGCAACAGAACATACAATAGAATATATATATATATTATATTTATAAGAAAGAGAGATATGAAGACATACGTCCCTATCAATTTAGGGTTTTGGGGCTGCAACCACAAGGCTTTGGAGCTCAAAGAAACTGAGTACTTTCTTAAAAAGAGCTTCTGTGTTTAATGAAGCAAAATGTAATTTTATTATTGTAAAACTCTTGAGACAGTATCTATAGCATGGACTGCCTGAGTGTGTAGAGGGTGGGCGTCTTGGTAGCAAAAGGGGTAAACCCCGTTGTTTTGCACTTGAGGCTATAGCCCAGACTGATTAACCCTTTGCTTTTTCTCAAGGCGTAAGCCTCAAGCAATTTTTAACATTGCACAAGGGTTTCTTAGGAGCTCGTCATTGCTTTAGACCGTCACGATTCAACGAACAGTGTGAACCATAATCTGGTTCTAAGATAATTATCGGTCCTTTTAATATTGCGACGTAGGTCAATTCTTTAAGCAAACCCTCCCTTTAAAAAACTCATCATGACCCTTAAACACCAAACACGAGAAAATCAGTTTCCACTTGGGATAACTGAGACTGGCAATGTCATACGAATGGAAAACATGTATTAGAAGAACTTGGCTGCGGACATTTTGTTTTAGGGCTTTCCATATTGAAAGAGAATTCTAATATCAGCCTTCTTCCCATTATGCTTATAACAAGGGGACCAAATTGTTTTGCGGATACTCACTCAATGGAGTGATTAATGCACGTCCAAGATCCAAGATTCAAGATAAAGAGCAACCTGAGAGATAACTAGAGAAATACATTCTAAACGCAAAGTAGTGAGAAATCACACACCACAGCATATCACAAGACAAGATGTACGTGTTTCACCAATTTGACTACGTCCACGGATGATGACTTTTTTTCTTTGATATAAACAACAAGGGTTACAACACTCTTAAGCCTCACGATCCTCCCAAAGTTTATACAAAGAGCACTAAATAATGAACAATAGAAGGTCTCTTCTATTTCTGTGTGTTTTGAACCATGGATGAAACTCTCCTTAAATACGGAGTAATAGTGAACAGTAAAACGCGTGTGAGCAGTACCCCACGTGTGACTAGTACCTCCACGTATGAACAGTACCACCCCACCCCCACCCCCCGTCGCATATGAACAGTAAAATTGAAGCCAATTTTCACAAATCTCCACCTTGGCGAAAGAATTCAGTACCCCCCACACATTAGCTCTATGATTTAGGAATGCCACCACCAGTCAACTCCGAAGGGTCTCAACAATATAGTACTTTGATAAAGTTTGAACAATGCTCAGACTTGACCGCCGGTACCACCTTCGTCAACATGTCGGCCGGATTATCTTTGGTGCCAATTTTTTTCAAAACAACAATACCCCTATCGATAACCTCTTGTATGAAATGAAATTGGACATCAATATGCGTGGTCCTCTCATTATGAACTTGATTCTTGGCCACGTGGATAGCGCTTTGGCTATCATAATGCGCCTCCACACAATCTCCTATAATCCTCAAATCACCAAGAAGACCTTGAAGCCATAGGGCCTCCTTCACGACTTCTGTTGTTGCCATATACTCCACCTCCGTAGTAGATAAAGCAATCATGACTTGCCACATGGACTTCCAACTCACTGGATCACTAGCTAATGTAAAAACATACTCCTTAGTCCACCGACGCTTGTCCAAATCACCGCATAATTCGAATCCACATACCCACACACGTGATTTCTTCACTCGTTGGTATACAAGTCCCACATCAAGTGAACCCCGTAGATACCGCAAAGTCCACTTCATTGCATTCCAATGCTCGTTCGGATTTTTCATATACCTACACACAACGCTCTTTGCTTGAGCTATATCCGGTCGAGTACATATTATGGCATACATCAAGCTACTCGCCGCACTTGCATACAAACTTGAGCCATGCACTCTACCTCATCCTCGGTGCTCGGAGCCCTCGTAGCCGAAAGTCTAAAGTGTGCAGTCAAGGGAGTATTCACAAGCTTTGCATCCTGCATCCCGAACCATGCTACAACTTTCTCTAGGTTATGTCTTTGAGTAAAGCACAACCTTCCCTTCTTCCTCTCTCTACTAATCTCTGTACCGAGAATCTTCTTGGCTTTACCCAAATCTTTGATCCCAAACTCTTGGCTCAATTGAGCCTTCATCTTGTTAATTTCCATCATGCTTGAACAAGCAATGAACATGTCATCAACATATAAGAGTAAATAGATGAAAGTACCTTCCTTGAGCCGCTTAAAATAGTTCCAATGATCACAATCATTTTGTGTGAATTTCTGGCCAAACATAAATGTGTCAAATCGCTTGTACCACTGTCGAGGCGATTGCTTCAACTCATACAAAGACTTTCGCAATTTACACACATGATCTTCCTTGCCAACAACCTTGAAACCCTCCGGTTGAGATATGTAAATCTCCTCCTCTAGATCTTCATGCAAAAATGCCATTTTGATGTCGAGTTGTTCAAGCTTTAAGTCAAAATGCGCTACCATAGCTAATAGCACTCGGATGAAAGTGTGTTTCACCCTGGATAGAACAATTCATTGTAATCAACACCTTCTCTTTGTGCAAAACCCTGCCACTAACCTTGCCTTGTAATAAACGTTGGAATCTGGAGATCCATCTTTCTTAGCATACACCCACTTACTCCCGATAGACTTCTTCCCCTTAGGCAACTTCACAAGCTCCCAAGTTTGATTCTTGTGAAGAGAATCAATCTCCTCATCCATATCAACCTTCCACTCATCACAATGAGTATCACTCATCGCCTCACGATACATAGACGACTCATCACCATAAACCAATAATGGATAAGCAACCGTGTCATCATTGAAGCCATATCTCTTTGTAGTTTTTTGAACCCTCGATTATCTTCCGCTTGTCAAAAACGGTTGTTCTTGCCCTTGTTGACTAGGTCCCTCATTCGAAATCTCCACCTCGTCACTTGAAGAATCGATTGGAGTAGTCAACTCCAATTGCACCTTTTCACTCTCATTCTCCACTGGAGAATCTTTTTTCTCTACCTTTGGCATCTTAAGCATAGACGCCTTATCAAAAGTCACATCCGTACTCACCACTATCTTTTAATCTTCTGAGGACCATAACTTGTATCTCTTAACCTTATTGCTTAAACCCATGAAAGTTGCCTTTTGAGCTCGCGGATCAATGTTTCCCTCACTAACATGAAAATATGCTTGGCACTAAAAAACATGCACTATCTCATAAATAGGATGTGTACCTGACCAAGCCTCTATAGGGGTCTTATAATCAATTGCAGTAAATGGCAAACAATTGACAATGAAGCAAGCATAGGATAAAACTGCGTAAGCCTGCATTGGGCAACATACACCTCACCTTTTCAAGTAAGGTTCGGTTCATCCTCTCCGCTACCCCATTTTGTTGTGGCGTTTTTCGGACCGTAAAGTGCCGATCAATACCCTTCTCCTCGTAATATTTTAAGTAATGATCATATTGGTACTCCCCGTCGTTATCCAACCTAAGAATCTTGATCGTCTTACCGGTCTGATTCTTCACCATCTTCTTTCATCTAAGAAGCACCCCAAAGACCCCGTCTTTGTGTTTCATGCTGTAGATACAAGTCCGCCGAGAGTGGCCATAAATGAACGTCACAAAATAGTGACTATCCCCCAAAGATGGGATCTTTGAAAGACCCCCAAACATCCGTATGAACGTAATCAAGTATGCCCTTTGTGCAAAGAATCGCCATGCCAAACTTCACGTGTTCGCTTCCCAAGCACGCAATGCTCACAAAAACCCAACTTGCAACTCTTCGCACCCTTTAGGAACCCTTGCTTGCACAACACTGTCATGGCCTTCTCCCCGGTATGTCCCAAATGCATATGCCAAAGCCTGGTGGAATCCGTCTTTGCCTCTTCTTTGTTATCAATAATCGAGGCATGACATGCTACCGTGCTCCCTTGAAGAAAATAGAGGTTTACCTCCTTTCTTCTCATCACCACCAAGGCACCCAAGACAACATTTAGTATTTCGCCTTCGAGTACAATCTTGCACTCGTTGGAATCTAAAACACCCAAAGAAATTAAATTCTTCTTTTAACTCCGAAATATATTGAACATTCGTGAGAGTCCGAGTCATTCCATCATGCATCTTCAATTTGATCGTGCCAATACCCTTCCACCGACAAACACGGTTATTACCCATAAAGACTTTATCTCCATCCACCTCCTTAAAGTTATGGAACAAATCTCAATCCATGCACATATGGTAAGAACACCCCGAGTCAAGTATCCACTCGTTTGAAGAGCTGTTCCGTAAAAAACTATCTACATACTCCAAAATATTTCCTCCTCCAAAGTGACAGAATTGGTGGACTCCGCCACTGGTTTCTTATCGTCTCTTGCCTTTAGCTTAGGGCAATCCTTTTTGAAATTCCCCTTCTTCTTGCACTTGTAACACATGACATTTTTCAAGCCCTTGGTCCTAGACTTGGACCTAGAGCTTCCTCTTCCACCTTGCCTTCTCTCCTCGGTCCTACCCCGCCCGACCAATGCATCGGACTGAGAATTATTACTCTTCTCATTTTCCGCATCTCACTCTCCAACAATGCCGAAGTATCATCATCATACTTCACCTCATCCTTCCCATATAGCAATGTGGTGCTCAAATGCTTATATGAGTTCGAAAGTGAATTTAGAAGCAACAAAGCTTTATCTTCGTCATCAATATCAATATCTAAGCTTAATAAATCAAAGATATTTTATTCAACTCATCAAGATGTTTGGACATTGACATACCTTCAATATGGTCAAATCGGAATAGCTTCTTCTTGAGATAGAGACAATTCTCTATGCTTTTAGTCATATATTTGTCTTCCAATTTCTTCCATATTGACTCCACTGATTCTTCCTTCATGACATAGTACACCACATTTTGTGCGAGATTTAATCGGATTGTGCTACACGCTTGTAAGTCGTGCTCTCTCTCCAATCATCCTCCGACATATCCTTGGGTTTATCCGAAATGCCCCTCAACGTCTTATGCAAATCTTGTTGGATCAAGACATCCCTCATTTGACATTGCCACATGCCAAAATTAATGGTTTTATCATCAAACTTCTCCAAGTCAAACCTCATCGTTGACACCTTTTCAACCTTAGATGTAGACATTCTCTCATATCTGAAATGAGTCTTCAACAAGAAACAATTGGGCCAAGACCAAAATCCCACTTAAGAATTTATCAAACACCTTGGATGCACACAAAGCAAAGACCCTACAAGCCAAAGTTCTGATACCAATTTGTTGTACGAATACTCACTCAATAGAGTGATTCATACATGCCAAAGATTCAATAAAGAGCAACCCGAGAGATAAGAGAAATACACTATAAACACAAAGTAATAAAAAAGTAATGAGAAATCACACACCAACAAATCACAAGGCAAGATGTACATGGTTCACCAATTTGGCTACATCCACGGATGATGACTTACTTTCTTTGATATAAACAACAAGAGTTACAACTCTCTCAGGCCTCACAATCCTCTCAAAGTGTATACAGTAACATTAAATGATGAGCAATAAAAGCTCTATTCTATTTCTATGTGTTTTGAACCATGGCTGAAACCCTCCTTTTATTTAAGTAAAAATGAACAATAAAACAAGTATGAATAGTACCCTGAACAGTTCCCCGTGTGTGAACACCAATTTCCATACAATTCAGTTCACAAGGGGCATATTCGATTCCTTGGTGCTATGCTATGCTTGACGTGACTATTGCTTTATCATATTTCTTCGTATTGAATTGAGATGCTGTTGTCGGAAATTTCACCGTTGCGAAATAGGTAATTTCTTTCAGGGTTACTCATGTCTTGAGGACATCTACAAGATTTGGAATCAGATATAAGGGTATCAGCTAGCTTGGCTGATAAAGTCCCATCTCTGAGTTAGAATTGACCCAAGTTCATTATGCCTTATATTCACTTCCTTTTTCTCTTGCCTCTTTGAAGCTATTATCAGGTTAACTAGTATTCTGTCTCCACCTTGTTATATTTGAACTTTTTTATTGCAAATTGATGTCCGAGTAAGTGTATGGATTTGGAGTATATTCCTTTTTTATTATACATATAGTTTTTTTTTTTACTTGCCTCCATCAATGATGTGGAATTTGAGATACCCACATGTTTTCATATTATTATATAGCACTATGCTACGATATATGTTAGGGTTGTTGAGAAAAAGGGGTAAATATGTCTTTTAATACGTGGCTCAAAATGTATTAAATAATTTCTTTTCTGTTACGACTTGTGATGATACATTGTTAGTTTTATTATGATTTGAGACGAAGATGAACTATTTATATCTTCGTTGACATTGATTGAGTATTTTTTATAAAGGTTGTGATGGTAGTTTGTTTTTATGGTTTTGATGGGAATCCGTGTATTTTTCTTTTATTTTTCCTTTTATTTCTATTCTCTATTTTTTAGTTCTTTTAGGCATTTTAATCCCTTAATTAGTCTCCGAGCATGTTTGGGACTAATTAGGCATTCTTTTGTTAATAGCTGCCCCTTTTAGTCATTTTAGCTAATTACTTGATTAGCAAGTAATCCTTCCCATATAAATACCCCATGTAACCTCATTTGTACTTACTTTTGCCATTCTTGAAATATAAGACAACTTTGATTCCCTCTCTAGAATTAGGGTTTTGTATTTCTTTTTAGCCATTGACATCTTGTTTACGTCAGGTTTTATCAGTATTTAAAAAAAAAAAATTATATATATTTTTTATTTCTCAAGACAAGGCTATAGCCTCGCCTCGTATGGGGGAAACGCCTCGAGACCCCTTTTAGCTTTTTTGAACATTGACTAGAACCAAATGTGTAGCTTCACCGACGAACTTTTTACCACCATAGCCTCTTCAAGTACATCAACCGGAGGATTAGGCTTTGCAATGCTGCAGCGTTTCAATCGCGACTGATCTTCGACGACAATGGGTTATTAGAATAATAAAAGGGGGGCAAACTTCAAAGTATACTTCCCAGGAGATATAAACCTAGTGCCCAAGGGAATAAGGCAAAAGCTTGATCACTCACAAAGTGCTAGATGCTCAAGTCTCACAACATTCACAAGGCTAATGAATAAATGATACAAAACCCGAAAGAAAGAGAAAAAGTCAAAGAGGCTCGACACCCACAAAAGTCACCAAAAATATGAGATGTGTAGAATGGAGGCTTAAACCCCAGCTCCACTTAGGGATGTATTATACCTATATATTTAACATACATCCAACCACTTGGTAGAAGTCAAGCAAGCGGGGAAGGCAAAAGGGAGGGAAATCACAATTTCTAATGCAAAAGATACAAAATGTGATTGGCAAGTTTGAACAAAATATCTCGATTTGACACGTCTTCCTAGGTGCAATTTGAATCTCGCACATGGTTCGAAATCTTGGTTGCGATCTACGACTCAGACGCCCAATTTTCAACTCGGTATTGGGCGATACAAACGATATACTATATTGAGAGCCCAAAATTTTTGGAAAAATGCAGAAAATTCAAAAAATAAGATTAATAATGTGAACTAATTAGGTAAGTTCAAAACTATCATATAATATACATAGCATTGTCTAATTGATAATACTTACACGTGTCAAACTTGTGCACTTCAATATGACATTTTTTTTTTTCAAAATTAGTAATTTGTTATAGTTACTATTAATTTTTCTAATTTATAGTTCTAATTTCTTACTAATATTTTATTAGTAATTGAAAATAAAAAAAATATTTTAAAACAATTGAAAAGTCTTTTAATACTTTTTTATTTAAAAAAAAAGTATTGATTTTTTTTTTCTTGCAAGGAACTATACATTTTTGTATAACTGAAAAATGAACAAAAACATAAACATTCTTGAAAGAACGTAAAGGAAAATGGATCAAAAATAAAGAAACTGCGAAGTTCAAAAAATGAATATTGCTGCGCAACCAAGAAACCCTAGATTTATTGTGCTCTTTCCAAAGATGAAACCCTACGAAGCTGTGAAACATCCTCTATCCGAAAACGAAACCCTGCGAAAGCTGAGATTGAAACGAGTTTTACTGCGACTTCTACGAACGCACTGGTGAGATTTTTACCTCCAGCCTGAGGAATATGAACGAAGGCGCAAGAATCAACTTCTGACTGAGTACTCTTGATCTAATGTGTTTTTGTCTAGCCTAACCAAAGACAATAAATGAGTAGAACATGCAGATTGTATCGTCTTCCTTGTGTTGATCTCAACTCTATGATTTTGGTGCTCTGCTCTGCTACTTGTTCTCTACCTTAGCCTCTATTTATTATTATATAGATACGTTAATTCTATTTCTATTTATTATTATCTATAATTTGTGTGTATTTTATGTAGGTTCAAGAGGCAAGAGCAGCAGCTGAGAAGGCTCAGCAGTTGCTAAAACACGTGGCCAATAGGAAAAAGAGAACACAAGTAGAAACAGATGGACTTGTTATTACAGAAGCAGTGTATGGAAGTCAGAAATCTTTGAAGAACAGAGATAAATTTGAAGAAAGGAAGCACGATTTAGCTTCACAGATAATGGATGTCACTTTACCTCTAAATTTTCTGGTTAATGATTCTGCACAACTTAAGGTTTGTCTCCCCTCCAACCTTTTTGTTTACTTTTACTTTATTTGATTTATGGGAATACATATTGCATATGATTAACGTACTATGGATCTAAAATTGTTCCGGTTTGTCACCATTTGATATGAAATTTGGTATTATCATACAAACCGTAAGCGCATGTGGTATATATAATAGATTTGTGGTTCATTTGTGTTTATCTTTCATCTTGCATTTTATGGATTGCTACTTTGAACTTTTTTTTTTTTTATCAAAACATCAAAAAGGCGTGACGATAAGAAGTAAGAATAAAAGGGATATTAGAACAGTCTCTCTTTCTCACTTTCACTCTCACTCTCACTCTCTCACACGCACACAGACACACACAAACACACGCACATAATTTTGTGGTTCCCTGTTCATGCAAGTTGACAAAATTGTCCCCGGATCTGTAGACAGCAAAACTTAACATGATTTGAGCCAGTGTTATCAGACTTGTATATTTATATGACATTCTAAGAACATTTATATCCTATAGATTCCATATAGTGTAGGTTTCTATAAATTTTTGGCTCCCCTTGAATAAAAAGTAATATATATATATATATATATATATATATATAATGTGTATTATAATTGGCTTTCAATATGTGCAGCTTCACAAGGGCGTAAAGAAGTCGGGGATTATGGGATTTTGTGATCCTTGTCCAGGAGAACCTAAGCAGTTGTATGTGGAGTACACTTATGGTGGCAATAGATATGAGGTACCTAAATTTCCTTCATTGTTGTTATACAAGGCTATCGTGTTGATAACTAAAAGACTGCATGGCTAAAATGTCAAACAGGTCATTGTTGATGATTATGAAGAGTTGCTAATACCCCAACAAGCACACAGAATCTGAATGCCATCCAGGATACTGGAAAAAAATTCATTGTTTACCTCGCCGAAAAAATAATAGCAGAAAAAAAGAATTGAACAATGTGAAAAAAAAGAAAGAAAGAAAGGAGAGAGAACTTTGATTGCCTCTTGCAATTTTGCATGAATTAGCTATGCGTATGAGGTACCGAATTAACAAACATTCAAGCCGTTTTTCCTTTTCAATTCTTCTCTGTTCTTTGATATTTATTTTGCCTTATAATCTTTTATGTAAGAAGGGTATTATTGATGGAAAATATCAAATTTTGGTGTAATTGATTTTGTTACAGTAGATAAAAAACATTCTGTCGATGCTCTTTTCGTCAGATACCTGGAACTTATAAAGTGCTAACCATCTTGTGATGGGACATTTCACTTCGCTTTTCTTTTCTCTATCCTCTTGGTGTATATAACCAAGGAGACAGACTCCCTACTTATTTTTAAATGATGACCAATTTTAAACATTGTGGAGTATTTGATAGAAAATCTAGGTTCTAACAGCATCCTATATAAATAAGGGTTGCACCCTTCGTTTTTGTTTAGTACTACTTTTAAAACATATTGTACAATGTATTTTGTAAAGCACCTTGTGGTGGTAGGTGAAAAGTGAGGAGTGTTTTAAACACAACTAACAAATTATGTTTACTTTTGAGGGAAAATGGTGAATTATTCAAGACTCTTCAACAAATTTCATAATTTTTTTTTACCATTTAGTGGGTGATACGATCAAAAGTTTTAACACTAAAACAAACGATTTTCCTTCACGTTCATGAATGGGTATTTGTGTTCAACGAATTTAATAAAAAAATTTAACCATTTAATGGGTGATACGATGATAAAAAGTTTTAACAGTAGACCACACAATTTGCGTTCACCCTCATAAATGCGTACGTGTGTCGTCCATAGTATTGAAGTGCGATAGTGTCTAGTGTGGACACGGTTGTTTGGCATGGGGACAAGTGTGCGTACCTAGTGTCAAAGCTAACATAATCATATGGCATTCATATCATCTCTGATATGATAACATCCACTATATGTTTAATCGTTTATAAAACACTAAGAATAAGATGACTTAAAAGTCCTTACAAGTGTGCATCAACTTTAATCTATGCCTACTTTGGTCCTATGATATACAACCGTCCTAGTAATAATAAAGCAGTGGGACGGTGCATACTACAACGACAAGCTGGTACACCACATTCATTTTATCACACCAAAAATCATTTTATCATGTAATAAACAAATGTTGCCATATTGACATGTGAGAAGAATATAAACCTACACAATAAAAGAGGTTACCTAAACCCTAAAGGATCCCTGGGTAAATGTTGTTCACCATGAGGCAATGAGTCGATGTGTTCAGCAAGGTGTGGGGGACCCAGTACTACGTCACAAACACTGTCCTAAAACACAAACTCACCACGTTGTGGATGACCCCTAGGTAATATTCTCTAGACACGAACATGTGGTAATCAGTCTCAACGCTCAATGCAACAACCACAAATAATTAACTACAAGTGTTTCTTACAATACAAACCATAAAATGGTTTTATTATGTAAAAATAAATAAATAAAGTTTGTCTGTAGAAGAAAAATCTAGCTATTTTTATATTATTGGAGAGTGTAGCTTGAGGCATCTTCATATACAATGTAACAAGTGAGGCGCTACCCCATTTATAAAATTGTGCCTATTTCAATTCCTCTAAGAAATAAAGGTAACACAACTTCAATGTCGTTTATATGTCCAGGTAATACTATTAACGGTGGGATAATGTATACTGCAACGACAAGCTAGTACATCGCCTACATTTTATCACACCGAAAATCATTTCATCATGTGATAAAGATGTGTGGAAATATTATCGTGAGAGAAGAATATATAAGAGTTCACCTACAGCCTAAAGGATCCTTGGGTAAATGTTGTTCGCCCTGAGCGATGAGCTCAGGTGTTCAGCAGGATGTGGGGGTCCCGGTATTACGTCATCAATACCATTCTCTAACCCAACATCACTACCTCATGGACAAAGCCTAGGTAAAAGTCTCTAAGATAAACATGTGATAGCCAGTCTCAATGCTGCAACTACAAATAATTAAGTATGAGTTTTGCTAATAGTACAAAATGTAAAATGTTGATATTCTCTAGGAATATGGTGCCCTCAATTATATGCATGATGAATGCCATTGAAAAACGATGTCAAACGACTACACATGACCTCTTAAAAACCTCGACAACCTTGACAAAATGCTGAGCCAATCGCCTCATCTTCAACCGTCATCCATCCATATCCCTGTGTCAGGATAAAAGCCTAATAAACCTTGTATACTCATCGCTACATCCTGGAAGGTGATCATACATTCCACAACTGGAAGATGAAATGTACGGGTTTATTCCTGCCAACTCTAAGCTAATACTGTGATAAATATGCATGCACATTCCAATGTAATATACTATTGTCAATGCAAGCTGTATAATTATGATGAAATTAAGTTAGTCTATAATAACTCATAACAACGGAGGAGACTAACATCATTATCTTACCAGAAACATAATAATTTCACTAGCATGCACCCCGTGCGGCCAATTATATGAGTAGTAATCTTTATGTGAACAATATGCTCCTCCATTCATATCGTATAATGGACCACGCAAAATAAATCTAAAGATAGATGTAACACCCCGTAATTTCGAGGACTTAGTATTTAACTGTTTTGGGAGATATAAAATATTTAAATTGGAGAAACTTAAATTTATGATTTGGAGAATTTATTTGAGTGGGAAGAATTATTTATATTTGGCGACTTTAAGTTAAATTGTTCGAATTAATGTGTGTCGCATTTTTGAGGCCAAAATTGGGTAATGTTATAAAGTATTTCGGATGACAATTCTGAGTGCGCGGTTGAGTCCGGATAGATCGAGATAGTCAGAAAAGAGTACTCGGGGGTAGTAATCGGGTCTCGGGGCATTTTTGGGCATAGCCGGACCCGCACGGGGTGATTCGAGCCATTTTAACTAGGCACATGTGGCCAAAAATGGGATTAGTGGTTTAAACCTAATTGAGAAAGTGTTGAAGGGAAGTTAACACAAATTCTAAACCTAGAGCTTGAGAGGGAATTTGGGGAAAGCAAATCAAGAGCCAATTGTGGATTTTTGGAGCCAACTTAAGGGACAAAAGTGAGTATTCTTCATCAACACCTTAACTACATCAACGGATCAGGCTCTACGAACAATTACAGGCAAGTGGTTAACTCACTGTGATTTTAAGTTGTGATATCAAATACATATTATAGCACGTGTATCAACATATGTTTTGGGGATAAATTTCGGATGAAATGGGTTTTGGGAAAATCAGTTTGAGAATGAATTTTAGGCAAGATTTGATGTTAGTATATGATTTGATAGTGATAAATCTGGATGCTATTTCAGTCCCATTAACTGTTATTGAGTAAAAATGAGTTTGAGGTGGTAATCGTAAGAAACGAATATACGAAACCGTAACATTTTCGAGTTAGAAATTGTTGACTGCTGATGAATTCCGTGGATGAATCTAAATCGGTAAGGGAATTTAAAAATCATATTAGGAAAGATAATATGAGAAAGGTAATTCATTGAGGTTTGAATTTTGGGATAAAAACCTTGAAAGGTAAACAATGGACAAATAAGGCAGCGACGAGGAAGAGAACTGATCGATCGATCAATTTAGTCGATCGATTGACGATCCAAAATCGCTGGCAGTTCGGCTTGTTTAGGTAAATAAGGGGTGGATTTTGTTGGATTTGTAATTAAGTTGAATTATTTAGTGATAATAATGACGAGGTACTTTATATCAATTATAGGCGAATATAATTAGGTTTTGAAAAGAAAAGATTTGCGACACCTTATAGATAAATTTGGGGAATTAGATTCCAAATTAATTATATACGGATTGAGTGAGCAAGTCCAGAAATATTGGTTGAGCGACGCCAAGGTGTTAAATTAATTATGGAGATAAACAAATTAATTTGGAGTCGGAATATAGACTCGGGAAATATTAAGTTATGGGCCAAGTGAGCAAGTCCGGTATGTTATTTGAGTGGCACAAGGTAATAAATTAATTAATGTGAAAATTAATTAAATTAGAGTCGAATCATAGACTCGGGTAAATATTATATAAATAAATGTGCAAAGTATTTATATTAGAGTCGGACCATAGACTCGGGGGAAATATTATATTAATTGATGTGTGAATTAAATAAATTAGAGTCGGACCATAGACTCGGGAAGATGATAAATTAGTAAGTGAGAAAATTAATAGAGTTGAGTCGGGCCAGAGACTCGGGAAATTTCAGGCTAGTGTTACGAGTTTTGAGTACACAGTAAAATCGGGGTCTATATATATATATATATATATATATATATATACGGGGTAGTGATAGTATATATATGTGTATATATGGTGTGTGCTATTAAATATCAGTGACTAGATATTTATTTAATTTATATACTCTAGTGCTATCAAGGGAGGTTTCGCGATGTGGGTGAATCCCCTAGCTTGAGGAGTAGGGTGAGTATATCCCCAGGTCATAGCGTCCGGTATATGGGTGAGGGGTTTATCTCACTTTCAGTGAAGGAATATGACCGCCTCCATTACGTTTGTATTTTGGGCCAAGTTGGTGAGCGATTCTAACTTGGGTAACTAGGTTATGTGATCACACCTAGTGAGATAACACTTTAGAGGGAATCATCCGGCCAGGGTATACTCGGAGGGATGGATATGCGTACGATATATGTGTGGATGTTCGTAGTAAAGGTGCATATATAATAGTAGTAAATATTATGTGCGGGTAATAATACAGTGTGTGATGTATTTACTTTATATAACATGTGTCACAGTTATATGATATTATTTAGAAAGGAATTAATTAAGTTAATTGATAGAATAACTTATAACCCATTAATAAATTATTATACTCGGGTTAGAGTAGTATGGAAAGGGGAGATTACACCAGGACTAGTTAGACGGGGTAGTACAACTAGGTGGGGTTAAGGTAACCGTTAGGTGCGCACAATAGTGGAGGGGTGAGAATGTCCTCAAGAGAGTGCGACACTAACTTAAATATGAAGCGCATTCATGTATTTTAAATTACTGCAGTTAATTTACTTGCTAAATATTTTCAAAATGTTTTGGGTTCTAACCCTTGCTATAAAATTATTTTCAAAACTTTTTAGGTGTCCAGCCACAGGGACGCCAATATTGATATTCTACTCCAGGGATACGGAGTTGCAGCATATGTGGATGCTAGCAGGAGTTTAGATTAGACGCATTATTCATTCATTCCTAGAGTAGGAGTCATTTATCAGTTTTAGTTTTATTTAGGGCATGTCGCCCCGACCTTTCAGTTGTAGTTTTCAGATTTATTTATTCAGGTGTTGGATGCTTGTATTGGTGACCGATGGTTTGGTGACCGATGGTTTATTCGGCATGTAGTTTATTTTTATTCAGTCGTGGTGTATGACTCATATTATCTTTCCGCATGTTATTGGTTGTTTAATTAAAAAGATAAAATTTGGCACCAACTTTTTGGAATACTAGGTGGTTAGTAAGTCTTAAAAAGGTTTTCGACAGTGATGCTAAGGATGAACCAAATGGGATTCCTGTTTTAATTTGGTATTGGACTAATCACCCGGTATTTTATTAGGCGGGGTGTCACAGATGGTATCAGAGCATCAGGTTCTAGTGTCCTTAGGATCTGTGTGTCTTTTCACGTTTCAGCTTAGCGTCCTTTGATGTAGAGCCTTATCATAGGATTGTTGTATTCTTATACGTATGCGCATTTACGTTCTTCTGCCAATTACTTTATATTTGAGGGTGAACTCATACGTTTCGATTCTCATTTCAGATGCCGCCCATGATAGAGAGAGTAGCTAGGGCAGCAGGGGGAGATGAGACTAGGAAGGCTCATCAGGAGCCAGAGTTACAGCAGCGACTGCCAGAGATGATTTCAGCTGCACAGGTAACTTAATTAGTAG
Source organism: Sambucus nigra (assembly GCA_949130495.1). Lineage (NCBI taxonomy): Eukaryota > Viridiplantae > Streptophyta > Magnoliopsida > Dipsacales > Adoxaceae > Sambucus > Sambucus nigra. Next base: position 302,043,698 of record OX422208.1, read on the forward strand.
CACAGGCAGTTCAAGCGACGATGATCGCAATGGCAAAGTACTTTCCACGAGATCAGCCACAGGGGTTAGTGGTACCGGATGTTCAGGTCCACCAGGGGCAGTCGGAGTGGCAGCAAGTGTGAGAGGTCTTTCAAAGGGGCCACCCACCAGAGTTTCGAGGGGGTTCAGATGTGGTGCTAGCGTGTTAGTGGAAGAGGGATATCCAGCGTCACCTACGCATGGTAGATTGCAATGAGGTGCAGAAGCAAAGGCTAGCCACTTTTAGGTTAGTGGTGTAACACCCCGTATTTCTGTGCATGTAATATTTAATTAATTCAAAAATTTTAAATTACTTGTGTGTCGTAATTTAATTAAATTAATTATGATAATATTTATTTAAATATTAATCGGTGAGTAATGGTTAGTATTTGAAGAAATTTAATTACTAAGTGAATAGTAATAATTTAATTACGTCATAACGTGTATTAGTGATGTGGCATTTATTTATCTCAGCCGGGAGTCGATATAGACTAATTTGGGTGTGAGATAAGAATTTTTATAAATTAATTCGGATGTCAATTTTGAGCACACGGTTGAGTTCGGATGGGTCTAGATAGTCGAAAAAGTGTATCTGGGGTGGTAAATGAGTCACGGGGTATTTTTAGGCATGACCGGACCCACACAGGGGTAGTTGGGCCATTTTATTTAAGCCCATAAGTCAAAAATGGGATTATGTATTAAACCTAAACTAAGAGTGTGGAACGACAGAAAACAAACATCTAAACCAAAGAGTTGGAAAGGAAAAGAGGGAGCAATTGGTGAATACATTGGGAATCTTTTGGAGACAAATCAAGGAACAAAGTTGGGTGTGCATCATCAAGCCCGTCTCTACACCAACGAATCAGACTCAACGAACCCAAAGGCAAGTGGTTAACTTGTTGTAATACTAATTGATGTTAATCAATTCATATTTTTGTGAAGTGAAATGAGAAATTCGTTTTGGGTACATTGGGTACAAAACGAGATTTTTATGAAAGGAACACTTAAATGAGATTTAATGTGGAAATTAATGGTGTGGCATGGTTCTGTGAGGATATTTAATTTACATGTGAAAAACCCAAAAGAAATTGTTGATGAATTTGGGATAAGTAGATGAAATTGGAACCTAACGAGTAAAAACCTAGAATTTTTCCCAAATCAGAAAGGTAGAAATTTGAGAAACAAAATTTATGTTTGAGATTCTATGAGAGGCACTGATCATGTTCTTATATAGTCGCGTTGTTGATTGTGCTTGGGTTAGACCAAGGGAGAAGTTAGAAATTTGAAAATTTCGTTAATGGAGGAAACAACAAGGTGGAGAAGACGACCACCTGTTCGATCGATCGATCGATCGACGGTTGGGGGTCGATCGATCTAACCTTCATTTTTTTCGGCAGTTTGGCTTAGGAATTTATATGGATAAAAATTTTAGTTGCAAATTCCCCTAGAATAATTAAGAAAAGAAAAAATTAATTATGGGAGTTAATTCTTAACAATTATAAGGGAGTATAATTGGGAGTGGTGGGGGAATCAAGTGCGACGTATTGCGAATGAATTTTGAAAAATAAATTCTAAGAAATAAAATAACGGATTGGGTGAATAAGTTCGGGTATAGTAATAGGACAACACTACTCATTTAAATTAATTATAGAGGAAAATTAATTAATTTAGAGTCGAGGATTTGACTCAGGTGATATTTAATTTCGGGGCACCTGAGCGAGTCCAGGTATATTGGTTGAGTGATACCAAGGTGTTAAATTGATTACTGAGAGGAGTAGATTAATTTGGAGTGGGAATATTGACTCGAAAAATATTAAAATACGGACCAAGTGAGCGAGTCCGGGTATATAAGTTGAGTGACACCAAGGTAATAAATTAATTAAGGGATAAATTAATTAATTTAGAGTCGGTTCATAGACTCGGAAAAACAATGAATTAATTAATGTGTAAATTAATTAAATTAGAGTTGGACCACAGACTCGGGGAAAATATAGGCTAGTGCTACGAATTTTTGTTCACGGTAATGCCGGGAACTAATTATTATATATATATACGGTGTTGTGATAGTGTGTATATATATATATATTCTCTGTGTTATTAAATACTAGTGACTAGCTATTTATTTAATTTATATACTCTAGTGCTATCAAGGGAGGTTGCGCGATGTAGGTGAATCCCCTGGTTTGAGGAGCAGAGAGAGTATATCCCCAGGTCATAGCGTCCGTTATATGGGTTAGGGGCTTATCTTACTTTCAGGGAAGGAATATGACCACCTCCATTATGTTTATATTTGGCCAAGTTAGTGAGCGATTCTAACTTGGGGTAACTAGGTTATGCGAGTACATATAGTGGGATAGATTTTTAGAGAATACATCCGGTGAGTTATTACTCGGGAGGATGGGTTATATTTATATTCAACATATGTGTGTATGTTGTAATATGGTTCTACGTATATAATGGAATAGATAATTATATACGGGTCATTAAATACATATAGTGAATTATAAGTAATTATATATGGGGTATATTCATATTCAACATACGTGTGATTGTTGTAAGATAACTTTACGTATATAATGGGGTAAATAATTATATACGGGTAATTCAAATACATGGAGAAAATTGTATTATTTATATAACTAGTGAATGTTATATGGCTTTCAAGGAAATATGATTAACTAAGTTAAGGTGGTAAATAACTTATGAATCATGCCTTTAAAATACTCGGGATTGGGTAGGGAGATTGACAAGAGTTATATCAAGTATCTAGTTTCGGGGTAGAGGACTAAGTGGGATATAAAGAGGACGTTAGGTGTGCACATTAGTTGAGGGGTGAGTCTGTCCTCAAGGGAGTGCGACACTAACTAAAATATGAAGCGCATTCATGCATATTTTACTACTGCAAGTTAATTATTTGCTAAATGTTTTCAAAGCGTTTTGGGTTCTAACCCTTGCTATAAAATAGTTTCAAAACCTTTTAGGTGTCCAGCCACAGGGACGCCAGGCTTGATTCATTCCAGGGATTCGCTGCTGCAGCATATGTGGATGTTGCAGGAATTGGATATGCGCCTCTATTCCTTCTATTCCTAGTGTAGGGATTTTCTTTCAGATATCCGAGCATGTTGCTCACGCTGTTTATTTAGTATTTATTTCAGATAGTTGAGATCCATTATTATTTGCCTTTACCTTTGTTTTGAATTTTTGTCGATGGTTTATTCAACCAGTTTCTTATTTATATGTGATGGTTGGATTCAGTTAACTTGTGATTGTTAATGATTTATTTTCGCATGAGTATTTCATTGAATTAATGAAAGATAAAACTTGGCACCAGTCTAATTTCACTTAGGTGGTTAGTAATTAAAAAGTTTCGACTATGATGCTAAGAATGAACCAACTGAGAAACCTATTCTAATCTAATTTAGGACTGATCACCTAGGGTTTAATTAGGTGGGGTGTCACAGATGGTATCAGAGCATTAGGTTCTAGTGTCCTTAGGATCTGTGCAGCTTTTCACGTTACAGTTTATCATTCTTTGATGTAGAGCCTTATGATAAGATTGTTGTATTCCTCTACGTATGCAACTTACGTTCTCCTGCTATCAAGTATAGTGATGTGATTCATACACGAGTTCGGTTGTGCTTTGTATACTGAACATTCTTTGGGGTGACCAATGAGGGTAAGAGGAGGATTGCAGGAGGAGAGGCTTAACAGAAGACATGGGGTATTCTGGAAATGGTGATCGTGATAGGGATCACCTTGATTGTTGTTCAGGTCAGTGGGGATAGAATAATCACCTGAGGGCCATAGTCTCCTAAAGCACTATTATAGATAACGGTGGCACAATTTCAATCTCACCCAGCGTAGAAGGACCCTTTTGGAATGGCTATCTATAAGGATTGAGTAGAAGAGTAGCGCGATAAGTCGATGGGAGGAAATAACCTAAAGTCAACTGTGTAGGATAGTGTACGGTGGCACCCAGGACAAAATTTTGAATGAAATTTTTGGCCCAGTGGAGCGGTGTTGTAGTGGTAAGAGAGTCAGTCACCACGTATGAAGGAGAAAATATGGAGTCAAACGAGAAATTTTGGGTATGGTGTGACCATAAGACCGTCCATCCGCTATTTAAATTGGGATGCGACTGAAATTTTAGAGTTTATGAAATGGGTAAGACTGTAACTGATCATGAGAGAGACGATAAATTGTATAAGCGAACTTCGTAACCGACGAAGGGGATACGAAGAACGATAAAGGAACCCGCAAATGGATAATGAATCATGTGAGAATACACAAAAATGGATGGGAAATCCGACTAGGATGACTAGTGTTGAGGTCGTCAATATCTTTTATTTACCAGCTTACATTAACGCTTCTAAGACGGAGGAGCCAATAAGGTTATAAAGTTTAACCTAAGAACGAAATGAGATTTAATGGTTAGTGAAGCACGACGGAAGGGTATACATAGTAAGGAACCCATCTTGACTTTTTACATTAAGTAAATTTCTACCTATTAACGGTGGATTTGATCCGGGTAATCGAGGCCAATAATGAGTCCCATAAGGTCTAGGGAAGCCTAAGGGACAACGGGGGTAGCACTTAGGGTCAAGACTACCAAGTACGTGAGAAGGATAACCCCAGCATGGACATTTGGGCTAGAGGTAGGGGATTGACATAGAGAGCTATCTTATGTGTGGAAGTGGAACCACAACAATTGATTATGTCCACAGTGAGGCAGGGGATAGAAGTGGAATGCCCAGTAGGGACAATAATTATAAAGTTTTGGTTCGATCGGATGGGAATATTATGTCCAAGAACCATTTGGGTCACCGGTGGATAGGCGAGTGGAAGCATGAGTTTTATCCTCAGATAGATGGGGTGGATTTCGTGACACGAGTGATCACAATATTCTTGTTATCACTATATTCGCGTGGGGGATGAGTTTAGTGGGTGTATAGTAGTGTTACTATTAAGTATATGGTTACCACGGGGTAACGGGGCTCTCTTTGGTCTTATCTGTAGGGGAGCAGGTGTGAAAACTGAGAGGGTATATTTTATAAGATTTACTCATTTTGAGTGTTAAGGAGGCGTGATTTTCCTAGGTATGGATTGGTTAGCAATGGGTGTGAACTATTACGAATAGTGATAGTAAGTTTTGGTGTTCGTAACACCAGGTTATGAATGACTCCTGCTAGGTGTCACCTGCGAAGGAGACTAGCATATATATATATGTGTGTGTGTTTGTAACTTGTATTGTGTGGTACGATAGACATATAAGAATGTCTTGTATTATTATATTTTTCCCGGTAAGAAGGGATGTATACTGAAGCGATTCAGGGTGGTTAGAATATTTTTTTCGAGCAGGGAGAGATAGCTCGGGATTTATTTTGCACAAGAACTAGTGATAGTAAGGGCGCGGTATTTTATGTTTTCTTTTGTAGCATAATAGTATGCGTATATGCTTTTGTGTTAAGAGACAAGTATTTGGGGGTACGTACTATGGACCGAGGGTCTAACAGATCTCAACGACCGACAATGTTAGATAATAGTGTATCGGGGGGGGGGGGTTCCTTATTTGGATTTCGCTTTGTGAGATATCCCACACATGAAACTTAGCGCAACGTTGGAAGTGGAAAGATGTTTGGTCATTAGTACATAGGTGGGGTACCCCGACTATTATTCATGTATATGATATGACTACGGGTTGGAAGTTATACTACGGGTTATAGCTAGCATAGTCGAGTAACTTTTGTGCGGTTTAGCACGGGGACAGGGTGTATGGGCACCCTGGTTAATTAAGGTTAATTTTGTACGGTTAAGCATGGGACATAGGGTGTATGGGCGCCCTGGTTAGTGTGATTTCATAGTCGTATTAAATAAATGGGATGTGTAAATAAACATGTTGAATATATGCCTGCGGGGCAGTCAGAAAATGAGTGGAAAAGTGTAGCGAGCTGAAATCCGTTTGAGAAAGAAAACGATCTGACTAGATGTATATCTGGGAGAACTACCTCCACCGTAGGGAGTGGAAAGGCGAGGGAGGCCTATGAAATAAGATATTCATAATAAAGGGAGAAACCCACATTTTTGGGAAACTATAAAAGATTGTCACTTAGTTCCTTGCCTAGAGTGGTTTTACGCATAGACAAGGTGTAGATGCCTGCCTGACAAAAACTGCACAAGGAATGAAGTTCTTGAGCATGAGTATTGGTGTTGAATGAGACATAGCGAATTTGTCTCCAGGTAGACCATTTAACTATGGAAAAGGGTTGATTTGAGGGTATCAACCAGGACACCTTTGAAATTTTATGGTTCCAGTGAAGGGATTAATGCTCAGGTTGGTAAACTGTCAGGAGGTGTTCAAGATAGAGTTACATATTGGGTTGAACGTGTCACCCATAAGTCGATGGGTAGATGGGAAGCGAGGATTGTTCATTTTAGATTTTTGGGTAATTCGGGAGTAGTATTTACCACAAGTAGAGTTACATGTGATGCCTCATAACAGTTTAGTCTGCGTGACACCTTAGGAGACTTTATGGGAAAAGAATCATTTTCCACCTTTGGTAGATAAGAGGTGGGGAAATAACAAGTTTCTAGGACCCGAGATGGGTTATGGTCCATCAACGGGAATTAAGTAAGTTGTATCCTTTCATATAGTTCAAGGACGTAAGGAGGGGTACGTCACCGTGAGTTAAAGGTTCAAGTCTAACATGATTAATCAGGGATGATGTGGGTAATTACCCAAAAGATAGTCACACGTTTTGGCAACAAGGAAATTGACACCCATATAGTAGGGGAATTTTCTAACTGAGAGATAGAGGAGTCGGTGGAGTATAGGCTCATCTTCTGAGACACTATGTTGTCAGGGGCCATTGAGTTAAAGATTCGTGACCAGGTATTGGTTCGGGTGTCTCCTACGAATGGAGTGACGTAGTTCGACAAGAAAGGGGAGCTAGCATCGAGATGTGTGGGTCCTTTCCCTATCTTTGAAAGGGTGGGGTTGGTAGCTTATCGACAGGGTTTGCCAGAACATCTTCAGCGGATACGGGATGTGTTCCACGTGGCATAGCTGGAGGGATACAGGAGGAATGATTGAGATTTTGGGCACGTTCCATTCAAGGATAATGACTTGCAATAAGACACCTCATATGAGGGGAGACTGGTAGCTATGGGAGCGCAAGCTGCAGTCTAAGATAGTACCACCAGTTAAAATGTGGTGGAATGGGGTCATCACAGTATTGATGAGTATACATGGGACCGGGATGAGGATATGTGAGAGCAGTATCCAGAGTTATTCGTCGCAGTAATGAATAAATTTTGGGGACGAAATACCTTTGTAAGGGGGGGAGTATGTAACACCCCGTATTTCTGTGCATGTAATATTTAATTAATTCGAAATTTTTTAAATTACTTATGTGTCGTAATTTAATTAAATTAATTATGGTAATATTTATTTAAATATTAATCGGTGAGTAATGGTTAATATTTGAAGAAATTTAATTACTAAATGAATAGTAATAATTTAATTACGTCATAACGTGTATTAGTGACGTGGTATTTATTTATCTCAGTCGGGAGTCGATATAGACTAATTTGGGTGTGAGATACGAATTTTTATAAATTAATTCGGATGTCAATTCTAGGCACACGGTTGAGTTCGGATGGGTCGAGATAGTCGAAAAAGTGTACCCGGGGGTGGTAAATGGGTCACGGGGCATTTTAGGGCATAACCGGGCCCACACAGGGGTAGTTGGGCCATTTTAATTAAGCCCATAAGTCAAAAACGGGATTATGTGTTAAACCTAAACTAAGAGTGTGGAACGGCAGAAAAACAGACATCTAAACCAAAAAGTTGGAAAGGAAACTAGAGGGAGCAATTGGTGAATACATTGGGAATCTTTTGGGGACAAATCAAGGAACAAATTTGGGTGTGCATCATCAAGCCCGTATCTACACAAACGAATCAGACTCAACGAACCCAAAGGCAAGTGGTTAACTTGTTGTAATACTAATTGATGTTAATCAATTCATATTTTTGTGATGTGAAATCAGAAATTCATTTTGGGTACATTGGGTACAAAATGGGATTTTTATGAAAGGAACACTTAAATGAGATTTAATGTGGGAATTAATTGTGTGGTATGGTTCTGTGAGGATATTTGATTTACATGTGAAAAACCCAACAGCAATTGTGGACGAATTTGGGATAAGTAGATGAAATTGGAACCTAACGAGTAAAAACCCAGAATTTTTCCCAAATTAGAAAGGTAGAAATTTATGAAACTAAATTTATATTTGAGGTTATATGAGAGGCCCTGATCATGTTCTTACATAGTCACGTTGTTGACTGTGCTTGGGTTAGACCAAGGGAGAAGTTAGAAATTTGAAAATTTCGTTAATGGAGGAAACAACAAGGTGGAGAAGACGACCACCTATTCGATCAATCGATCGACGGTTGGGGGTCGATCGATCGACCCTTCAGATTTTTCGTCAGTTTGGCTTAGGGATTTATCTGGGTAAAAATTTTAGTTGCAAATTCCCCTAGAATAATTAAGAAAAGAAAAAATTAATTATGGGAGTTAATTCTTAACAATTATAAGGGAGTATAATTGGGAGTGGTGGGGGAATCAGGTGCGACGCATTGCGAATGAATTTTGGGAAATAAATTCTTAGAAATAAAATAACGGACTGGGTGAATAAGTTCGGGTATAGTAGTAGGACAACACTACTCATTTAAATTAATTATAGAGGAAAACTAATTAATTTGGAGTCGGGGATTTGACTTGGGTGATATTTAATTTCGGGCCACGTGAGCGAGTCCAGGTATATTGGTTGAGTGATACCAAGGTGTTAAATTGATTACTGAGAGGAGTCAATTAATTTGGAGTGGGAATATTGACTCGAAAAATATTAAAATACGGACCAAGTGAGCGAGTCCGGGTATATTGGTTGAGTGACACCAAGGTAATAAATTAATTAAGGGATAAATTAATTAATTTAGAGTCGGACCATAGACTTGGGAAAGCAATGAATTAATTAATGTGTAAATTAATTAAATTAGAGTTGGACCATAGACTCGGGAAAAATATAGGCTAGTGCTACGGATTTTTGTGCACGGTAATGCCGGGAACTAATTACTATATATATATATATATATATATATTGTGTGTGTTATTAAATATCAGTGACTAGATATTTATTTAATTTATATACTCTAGTGCTATCAAGGGAGGTTGCGCGATGTGGGTGAATCCCCTGGCTTGAGGAGCAGGGAGAGTATATCCCCAAGTCACAGCATCCGTTATATGGGTGAGGGGCTTATCTTAGTTTCAGAGAAGGAATATGACCGCCTCCATTATGTTTATATTTGACCAAGTTTGTGAGCGATTCTAACATGGGGTAACTAGGTTATGCAAGTACATCTAGTGGGATAACACTTTAGAGAATACATCCGGTGAGTTATTACTCGGGAGGATGGGTTATATTTAAATTCAACATATGTGTGAATGTTGTAATATGGTTCTACGTTTATAATGGGATAGATAATTATATACGGGTCATTAAATACATATATGAATTGTAAGTAATTATATATGGGGTATATTCATATTCAACATAGGTGTGATTGTTGTAAGATAACTTTACGTATATAATGGGGTAAATAATTATATACAGGTAATTCAAATACATGGAGAAAATTGTATTATTTATATAACTAGTGAATGTTATATGGCTTTCAAGGAAATATGATTAACTAAGTTAAGGTGGTAAATAACTTATGAATCATGCGTTTAAAATACTCGGGATTGAATAGGGTGATTGACAAGAGTTATATCAAGTATCTAGTTTCAGGGTAGAGGACTAGGTGGGATATAAAGAGGACGTTAGGTGTGCACATTAGTTGAGGGGTGAGTCTGTCCTCAAGGGAGTGCGACACTAACTAAAATATGAAGCGCATTCATGCATATTTTACAACTGCAAGTTAATCATTTGCTAAATGTTTTCAAAACGTTTTGGGTTCTAACCCTTGCAATAGAATATTTTACAAACCTTTTAGGTGTCTAGCCACAGGGACGCCAGGCTTGATTCATTGCAGGGATTCGCTGCTGCAGCATATGTGGATGTTGCAGGATTTGGATAGGCGCCTCTATTCCTTCTATTCATAGTGTAGGGATTTTCTATCTGATATCCGAGCATGTTACTCACGGTGTTTATTTAGTATTTATTTCAGATACTTGATATCCATTATTATCTGCCTTTACCTTTGTGTTGGATTTTAGCCGATGGTTTATTCGGCTAGTTTTTTATTTATATGTGATGGTTGGATTCAGTTAACTTATGATTATTAATGATTTATTTCTGCATGAGTATTTCATTGAATTAATGAAATATAAAACTTGGCACCAGTCTAATTTCACTTAGGTGGTTAATAATTAAAAAGTTTCGACAGTGATGCTAAGAATGAACCAACTAAGAAACCTATTCTAATTTAATTTAGGACTGATCACCCGGGGTTTAATCAGGCGGGGTGTCACAAGTGGGAGCAACGCTACAATGGTGGGAGTCGATCACTACTGTTGAGGAAAGGGATACATTAGCTATTGCAGAGTTTTGGCTTCGGTTCGATCGCAAGTATTTCCCGCCGGCAGTCGAGGCTGAAATGAGGAGAAAATTTAATGTGGTGACTCAGGGGGACCGTTCAGTGGCCGATTACGAGGAAGAATTCACTCGTTTGGAAAATTTTGTACCGGATGAGGTACGCGATGATGAAAGAAATAAGTCAAAGTTCATGGATGGGTTAGTCTGGAGGATTAGACAACATTTGATTGGTAATACCACTTTAGTAGCTTATACGAACGTCATTAATACAACACTCCTGCATTTCTAGGAATATCGCTTCCACATGAGAGGAAGCATGAGAGGAGTGGAACCCAGTCAGTCGGATAAGGCAGGAGGGAACAATACCAGTGGGGTACCCCAGCAGCAGACAGAGGGACATCTGGGGCAGGATTTTCGACAGGGGAAATAGGCCAAGCGATTTAGATCTGAGGGCTATCGACAGGATGGCCAGGACTTCTGACAGGGCCAGAAAGGAAGGGATCAGTGGAAGGGTGAATTTATTAGGAGGTGTTTCTTTTGTGGGGAAGCGGGACACGTGAAGAGAGATTGTCTTCAGGGAGGCAGGGCTCAACTACAGGACAAGGTCCTGGATGTACAACCACTACAACAAGTCATGGGTGCGTTCGGGTAGGGGGAAGCTGCTCAGGAACTCGAGGATCAACCATTGCAACTAGAGTATGGAGGTAATTATATTTTTATCCTATGGGCACGGGGTATGTTTTGAGTGACAGTGAGGGTGTCACAATATAAGAATTATTTTCACTAGAGTTCTCGGGTAAGTCGAATTTAGTGGGTGCGCTGGCTATAGCAGCTATATTATATATATATCTCTGTGGGTTAGTGGATTTCTTTAGTGTTAACCACGAGAGAGTGGGGGTATGCATAGATATGGGATTGGTATTATGCGAGGGGTTACTACTTTCGAGAATTATGGAAGTAGGGTAGATAATTTTTTTATTGGCTGGATAGTGATGGATTTGAACTATTGTAAATAGTGGGGGTAAGTTTTAGTGTTCGCGACACCAGGGTATGAATGATTTCTACTAGGTATCACCTGAGAGGGCGTCTAGCCTATATATATGTGTGTATATATGTTGTATTATGTGGTGAGATAGAGACATAATGAGGTCTTGTGTTCTCATATTTTATCCCGGTAAGTAGGGGTATTTACTGAAGTGAATCAAGGTGGTTAGATTTATTTACGAGCAGGGAGAGATAGCTCGGGGTTTATTTTTCTCAAGAACTAGTGACAGTAAGGGCGCGGTATTTTATGTCGTCTTTTGTAGCATAAGGTAGGCGTATATGCTTTTGTGTTAAGAGACTAGTGTTTGGGGGTACGTGCTATGGACTGAGGGTCTAACGGATCTCAACGATCGACAATGTTAGGTAGTAGTGTATCGGGGGGATTCCTTATTTGGATTTCGCTTTGCGAGCCATCCCACGCATGAAACTTAGCGCAACATTGGAAGTGGGGAGATGTTTGGTCGTTAGTACATGGGTTGGGTACCCCGGGTATTATTATTTATATATGTGATATGACTACGAGTTGAAAGTTATATTACGAGTCATAACTAGCATAGTCGGGTAACTTTTGTGCTGTAAAGCATGGGGATCGGGTGTATGGGCACCCGAGTTAATTAAGACAACTTTTGTGCAGTCAAGCACGGGTACATGGTGTATGGGCGCCCTGATTAATTAAAATGCATAATTGTGTAATTTATAGTTAGAAGCGGGAGAGATAGATGTAGCGAGCTTAGAGGCACAGAAATAGGGGCTAATATTCGAGACTTGGAGAACTAAGCTCATATAAATTTCGAGGACAAAATTCCTTTGTAAGGGGGAAGTATGTAACACCCCATAATTTCGCACTTAGTATTTAACTGTTTTGGGAGATATAAAATATTTAAATTGGAGAAACTTAAATTTATGATTTGGAGAATTTATTTGAGTGGGAATAATTATTTATATTTGGCGACTTTAAGTTAAATTGTTCGAATTAATGTGTGTCACATTTTTGAGGCCAAAATTGGAGAATGTTATAAAGTATTTCAGATGATAATTTTGAGTGCGCGGTTGAGTCCAGATGGGTCGAGATAGTTAGAAAAGAGTACTCGGGGTAGTAATCGGGTCTCGGGGCATTTTTGGGCATAGCCGGGCCCACACGGGGTGATTCAGGCCATTTTAATTAGGCCCATGTGACCAAAAATGGGATTAGTGGTTTAAACCTAATTGGGGAAGTGTTTAACGACAGTTAACACAAATTCTAAACCTAGGGCTTGAGAGGGAATTTGGGGAAAGCAAATCAAGAGCCAATTGGGGATTTTTGGAGCCAAATTAAGGGACAAAAGTGAGTGTTCTTCATCAACACCTTAACTACATCAGCGGATCAGACTCTACGAACAATTCCAGGCAAGTGGTTAATTCGGTGTGATTTTAAGTTGTGATATCCAATTCATATTATAGCACGTGTATTAATATATGTTTTGGGGATAAATTTCGGATGAAATTGGTTTTGGGGAAATCAGTTTGAGAATGAATTTTAGGAAATATTTGATGTTAGTATATGATTTGATAGTGATAAATATGGATGCTATTTCAGTCCCATTAACTGTTGTTGAGTAAAAATGAGTTTGAGGTGGTAATCGTAAGAAACGAATATACGAAACCGTAACATTTCCGACTTAGAAATTATTGACTGCTGATGAATTCTGTGGATGAATCTAAATCAGTAAGGGAATTTAAAAATCATCTTAGGAAAGATTATATGAGAAAGGTAATTGATTGAGGTTTGAATTTTGGGATAAAAACCTTGAAAGGTTAACAATGGAGAAACAAGGCAGCGGTGAGGAAGAGAACTGATCGATCGATCGATCAATTTGGTCGATCGATCGACGATCCAAAATCGCTAAACACAGATGTATTCACGATCCAGATAGAAAAGCAAAAAATCCCTAAATTCATCCTTCTCAAGTGGCAATTTTCAAGCTCAGGTGTATTCAAGCTAAACACAAATGGCTTTTCTTTTGGAAATCCAGGATTAGCGGGCTCAGGAGGTATTATCAGAGATCATCAAGGGAGATTTATTCATGCTTTCTCTTCCCATGAAGGAATTTGTTCAAAAAATCAAGCTGAATGCATTGCTATTTTAAGCGGATTAAGGCTTTGTCAATCTGTTAACATCTCCCCAGTTCTTGTGGATGCAGACTCGAAATTGATTATTGACACTCTGAATGGTCTTATTAAAGCTCCTCCTTGGAATATTATTGAAATTATCTAAGAAATTAGAAATCTCCAACTTCCTTATGTCAGATTTACTCACTCTTGGAGAGAAATTAATCAGGTGGCTGACATGCTTGCCAAACAGGGAGCCCAATCTAATTCCATATCTTTCTTTGCTCATTTTTTAGATCTTCCAAAATTAGCAAAAGGAAGTTATAGATTAGATCTCTTAGGAATTCAATCTATAAAGATGTTCAAATAACTCTTCTTTTCATTTTCTAAGCTTTCTTTATCTTGTTCAAGCCACCATGGTAGGGCTTTTCTACCATTATTCTAATAAATCTGGGATTTTTCGGTAAAAAAAAAAAATTATTGCCAGTTCGGCTTGTTTAGGTAAATAAGGGGTGGATTTTGTTGGATTTGTAATTAAGTGGAATTATTTAGTGAATAATAATTATGAGGTATTTTCTATCAATTATAGGAGAATATAACTGGGTTTTGAAAATAAATGATTTGTGACACCTTATAGATAAATTTGGAGAATTAGATTCCAAATTAATTATATACGGATTGAGTGAGCAAGCCCAGGAATATTGGTTGAGTGACGCCAAGGTGTTAAATTAATTATAGAGATAAATAAATTATTTTGGAGTCGGAATATAGACTCGGGAAATATTAAGTTATGGGCCAAGTGAGCGAGTTCGGTATGTTGTTTGAGTAGCACAAGGTAATCAATTAATTGATGTGTAAATTAATTAAATTAGAGTCGAATCATAGACTCGGGTAAATATTATATAAATAAATGTGCAAAGTATTTATACTAGAGTCGGACCATAGACTAGGGGGAAATATTATATTAATTGACGTGTGAATTAAATAAATTGGAGTCGGACCATAGACTCGGGAAGATGATAAATTAGTAAGTGAGAAAATTAATAGAGTTGAGTCGGGCCAGAGACTCGGGAAATTTCAGGCTAGTGTTACGGGTTTTGAGTACACAGTAAAGTCGGGGTCTATATTATATATATACGGTGTAGTGATATTATATATATGTGTATATATGGTGTGTGCTATTAAATATAGGTGACTAGATATTTATTTAATTTATATACTCTAGTGCTACCAAGGGAGGTTTCACGATGTGGGTGAATTTCCTAGCTTGAGGAGTAGGGTGAGTATATCCCCAGGTCATAGAGTCCGGTATATGGGTGATGGGTTTATCTCACTTTCAGGGAAGGAATATGACCGCCTCCATTATGTTTATATTTTGGGCCAAGTTGGTGAGCGATTCTAACTTGGGTAACTAGGTTATGTGAGCACACATAGTGAGATAACACTTTAGAGGGAATCATCCGGTGAGGGTATACTCAGATGGATGGATATGCGTATGATATATGTGTGGATGTTCTTAGTAAAGGTGCGTATATAATAGTAGTAAATATTATGTGCTCGTAATAATATAGTGTGTGATGTATTTACTTTATATAACATGTGTCACAGTTATATGATATTATTTAGAAAGGAATTAATTAAGTTAATTGGTAGAATAACTTATAACCCATTAATAAATTATTATACTCGGATTAGAGTAGTATGTCAAGGGGAGATTAGACCAGGACTAGTTGGACGGGTTTGTACAACTAGGTGGGGTTAAGGTAACCGTTAGGTGTGCACAATAGTGGAGGGGTGAGAATGTCCTTAAGAGAGTGCGACACTAACTTAAATATGAAGTGTATTCATGCATTTTAAATTACTGCAGTTAATTCACTTGCTAAATATTTTCAAAATATTTTGGGTTCTAACCCTTGATATAAAACTATTTTCAAAACCTTTTAGGTGTCCAGCCACAGGGACGCCAGGATTGATATTTTACTCCAGGGACACGAAGCTACGACATATGTGGATGCTAGAAGGAGTTTGGATTAGACGCATCATTCATTCATTCCTAGAGTAGGAATCATTTATCAGTTTCAGTTTTACTTAGGGCATGTCTCCCACACCTTTCAGTTGTTGTTTTCAGATTTATTTATTCAGGTGTTGGATGTTTGTATTGGACTATTTATTTTGGTGACCGATGGTTTATTCGACATGTAGTTTATTTTTATTCAGTTGATTTAATTCAGTCATGGTGTATGACTCATATTATCTTTCCGCATGTTATTGGTTGTTTAATTAAAAAGATAAAATTTGGCACCCACTTTTTGGAATATTAGGTGGTTAGTAAGTCTTAAAAAGGTTTTTGACAGTGATGCTAAGGATGAACCAACTGGGATTCCTATTTTAATTTGGTATAGGACTGATCATCCGGTATTTTATTAGGCGGGGTGTCACAATAGAGAAAATCTGTATATAGATTAAAAAGTAACCAATCAGAAATTTTGTTAGACACTTGGGAAGAAAATATATTTACGTATATGAATTTCAAGGGTAAAAAAGTATAGATTAGAAGAATATTGACATAAGGGAATAATACACATACATTGTGATGTATAGTTTATGAAGATGTCTAGCACAAATATTTATTTATTTTCCTTTTTTTTGAAATGTGAATTAATATAACAATAAAGGCCAATGCCCAACAAACAGACATAGAAGCCCAATCTTCAACTAAAACACAGTACAAACCGGTTGACAACTTCCGGGCCCATTTCACACACAATGGCCAAACTCTAATAATACACAACCTAAACTAAATACAAGTCTCCAATACGAATAACACACAAACACACCCTCACAACCTGATGCGATGAAAAATTTGTGTGCTATGTGTGTACCTACATGTCAAGTACAAGCCGGTCGCTCAAGTAATATACGGTAAGTCGGGGTACAATCCGCAGGGAATAGGACAAAAATCATGGCGACGACGACAAGATAGGTTTCTAAAATCTAGGCGATGACTCTCGAAAAGAAAAGAAAAGGAAAAAAAGGTGATGATTTTTATGAACATTTATACTTAACTTGAGAAACCTAACTAGCAAGGGCAACTTTAATTTAAAAGAAAGTAAAAACTGAAATTTTGATTCTCGAAAACTATTCGAAAAAATTGGAGTCGGGATCCAATCCCCCGAATCGTAGGTATTATCGTTAGATATAAAATTGTCAATAATTATATGCTTGATTAGAAGAAAACATTAATTAAAGGAAAGAACTAAATATGTGAAAATTTTACTTTGCACGATATATGGTCAATAATTAAATTAACGTGAATGATGAGAACATATATTATATCCTCAAACACTCCGGTTGCCTACGAAAAATGGAGTTAAGTAACCTATAATATTAGTCTCGATAAAACATCAAACTTAATAATTATATATATGATTATATCTGATTTTATATCAAACTCTCATACCTAGGTTGGGTTCATGTTCCCCAACTCTCTAACGATTTAGCTGGACATGTTTATATTAACTACGCATGCAATAAATAAATTTCATTAAGGCATGATGATTAAATAATGAGAAGAAATCATAAAAGTAAGATTACCAATGATAAAGAACGCAAAACATGCACAAGAACAAGCTTCAAAGGAATATAAAAAATTAACATACTCTTTATTGAAATTTGAATGCAAGAATCTCTTGAATTTGCTCCTAGATGTTCCTATTATTTTCTTGCCTTACAATCAATGAATATTATGATAAAAGACTCCTAGTAGCTATTTACAAAGGCTAGAAGTCGTTTTGAAGAGTCCCTAAACTCTAAGACTCATTTAGTTAAAAGATAGGAAATATATTAAAATCCTGCATCAGGTAAGCCAGACCCATTCGCTAAGGCAGGTGTGAACCCATTCGGACTGCGAATCGGTTTGCTTAGGTAGACGAACTGGTTCGGTCCAGGCTTCTGTCCAAATTTGCTTTCCTTGCTTGAGTTTCTCTTAATTATACTTTTTACCCCTAGAATTTCTTCTCAACTTCAAACGCGCATAACTTCTTCATCGTAGCCCGGATTGAGCTGTCATTTTTTTGTTATTCTTGTAATTTCAAGATCTTCAAATTTTCAGTTGGATCCTCCTCTGGGTTATGACTAAAAAATTACAAAAATACCCTTGAGTTCCTTTTCTTGCGATTCTTTCACCGTTTTGGCTTTTCTCTTCCATCCACTTGCACTAATTACCTGTAAAACAAGGGAGAAATACACAAAACATGAAATACTCACTAAAAAGGATTATTAACTTGAATATGAGATAAATTCAGGCTAAATGCAATGTACAATACCATAAAATTAAAAAAATTAAGGGGATAAATATAAAATATTTATGCCTAATCAAATCCCCCTAACATCGAACGTTGCTCATCCTGAGAAATGTAAAAGAATAAGAGCATGAGTTTAATGAACTTCTAAACAAATAATAGGATTGGATACCTCTTTCGTGGGCTAGTGATTGCATTTAGCGTATGCAACAAGACATTAAACCCCTAGGTTGCCTTAGTAGGATGAGTGGTGTCTTGTGAGGGTTTGTAATGAATTTA
Organism: Sambucus nigra; assembly: GCA_949130495.1. NCBI lineage: Eukaryota > Viridiplantae > Streptophyta > Magnoliopsida > Dipsacales > Adoxaceae > Sambucus > Sambucus nigra. Next base: position 302,062,021 of record OX422208.1, read on the forward strand.
TCTACAAAATTCGTTTGTGGACTACTCAAAGAAATTATCAAAATAATTAAAAATCGTACAATTTAAATTCTCAAAAAATAATCGCTTAAAATTTTTATTCGATAAATTTCAATTTATAGTGTGTGTGTGTGTTAAGCCGAAAAATTAAACCGCTAACTTTCATCGATTGGTAATTACGTTACTTTTCAAAAATTCTCTTCGATTCAATTTCTCATGGAATGCACTCACAAACGAATAACTCAGAATGTGACTTTTTAATATTGAAAAGAACTTTTGAGTTAACTTTTAACTCGAATTGATTTAATTACTCGAAAAAAGTATTGGCTAAAAAATCTCACTGGGTTAAAATCTCCACACTTATTCGTTAAATCGTCAATTTTCGCTCAATTTTCGTTTTTGATCAATTTCGGCTTAGTGCATTAGATTTTTACAAATTGAGACTTCAAGCACACATTTAGTGATATTTTTGAAGAATTTAAACTCCAAAATTTATTTATTTTGAAGAAAAATATTTTTTGTCTTTTTTCAAAACTTTTCAATTTTTTTAGAATTTTTTATTTATTTTAATTTTTAGACATTTTTCAAATTTTTTCGGCATTTTAAAATTTTTGAAGTTTAAAGACGCACAAGTACCCCCCAACTTAGACTTTTGTGTTGCCCTCAATCAAAAGAACTAATTGCGAAATAAAACGAACAAATATTAAAATGCAATATGACACTATATAACACCAACACACGACTCAAAAATACACAAAAAATGCACTTGATACGCATCGGGAGTGCGATGACCTCTCTCCTAAACTTACTCATTCCCTTATACAGGGTCCAAGAACATCGTCTCCACTTTTCCCCAATCATAAATCATAAGTCTGAATAATTGGGAATCGACCCAATAGAAAAAATGGGCACCTGGAAGCACACGATCAATGAAGTGAGTGAAATTATTGAGGTGGCCAATCGCCTTGTAGCATAATTATTCAGACTTGGAGAGACTATCATACTAAAATGTCGAATGGCGCACTAAGCCTAGAATGCCCTTAAACTCGATAATTTATGGATCGAGCTCTAAATCAGACGATACTTTACTTATGTCCTCAATCGCATTCGAGAACTCAAGTGGCATGCGTGGACGTTCAGAAAGATGGAATTGATCTATTCTATGTTTCCAGTTTCTCTCAACTAAGTGACAAAGTGAGTCCAATAGCGATTGGACTTCAACAGTGAGGTTCTCATCCATCGGCCCGAATTTTTTCTCAAAATTTTCCAGGCTCATATCTAAAGACAAATTAAGTGGCCAAGCACAAAGATCGATTGTGTCACTAACTTCATTCGCTCCTAGAATGTCTCTCGTCATATGCATCTCTCTACCAATCTCCGCATATTCTCTCTCACTCTCGATAGCCACCACTAAACATGCCTAATGTGGATCCTCAAAATTATTACCCTCAAATTGTTCGTGTACTACCTTCTAATTAAGATTTATATCGTGTGAATCATCCTCATCACCCGTTTGCTTGGTGATGTTAAAAATATTCGTTTCAAGTGTCATGTTCTCGACGTGAGTTGCATTTGCCCGTTACGCGTGTTGATTTATGCATTAGCCGTGGCTAAGAAACGGCAACCAAGAATAACGGGAACATGATAACTCAATGGGGAGGAGGGTTCCATGTCCCAAACGATAAAATCTTTCGGGATGTAGAAAGTGTCGACTTGGATGTTCACGTCCTCAACTATCCAGGGGTACCTTCATGGAACGATCTGCAAGTTGGAAATTAATTTTGGTAGGCTTAATATCTCCCAAATCAAGCTTTTCATAGATGGAATAGGGTAGAATTTGACATTCGCCCCTAAATCTAATAAAGCTCTCTCAATTTTATTATTTGCAATAATACACAAAATGGTGGGGGCTCCCGAATCTTTATACTTCAGTAGGAGGTTGCTCAAAATTATCGAACTCACATTTTGTGCAAGAAAAGTCTTATTTTTCACCTTGAACTTTCATTTCACTGTGAGCAAGTCCTTTAAGAACTTATCATACTTGGAAATTTTCTTTATCGTCTAAAAAAAGGTAGGTTTAACTTCACTTGCTTAAACACCTATAAAATGTAATCATGGGCAACCCCTTTAGGAGGAGGGACCAACCGTTGATGGTATGGTGAGGCTATAAGGGGTTTCACTACCACTTCGGGCCAAACCGTGTCTTATTTTCCACTATTTTTCAAGGGGGATTCTTCTACCTCTTGGGTGCCGGGCGAAACCTCCTTGACTTTTTGCACGTCATGCAACGGAGGTGACATGTCAAAAACTCTTACACTATGTAGAATGGTTACCGTATTACATTGATCTTGATTTTCATTGGGAGTAGAGCTAACGCAGTTTTGACCTTGGGAAGGTCGTTGGCCTTGGGCGGGAAACCTTCCCTTCTCTTTGACACTCAAGGAATATTGCAACTTACAAAGCGATGCCTTTAAGTCAGCAAAATTTTGAGCATTTCGGGCATTGATCGCTGTCTGAGTTTGCATAAATTGAGCAAGAGTGTCCTCGAGACTCTTCCACTGTTGGATCACATAAGGCACGAGAGGAGGCGCTTGCATGGGTGACACTTATTAATAAGGTGGGAGTGGTGGCGGTTGGTGGGTAACGTGTGGATTTGGGTTCATCACCATATTCAGTTGCCCATAACTAAAATCGGGATCATTTCTCCATGAGGGATTAAAAGAATTCCCGTGGGGTGCGTAAAAATTATACTTAAAAGCTCCTACCGCCTTAACTTGCTCTTGGAGCATAACTCTGTAGGCGAATATTGTCGGATATTATGTCCTACCTCACAAATAGCACAAATATCCTCCTTAATTTCTCGAGATGGGATAAATACATCTCTCTCCTTGCTTCTACCATATCCTCTAATCTCTTGGCTAATTGGTTAATTTGGATCTTCAACTCGACTTCCTTGTCCAAATGGTAGTCCGAATGAGGAAGGAGCTATGGATGTGTGTCCAGATTGTTGGGATCCAATGTCCCAATCTTGAGTAGTCTCTGCGACATAATTAAAATGGGCCTACACATCATCTGCATCTAACCCTAAGAACTCCCCCGGGCACATAGTTTTAACGAGTTGCTTGGAGCTTAGGCTAAGTCCATTATGAAAGTAAGAGATGAGTCTCCACTTCTAAAAGCCATGATATGGGTACATGGTAACTAACTCATTGAACCTTTCCTAACACTTATCAAAAGGCTCGTTATCATTTTTCTTAAAAGTCTGACTCTGATCCCGAATAGAGTTGGTCCTATGTGCAGGAAATAACTTACAGAGAAATTTAGCTTGCATATCTCACCACGTAGCTATCGAGTTCGATGCTAGTCATCAAAGCCAAGTCTTGTGTAACAACCTAGGTTTTTGAGCGGCTATTTTATATTATTTTTCCCGATGGGCTAATTTTATAAAATAGGGGAAGTGGGAGTAAATATTATTTCCCGTGAGATTTAGGGATAATATTTACTATGTTTTGTCTATTTATCGTTATGAGAAGGTAAATAGCATTTTATTGTGATATATTACGTCGTTGTATGTAAAACGACGGTTATGACCTATACTTTAAGTTGGGTAAAATTAATGAAATAAAATGAATTTAGAACATAAAATTTGTTCACATTTTCCCGAATGCCAAAATAGGGGGTGCAGTTGTTTTTAGAATAGTCGAGATAGTCAAAATAAGTGCCAAGTTGTATTTTTAAGATTTGGGCACTTTTTGTGGGTTATGACTCAATTATGTGGATACGAGTGATTTTAATGGTGTATTAACAATTAAAAGAGGATATTTATGTTTTAAGACCCGGTTAAGTCTCCCACCCCTTTATTTCCCTCATTCTTGTGTTAGAAGCCAAGAGAGAGAGAGAGAAGAGAGAGTTGGGAGAAATGGAGAGAAAGAGAGAGAAATGAAGATTTGAGGCCGGATTTCGTTGCTACCGGAGGAGGATCCGAGACTACAATCTCGAGGAAAGTTTATTACTTGCTATATGTTGATTTAATGTGATAAATTTCATGTGTAGTTAAGTTTTGGAGATTTAAACCCTAAATCTTAGTTTTATCTTGATTTGAGGAATAAATATTAGTTAGTAATTGTGTAGAAATGATTTGGGAACAATTATTGTTGTTAACGTTGGAAGAAATCAAGGTTTGGGGTTTTTGGGATTTTAGGGTTCATACAACCCGTAACCCCAACTGGGCAAATTCCCAGGGCCGAATCGATTCGGCTCCCAGACGAATCGATTCGGTTAAGGGGTAGGTTACAGGTCTGGGAGACCGAATCGATTCGAGTTAAGATCGAATCGATTCGGCTATTACAGAATGTCAGTTTTTGCTCACCGAATCGATTCGGCTTTTAGGCAAATCGATTCGCAAGGGCAAATCAATTCGGCCCAAGGGGCGAATCGATTCGGTTACCCTGTTTTTGTGAGTTTTTCCTAGTTTGATTTTTAGCCCTTTTTCTTTTAGGTCCAGGGTTTAGGGACCTTCCTTTGGGAAGTAATGGGGAGTCCTAGAGGGATGTTTAGGGTAGACTAATGTCCTAGGATAAAATGGGATAATTGGGCTTACCCCGAGGGCTAATTTGTGTAGGTTAATATCCGAAAGATATAGGAAAGTTAACCTAAAGATAAATTGGAGATAAAATGTTAATGTTGGGATTTTTGGGAGTCTATTATTGATGAAGACTCACTTTGATGGTTCATGGAATTAGATGAAATCTTGGAGACTAGTTTGAGGATAATGACACTTCGGGTCTTAGGTCATTAATAAAATATGACACTAAGAATTAGAAAGACATATGCTAATGTGTAGTACTAAAAGAAATAAGTACAAATGATTTTGAGAATGTAAAAGTGAACGTTTTCAAAAGGAAAAAGTAATGTTTTTCATAAATGTTAATTTATGATTACACACCTCTCTAAATCGCTATCATAAGGGAAGTTGCGCGCGCGTCGTGAAACCCCCTGCTAATGAATGCAGGGTGGATATAGTCCCTAGGCCATATGGGCGTTTATTATACTGCTCTGGTTAGGAGATTCTGGATGTGGTCTTGACTTTCCCGCAGGCATATGACCGCTTCCCGACGTTTGTCAGGTTCCCAGGTTGTCTTGTTTGATGGGCCCTGGAAGTTAATAGCCATTTAGGGGGGCGTCCAGTGGGGAAACGCGGAGGGATGGTCTTAGATAAATTTAAAGCAATCCATGATAATGAATTGACTTTAATTACATTTCCCGGATGGAAGAAGGGAAATGGGATATATGGTTTGGCTTCGGATACATTTCCCGGATGGAAGAAGGGAGATGGAAGCATATGGTATACAAAAGTATTTTTATGATAATAAAAATGACTTTTGATTACACTTACCGAATGGAAGAAGGGAAGTGGGATTTTATGAAAAGGTAAATCATTTTTATGATAATAAAACTTGCTTGAAAAATGTATTTTTCCTGGATGGAAGAAAGGAAATAAAATTGGTAAAGAAATTATTGAAATGAAATTAATTGGTAAATATTCGTTAAAATGTTGTACCATTTATGCATATTCCTAAAGAAAGAAATTAGGAATTGTGCCATTACATGATGGATGGATTTATTTATGTTTTTGAGTAGCTGTAGATGGTTTCCCATTTATGTATATATAAATTCTGTGCTGAGGGTCTAATTGGATCTCGACGATCAACCTTGCCTAGAAAGTAGTGTATCGAGGGGGGGGGGGGGTTCCTTGTTTGGATTTCGCTTTGCGAGACACCCCACTCACGAATAAGGCATAGTGTTGAGACTGGAGAGAAGTTTAGCCCTTAGCACTATGTTAAAGGAAATTAAATTAGATGATTGTATTCATCAATATTGTACTTAGGGTCTAATGGATCTCGATGATCGACCTTGCCTAGTAGTAGTGTATATGGGGGGTTCGTTGTTTGGATTTCGCTTTGCGAGACACCCCACGCACGAATAGGGCATAGTGTTGAGAATGGGGAGAAGTTAGTCCTTAGTACTTGGGTTAACTAGAGCATCATCATTGATATTGCGTTAGGATGCTTTTAGAATGAGAGGTGAGAAATATTATTGTTAATTGCGAGAGAAGTACGCACTTAACTGTCATGCATTCCAGTCACATGGGAGTCATATCAAACCGGGCCTTGACCCGTCTATATTTCTTTGTTTCTGCATATTCTCTTTGCCGTACAGGTGCTCTACCGCATGGACACCCGTATTTACATTTCCATTCTGGTTGTCATGGAGCTACAACATATTGCGGGTGTTGTAGGTTATTTGTATTAGACGCTTCTTCCCATTGTACTCTAGTCATGTTCAGTTTATTTATTCGGGAGTGTGGCCCAAAGCATTGTACAAATTTATTATAATGTAATATTTAATGTGTAATACTCGGTGTAATTATTTGTATTGGTCTGTTCACCGACAGCTTATTCGGTGATTATGTAGTATATTGTCATTCTGTATTATTGGTTTTTGATATCCACCGTTTTTGCAAATGGGATTGTCTAAGTGTTTTTCTTTTACTTTCAAAATTTTAAATTTGACAGTACGTTTTCTAAAATGATTGGTGGTTATCTCATGCTATTATTTTAATCGACAATTATGCTGAGAATGGACCATCTATAATTCCTGTGATTATTAGAGTATTGGGCTGGCCACTTATTATTTTAGTAGGCGGGTTGTCACAGATGGTATCAGAACATCAGGTTCTAGAGTCCTTAGGAATATCTGCAGATGTATTTTTCTTTCAGCATTACTTCTGATTTGATATGGAGCCCTAAGATTAAGATCGTTGATCTCTCTTATGAGATTTTGTTCTTCTGTTATGAGATGAGAACCCCGAAAATCTTTTGCGCGTTCGTGTGAGGCTCGTAAGTTGTCAGACGTAGGGCGTCTGGGATGCCGTTGCGAAGGCGTCATGAGATGGGATTACTGAGAGCTGCAAGTTGTAGTCGGGGACGAGGGTCGCTTTAGAGGCCGCTCCCTCCGTAGCATTATTTTAATATTGCTACCGTGACTTCTAAGTATAGTAGATAGAGTTTTCCAAGTACCGCTACAAGTAGAGAGTAGTACTAAGTTTGGGGATTCCAAGCTACATTAAGTTGGAGTTGAGAGGTCCTTGACGAGGACCACCTGTTGAGGCCCGGTCGGATGGAGAAAGTGTAATCTCATTCGGTGAGAACATAAGGCCCGAGATTTTTGGCCTAGAGAAGGGTATAGAAATGCCCAGGTGCAAATATTGGAAGGAAATCTTTCACCCATAGAAGTAAGATTGAAATGGCGGATATGGTAGTCGCCTTATTTTGGTGGAACGGGAGGTTTTTGCCCATAGAGAAACCTGTTAGACATTTTCAACAGCGAGTTTCTCTGGGATATCAGGAATGATGAGAAAGTAGATTCTCAGATATTCACGCGAGGTTCGGTCAGAGGCCGACTGTGAATAAAGGGTGTTACGGTTAAGGAAGTTGTGCACCGAAATAAGATTGGTGCAAGGGAGTGAGAGTCTTTCTATGGAAACGATAGGCTCACAAGTAAGTGTTGCTAACGCTTTTGGAAAAGTAGTGTTCGTGAGACCCCAACGGTGGACATCCACCCGGGGAAGACTCATTGAACTAAGACTCGGGAGGCTAGTAGAATGTTCTCTTTGCTAAAGAAGTTAAGGGAACTACGTGAGTAATCGCCAGAGTAGTTAGAGATGGTGTAGTCTTGTATTAACCCTAGATTCGGGTGTGTATATTGAGTTTGTGGTGGTAACCATGTTATTATACAGAGTACCTATATGGCTTCCATGGTAAGGAAGTTCTATATTTTTTTTCGCTCGTTATTAAGCGAGTGGGGATATTTTAGAGGCGCATTTGTGGTATGTGCCACTCGTATTATATGTAATATGTGAGTGGAGATGTTCTTGGTTGGGTTGGTTCGATATCAAGCAAATAAATTGCGAGGATATCCTATTTCTAGTTCTAGAGAGGACTAGTTGTTCTATAATATCTCACCTAGATATAGGATTGAGACTTTATAGAGGTGGTTTACGGTATGTAGATAGTTTTCATTTCTTGTTTTGTTTGTTTTCTTTGATTGCTTGATTTATTGTATGCTTTGTTTGTTAATGTTGTTGCCTTATCTCCACGACCAACAAGTTAAGGGGATTGTGTCAGAGGGGTTCCTTGTTTGGATTTCGCTTTGCGAGACACTCCGCGCATGAACCTTAACGACGTTGGGAGTGGAGAGATGCTATATTTATTTTCCTTTTTCTTTCTTTTTATGGTTGGGTGCTGTGTTGGAAGGTTTAGCCGAGAATCACATAAATGAGTGATGGGAGGGCTAATTTGATGTGCAATATATGAGCACTGTGATAGTTTTTCCTCTGATCGATGTGGGGAAGACTAAAATATGAAAGTCGGATAGAGACTTATGATTATGCCTTAATGAGAAGGCCATGTAAAAAGATGTATGTATATTGGGATAAAGTAATTATGGCATCTTACAGAAAGTAAATGCCTCAGTTGATTGTTATGGTATAAGTGCATTATTAGAGTTAGCATTAGAGCTTTAGCGGTCCTGATCATGTGTCTTCGACCGTTACTTCTCGACGACCGATGATGCGAGGTAGTAGTGTAATGGGAGGGTTCCTTGTTTGGATTTCGCCTCGGCGAGACGTCCCACGCATGAAACCAAGCTAATGTTGGAAGTCGGGAAAGGTCTTGGACACTAGGGGCATAATTAGTATTATATTTATATGACTTCAATAGGGTGTAGATCGACTTTAGGATTTTTAGGACGTAAGGCCCTTAAGTCATGCGATATTTATTTTAGGAAGGTGATAGGGAGTTGACCACAATAGGTTTGTGGGTTATCTCTAAGCGGGATAGGATCTCGAGTGATTCGAAACCTCAGGACGTAGATGGTGGGGCCTCTCGTCGATAGAGTGTTACATTGGTAGCCTATCTTTTGGGGAGTTAAAAGGAGGAGTTGAATTTTACTCCTGCACTTGTGTTGTTAAGTTAGAGAGTGGATTTAACGAACGAGTCTTTTCCAGGAACGGAAAGTATTAATACGGGCGCATGGACCCATTGTTTATGTGTCTCACAAACGTAACCTTCATGAGAAGTGTTATCCCCCGCTTGATTTTGAGTTCATAGCGGTAGTATTCGCCTTAACGAAATAAAGGAACTACTTCCTGGGAAGGAAATTTGGTCTTTTTACGAGCAACAAGTTGGAGTTCGTAAAGGACTATCAATTGGAAATTCCCTTTCGCTAAGGAAATGCGGATGGTATAGTAGGTGCGCCAGGTAGAATACCGTCGGAGAGTAATGGAGGCATAGAATGCCAAGTGGAACGAGCTTAACTGCGGGGATGATTTAGTAGGAGCGTTCATGTCCATGGTTGATTGATTCACTTACTAGTGAGAAGAGACTAGTGGTGGCGCGGGGAAGGATGGGAGTAGTGGCTTTTATGGATAGAACTTCCGTATAATAGTTATGGAACTTCCGTATAATAGTTATGGGAGTAGTGGCTTTTATGGATTATTTTCTATAAGTATGGGGCTGTGTGTGTGGCCTAGTATAGTTGGCTGTGTGCCTTGCCTGTTCGTTGGAATGTAACTAGCGGATAGTATATTTTTTGGACTTGGAGTGGTCCGGGACCATTTCCTTAATGATTAGGCTCATTGAGCCATATGCTTTCAAGGGATCCGCCAATGCGAATAGGAGTAAGTAGTGTTGGGTGAGCGATTATAAGTTAGTATAGTTATCCCCTAGTAAGGGTGTAACGTGTTTCGGGAAGTGAGGCAATTTGTGTCGAGATGTGTAGTTTCTCCTTCCGTAGTAGAACGGTAGGATTGATAGTTCGTGAGGAACGATTTGGTGCTATGTTAAAGCATGATGATGTGGACTAAGATCGAATAGTAATGACCTTAGTCTGAGTCCTATGGGGACACCGCACTGCCGGGGGGTTTTCTAGTATGATAGCACGATAGTTCGGTATAGTATACTCTTGTTATGATTATGGGGTACACCTGAATTTTGAGGGCAAAATTCCCTTCTAAGGGAAGGAGTATGTAACAACCCAGGTTTTTGAGCGGCTATTTTATATTATTTTTCCCGATGGGCTATTTTATAAAATAGGGGAAGTGGGAGTAAATATTATTTCCCGTGAGATTTAGGGATAATATTTACTATGTTTTGTCTATTTACCGTTATGAGAAGGTAAATAGCATTTTATTGTGATATTTTACGTCGTTGTATGTAAAATGACAGTTATGACCTATACTTTAAGTTGGGTAAAATTAATGAAATAAAGTGAATTTAGAACATAAAATTTGTTCACATTTTCCCGAATGCCAAAATGGGGGGTGCGGTTGTTTTTAGAATAGTCGAGATAGTCGAAATAAGTGCCAAGTTGTATTTTTGAGATTTGGGCACTTTTTGTGGGTTATGACTCAATTATGTGGATACGAGTCATTTTAATGGTGCATTAACAATTAAAAGGGCATTTATGTTTTAAGACCCGGTTAAATCTCCCACCCCTTTATTTCCCTCATTCTTGTGTTAGAAGCCAAGAGAGAGAGAGAGAGAGAAGAGAGAGTTGGGAGAAATGGAGAGAAAGAGAGATAAATGGAGATTTGAGGTCGAATTTCGTTGCTACCGGAGGAGGATCCGAGACTACAACCTCGAGGCAAGTTTCTTACTTGCTATATGTTGATTTAATGTGATAAATTGCATGTGTAGTTAAGTTTTGGAGATTTAAACCCTAAATGGGTCTTTGTTGATTTTGAGGATTTAACCCTTAAATCTTAGTTTTAACTTGATTTGAGGAATAAATATTAGTTAGTAATTGTGTAGAAATGATTTGGGAATAATTATTGTTGTTAATGTTGGAAGAAATCAAGGTTTGGGTTTTTTGGGATTTTAGGGTTCATACAACCCGTAGCCCTAACTGGGCAAATTCCCAGGGCCGAATCGATTCGGCTCCCAGACTAATCGATTCGGTTAAGGGGTAGGTTACAGGTTTGGGAGACCGAATCGATTCGAGTTAAGATCGAATCGATTCGGCTATTACAGAATGTCAGTTTTTTCTCACCGAATCGATTCGGCTTTTAGGCGAATCGATTCGCAAGGGCGAATCGATTCGGCCCAAGGAGCGAATCGATTCGGTTACCCTGTTTTTGTGAGTTTTTCCTAGTTTGATTTTTAGCCCTTTTACTTTTAGGTCCAGGGTTTAGGGACCTTCCTTTGGGAAGTAATGGGGAGTCCTAGAGGGATGTTTAGGGTAGATTAATGTCCTAGGATAAAATGGGATAATTGGGCTTACCCCGAGGGCTAATTTGTGTAGGTTAATATCCGAAAGATATAGGAAAGTTAACCTAAAGATAAATTGGAGATAAAATGTTAATGTTGGGATTTTTGGGAGCCTATTATTGATGAAGACTCACTTTGATGGTTCATGGAATTAGATGAACTCTTGGAGACTAGTTTGAGGATAATGGCACTTCGGGTCTTAGGTCATTAATAAAATATGACACTAAGAATAAAAAAGACATATGCTAATGTGTAGTACTAAAAGAAATAAGTACAAATGATTTTGAGAATGTAAAAGTGAATGTTTTCAAAAGGAAAAAGTAATGTTTTTCATAAATGTTAATTTATGATTACACACCTCTCTAAATCGCTATCATAAGGGAAGTTGCGCGCGCGTCGTGAAACCCCCTGGCTAACGAATGCAGGGTGGATATAGTCCCTAGGCCATATGGGCGTTTATTATACTGCTCTGGTTGGGAGATTCTGGATGTGGTGGTCTTGACTTTCCCGCAGGCATATGACCGCTTCCCGACGTTTGTCAGGTTCCCAGGTTGTCTTGTTTGATGGGCCCTGGAAGTTAATAGCCATTTAGGGGGCGTCCAGTGGGGAAACGCGGAGGGACGGTCTTAGATAAATTTAAAGCAATCCATGATAATGAATTGACTTTAATTACATTTCCCGGATGGAAGAAGGGAAATGGGATATATGGTTTGGCTTCGGATACATTTCCCGGATGGAAGAAGGGAGATGGAAGCATATGGTATACAAAAGTATTTTTATGATAATAAAAATGACTTTTGATTACACTTCCCGGATGGAAGAAGGGAAGTGGGATTTTATGAAAAGGTAAATCATTTTTATGATAATAAAACTTGCTTTAAAAATGTATTTTTCCTATATGGAAGAAAGGAAATAAAATTGGTAAAGAAATTGTTGAAATGAAATTAATTGGTAAACATTCGATAAAATGTTGTACCATTTATGTATATTCCTAAAGAAAGAAATTAGGAATTGTGCCATTACATGATGGATGGATTTATTTATGTTTTTGAGTAGCTGTAGATGGTTTCCCATTTATGTATATATAAATTTTGTGTTGAGGGTCTAATTGGATCTCGACGATCAACCTTGCCTAGAAAGTAGTTTATCAGGGGGGTTCCTTGTTTGGATTTCGCTTTGCGAGACACCCCACGCACGAATAGGGCATAGTGTTGATACTGGAGAGAAGTTTATCCCTTAGAACTATGTTAAAGGAAATTAAATTAGATGATTGTATTCATCAATATTGTACTTAGGGTCTAATGGATCTCGACGATCGACCTTGCCTAGTATTAGTGTATATGGGGGGTTCCTTGTTCGGATTTCGCTTTGCGAGACACCCCACGCACGAATAGGGCATAGTGTTGATAATGGGGATAAGTTAGTCCTTAGTACTTGGGTTAACTAGAGCATCATTGATATTGCGTTAGGATGCTTTTAGAATGAGAGGTGAGAAATATTATTGTTAATTGCGAGAGAATTACGCACTTAACTGTCATGCATTCCAGTCACATGGGAATTATAACAAACCGGGCCCTGACCCGTCTATATTTATTTGTTTTTGCATATTCTCTTTGCCGTACAGGTTCTCTACCGCATGGACACCCGTATTTACATTTCCATTCCGGTTGTCATGGAGCTACAACATATTGCGGGTGTTGTAGGTTATTTGTATTAGACGCTTCTTCCCATTGTACTCTAGTCATGTTCAGTTTATTTATTCGGGCGTGTGACCCAAAGCATTGTACAAATTTATTATAATGTAATATTTAATGTGTAATACTCGGTGTAATTATTTGTATTGGTCTGTTCACCGACAGCTTATTCGGTGATTATTTAGTATATTGTCATTCTGTATTGTTGGTTTTTGATATCCACCGTTTTTGCAAATGGGATTGTCTAAAGTGTTTTTTTCTTTTACTTTCAAAATTTTAAATTTGACAGTCCGTTTTCTAAAATGATTGGTGGTTATCTCATGCTATTATTTTAATCGACAGTGATGCAGAGAATGGACCATCTATGATTCCTGTGATTATTAGAGTATTGCGCTGGCCACCTATTATTTTAGTAGGCGGGTTGTCACATCTTGGCCTTGTCCTTAAGTGAAAAAGGGAAAATCTTGAGGTGCCCTACATCTTGAGTGCAAGATTGATCGTTAAACATCTCGCACGCCTCCTCGAACTCTTTAATGTGGAGATAAGGTGTCTCTGACTCCATATCGTGAAAACTTGGGAGTATCTAAATCATCCCATTCCTAAAGTGGAATTGCCCTGTATTATACGGGAATATAATGCATCCCGGAGTGACAGTTCGCTCGGGATATAAGAGGTCTCTTATGGGGAAGTATGACATCACTCCCTCTACCGTTCCAAAACTAGCATGATCAGACATCGCGCTCACACTTGTAGAATCACTTTTCTTTTCAGAGTTCCAAGATGTTCAACTCGCGGTGTGACTACTCGGTGCTGGAGGTGGTACCCAGAAATTAGGAGTGTTTGGAGTGTTATTGTTAGGGAGGGGGGGGGGGGGGGGGGGAATATAAGGCTTGGAATTTGGATTGGGCTTAGTATTTTTCATTTAAAGCTTTGAGAGAATATATATGTATATTTTGTGGATTTTTTGGATCTTTTGATTTTTTTGAATTTTTGAGAGTTTAGATTTTTTTTTGGATTTTTAGGATTTAAAGTCAAATTCTTAGAATAATTTGACCTAACCTAGTGTGTCTATCGAGTTTCCCGGCAACGGTGCCAAAAACTTGATGCGATGAAGAATGTGTGTGCTATGTGTGTACATACGGCTCAAGTGCAATCCGGTTGCTCAAGTAAAAATGGTAAGTCGGGGCCGAATCCGCAGGGAATAGGATGAAAATCGCGACGACGACAAGGCATGCTTCTAAAATCTCGGCGACGACTCACAAAAAGAAAAGAAAAGGTGATTATTTTTGTGAATATTTCTACTTAACTATAGAAACCTAACTAGCAAGTGCAATTTTAATTTAAAAGAAAGAAAAAATTGAAATTTTGATTTTAAAAAACTATTCGAAAATATTGGAGTCAGGATCCAATCTCCCTAACCGTAGGTATTATCGTTAGATATAATTTTTTAAGTAATTACATACTTAATTAGAATAAAACATTAATTATGCCAAAGCACTAAATATGTGAGAATTTTACTCCGCACGATATTTAGTCAATAATTGAATTAACGTGAATGACGAGATTATCGACACATATATTGTATCCTCAAACAATTCGGTTGCATGAGATAAATAGAGTTAAGAAACCTATAATATTAGCCTCGATAAAATATCAAACCTAGTAATTATATATATGATTATATCTGATTTTATATCAAACTCTTATACCTAGGTTGGGTTCATGTTCCCCAACTCTCTAACGATTTAGCTGGACATGTTTATATTAACTACACATGCAATAAATGAATTTCATGGAGGCATGATGATTAAATAATGAGAACAAAGCATAAAAGTAAGATTACCAATGATGGAGAATGTAGAATATGCACAAGAACAAGCTTTAAAGGAATATTGAAAATTAACAAACTCTTTATTGAAATTTGAATGCAAGAATCTCTTGAATTTGCTCCTAGCTGGTCCTATTGTTTTCTTGCCTTACAATTAATGAATATTATGATAAAAGACTCGTAATAACTATTTATAAAGGTTAGAAGTCGTTTTGAAGAGTTCCTAAACTCTAAGACTCATTTTGCTAAATGATAGAAAAGATATTAAAATCCCGCTTCGAGTAAGCCGAATCCATTTACTAAGGAAGGTGTGAATTCATTCGGACTACGAACCGTTTCTCTTAGGCATCCAAGATGGTTCGGTCCAGGATTCTACCCAAGTGTGCTTTCCTTGCTCAAATTTATCTTAATTATATTTTTTGCCCCTAGAATTTCTTTTCAACTTCAAACGAGCATAACTTCTTCACTGTAGTTCGGATTGAGGTGTCGTTTTTTCGTGTATTCTTGTGATTTCAAGCTATTTAACTTTTCAGTTGGCTCCACCACTGCGTTTTGGCTAAAAAATTATGAAAATAACTTTGACTTCCCTTTCTTGCAATTCTTTCACCATTTCGGTTTTTGTTTTCCATCCACTTGGACTAGTTACCTGTAAAATGAGAGAGAAATAGACAACACACGTAATACTCACCAATAAAGGTTGGTATCATAAATATGAGATAAATGGGGGCTAAATGAACTGTACAGGACCGTAAAAATTCTATAATTAAGGGGATAATAATGAAATATTTATGCCTAATCGCAACCCAAATAAAAAAAGCCCAAATCGACATGACTCTATGACTGACGTACCTCAGCACGTGTAAGAAAAGAAAAGCAACATGTTAACACAGACACAACTCAAAACCACATGTACAATGGAACCAAACATACCACTAATAGGAACCAAGTAATTAAATCCTTGTTGTCCGCTACAGATGGAGAAAAACAAACATCATCGATCTATCTCACAAATGAACAATTCCACGAAGATCAAAGGGAGAAAATAAGAAACTAATGAAAAACTCCAAACCAAGGTTATCCATGGAAGCACCTGCATCTCAACAATATCCATAAAAAAACTTGTCTACGACCAATATTTCATTTGATGTTTTGAGAAAACCAAAAAATAACGTGGATTAATCAATGTCCCAAATCGGTATATTTGCAAATGAACATCCATAACCTTTGGATACTCTCATATAGCTTAATAAAATAACAAAATTAGTCAACAATGATATGAAGAAAATAACAAAATCAACAACATGGGAAATTGTTTTTTGGTTGTCTCGGAGAGAGTGGAGAAATCTATAAATAGGAAAATTGGGGGGAATGAATGGCCGAGAATATGAAGGGTGAGGGGAAGAAAATAGATTTGTTTAATGAGAGAGAGTGTGTGATAAATGGGTTGTAAATCTTCCAAGTTAATTAATGGGTTATTATTGACACATGGTAAGGCAATGACTGAAGGCTATGGGTAAAGGACAAAGAGGTGAAAAATAGAGGTGCCGTGTGGAGCGCTACATAAATAGAAAAATTCATTGCACCCTTCCATTTTAGAGTTATTATATAGATATCAAATTAAATAAGGTACAATGGTAATGGATGTGATGTTCACCAAGTATAAAAACTATTCTTAATATGAAATGTACAACACAAATTAGACATTGCATCTTCCTTAAGCAAACTCTGTTATTAATCACTTGTACCTTATATGCGTTTTCCCAAACTAGGGTTGTTCAAGATCATAAATCAAATCGATGAAATCGATTGATCAAATCCAATTAGAAAATATTTTAAAGAAAACCCGATCTTAATTGGACCGATTAGGGTTGTATATGCAAGAACCAATGATATCGATCCAACTCGACTATATATATAAATATATTAAAAAGGGGATTTTTGGAAAAGGTCCAATTCAACTCAAAAGTGTGTAAAAATAGGACACACCACACAATTTTATAAATTTACTCCTTGTACTAAAAAGACCATGAAAAATGGCCAATACACCATTTTACTACTCATATGGGAAAAACCATCAAAATTTTTAAGATTCCATAACTTCAAATCTACAAATCCAAAATTTACAAAATTTATATATTTGAATTCTAGTCATCGAGATCTATCCAACAACGCCCATAATCGATATTTTTTGACAAAAAATCGAAGTAAATAAATTTATTATTTCACTAAAACCTCCATTTTTCCAGCGAAAGCTCCATTTTTCTGGCGCTGGTAATGGTACCGCTGGAGTGTACCAAAAAAATAAAAGAAATAGATGAAGAGAGAGAGAAACAATCGACGAGGATTTTGACGTTCCAACGAGAATTTCGGTGGGTAGGGTGGGGTGGAGGTGTTTATTTGTAGAATGAGTTTTAAATGCTTATGGTTACGGGTATAAAAATAAATATCTGTTTAAATAAAACAAATAAACTTACCAGTACTCCTACCTCTAAAGGGACCACATAAATAAATTTTATTGTTCCACAGGGACTATGTTTATAAACCTAGAAAGAAGTATCCTATAAATCCAAATATAGGATGGAACAAGACCTTGAGCTTAATTCTCTATATTAAAAAATTGATGTCATAATTTTATTGGTTATAATATTTGATTAGTTTATAGTCTTAGGGACCTTGACATTTATATTAGGTTTAGATGACAAATATTGAATTTTGTTGTTTTGAATTGAAGGATTGGATTGAATATATTATATTAAATTAAATCCAAAGCCAATTCAATTATGATTTAATAAAGCACATATTAGAGGAATGACAACTATTATTAAATCCTATCCAATCACAACAAGAAAAATGGTTATTAGGGACGGGGGTATTGGGACGATCGTGTTAGTTTGTCTGTTAAAAGTACCATTTGGGACGGATTTTAGGTACCGACCCTTAAATTAGAGTTACATTTTTAGCATTTTTTTTCCAGACAAATATAAAGGATGGATTTTATAAACCGTCCCATTTGGTATAACTTATATCACAGATTTATAAAATCGTCCCTTTTGATAAATCATAAAAGGTACGGACAATAAAAATTGTCCCATTTGGTATAGCTTATAACACATAAAATTCGTCCAATTTGATAAATTGTAAAAGGGACACAAAAAACCCGTCCATTCTGATAAATTACAACTAGGTTTTATTTTTCTTCTTTCATTTTCCCACTACTTTTCCCATATTTCTCTCTCTCTCCCTCCTTCCCCATTCGATGACCCCCTATCCTTGCTTATCCCAACCCTAACCCACTTCCCCTGGTTAGCCCCACCCCGCCCCTATATATATATACGACAATTTATATATGTATATATACAATTTATATAAGCTTTTAGTTGAACTTGAGGCAAATAAGGGAAGAACTTATGGACAATTAGATTATTTAATTTGGATGTATAAATCTAGGTTTAATGAGAGAATGAAAATATGAGAAGTTGTCACAAAATAATAAATAAATACATTAAACTCTTTGTATGTATCCTAAATTACAAACCATGATTGAGATAATTTGGTTTTAGATCTTACAAGTGACATGTAAACCAACAAAATGTAAATTAGCAGCGAATTACTTTAAAAATTAATGGAAATAGGAGACGTTACAACATAACATGCGATAATGAACAATTTTTTCATTGGGCCGACAACACATGTGTTGTCGAATAGCTTCATGTCATAAGTACATAATGTACATACGAATACATGCGGGAAGAAATTTAAAATCGTCCCATCGTTATGGGTTATACCTAGTTTATATATATGTACACAATTATTATTTTAATTCAATTGGATCTCTCTCTGTCTCTCCCACCTCTCTCTCTCTCTCTCTCTCTTTACACACACACACACACACACACATAAAGATTGTATTTAGATGCAATCGGGTGTTTATTTATTCATCTTTTTATTATACGTATTTTTGTTGAAGCCAAAATCGTTTGAATATTTAGGCTAAACGATATAAAGAATTTTTTTATTTAGTATCTATTATTAATGTATGTGATTGAGGGTGTACAAGAAAATTTAACTCATAATTTAAATTAACCGTTTTAGCAGGTTGATTTTTTTCCCGATATGTAATATGGGTTCAATAAGATCAATATGGATAAGAGTTGGACCAGAGGAGATAGGACCACATGAGCGTACACTGATGGAGTTGAAATCTTTATTGATTTTACATATAGAAATAAGGATATTCTTCCTTCTAGAATCAAATTCCCATGTAATAGATGTGTGAACCGTGTCCACTATAACTGACAAACTATAAGGGGTCATATATAGATGTATGGTTTTGAAAAGAGTTACAAAAATTGAATTTATCATAATGTTTGGTTATTTTAATATCAATGTAAATAATTTTAGCGATGGTATGGTTGTTGATGATGCATTAGAAAATTTGAACTCGGGGTAAACATTTCCCGATGATAAATTCAATTTTTGTAACTCTTTTCAAAACCATACATCTGCAATGGTTTAAGAAGGAAGGGGAATTCCGTGTAGAGAGAAAAATATGGGCAATGAAGAAGAACCTAACATCAAAGATCACGACATGCCTAACACAAACTTGCCATAATATTTTAGACTTTTAAAAGACGCACATAATGAGTTGTATGAGAATTTTCCTAAGGACATTATCGAGTTGTCATTTGTTGTTGAACTATTGCACCTGAAATAACTAAATGGATGGACAAATAGTTCTTTTACGATGTTGAAGTCATTTTTGCAGAAGGTGTTCCCCAAAGCCAAGATTCCAAAATCCTTCTATTAGGCTAATAAATTAACAAAAGAGTTAGGATTTGAGTATGAAATGTGGTATGCATGTCCTAATAATTATATGTTGTTTCAAAATGGGAGAGAGAATCTTGAAAAATGCAAAACTTGTAGGGCTTCTAGGTTAAAAAATGACTTTAATGGTGGTGAGGGTACAAAAGTATCAGCGAAAAAGGTAAGGTATTTTACTTTGAAGTCGAGATTACAATTATTGTATTGGTCATCGTATACTGCTCCACTAATGAAGTGGCACAGTGATGAATGCATCGATGATAACATGATGAGACATCCCGCTGACTCCCTTGCATGAAAGACATTTGATGAGCGAAATCCATCTTTTGGAAGTGATTGACGCAATGATAGGATTATGTTAAACATTGATGGATCCAATATGTTTGGAAATATGAGAATTGATCATAGTACTTGACCTATTATGCTAATGGTATCAAACTTTCTCCATGGTTGTGTATAAAACAACGCCACTTAATTTTGCCTGTTCTTATTATCGAACCAAAAGAGCCCCGTGATAAAATTGATGTTTGTTTACAACTACTAATTTATAAGTTGAAAGATTTATGGGCTAATGGGGTACGTACTTATGATGAATCAACAAAATGATTTTTTTCGTTACATGCTGTGTTGTTATGGACAATTAGCGATTTTCCTGCTTATGCCATGTTATCAGGATGGAGAAGAAAAGGTGAATTTTCTTATCCTTATTGCAATGAGGATCATCAAGATATACTATTAAAGAATAGTCATAAGTACTATTAATGGGATCATTGTTTATTCTTACCAATACGACATAAATTTCAAAAAGAAAAAGTTACATTTAATATCAAGGTTGATACGAAACCACCACTATTGAAACTAACTAGATCACAAGTTCTGCAATAATTAAATGAGCTTGACATTATAACCGTGTATAAGAAAGAAGACGTGTTTAGAAGAATAATAAGAGACCAAAACGAAATTGAGCTTACAAAACAATCTAAAGGTAATATTCCGAAAAAAATATTGAATTGGAAGAAGTAAAGTATCTTTGTTGAATTTCAGTATTGGGAGCATAATTTGATCCTCCATAGTCTTTATGTCATGTATATGGAGAAAAAATTATGCGGCAATGTTCTTTTTACATTGTTGTGGATCAAAGGAAAAACAAAGGAGTATTTAAATGCTCGAACATATCTCAAAGAAATGAGTATTTGGCGAGAGATACATCCTCAACTGCACGGAGCAAATCTATCATATGTGACCCCATCAGAGTTTACGATGAGCAACAAAGAAAAGGATATTTTTTCAAAAGTGTTGCTGAATCTCAAAGTTCTATATGGTTATTCATCAAATATTTCACTATGCTTGAACCCTCAAAAGAGAAGCATTTGGGGACTTTAGAGTCATGACAATCATATTCTAACGTAATAACTTTTCTCGATAGTTGTACGTAGGGTATTGACAAAGCATGTTGTCAAAGCTTTAGTTGTATAAATTAATTGCTTTGCGATACTATGCTCAAGTGTAAATAATTTATCTGACTTGGAGAAATTTGAAGATCGTATGGCTCTTGATTTATACAGTCTTGGGAAAATATTCCCAAGAGGATTTTTTGATATGTTGGAACATTTTCCCATACATTTGACTAATGAACTATTGATTGTCGGGTCGGTGCTTTACCGGTTGATGTATCCAATGGAAAGGTATCTACACACATTGGAACTCTATGTGTGGAATCATTCCCATCTTGAGGCCTCAATTGCTAAGTCGTATTTTTAGAAGGGTTCATGACCTTTTGCTCAAGGTACTTCGATGATAATGTAGAAACCAAGTCTAGTTGACCTATTAGAACATATGATAAAGGTAATGAATCTGGTCGCGTTATTGGAAAAAAAGGTTCAAATTTAGCTTGATCAAGAAACATTAGTTCAATCCCTTTGTTATGTGCTTTTTAACACTAACGCAGTGGCATCATTAATTGAGTAAGTTAATATTTTACCTTAACAAATTGCAAAAATTTATTTCTTGTGGGTTTTGCTATATTCATTACGAAATTGACATATGTGCATTTTTATTGAAAACATCTCATGGAACTTTTAAAAGAGTATCCTTAACTTTCACGTCACCATGTTCAAGGCCTTCGCAATGAAAAATTCAGCACATGGTTTAACAATCATGTAAGTTGGTTTATTCCCTATTAACCTTAATAGTGCTTCAGTCTATTTTCCATATAAAATTTTGATTACCTTTTCTGTTTCGAAAATATTAGGTGTGCAGATTGGAAAATAATGCCCAACTATCTGATGAAATTAGGAGTCTGTCTTTAGGCCCTCTAAAGGGTGCTTTTAGATTCCATTCTTCTATTATTCATGGTTTTCAATTTCGAACAAAGGCGATTGATTAACATAGAAAAGCTCAAATTAGTGGGATTATTCTAAAGCTGCACAGATGAGTTATTCTAGCCATGGAGACAAAATTCCTCTTTTAGGGGATGTTACTTTCTATGGAAAAGTTACATACATCATTGAGATTTGTTAAATCAACGACATGAAATTTGTGTTAGTCAAATACGATTGGATCGATAATCGTATGGGTAACAAATTAAATGAATTTAAATTTAAGCTAGTTAACTTCAACCATTTGTTATACAAAGACTCAAGCAGAACAAGTCTAGTATGTGGAAGTCCCATTAGGAACAAATTGGCTTGTTGTTCTTTTGATGACACCAATAGACATATTCAATGGATATTCAATCGCTAAAGACTTAAATGTCCATGAAATTGAGACATTTGACATGCAACAACTAGTTCAAGATCAAAATGTATCTTGGGTGAGGCAAGGGATAAATGTCTCCATAATTGAGATAACCGTTCTTAATGATGACGATGGTATGGAGGAAAAAAGGACGATGGTATCGAGGAATGAGATGATGATGGTTAAAATGGTTTAATGGTTTTTTACCATTACGTTATGTTAGTGAGAACGTATTGGAAATACAAACCGATGATATAAATGGATAATTATTAAATCTTTGTTTTCATGTTCATGTTTTGCTTTATATTTTTTAATATTAATGGTTGTCTTATAAATGTTGTGTTTAAATATTTTTTGATATTGTGATAGGAAACAATGTGGTCTTATGTAAATTTTCATGATAATATTAATAAGGAATTAGAAGAATTTGAAAATACACCTTATAAAGAGGGAACTCCAGTAACCATGTATGGATTTCGCAAGATTGAGTTATGTCATTACTTGTAAAAATGTGGAAAATAAATATCAGAATTATATTTATTTGAAAAAATAGTCATGCCGCTACCATCGTATTAGGATGAAGCAAAAGAAAGAATATTTCAAAAATATAATCCAACACGTGGAGAGAAATTAGTAGATCTACTAAGGGGAAGAGCGAGAGTTGCCTCTTTTATGGATAGAACTTGAGCAACATAAAATGAGCCCAAATTTAAATGTACGAGATCAAATGCATAAAAAATAACGAGTATACAATATTCTAAAGATGAGAGGTTTATATCCTAATATAATTATTCTCATGCATGCGATTGTGAGTACTCTTACACCCTTGTGGCCAATTTTATCTTTTCATAAAAGGATAAAATGTGGTTGACTCAATACGAGGGATTTGACAGATTTTTTAGAAGAAATAGAAAGATATTAAAACTGCATACAATCAAAAGAAATACGATGTAGTATAACTTTTCATTTTGTGTTTCATGTATAGTGTTTATTCATATATTTATTTTGACATATATATTTTTTATACAGATCTATCATGCCAACTAAATGCCCTTATCATCACGTGGGGCAGGAGGATCACAGGATTTTCAAGCAGAAATGATCCGCCCATGTGCTTGGATGTTAATAGGATCACATTAGTTCCAACCAGAGTCATCTCAATCAACGACATCCCAACCATCAGATAATATGATTACACATGCACGTATGTGTCTACCCATCTAATAGAGAGTTTCGTAACTTATTTATTTTCTTTTTCGCTCGTTCGTCTGTGATCATCCTATTTTTTGGTAAAAAATTCTTCCAAAAATCTTCCCAAAAATTCGGCTATAAATAAATTATGCTACAATGAATTTTTGCCAGAAATGTGAAAATCTGCCAGAATTTCAAAAAGTCTGCAAAAAAATATTTTACTTTGGTAATTATTCATTTCATATATTGTTTTGAATTTTGATCAGGTCGTACTGAGGCTACACCATTACCAAATCAAAGTGGTCCTGCTACTAGTAAGAAACATAAAGGGCTTGCCAAGCCATGAAAATAATGGGACAGTGGTAAAAAATTGATAACTAGGTGGAATCACGACTATCAACCAACTAAACCCAATGGGAAGAAGATTGAGATTCAATTGGGATCGACAAAAGTCGTTATTTACTTTTAATTTGAAAGACCGAAAAAAGTATCGGAGGAAAATATCGATGTATATAGAAGAGTGTGAAGGTATTTTTCTATTTTTATTAAGTTAATACATTATTTAAATGATTTATTTATAATCTATTTATATTCTTTTGTTCATTGGTCAATACAAATACCCCTAAATAATTTTAGCTGATTTGTTTTCAAATGGTGGACAATGCTTGGAGGCGCTTTAAGTATCATATGAAAATGGACTATTATGAGGCATGTGACAACGATAATGAGCAACTTGCAAATGCACCTCTCCAAGTTGATCCCAATATTTGGCCTAAATTAGTGACTCGTCAGGGTGAAAAAGATATGGTGGTTTGACATGAATAGAAATACTTTCTATTTAATTACGCTGATTGTTTTTGTGTATTAGAATTGTAACATTATTTAACTTATTATATAGCGAGTGGCAACCCAAAACACTGAAAATAAGGCAAACCTTTATACCGACCTTAGGATTGGGAGGACATCAATTCCATAAGTTGTAGAAAAGGTTAGCATCAAATTTTATATTCATTACGTATTCTTTTATGGTTCTAGTTTGAGCACGATTATGTTGAATTTCATCATTAATATTATGAATGTAATATTTTTTTTCCTTATCTTAATTAAAAACAATAAATGAAATAATCCAACTGGCCTACCTACAAGCTTAATGTGTATAGATAGACTCGAAAGTTGAAGGATAAGACATATTGTACGGGGGATGGAGAAACTGGTATATGAGTATTATATCTTAGTGTCCATTCTTAGTGTCTAATGTAAAAAATATTGTAGTGATTGTTTTATGGTATTGCACACTTTTTAAAACTCTTTTCTTACTTTGTAGGAAAGTATACAAAGACAGTTGGATGCGATACTAGAAGAGCCGCAACATGACCCTGACGTGAGAGATCAAATATTTGAGGATGTCATTGGTTATGACGGACATGGACAAGCATTATGCATGGAAGTTGGTATTCGACTGATATCTGTAAGGTCTTTGACTTCTCACTTTTATGAGAGCGATATCTAATGGTTGCAAAAGATGATTGAGGAGGGAAATAAATTTCATCGTCAAGAGATGGATATGAGGATCGAGGAGGGAGAGAATCGTCGTTGTCGAGATATGGATGAGATAAAATAACTAATTTCACAGACCACCAACAAATTATTCCGTATAATACAAAATGCAGGATTTCCAGTACCACTAGGTGATTCCCCGAGTACTTCCAATATGCAGCTATAGGTAACATGTATTCTCATTTCTCATCACTATTTAATTATTTTGCGTAGGGTTGAAAGTTGGACATGAGTATAGCAAAACTACTTTAATGTTAAAACTTACATTTAAAAATACTATTGTATTGAATTGGTGGAAGTGATTGAAATTGGTGGATTATTGTTGCGTTGTTGAATATTTTTAGACTTAGGCTTAGAAATGACGGGACTAATGTAACTCGTAGGAACTAACCGTGTAGTCAAGGGACTTTAGGTTGTAGAATATGACGAAACTTTATAAATAGTTAGACTTAGGTTTAAAAATATATCGTTAAGGGGTGAAAATGTAAAACAATCACAAAATAGTCCTGAAAGAGTCACAGACACCTCACACGAGAACAATGTAATTTGTAGGAACTAATCGTGTAGTCATGGGACTCCCGATTTGAGAATATGATTATAATTTGTAAATAGTTAGACTTAGGCTTAAAAACATGTCATTAAAGGGTGAAAACACAAAGCAACCACAAAACGAACCCGTAAGAGGCACAAACACCTTGCCCGTGACTAATGTAACTCGTAGAAAATGACCGCCTAATCACGAGACTCCCGAATTTGAGAATACAATGAAAATTTGCAAATAATCAGATTTAGTCTTAAAAAACATGTCGCTCAAGGGTTAAAATGCAAAACAGGCACCAAACGGTTCCGTAAGAGTCACAAACACCTCTCACGGGACTAATGTAACTTGTAGTATCTGATCACGTACTCACAAAACTCCCGATTTGAGAATGTGATGAAAATTTGCAAATAGTTAGACTGAGGTTTAAAAATAGGTAATTAAAGGAAAAAAATGCAAAATGGTCATCAAATGACCCCATAAAATTAACAAACACCTTACATAAGACCAATGTGACTCGTAGCGACTGACCGTATAGCCACATGACTCCCGGTTTGAGAATAAGACTATAATTTGCAAACTAGTTAGATTTACGCTTAAAAACATGCCGTTAAAGGGTGAAAACACAAAACAACTACCAAATGGTCATGTAAGAGGCACGAACACCACGTACGATACCAATGTAACTCATAGCAACTAACCGCATAGTCATCAGACTCCCGATTTGAGAATATGATAAAAATTTGCTAATAGTTTGACTGGGGCTCAAAACATGTCATTAAAGGGTAAAAATGCAAAACAACCACCAAATGGCTCCGTAAGACAACGAACACCTCATACATGACCAATGTAACTCATAGAAACTAACCACATTGTCACATAACTCTCGGTTTGAAAATATGATGAAAATTTATAAATAATTAGACTTGGGCTTAAAAGCATGACATTAAAGGGCGAAAATGAAAACCAGCCACCAAACAGCCTCGTAAGAGACATGAACACTTTGCACGGGATAATATAACTCTTAGGAGTTGATCGCTTAGTCATGAGACTCCCGGTATGAGAATATGGTTATAATTTAAAAACAATTAAACTTAGGCTTAAAAACATGCTGTTAAAGAGAAAAAAATGTAAAACAACCAGCAAACGGTCCCGCAAGAGGCACCAACACCTTGCACGGGGCCAATGTAACACCTAGCAACTAATCGCGTAGTCATTGGACTCTCAATTTGAGAATATGACAAGAATTTATAAATAGTTAGACCTAGTCTTATAAACATGCCGCTAAAGGGTGAAAACACAAAACAACCACCAAATAGTCCCCTAAGAGGCACAAACACTTTGCATGAGACTAATGTAACTCCTAGCAGCTGACTGCATAGTCACAGACTCTCGGATTGAGAATATGATGAAAATTTACAAATAGTTAGACTTGGGTTTAAAAACTTGTCGTTAAAGGGTGAAAATTCAAAACAACCACAAAACGCCCCTCTAAGATTAACGAACACCTCACACGGAACCAATGTAACTCGTAGAAACTGACGGTGTAGTCACAAGACTCCCAATTTGAAAGTATGACTATAATTTATAAATAGTTAGATTTCGGCTTAAAAACATGATGTGAAAATGCAAAATAGCCACCAAACGGTCCGTTAAAAGGTATGAACACCTCGCACGGGACCAATGAAACTCGTAACAACTAACTCTGTAGTTGTAACGTACCGACTCGGATTTATGGGTTACCCGTGATCAACTTGGTTCGACCCGAGCATTAGGTGTGAAGTGCAATGAAACAACCAATATGACGTTGATAGTCCAGCTTTATTTATTAACCTTTCACTCGTTTAGCATACAATTTCTATTTAAATCAAGCTATGTGAGGCACCGGTGGGAAACGTCCCCGAAATCCAAGCATACAGAGCTACAAATGTAAAATAAAAAAAATAATTATGTGTATAACGCTCTTAAAGTATATAACTGCACCCAATCTGTCGTAACAAAGATGAGGGAATGAGACGAATGCCCAGTGGGAAAATACAACAATGCGTGTAGAATCGAACGGCAGAAAGGAGACTCTAAACGTTATATCTATGTGCACATGCAACTACCTTATATATATATACACACACTTTAATGCATGGAATCATTTTTATTCTAAAAATGTTATTTATCCAGATTTATTCATCATTTCTTTTATCGAAATTACCCCTCTGTTCATACTAATCCACTTTAGTATTTTCATAGAAAATCACCTTTCAACACATGTAAGCACCGTGTTAGAAAATACTTATTTTCCTTTGAAAACCTTTAATAAACACACTCTTATGTTAATTAATGGCTTAACCTCTTTAGGTTGCTTCACTACCCATTTAATCACTTCACTTTACCATTCTTTTATTTTATGGACATTAATTAACATCTTCACATTTCTTGTCCACTTATCCTTTATCGGAACATTTATTATTTCATTCAAGTTATGTTGTCTTTTCACATATTCATCACAGAACCCATATCTTGACATGTTCAATTTTCATAATCTATTTCTCGAAGTCTTCCAATATTCGCATACTTTAAAGGGCTCTACACCGCCAGTTATGCTACCATATGCTCTGGATAGTTATTTTGGGCCTTTCACCCCGGGCTTCAAGCCCTCCTTAATTATCCCGGTGTTATTCGAGTCCACATTAATATGTTTTAATATTTTATATATGTCCACATTATTCCACTTTTCCTTTACCGATCGAAGCCACAACCCGGGGTTTCATCCCAACTTGTGTTACACTTTAAAATCATAATTTCTTGTCCTTTTTACTCTAGCATTGATTTTATCCCAAAATCAAGTTCATTTAGGACCATTGTGTGTAACAACCTTTATAATATTTTTATTTCATAAAATATGTTACACTTTATGTAAAATTATAATTTTACCCATTTGTTTTCAAACTTGTCCTTTCCTCCATTTTCACAAGTGTTATTTTTTAAGACATTACTAAGTTACACACACTAACTTTTCGAGTGTTTTCAACTCATTAACACTTACTTTACACTTTAGAGCAACATTCTTCTCAAGTTGAAAACATCTTCATTTCATTACTTTCTTTCTCTAAGGAATCATTGGACATTTAAAGACTACTATATACGAAAAATATAATTTTCCTTCATTAATATGTGTAGTCTTAAAACCATACACTTATCGCCTTCTCAATACAGTTTTCAAACACTTTAAGGGTTAAAATTTCTAATTTCTTTATTTCATGTTTAAACCCAATAAAACTTTCCTTAAACTTGTTTATATATTCATCATCAAAATACTACAAGTTTATATTCAGAGAAGATGAATTTCAAGTCCTAAAATCCTTTTAAATGGGCCTAACACGTGGTTTATTCTAGAAATTTCACATTATTGGCATAAACGTGCTTTTCAAACTAAAGACATTTTTTATTTCTTCAAACTTGAATAAATGTCCATTTATATAAAAATCCTCATTTTTCATAAGAAATATTTAATACATTTGTTCATAAGATATCTTTAACAAGATAAACATTCCTTCAACATTTTTATTTCATAAAATTGTTTAAACACCAAGTTTTTTTGAAACATATCATTTTACTTAAAACCATTGAAACTTTTTTGTAAAACTATTTTCACAAATTATAAGAAATATCATTCTTAAGTCATAAATGCATCCTGCTCTTACGAAATCTAACTACAAGACCAATATTATGGAAAATATAGCTTTTAAACTAGAAAATAGAGTTTTCCCTCCTCAAATGAAACTAAAAAAATGGTGGATTAAGAAGAAGGTAATGGAAACCTCCCACCTCCTAAGGTGTCCTCAAGGAAATTTTCTAGCTCCACAAATCTTGCCTCCATAAAAGCTCTAAGCAAAACCTCCTTCAAACTCTGTTATGCTTATATTCTTCTTCCTTTTAAAATCCCAACAATAACTCCAAATTTCGTAGATCTATACAACAATGGAGGAAATGGGTGTATAAGGTTTATATATGATGGAATACTTATAAAATATGGTGGCACAAGGTGGAGGGGTGATGGTGGTATGATGTAGAAATGGCGGGAGGGGCTTGGGAAAGATGAAACACTCTTGAAATTAGAGAGATAAAGAAAGAGAGAAAAGCTGATTGGTTTTGGTAGGTAAAGAAGATCCCCACCTCTCTTCTTCCTCTCACCAAAATAAACCCACATAACCCTCTTAAATAAACCCCAAACACTTAAATCTCGTTTTGACTAGTTGGGTTCACCAGGAGGTGACACGTCATTGATCCAACGGTAAAAAATATGACAGCACACAAGGGCAATCCATTTTAAAATTTTTATAGGTAGGTCATTTGAATGAAAATTGGACCTCTTTCAAACGAGATTGAGATGTCGTTCGATCTCCCATTGAACGACCTTCTAACGTGGTAGATGTCCACTTTGAATGATATGGTCTTTTTGTTCGAACCACTAGTATTCTCGTTCGAATGAGATAGGAATTTCGTTCGAACGACCTTCAAGTTCGTTCGATCCACAAAATTCCTTAAATATCCAATTTCACCCAAAAACTTTCAATAATAATTTTCAAGGCTCAAAGAATAATCAATCATAGAGATAAAATCCCATGCATTAATGGCCCAAGTTACAAGGTTTCCTATGGTTATCTTTTACATGGGAAAAATAATAAAATATTGAGCATAGGTATTACATTCTTCCCACCTTAGGAAATTTCATCCCCGAAATTATCGATTAATCAACTCCCCAAGTGTGTGGGGTTTACCGACTCTTATTCTAAGTCACAAAAATCTTCCAAGACAAATCGACGAAGTCCTCAATCACTAAGATTACCTTATACTCTCTTTCACAGAGGTTGTCACCAAAAGTTCATCATCCAGCATGTTCTAACACTCACTATTAGGCTATTCATCAAGGTCACTTAACATCTCTCGAGTCTCCACTTACTATTGGCCATGCTCAATCAAGTCTTAAGGATACTTTGCTAACACTCAAAGCATACCGGGATCTTCGTCGGGCCACATTACCTAATGATCGACGTTCACCCAAGAACAGAAGACATGCAACTACCATCTGGTTCGTCGTCATAAATTGTTTCAATCCTTGAAACCAATCCTTAGTCTCCTTGAATCCCCGATTTTCTTGCCCAAGAAAATTCACTTAGACTCGATACTAACCTCACATCGCAAGTCCCTCACACCTGGGCAAAATTCTACTAAGTTCCAAATCATGTATTCAACCAATACCCTACCATGGGACCCTTTTATGGACATGGGTCATCCTAAGTGTACTATTAGGGAACACTCACCTAGGTGCTAAACCAATCCACCCATCATGGCAAACAACACTTAATGCTATATTTCCTCGAGTTTTAACACTATATGATGTCCTCAAGTCATTATCTCTCTCTTTATATCTAGGTCCACTGACTGTTATGTCGGTTAATCATAAGGTCACTAATTCTAAGGAGAATGGATACTATAAGCAAAAGGTGCGGACGAAAGTGCAACTACCTATACACTAAACTCTATGAAACAACAAGGATACCTTAGATAAGGGCGCACCCAATTACCAAGCAGCATTGACCATGCCGGGTCCAACCGCATTCTACTCGGCCAAACTGCGCCACATTATAACATGGTACAAATTCAGGCTACCATAGCTGTGAGAATGCAATCTGTAATAACTGGAACCGTAGTGACACAAGAAATCAGAAAGAATGAATAACCATCTTGGGATAACCCCATTTGCTAGCAACGAACTATGGTTTACGAAAAGTGGACCTATACCACATGTTTTGAAGTCTGTGACTCCCCTAGACGTCTTCACCAGGTATTAGCCTAGCCACACGCACTGGCTCAAGCCACCAACCACGATGAATTTGATTACAAACCATCCATCCCTAGAGGAAGAAAGTATCATACAAACCTCTTATCCTTCGAAAAGTCAACATCAAACTTCCCTCCTTAGGGTAAGGCTTCCTCCGTACATCCTTGATATACACGAACCATTTTGATCGACAAATGCCTCATGCCTTTGTCAAGCAAACCTTGTCCACATCTCTAGTCAGCGTGACATCATGACCAACCTAAGACACACAGATTATTTTTGTCGTACCATGATCTCATCCCAAACGTCACTTTAGATAGTGTCCATAAGCAAAATATTCACCTCATTATAACCTCTAATTACACGAGGTTGTCACTAAGATTATCTCTAGTTTCTATCCAAACTGAACTTAATTGACTGCCACATCGATCACCATTGGTATTCTAATGGTAGTAAGTACCACATAGGGCTATATTTTCTAATGAGTACTGGTTTGGCAAAACGTGTCATAAAATTGTCCCTACCTTGCTAGGGCTATCCTAACTTATGCTGTCGACATGCCAATATTCTAATCATGCGTTGGTATCCTCCTTGAGGTGTCAATTTCAAGTCTTTAACATGACATCATCAGTCTAAGTCCCAAATGCATTTCCTATTACTCCTCCAAAATCAAGCATTAACTGCCCACACTAGTCATACCATGACTCTTGAGCATCACCCCCAATCACGACACGAGCTCCCAATCTCTCCTAGAAGGTCACATCACCCATTTGTGCCAATTTGAATGACAGTACTCGACATATGCATTCTTTGGATCTTTTTAAACCTTGGATAATATCCTAAGATCACCACATGACTCTCAACATGACTATCATTGGAACGCTAATACTCCATGATGTCGAATGTGATTCGTTCCCTAAAGACGTCAAGCATACTCCATGCAAAATTCCTTAAAGCCCGACAAGATTTCTTCACCTATATGACTCTCCCATCGTAGGTGCGCTCTAAAAATTTCTCAATACCCACATCGTGACTACTAGGTGCTCACAAAGGTACTATTCTACGAGCCTCTATATATGGTGCACCTTAACTATAAATGCCCCCTTTCAAACCAAGTGTGTTTTAAGCCCAAATTCAATTTTTCCAAAAAAACTTTTCCAATTTTTATTATGCACCAATTTTGTGAACCAATTTCAATTAACTCAATTTTATCTTCGTATTCCTAAACATGCAACTAGGTGATTAAACAAGTAGAATAAATCAAGTCCACAAAATGCAAAACGTCGATGTACGAGGAAACCACTAAGGGAAAAAACCTCGGACGACCCAAGCCAGATAATTATTATGATACGGTATTACAAAGTACAGATAATAGACTTACTCAATGATTCGATACCCCACGAGACTTTATGATTCAATCTATCCTCTATAGTGAAATGAAGGAGTCCAACTATGCCAGGTCTACAACACACAAGTCCACATATGTCTCGATATTCACCAATATAACTTTAGCAACTGCATACGATTCAGAACACGGAGTCCACCACTT
Organism: Sambucus nigra; assembly: GCA_949130495.1. NCBI lineage: Eukaryota > Viridiplantae > Streptophyta > Magnoliopsida > Dipsacales > Adoxaceae > Sambucus > Sambucus nigra. Next base: position 302,095,098 of record OX422208.1, read on the forward strand.
CTTGATCGTAACACTCGATGAAACAATGTTCAACAGAGATGAACAAACTCAAAATGGTTCTAAAAAAGATCTGTATAGAATATGTGTAAGAAAGATTGGATTTTGAAACCCAAAGGATGTTTTTAACTTTGAAAACCTTTGTAAACAAGTGCAGAAAAATGAAAGGGTTTTGTTCTGTAATTTTGGTTCTTCACCCCTAGAAATTATGAGAGAAAATTGCCTTAAATACAAAATCTTAAGTCAATAAGTCGTTAGAACGATATTGGCCTGTCGTTCGAACGAACATGCAGATCTCATTTGAATGAGATAAGCATGTCCTTAGAACGACCTGCTAATGTCGTTAGAATGATATTAAATTTCGTTTGATCCTTTTAAACTCAAGGGAAAGATCTACACGAATCTAAAACATATTTATCTCAGTAAAAATGAAGTTAAAACATTTTAAATTCATTTTTAATAAAATAACATCCTTAAAACATTTTTCGAGTCCCACAAAAATTATGCGTTCGTAACTGAGAGTATCTCGGAATGCAATATGCTATGAAGACGTGAAACGTGCACCAATAAATACAACATATGATCTATCTTGAAGCTTGGCCGCTACATCTTCAAAATGTCATAAACTCTGTGGGAATGATGACAAGATAAAATCTATCTACGATTGAAATTGGTTTTTGTCCTGAATAATGCTAATACGTACAAATTGACACTATTTGGAAATTTGTCATTACAAATCTCCCCATTTGGATATTCCGTCATAAAACCAAAACAGTGAAATGCCTAAGCCGGTCCGTCAAGACGAATGAACTAAATCCCATCCTATAAACCTAAAAATAAAATACAGGACACGATCTAGTAAACAAATGTCAGACCTAAAGTATGAACTGTTTCGACATGATATAGTTGCAACATCTCCAATATGTGAATAAACACTACACACACGAAACAAACAAATACCATTTGAAGTATGGAGGTATAAATGATATAAAACCTTATGATACCAACTTGCAAAACAAACCATTTGTTAAATATGTGAGCAAAACATACGATACCAAATTATATACACATTTTTCAATATAGTTCAAATCAATGATACCAATATGTAAATAACACGATCAAAACATGATATCAATAAATAAAAATTTAAAAACATATGTGCTCATCAAACAAAACTCTCCCTACATCACATATGATCTCCCCCCTTTTTGTCTCGAATAGACAACCAGAGAAAAAGATAAATGAATAATCATCATATCTATCAAGAGAATAATCATATGAAGTATATGTAGATAAACAATGAAGTCAGCTAATAATAATCACAAGCTACCAAAATGTAGCTAGCAAATAGTCACAAAAATGAATCATCAATATCAGGAATGATGTGACTAAACAAATCAATGGAATTTAAAAGTCAATCATGGAAAAGTAATATCGACCTCATGTAAACTGTCCAAAACAACCCAGATGTACCAAAATAGTGTAATATAACCACATATACGATGCAGGTACTAAAAATAGAAAGAATAGAAAAAAATCCTCTTTGGGTCGTTCGAACGACAATGCCAAGTTGTTTGAACGACTGAGGTATGTCGTTGTAACCAGGTAAGAAATGACCGTAAACAAAATGATGTCGTGCGAAGCATCTAAGAAATTACCTATCTCACAACCCATCTAACGACCATACCTGACACTTTTAATATCTCGTTTCTAATGTTGGAAGACCCACTCTTTAAACGACACGGATATGTCATTTGAATGTCATCCAGAAGTCATTTGAACGACTTCAAAAACTTCATATTCGAGTTCTAAATATTTAGGATTTGCCTAGTGAATTGCTTTTCTCCAAACAACAACTGAAAATACAAAAAGTAGAAAAACAGGCTCTAAACAGAAAATATAAAAGTATGAGTTACATTCTAACATAGTATCAATGTGCTTAAACATGACAACATAGTGAATGGGCGTGAATTATAATAAATGAATCACGATTTAAACACGTTGAAATGATCACGAAGCTCTAATTAATAACTAAATGTCATCAAACTAAGTTTTAGCCATATGCGACAATTAATATATTGAGCTTAATGAAATAAGCAAATAACATGCACACAAATTCAGAATTTTGACGATTCTACAAACAATAGCGTCATGACACAATTTTTCAGCATTAGGATTCTTGGTGCAAACCTATTGTTCTTTTCCATCCAAACACCCTCATATATTCATAAATCTTTTTTCTAGTTGTTTTGAGGTTTTTATTTGCTCACCTTAGAGAAATCATATTGGTCCATTTTTGGCATATGTTTCTTTTTATTGTCTTAATTTTTTCTTGGACTTTTTTAAACGGTGGCTTTCCCGACGAGTTTATTATACTCTCGCAGCCCTTTTCGGTGCACACTCATCAATTTTTCAATATAAGCAATATTTCTCCTCATGGGAAGCGGTTCTTACATGCACACTTCCTCCTAAGTCTATTTGAGCATAAATGACAAAATTAAGAGGAGAACGTCTCACCAAACTCAAATATACATGAGAAGTCAAACATTCATGTAAGCTCGTGCATGTGTGTGCGATGGCATATATACAAAGTCGAATCAAAATGCAAAACAATTTCTAAACAACCCCATGAATCAATGGTTAAGATCATTCTAAGTATCCATAATTATAATCAAATGTCCTAGCCACATGGATAATGAAATGATGGGGGCCCAAGCACACCAATATGCCATATCAAACATGTAAACTCACGATACAAAAAATAAATCAAAAATCTTTTTGTGTATTAAAAAAATATTTTTGACCCCAAAACAAAATCTTTTTGTATTTTTAAAAAATATATGAAACCAAAAATCTTTTTGTATTTTCAAAAAATTTATCAAAATAAAATCTTTTTGTATTTTTCAAAATAAGACTCATATAAAAGGAAAAAAATATAATATAAAGAGATACACATGTCATAACACTAGCAAGATATATATTATGAAGTAAAGACTAGCGTATGACAAACATGATAACACAATCATCCGTAAGAAATATCATGAGAAGTATCATGTGAAAGAAAATGAGAGTCATGAAGTTTAATTCCTAAAGCCTCAGGCATGGTGGTTTTGGGAACCGAAACAACTTTATTCCTAAACTTCCTAGGAGCATTTTTAAGGTCATATCAATAACGTCTAAGGTGACCCTTCCTACTGCAATGAGTGCAAGTGTAAACACGACGAGGAATGTGACCTAAATATCCTCTTCTAATGTTCCAAGTTGGATCTCTCACATGATTGGTATTATCTTTGGGAATGGGTGCAATACGATAATCGAAGCCTATTCCACACCTATTATCCTTGATTTGGCCCGTGCCTAAAATTCTATTTAACTTTTCTGACCTAGCCTCCAAATTAAACTTCACCTTACTCGAGTCTCTCAATCTATCCTCAAGCTCACTAAACTTAGACTCAAGCAAATGCTTAGACTCCTCAAACTCTATAATCTCCCTATTTAAATCCTCCATCAAACCATGAAGACTATCTCTCTCACCCTCAACGTATTCTAGTTTCTCCCATGCCCTAAGACCCTCAATCAATGCATCGCTATTTTTTATATCACTCTCTTTCAACCTAGCTGGAAACTTCAAGTTATCCTTCTTCACCTTCACCGTTTCCTCATACAAATTATTGAAGGAAACTTGCAACTCGCTCACATCTATCTCATCCTCCTCATTAGCTTAACCCTCACTCACTTGGGATTCACACAACACGGTCTCGGAAGTGTCATTCACATGAGTATATTCATAAGAAGATTTATCATCGTCACTCACATGACATGCCATGAACGCGACAAAGTTGTGCTAAATGGGGGAACTCTCTCCCCTTCTGTTTCACTATCACTTAAGGTGGCATTATATGAAATCGATTTCTTAACCTCCTTCTTAAGTCTAGTGTGGCGCTCCGCTACCTTATGGACATAATCCTCACAAACAAAACACCTATCAGACTCATCCCTCTTATCATTCTCTCTTCGATTCATAGGGTGGATCAACTTTGTTATTATTGAATTTCTCAAGTATTTTGGCATATTTTGATTGCTTTTGGAACTCAAGAAATGTTTTGAACTTCTTTTCCAACAAAGCTACATTTTCAAAATCGGTGTCGAATTCATCATCCGAAACTTTTGTTTCCTCCTTCTGAGCTTTCAAAGCAATTCCCTTTTATTTCTTTGGCACTTGCTTGGAGGTGAACATGTCAAGCTCATCGGTTTGTAAGTCACCTACAATCTCTTCTAGTTTCGTTGATTTAATCATACCCAAGGAGTTTAGAATGATCACTTTATGATTAAATCTATTAGGTAACGACCTTAAGATTTTCTTTATGTCTCGGTTGTCGGGTATTTTCTCTACCAAGTTAAACGATGAGTTGACAATATGGGATAATCTAGTATAAAACTCATCAAACATCTCACTCTCTAACTTCTTATTCGTCTAAAATTGGGTAGTGAGGTTTTGTAGTTTAGATGCCCTAACCTTGCTAGTTCCCTCGTGAGTAAGTGTAAGAACATCCCAAGCCTCTTTCTACGTCTCACGCATCATAATACGATTATACTCTTTCGGGTAGACAAACAACGAAATCAAATTTAAACCTTTAGAATTATAAAGTGCAAGCCTATGTTCGGCTTTACTCCATGACTTAACAGGTTTTAAACTAGTGGCCTCTCCATCTCTCGTGACCGGTGGTGACCAACCTTTTTCTACCTCTAACCAAACACGCTCATCTATGGCCTTAAGTGCACTTTTCATTCACATTTTTCAATAAGCGTATTTAGTGCCATAAAAAATAGGAGTTTTAAAAGCCTTAAAATTTCAAAAATTCATGCTTAAAAATACACGGTATCATTCACACAATAAAATAGTGTTTCTAGCTCTGATACCAATTTGTAGATCCCCTTTTTATGTGTGCTTTAAGTAAAAGCAATTTTTACATAATTTTTTTTTCCAATTTTTATTATGCACCAATTTTGTGAACCAATTTCAACTAACTCAATTTGATCTTCTTTTTCCTAGACATGCCTCTAGGTGATTAAGTAAGTAAAATAAAAAAGCCCACAAAATGCATAATGCCATTGTACGAGGAAACCACTAAGGGAAAAAATCTCGGACGACTCAATCCGAACAATCACTATGATACGGTATTATAAAGCACAAACATCAGACTTACTCATAGAATCGATACCCCACAAGCCTTAACCTTATTCTATGCTTTACCCGCTCCACCACAGTTCAATGCAGGAGCCCACCTACACCAGGTCCATGTATGTCTCGGTATGTACCGATACAGCTTTGGCACCCACCTCCGATTCAGAACACAGAGTTCACCGCTTCTTCATCGAAAGACTCGACGAAATAATGTTCAACAGAGATGACCAAACTCCAGATGGTGCTAAACCAAGATCTCTATAGCATACATGTATGAAAGATCGGATCTTGAAACACAAAGGATGTTTTTACATTTGTAAACCTTTGTAAATAAGTGTAGAAAAATGAAAGGGTTCTGTTATGTAATTTTTGGTTTTGCACCCCTCGAAATTCTGAGAGAAAATTGCCTTAACTAAAAAAACTTAAGTTGGTAAGTCTTTAGAACAATATTGTCCAGTCGTTAGAACAAACATGCAGATCTCATTTGAACGAGATAAGCATGTCGTTAGAATGACCTGCTGATGTCGTTAGAATGACAGTAAATGTCGTTTGATCATTCTAAACTCAAGGGAAAGATCTACATGGCTCTAAAACGTATTTATCTCAGAAAAATGAAGTTAAACATTTTAAAATCATTTTTAATGAAATAACAACCTTAAAACATTTTTTGAGTTCGATAAACATTATGCATTTATACTTGAGAGTATCTCGGAATGTAATATGATATGAAGATGTGAAACATGCACCAATAAACAAACACGACATGATCTATCTTGAAGCTTGGCCGCCACGTCTTCAAAACAATGTCATAGACCATGTGGGAATCGTGACAAGATAAAATCTATCTATGTCTCAAATTGGTTTTTATTTGGAATAATGCCAATACATACAAATTGAAACTATTTGGAAATTTGTCCTTACATTAACCATTGAACATTTAAGATGTCACAACAAGTCGATTTCTATTTTCAATGATGCTACACACAATTAGTCCTTCGAAGACTCCAAGACACCCTTAAACCATACTCACACTGGAATTATCTCTCATATGACCATAACTTAGGCTGCTAAAATGGGCCCTAGCACTTGAGTAATAATATTATCTCCCTTCTAAATGGCTGTGGCCATAAGCCACATACCAAATCATAAACTGACACTTACAAGGATTTCGACAGGATATAGGACGTCGCATATAACCTATAAGCCTCCAGATTTACATCATCGAAATCACTAGGGATTCTATTCCTAAAAATTGCATCATATCTCCTAAAACCTGGACATGGAAGACTATCTGGAGTTCACTCCTAAGTATTCTTAACCATTATTGTTGTATACGTAACATACTTACCATAATTTGTCTGTAACTCTCATCATAACTTACGAGGTACAACTTTCAATCAATAACCACTAAGACACTTACTTGTAATAATAATATCTTATCGACTATAATCGAGTGCATATCCCCAAGTACTAACCAATACGGTTCCTCATATTAATCGAATCATCAATTGTCTTACAACATGATACTATCCCAAGTATCGAATTCTCCTAATTATATAATCATTATTATCTATCCGAAAGTACCACACCCCAAAACTTAATATATCCTCATCACAATCAATACTGCTTAGGCATGGTTCTCTAGTCACCTAATCTCCACCGTTGGCTTTATAAAATTCAAGTTTATAATTCAGTGGACGTTCTCACATCATCAAGGATTAACACACAAGCACCTCATATTAGTGTCATCACTATCGGCTCGTATAGACACTCGCAAATTATTAACATACCTAAATCAGAAGCGCAACAGTGATTAATGACAATTAACCAGGTCGCATGCCACTTGACAATACCCATCGTGAAAATCTTCTTGACTCTACCATCAAGAACACGAATTGAAACCGTCACCAATCTAGTGTGACCGAACTAAATCCAATAATGACATCAAAAGATTCACTGCCTACCTCACCACATCACTCCCGTGGGAAGCGTCCCCGGAATCCAAGCATACAGAGCTACTAACGTAAAATAAAAAGAATACTTACAAGGTGGAGGGGTGGTGATGTTTTAGTGTAGCAATGGTGAGAAGGGAACGGGGAAGATGAAACACCCTTAAAATTGAAGATATATATATATATATATATATATATATATATATATATATATATATACACACACAGAGAGAGAGAGAGAGAGAGAGAGATAATCTAATGGTTTTGATGGGGGAAGAACCTCCCCACCTCTCTTCCTCCTCTCACCCAAATAAACCCAAATAACCCTCTTAAAAATAACCCCAAACACTTAAATCCCATTTTTTACGATTCGGGTTCGCCAGGAAGCAACATGTCATCGATCCAACGGTCCAAAATGTGACAGCACACAAGGGTATCTGTTTTAATTGATTTCTAGTCAGGTCATTTGAACGAGAATGGATCCTCGTTTGAACAAGATTGAGGTCTCATTAGATCTCCCATCGAGCGACCTTCTAACGAGGAAGGAACCTTATGCCGATGAGGGTCATTGGATCATCTTTAGATGTCCACTTTGAATGAAATGGTCTTTTCGTTCGAAGCACTTGTATTCTTGTTCGAACGAGATAAAGATTTCATTCGATTGGCCTTCAAGTTCGTTCGATCAAAATATTCCTTAAATCTCTAATTTCACACCAAAACGTCCAATACTTATCATCAAGGCTCAAAGATAAAATCCCATGCATTAATGGTCCAAGTCCCAAGGTTTTCTACGATTACCATTTATACGGGAAAAATAGTAAAATATTAGACGTATATATTACAGTAGTCACGGGACTCCAGGTTTGAAAATATGATGAAAAATTACAAATAGTTGACTTAGGTTTAAAACATGTCGTTAAAGGGAAAAAATGTAAAACAACCAACAAACGATCCCGTAAGAGGTACGGACACCTTGCATGGGATCAATGTAACTCATAGAAACTGATCGCATAGTCACGGGATCATCGGTTTGAGAATAAGATGAAAATTTAGAAATAATTAGACTTAGGCTTAAAAACATGATGTTAAAGGGCAAAAATGCAAAATAACGACAAAACAACCCTGTAAGAGGAACGAACACCTCATATGAGACCAATGTAACTTATAGGAACTGACCGCGTAGTCACAAGAGTCATGCTTTGAGAAATGCTTATAATTTTCAAATAGTTAAAAGTAAGCTTAAAAATATGTCGTTAAAGTGTGGAAACTCAAAATAGCCACCAAACGGTCTCATAAGAGGTACGAACACCTTACATGAGACCAATGTAACTCATAACAACTGATCGTGAAAAAACTTTGTTTACAAGATTAATAAGAAAAAGTTATAAGTTGAGTAAACTTTGAAATAAACTCATTGAACGAAACTCTTTTCAAAATGAACACTAGATGTGTTAAATTTTTTTTTCTGAATATGTTTTCTGGATTCGTTATTTTGATTACCTTAAGTTTTTAAAATTAAAAAACGTTCAATTTAAGTCTCGAATACGATATTGTTCACCAAAGTAATTAAGAAGATTCAAGCAAAACAACACTTGATTTTTAACGTGGTAAAACCCTAAAATAAGGAAAACATCCACGGCCCCCTCTACGGAGCAAAACAAAAAGTCCACTAGAATCACAACCAAGTTACAACACTAAAGCATGCAACTAAGAACCAAAATACAAGATCAGAAAACGTACCTACCCAAGTTACTCCACTCTTAAAGGCATTTTATCTTGATTTGTTCTTCTCCACGCATCTTCCTTGTTTTATCCTTGAATCCTGGATTTCAGCAGCCCCACAAATAAAGTATCTCACCAAAAACCACAACTCCTAAGTGCTCGTGTGAGAATGATAGTGTTTGTGTTTTAAACTAGATGCAACAAATGTATCTCACGCCTCTTAGTCAAATACAAGCAATATCCTCTTAATTACAAACCACTTCTACAAGAAATGCAATTAATCTCAAATATGCTTTGAAATCAAGACTTAAAAAATTTTAGTTTCATAATAAAAAAATTCAAATCAAGTTTTGTTTCAAAATTATTTATCTCCAAAATTCATTTCACCAATTTGTGAAATTAATTTTGCATTTTTTTTTTCTCAAATCTGAATATACGCCATAGCAATAAGTCTTGTGTTTCAATTTATTTGAAACTATATTCTTGGATAAAAAAAAATCAACAACAATAACATAAAAATGATCCAAGAACAAACACACAACAATCCTAAAAAATAGTGTGCTAAAGTGGTTCCTAAGAGATATAGCGTTTGAGGAGTACACAAATCTGAAAAAAATTCCTGCGAGTTTTCCGACGACGGTCTCGGTTATATCAGTCGACGGTCTCGTCTCTTTCTCCCGTTCTGAATCTGGCGATGGAAGGTTTGGTGACGGAACTTTTTGGGTTTTCGGACACGGTGGCGATTACGGCTCTGATGGGCTCGGTTGGGGACAACTCCGATGACGAAGAGTCGTGTTCTCGATTTTAGGTAGATCCAGCAAACAGTTTACAGACAACAGTGTCGTCTCTCTCTCTCTCTCTCGCTGTCGTTTCTGGCGACGGTAACACCCCTCTCTCTCTCTCTCTCAATCTTTTCGGCGGCGGCGACGGGAGCACATTCTCTCTCTTGATCTTTCTCGGCCACAGCATTCTCTCTCACTCTCGTTTTTTTTCTCTCTCAAGGAATGAAGCAGAAAATAAGTGTAAGATGAGTTTTCTTTCTCCTCTCTATTCTATTCTCAACCGCCACACTCTTTTCCCAACTCAAGAATAAGAAACTATAAGATATTATATATGAGGGGCAAAAGGGTTTGTTACAAAATGGAAGGCCTAGATCTAATCTTCAAGATCTAAGGGTGTAGAAAGAAAGTGGAATAACAAATTTAATTGGGTAAAAGGTGTTCACTAGGATTGAGGCACCATTAATATGATTCATTGATAACCTCTCAATCTAGGGTCACAAATGAGTCTAACCACCAAGACACTAAAGAAACACAAAAAGCCTTATTAAAAAAATAACACACATGTGTTTTTTAAAGTCTTGGAAAAATTAATTGTTTCGACTCAAAAAAATATTAACCGATTAAAAATTGAACCAATCAAATTTTTATCATAAAAAATATTCTTATGTTACCCTCAAATATATTTTTAAAATCATATTTCGATTAAATGAAAGATAATTTTAAATGATTAAAAAAAATATACAAATTAATTTCTTTTCCCCAAAAAAATATTTGAAGCAACAACACCTCCATAAAAAATATGCAAACATAATAAACATGTATATGTAGTGTATGTGTCCTAATTGTGGTTCAAGAGTTGTACTTACCTCTTTGTATCGCATTGGAGTACTTGGATTGTGATGCTTTTGATGAAGCTTGATGCCTTTCTGAGATAGAGTAACTCGAAAAAATCTAATCCTATTTTGTCTTGATATCCAAACTAGTTGGAACTCCTATATGGCACATACTCAAGTAAGTCAACCATATAGTGTGTTCTCAATCTCCCCCTTTGGATATTGGAGACAAGATTACCTTGAGTATCCTGATCTCATGGGTAAAAATGAAAAATCTTAGATTTCCTATACAAAAGTCTCTATCTACCCATTCCCATCCTAGAACCAAAAATAAGATAAGAAAAATACATTACTCAACTACAATACAGACCAATACCCTAATAAATAGAAAAAGCTATAACATCGGATCTGAAAAATGCCTGAAAAAGATAAACACTCAATGGCATATTAGTTGAGTTAGTACTAAAAGATATAAATCGAAGCATAGGTACTCAAGTTCTTCTCCCTCAATTGTGCTCAAATATACAATGGGGTAAAAATATATAAATCAGGAGAATATGATATAATGTGACAACAAAAATAATAACATATGCAAGAGAAGATACAAGGGTCTCCTACATAAAACAAATATTAGGAGGCATCTTTTGTCATTTGAGAAACATCCATGCCCTAAATCCCCAGAAACCAATTATTAGCATGCAACTACCGAGGATGTGAATGAAGTATTGAAATAAGTAAGAACTATCATACCAATGGCATTACGAAGATACCCATATCGAATATCATCAACAGATTTGAAATTCTTCCTTAGGTATACCTGATCAATGATACGACCAGCCGTTTGAATAGCTTTGGTAAAAAAATACTTAGGAAGAATTTTCACATGTTGTGACAACCCTGCTTTTTATATCTGATTTAGTTAGCTACGCCCAATTAAATTAAAGCGGAGCGTCAATATGTTGGCATTAGAAATAAAATTTAAATAAATGCAGTAAAGTAAACATGTACACTCTCATACGTGTAACCAAATCATATAATAACAACTATAACAAGTGAAACCAACTCATAACTATTAACTGCAATAATCCATCAATAATGTGAAACTGAAAATATAAAATGCCAATACATGCGGCCCAACACAAAACGGGAAAGAGTAATACAACAATTCTCTCAAATCTCAAGTATAAACAAAGTGATATTAATCTCTGATACCACCCTCAAGAAAAGGGAAACAAACGACATAAATTAAAATAGAATAACTCCATGGCTACAGGAATCCTAAGACTCTCATCAAGCTCCATAGTCTATTGTCCATCGGGACGAGGACCTATCATATATTATATATATATATATATATATATATATATATATATATATGAGAGGAGAAAGAAGTAAGATAGACGAACGTCAAAGCAATAAAACAAGCTATAAGATTATAAGATGTACTTATAATGAAAGCACACTGGTCATTACTCGTCTCCAGTAATTAAGTTGTTTAATTACCCAACTAATGATCCTATGTCGTGACTACCCAACCCAAACTCAAGTAACGTGTAGCCTCATATCATATCATGATTAATCATTATTAATTTCATTTCAGTATTTAACGTATTAAAATGTTTCCTTCAAGTATAATATCAAATGCATGGATTCGGGATATTACTTTAAGACACAAGCATAATATCTCACACAACAAGTCATATCGGTTCACTATTGTTACCCGAGGGAACAAGTCGTAACACTAGGCCTACACACGAATATTCCCCAATATTATGTGGTAAGGGAAATCATAGTAAGTCCTAAATCACATGAGATTCCAAGGTCTTTCTATCCGACCCGCATTACAACCATGTGTCCAGTTCCGGTGGTTTATCTCCGATACGGCACTCGAGCGGAACCTAATCGGATCAATCACAAAAAATTGCATTCAACATGTGCCTACATCGATCGGAGGACTAGTCTAGTGTATACTCGACAATATACATGTAAAACTATTTCACGCTTATGTATATATACAATCGTGTGAAGTCTCTTACTCGAGTTATACAATAGTCATTATTTACAATATAACATAATTTACATCATTAATTTACTAATTCAACATCAAATCATTTCAAGGTTATATATCCCTAATAACCATAAGTATGTGATCAAGTTACGATATTAGGCACGACACCACAATTATCTTACTAACAACATGAAAAACATTAGCACTCTTACTTCAACAACTTTCTGTCCAAAATTGTAAAATGACGTTTTGAGGCTTTTTCGATCCGTTTTTGGAAAAACTTAAAACCACAAAGTTGTTTGGAACATGATTTTATACAAGTACTCGCGAGCACGCTACCCCATACCCTGCTTAAAACAGACCCGAAACTAACATATATAGTTCACCCCTGTTTACAACAACTTTCTGCGCAGAAATGTAAAACGCAAATTCGATGAATTTCTGATCCGTTTTTAAAAAAACTTAAAACTACAAAGTTGTTCACAACACGATTTTCTACAAGGCAGTGTGGACGAAACATCCAATTTCGAAACCAAAGTAGGTCAAAACAGTTTTTAATATGACGATTTACTTAATTTCATAGATTTCTCAAATTCAAGAGGTTGTTCTACAACTCAATCCCTATAATGATGTTATTGCATTTGAATCTACATGGAGGGTGATCCTAATACATTACATATCATATTTAACATCAATTTCATATTAATTTAGGGATCCAAATACATGTTCATGTGAAATTTCATTATAGATACATATTATACATATATAGGTTATTAACTTGTCTTGGATTGTGTGGAGAACTTAAATCCTCTTGAAATCCTCTCAGCTTTCTTCTCTTATTACTCTCTCTCTCCACCAAACCGTAGCCCCCTTTTGTGAAATGAGAAAATGAAGACTTCTTCTCTTCTTTTCTATTTATACCTAGGGTTAGTTTATTTACAAAAATTCCAATACCCCAAATTTAACCCTCTCGATCCTTTTACGTGTTAATTCGCGTCTAATATTTAAGTCAAACATTCATATATCAATGAATTCATTTTAACTTTTCATTTCCAAAGATTTCGAATATATATACTGGCATAGTTTTTTTTTCTTCAATTAGTTCAATTTCAATTCAATCAAAAATGAGGGGTATTACACATGTAGCATAATCCTAGCCATTACTTGTAAGGTACTATCTTTCCTTTCAGGAATGCCGTTCTGCTGAGGTGTCTTAGGCGTACTAAATTCATGTTTATAGCCATTGCCTATACAATATTTTGCAACACCCAAATCTTTGAATTCTCCACCTTTGTCACTTCTGATGCGACATACTTGGGTATCCTTCTCGTTCTCTATTTTCAAAAGTATTTTTAAGAACTCATCGAAGGCTTGGGATTTATTTTTCATGAAAGCAACCCAAGTATATCGTGTGTAGTTATCCACAATAACACGTATGTAACTGTTACCACAGAATCTGACAGTTCGAAAGGGACCCATAAGGTCCTTGTGGATTAATTCCAAAGGTTTCGAAGTTAAAACATTTTTAACTTTCTTGTGAGGGGGTTTACTTATTTTCCCTCCCTGATAAGGACCGCAGACAATTTTAATTTTTTTTTTGATTCTAGGCAATCCTCTAACCATTTCTTGGGAACTTTTCCTACGAAGATTATCAAAATTTGTATGTCCCAATATATTATAAGGTTTAGACTTAGGAAAGACTGTGTAGCAATTATCCTTATTTCTGTTTCGTGTTAAAATACAATTTCCCTTTTCATAAAAAAATTTTGCAATTAGTTTTAGAAAAGGAAACAATATGATTGGAATCACAAAATTGAGATATACTAAGCAAGTTAGCCTTGAGACCTTTAACTAGGAGGACATCATTTATCTCGGGGAGACCTTCCTCACACAATGTTCCCTTACCTATGATCTTAGAAGAAACTCCATCACCAAACACAACACTATCTCCAAGGAAGTTTGTTTTGTTTGTTAATTTAGTTTCATCTCCGGTCATATGTTTAGAGCATCTGGAGTCAAGATACCATCCAGATGAAGTGCTTGGTGCCTTAATATCAGATATGACAATGTTGCACTTAATCTGGTGTAGCAAGTCATCCTTTCTAATCCAAATAGGCCTAGTTTTAACAGTTTGATTGGCCTTAGATTTAGAAAAGTTTTGTTGGGCCTTTCTAAAGGATTTCTTCTTAGTTTTATGTCCTCCCTTCTTTTTATAGTTAGAGTTATGAGAGGCCTGTCTTGGGAGAACATAAGTATTCCGACTATTTCTAGAATAGTTAAAGTTTGAATAAGTAGGTGTATAAACTCTCTTTTGAAAACATTCGGCAATGGAGTGGCCGTAAATATCACAGTATGAACAGTACTAATGTGTGGAGGACTTGACTTTATTACTAAAGTCTTTGAAAATAACTTTATCCCTAATAGGAATGGTCGCCCAAATGTCATTGGCTTTGGATTTCTGATAATGATTTCTAACAGGTGGACAGACGTACTTAGCTGGACCATTAGATTTGGGCTTTTGAGAACAATCACATTGTTTTTCCTTAGAGACATCTTTTAAAAAAAATTCTTTCTGAGTGTCTTGAGGATTCTGTCCTTGTTTTACAAAACAACATTTTCACGAGAAATATTTTTTCTAGTATAAACTTTTTCTCCAAATCCAAAACCAGATTTATCGCCAGAATCAAACTTGTTTCCTACAATAGTTTCTTCGTAGGACTTAGCTTGAGTTTCAAAGTGTAAGAATTTTTTAAACACGTTTGAAACTTTTTTCTTAGATTCTTCAAGTTCTACCAAGGTAGACTTGTATTTTTGTTCCCAAATATCATTTTTCTCAGAAAGATATTCTATTTTTGAGGAAAATTCTTCAATTTCAGTCTCATGGGCAACATAATGTGCTGTAAATTCTTCAGCGTTCTTCCTAATAGACTGGTTATGTAAATCAATACGCTCATTAAGTATCTTAACCGTTTTATCAAGACGGGCACTTTTCTTACGCACTTTCATGTATAGCTCATGAAGATGTAGAAAATCATCATCGGAATCACTAAGTGTATCATGTTAAGTGTCTCCTATATCACTCATTTCATATGTGGAACTCACACACACTTCAGGTTTAACAACAATGCTTTCAGTTTGACACACCCTTAAACTATCACTAACGATGTTGTCTTCATCATTAAAAGTCACAAAATTTTCAACAACAGATGCAACAATAGGAACAATAGAATCATGAGTAGACACACATTCATCATCATCACGGTATATGATCCTAGCATAGAATGACATACATGACTCATGATTATAGGTTGACTCAATTTCATCTTCATCAGAATCACTAGAGTCGTCCCATGTCTTACACAAATTAACCCTAGTATTGTTGGTAGGCTTATTTGGGCATTTATTAGCAATATATCCCATTTTGCCACATCCATAACATTTAACATCTTTCATGTCAATCTGAGGTGTACTATTGTCGTAGGTCTTTTTGTTGTCATGTCTTTCACGAGGTCTATGATTTTGATCACCTTGATAATTTTGTTTGCCTTGTTTATAGGCTAAAGCATTTCTGAATTTGATAATCTTTTTGAAATGCTTGCTCATAAGACCTATTTAATTGTCAAGGTGATCCAAGTCACAGTCATCATTCAAGTCAAGGTCAAAGTCTAAGGGACTGACTTTAGGTGAAGTCAATTGTGATGAAAACACAACATTAGGTTAAGTGAGTCTCTTATTTCGGGCAGTCAATTATTTTTTAAACTTTAACTCCATCTCAACAGTTCTTAATTTTCTACTTAGCAATTCAGGAGTCAGGTTTGGGTCATTCATTTCTTCTATGGCATATCTCTTATTGTCAAACTTAGCAAGTAATGACATAAGAATCTTTTGAACGATTTCTTTTCTACTATAGGTTACACCATTTGCATGTAATTTTGTAAAAATGTCGGTTAACCTAATGTAGAAATCATAAAAGGATTCATTGTCATCCATAATCAGTGTATTGTACTGTTGGACAAGCATTTGTATTTTTTCGGCCTTAACTCGTTCATCACCCTCATGTGCGGTGACTAGAGTATCCCATGCCTCCTTAGAAGTAGAGCAAATATATATTCTTTTAAACTCATGCTCGTTAATGGACATAAAGATAACATTCTTGCCCTTATTATTGTCGAGAGATTTCATTTTCTCTATCATAGTAAATTTTCTACGAAGTTTCTTAACCATTGTGGGATCAATATCAGACAAAGACTTAGTTGGATGTTCATAACCATTTTCAATCATATCCCAAACATCATCACCAAGAGTTCCTTGAATAAAAGCAACCATTCGTACTTTCCAATAAGAAAAGTTGTTTCCATCAAAGAGTGGTGGTCGGGAAAGGTTACCTAACTTCTCAAATCTTTCATTCATATTCAGAAATGGATTTCGAAAACAATTTCAGGAGTTTCAGGATCAAAATATCTTTTGATAAACCCGCTCTGATACCACTTGAAAAAACTCGGTTTACAAGATTAATAACAAAAAGTTATAAGTTGAGTAAACTCCGAAATAAACTCGTTGAACGAAACTCTTTTCAAAATGTACACTAGATGTGTTAAAACAATTTTTCTGAATATGTTTTCTGGATTCGTTTGTTTGATTACCTTAAGTTTTTAAAATAAAAAACGTTCAATTTAAGTATCGAGTACGATATTGTTCACCAAAGTAATTAAGAAGATTCAAGAAAAATAACACGTGATTTTTAACGTGGTAAACCCTAAAATAAGGGAAACATCCACGACCCCCTTTACGGAGCAAAACAAAAAGTCCACTAGAATCACAACCAAGTTACAACACTAAAGCATGCAACTAAGAACCAAAATACAAGATCATAAAACGTATCTACCCGAGTTACTCCACTCTTAAAGACATTCTATCTTGATTTGTTCTTCTCCACGCAACTTCCTTGTTTTATCCTTGAATCCCGAATTCCAGCAACCCCACAAACAAAATATCTCACCAAGAACCACACCTATTAATTACAAACCACTTATACATGAAATGCAATTAATCTCAAATATGCTTTGAATTCAAGACTTCAAAAATTTCAGATTCGGAATAAAAAAATTCAAATCAAGTTTTGATTCAAAATTATTTATCTCCAAAATTTATTTCACCAATTTGTGAAATTAATTTTTGAAACAAAAAAACCTTTTTCAAATTTGAATATACGCCATAACAATAAGTCTTCCGTTTCAAATTTATTTGAAACTATATTCTTGGAAAAAAAAAATCAACAACAACATAAAAATTATCCAAGAACAAACACATAACAATCCTAAAAAATATTGTGCTGAAGTGGTCCCTAAGAGATATAGGGTTTGAGGAGTACACAAATTTGAAAAAAAATCCGGCGAGTTTTCCGGCGACGGTCTCGGTTTTGTCAGTTGACGGTCTTGTCTCTTTCTCCCGTTCTGAATCTGGCGATGGAAGGTCTGGTGACATAACTTTTTGAGTTTCCGGACACGATGGCAATCGCAGCTCCGATGGGCTTGGTTGGGGACAACTCCGACGATGAAGAGTCACGTTCTCGGTTTTAGGCTGATCCGGTGAACGATTACGGACAACAGCGTCGTCTCTCTCTCTCTCTCTCTATCTTTTTCGACGATGGTGACACCCCTCTCTCTCTCATTCTTTTTGGCGGCGGTGATGGGAGCACACTCTCTCTCTTGAACTTTCTTGGCCGTAACACTCTCTCTCACTCTCGTTTTTTCTCTCTCAAGGAATGAAGAAGAAGATGAAGTGTAAGATGAGTTTTCTCTCTCCTCTCTTTTCTATTCTCAGCCGCCACACTCTCTTCCCAACTCAAGAATAAGAAACCCTAAGATATTATATATGAGGGGCAAAAGGGTTTGTTACAAAATGGAAGGCCTAGATCTAATTTTCAAGATCTAAGGGTGTAGACAGAAAGTGGAATAACAAATTTGATTGGTTAAAAGGTGTTCACTAGGATTGAGGCACTATTGATATGGTTTATTGATAACCACTCAATCTAGGGTCACAAATGAGTCTAACCACCAAGACACTAAAGAAATACAAAAAGCCTTATTAAAAAAATAACACACATGTGTTTTTTAAAGTCTTGGAAAAATTAAATTTTTTCGACTCAAAAAAATATTAACCAATTAAAAATTGAACCAATCAAATTTTTATCATAAAAAATATTCTTATGTTACCCTCAAATATATTTTTAAAATCATATTTCAATTAAATGAAAGATAATTTTAAATGATTAAAAAAAATATACAAATGAATTTCTTTTACCAAAAAAATATTTGAAGCAACACCACCACCATAAAACATATACACACATAATAAACATGTATATGCAGTGTGTGTCCTAATTGTGATTCAAGAGTTGTACTCACCTCTTTATGTCCCATTGGAGTACTTGGACTGGGATGCTTTTGATGAAGCTTGATGCCTTTTTGAGATAGAGTAACTTTGAAAAATCTAATCCTATTTTGTCTCGATATCCAAACTAGTTGGAACTCCTATATGGCACAAACTCAAGTAAGTCAATCATATAGTGTGTTCTCAGATCACATAGTCATTGGAATCCCAGTTTGAGAATATGATAAAAAATTAGAAATAGATACATCTATGTTTTGCTAAAGGGAAAAAATACAAAAAAACCACCAAACGGCCCCATAAGAGGAACAAACACCTCGCACGATACCAATGTAACTCGTACGCACTGACGCATAGCCGCAGGACTCTTGGTTTGATAATATGACTATAATTTGCAAATAGTTAAACTTAGGCTTAAAAGATGTTGTTAACGGATGAAAACGCAAAACAACCACCAAATGGTCTCCTGAGAGACACAAGCACCTAACAGGGAACCAATGTAACTTGTAGGAACTGACTGTGTAGTCACGGGACTCCCGATTGGAGAATATAATGAAACTTTGCAAATAGTTAGACTTAGGCTTAGAAACATGTCGTTAAAGGGTGAAAATGAAAAACAATCGGAAAATGGTCTCGTAAGAGGCACGAACACCTCGTAGGGGATAAATGTAACTCGTAAGAATCGACTGCATAGTCTCGGGACTCTCGGTTTGAGAATAGAACTACAATTCGTAAATAGTTAGACTCAAGCTTAAAAATACGCCGTTAAAGGGTGAAAACATAAAAATCACCACTAAACGGTCCGATAAAAGGCATGACCACCTCGCACGAGACCAGTGTAACTCGTAGGAACTAACTGCATAGTCACGGGACTTTTGATTCTAGAATATGATAATAATTTACAAATAGTAAGACTTAGGCTTAAAACATGTCATTTAAGGGGGAAAATGTAAACAACCACAAACGATCCTGCAAGAGATACAAATACCTCGCATGAGGCTAATGTAAGTCGTAGCAACTGACTGCACAGTCACTGGACTCTCGGTTTTAGAATACAAAAAAATATCAAATAGTTAGACATAAGCTTAAAAACATGTCGTTAAAGGATAAAAATGAAAAACAACCACCAAACGACCCCGTAAGAGGCACAAACACCTCTCACAAGACTAATGTAATTCGTAGCAACTAATCTATAGTCACGGGACTCCTGATTTAAGAATATGATGAAAATTTACAAATAGTTAGACATAGGCTTAATAACATGCTGTTAAAGGGAGCAACTTAAGACAACCACCAAATGGCCCTGTAAGAGGCATAAACATATCGCATGGGACTAATGTAACTCGTAGCAACTGATCGCATAGTCACGTGAAAGTGCAAGGACCCCCAATTATAAAATTTCTTTCTTTTTAATCAAAGTTAATTTCCTAACAAGTGTGGAAAATAGATGGTTACTAACAAAATTTAATTTACCAAAATTTATTTAATTTTCTTTTCCTTAAAAGATGACTAAAAGTGACATCAAAATAATCAACTAACACATATCCACTTTAAACAAATTAACTCAATTCAAGTCCTAAAAGTTTCCTAAACAAATTAATTCATTTTTACAAATTAGGCCAAACCAAATTTTACCAAATTAAATTATCTTGACTTGAATTAAATTAATCTAAATATCACCTAAATTAATTTTTGCACCAAAGTAAACAAGAGTATCGAATTAAACCATATTTTATCTTTTTACCCTAAGCATGCGTTCTAGGTGATTTTTGCAAAAGATAAAAAGTCACAATCCCACTACGCCGCGATGTACGAGGAAAACCCAAAACGTAAAAAACCTCGGACGACCCTGCCTAACAAATTCACTAAGTACGGTTTTACAATACACAACAAAAAGACTTACAATAATCGACTCGACTCCTTCAAGCCCTGACACTTCCTTCTTGTATTCACCTCCGCCTAGCAAATAACCATGGACTCATCCACAGTCTCAGAATCTACTGATGGAACATGGTTATCGTCAACCTTTGCACAATGCCTTTCACGTGTGAGTAAGTCGCAACAAAACAATGAACTTTTTCTTTATGGGATGTAGAAGCAAACCTAAATGAACTCTTCAAAGGTAGAGTAAAACCCGGTGCCAAACACTCTCCAAGAAAATATATAACACGAGGAACTTCGATTACATTTAAACAATTGGGTGTATGTGTTTTGGTAGAGATTAACTCATGAATTCTTAAAAACACAAAAACATTGAACTTTTGATGTTGGGAAATTTCTCTCAAAATTTTTCTCTCAAAGTGTGTTAAAAATTATCTAAAAAATGTTGGTTCCCGCACATATATTATCTGCCAAAAGTTAGTGGGGAAAAGAAATGGAAAAAGTGGGAAAACAGTCCAAAAAGCTGTTCCCACCAAATCTCATTCGAACGACATTTTTGTTCGAACGACCCTTCTAACGATAAGTCAGTGAGAAAATGAAAATCTTGTTATAAGTTCTCGTTCGAACGAGATCCCAGTTCATTCGAACGACTTGTCAGAAAATAAAAACTTCATTTTAAGCCCCAAACTTTTATGTAGAGTTCTAAAATAATATTTTCAGAGTAAACTAAAGTCGTTAAAACTATTTAAAATATTTAATAATAAAATACACCCAATTAAATATCCAAGGTCCTAAATTTATATAAGTGCATTCATACCTATGAATACTTTGGAAACCATTGTTGTTGATGTAGAAACATGGCACTTTATAAACCCGACAGATTGATATCTTTACATTGAAATACTGGCCGCTACATCTTCAACTGAACTTCAAACATCATAGGCTTGGAGGATACTCAAGATTACTATCCTATGACTCAAATGCTTTTGTCCTAAATTGAGCTAACACTACAATAAGACTCAATTAGAAATTTGTGTCCTTACATCACGGGACTCTCGATTTCACAATATATCTACAATTTGTAAATAGCTAGGCTTAGGGTTAAAAACATTCCGTTAAAGGGCAAAAATACTAAACAACCACCAAACGGCCAAATAAGAGGTAGGAACACCTCGCACGGGACCGATGTCACTCGTAAAAACTAATCGCGTAATCACGACACTCCCGATTTAAGAATATCACTATAATTTGCAAATAGTTAGACTTAGGCTTAAAAAATATCGTTAAAGGATGAAAATGAAAAAACATCCCCCAATCGGCCCCATTAGAGGCATGAACACCTCGCATAGGACCAATGTAACTCGTAGCAACTGACTGCATAGTCACGGAACTATCGATTTTAGAATATGATGAAAAATTACAAATAGTTATACATAGGCTTAAATACATAGGGCAAAAATGCAAAATAACCACTAAATGGCCCCGTAAGAGGCGGAACACCTCGCATTGGACCAATGTAACTCGTAGGAATAAACTGCATAGTCACGAGACTCCTGATTTGAGAATATGACTATAATTTGAAAATAGTTAGACTTAAACTTAAAAACATGTTGTTAGAGGGTGAAAATGCAAATTAACCATCAAACGATCCCGTAAGCGGCACACACACACCTCGCAGAGATCAATATAACTCGTAACAACTAACCACATAGTCATAAGACTCTCTATTTCATAATATGATGACAGTTTGCAAATAATTAGAACTAGGCTTAAAAACATGACGTTAAAGGGCGAAAACGTAAAATAACAGACAAATGGTCCTGTAAGAGGCACGAACATCTCGCATGGGACCAATGCAACTCGTAAAAACTGACCATGTAGTCACGGAACTCCCATTTTGAGAATATGACTATAATTTACAAATCTCAAGACTTTGACTTTAATATAATGATAAGTATAGTCAATTTTTCTACTTGAATATAAATTTTTAAACATAGTTGATTATTGATATCTTCTCTATTTTGTATCTTATATTTTTTGTAGGATAATATTTCATCTTTATATTTCATCCACGTGGAACACATAAACAAGTCAATAGTTTACACGAGGTAGATTGTTTATTTATTATTGCTGTTGACATTTGAGATTATTTTTTTTGGTCGTGCGGGCTTTTGTGATGATTAAACAAGTTAGTTTTCATATATAAACAAAGGAAACTCTATCAAGATTTTAAAATTTTTAAAGAGTTGTTGATATATATTTAAATATTTTATTTTACTGTAATCTTATTTTACTATAATCCTATTTTGATAAATGATTATTTATTGATTATAGGTTATGTACAAGAAGTTAAATAGATAAGTTTTTGAGCGTGTCTACTATATGTATGACATTGAGAGAAGTATTTTAGCATGTCTGCTATATTTATCATCTTAATTTAGGGATGAGTTTTCTTTTGACAATTTGATTTCTTATTAATTAGTATGATTTTGCGATCATTTAAGTATTTCGACTTGGATGTGATAATTGCTTGTACTTATTCATATAAAGATTTATATTGGGTTGTGGGATGTAGTTTAATGGAACAATTTGTTGTTGGATACGTGTTTCAATGAGTTAAGTTGGTATATTACGTTTGTGGTTTGATGATTTGACTTATAATACAAATTACATGTCATTTATTATTACAACTTACATCATATAATAATATAATTTTTTATGGCAATTTTTTTATCAATTAAGACGGTTATAAATCGTCCCTCTTCCTTTTTTGTATCAATTGGGAATACCTTTTGAGAAGGTTTTGTCGTCCTAATTAGGTTATCAATTGGGACGGTTATAAATCGTCCTAGTTATTATTTCCAAAATTTGAGGAGTATAAGGAACAGATAAATCGTCTATCTTCTTTGCACGTGAGCGGGATTTTTTTTCCACAGAAATACCTTTTGGGATGGAAAAATCCCTCCCTAATGCCAAATATAAAATGTCCTTGAATTAGAATTTAGTACGGTAAAATCCGTCCCTAAAATATTTGCTACGCCGAGTATAAGGTACGGTTTTTAGTCATTGCAAATCTGTCCTGAATACTCTTTTGGGATGGTCAAAACGCTTTTAGGGATACATTTTTATCGTCCGTAATACCCATTTTTCTGGTAGTGAATCCATGTTAATTGAATTGGCTCGGAATAGTTTTGGCTTCAGTTTGAATTGTATTAGATTTTGAAATTAAAAAAAACATTTTCAATTGGATTGGATTCAGAGTTCTTCAAATAGATTAGTTTTGAACCGATGCACATCCACACCTAAAACAACCTCTTACATCCCATTATTACCGATAACAGAGGAATGTCTAACGTTGGGGTAGATGGAACGAAAGCCATGACTCGTATTAGTGGTTTATTCAAATAAGATATTAAAAATTTATATACCGGTCTCATGTCACTCGATAAATCATTAGCTTATTATTTGGATCAAGGGGGAGAATGTTAGACTTTAATTCTAATTTCGTAATTAAAATTAAACCTACAATTATGCGGTCCTAATATAATCTGAAATTTGAAGAGTTTATTGGAATAGTGAAAGGCTTTATTGGGATATATTAAGACTTTACTTTGATAGCTAAACAAAATTAAAGATTAATGAGAAGACTGTTGGGTCATGTCCCTGTTTATAAATAAGTGGCTAATTTTTCATCATTCAGATACACTAAAAGACAACATAATGAAATTATAGGATAAGGGATAGAAATCCAAAAGATTCAATGTGTGTTAATTTTCAAAATAGTATTTTGGCCATAGAAGACAATCTAACCATTGGAATGCTCTGAAACCAAAATATGTTCTTGTGTAGACATGATAAAGTTGTGGTATGATAATCAACTCGATTGGGAAGCATTAAGGTTGACGGCTCTGCTAATATTTCCAGCAATGACATAACATAGGTACAAGAACAAATTTTAAATTCATGGTTATGGATTGGGATATGTGATTAAATTACTATTTTATGTTATGCATACAAATTATATGTGAAAATCATGAATTTCAATATGCGATTAGCACAATGATTCAAGATCCTATTTTTATGGAACCATAGCATGTTTAGTTATTTAATCAATTAATGTTTAGATTAATTAAATTATGTTTGACAGTTTGTGATTGTGTTCACATGAAAATGAATATCTATGGTTAAAAATGTATTATATAAATTCTACTTTACCAAGTTTGACATGCCGGCGTGATTGAAAATGTCTAGTACGTGCATAGATTTAGAAACCACTACATGTATTGGGTTTTAAAATTATATCTGTACACTTTCAAAAGGGTACACTATTTACTGTTGAAATTGAAGATGTCAAATTCTTTAACGAATGGTGAAATTAGTGAGAGTATTAAATCACCTAATGTAATTATAAAAAACGTTAAGATAATTGTGTTATTTTATTAACATCCAAAGTAATTTTTCTCTTGGTTGGTGGATATGAATAGTTTTAAGAATCTCTTCATTGAGTTTGTTTTTATAAATGGTTATAAGGGTTATCACAAGAATATGAATTTGACGTAGGAGTAAGAAAAAATCCGATTTTATTTTCACAAGTTTAAAAAAATTATAATTCCATTAATTGATCAAATTGAAGATTAGGATCGCGTTGTATTGCCTAATAGACAAACTAAAATCAAGTATAAATGCGTCTTTAAGACCACATAACCCTAGTGATAATCAACGATATAAATCTAGACTTATGGTCAAAGTTTTCATTACGAATAGAGAAAGGAATGTAAATAAACATTTTTATCTATATCTTAAAATGTGAAATTCTTATGGCTTTAGTAGTTCTTGTGATTAAGAGTTACATTTAATATGAAAACTTATGGGAGTTTAAGAAAAGAATTGTCTAGGTTGAGAAATCATTATATAAACTTATGTGAGTTTCCCATCAATAGTATTTTAAGAATACTTTATGTGTTTATTTTAGTATATATATACCTTGAGGTTAGTGGGAGTAAGTTTATGCATTTTGGACTTCTTTATACATTTATAATGAATGATAAATTAGAGAAAGAAAATATTTTTAAGAGTATGAATTAATGAGATTCTTGAAATATTATGTGCTCACCCTTATGATAATTGTTCATGTAAAGATGACCAGTACTTAGAGTTCTCTCTTGATTAAGCAGATTTATTTTTACCTAATGGCCAATATTATGAAAGAGTATGAAATAATTCGATATTGTATAGATCATACTTTGATCCTACAATTTATACATTACGGCTGCAAAAATTTATTTCGGGACTCGAAGTTATCGATACTATTACCAAGTCGCTGAAGTATTATAATAATATCGTTGTAATCTTCGTTATAAAGAAGTGATAGGTATTTTAAAGAACCTAGGCACATTAGGATATAATACCTATATGTGAACAAAGATGTTCAGAAACAACAAATGTAAGTTGTACACATTAGTACAAGTGTCAACATAGCATATCCACTAATAAATGGTCTATCACCAAAGGACATTCATGAAGCATGCTTAAGATATAGGTTTTTTGAGTTTAGAAAATTAAGTATACGCGTTGTGGATTGTTTGGTTCTTAATTTGACACTATATTTTATATTAATTAAAGTGTATTTTGAACATTTTAATTCCTGTTTTGAAATATTGGTTGCATGCATGTTATTGTTGGTATATGTGATAGAAATAGTCTCTTACGAGACATTTACGGAAAATT
The DNA here is from genome assembly GCA_949130495.1 of Sambucus nigra. Classification (NCBI taxonomy): domain Eukaryota; kingdom Viridiplantae; phylum Streptophyta; class Magnoliopsida; order Dipsacales; family Adoxaceae; genus Sambucus; species Sambucus nigra. The sequence goes on from OX422208.1 coordinate 302,121,575, forward strand.
AAGGACAACCTAACTTATAGTCATTATTAAATGAGTCATTGATGTTGTGGTACATCGAATGGAATATGCTCTTGAATTAGTGTGCAACCGTCATGACTCGCATTAGTTGTTTGCTCAAATAAGGTGTTGAAAACCATGATTTATAATTATGTCAACTTATATACCGGTCTCATGTTACTCAATAAGTTATTAGATTTTTATTTGGACCAAGTGAGAGAATGTTAGACTTTAATTCTAATTTTAAAATTAAAATTAAACCTACAATTATGTGGTCCTAATACAATCTGAAGTGTGAAGAGTTTATTGGAATAATGAAGGTTTTTACCAGGATATGTCGAGAGTTTGCTTTGATGGCTAAGTAAAATAAAATATTATTGAGGACACCTTGGGTCTTTTTCCTGCCCATAAATAAGTGACTGATTTTTCATCATTAAAACATGCCAAAAGACAACATAATGAAATTATAGGATAAGGGATAGAAATCCAATGCTCAATGTGTGTTAATTTTTGAAATAATATTTTGGCCACAGAAGGCGATCCCCCCGTTGTAATGCGCTAAAACTGAAATATGTTCTTTCCGTAGACAAGCTAAAGTGGTGGTCCGAAAATCAGCCCGATCAGACAGTGTTATGGTTGACGACTACACTAATATTTTCAATAGTGATAGAATGAAAATACAAGAAAAAAATTTAAATTCATTGTTGTGGATTGATGTATGTGATTAGATTATTGTTTTATGTTCCACATAACGATTATATGTGAAAATCATGAATTTCAAGATGTGATTATCACGATGATTCAAGATCCTATTTCTAAAGAACCATAGCATGTTTAATTAATTAATCGATTAATGTTTATATTAGTTAAATTATATTTTACAATTTGTGGTTATGTCCTTTAATTAAAATATTTCAAACACGTGTTATATAAATTCAAGCCAAAATTGCCATGAGGACTGGTCATCCTCAATCTCCATTTTCATATGACTTATTAGTCCTTATTTATTAAATGTGAAGTGTATTCTTTCCTTCACTCTCCCATAAGTAATCAAGTCTCATCATTGGCAATTGTAAACATTATGACTCTAAATCTTTTATTTTACCCCAACACATCCCCCTACATGTATCAACTGACATGCAAAGATACAACCCCACTAACATCATAATCAAGCATCCTTACCATGACATTTGGTGATTCCTTTAATAATGTCATTATGCACTATGATTATATATAAAATTACCGATCATATACTGATATCTCAACATAGAGAATATCACACATCAAGTTTTTTACAACTTGGTTACCTTAAAAGAAATTTAGGAAAAATGGATGCACTCAAGTACGATAACATAACCAAGATATATAGTGAAATTTGTGAGGTTTTTAGTCTCCACCTTGGATGTTGGTTGTTCTCAACCAAATCATGTAAAAAATCAATGTGTTCTCTGCATGTCTCAAATTTATATTTAATATTACTTTTATCCCGTGATTTCAATATTTGATAACCATTGTAAATCTAGTCTATCATATTTAAACTATCCCTTCTATTTTTGTAATAAAACCCTAAACATCCTTTCTTATTCTCTTTTCATCTACAATTAAATCCCCATTCTCATTTTCCAATTTATTGATCGATATTATTACTTATTTTATCACTCACAATCCTACGAAAAATTGCATTATTGTCGCATTCTTTTATCCATTTGACTTTTGCCTTTTGATGCCATGATTTTTGTTAGCTTAAAATTACTTTTTTAAAATGATTTTTAATCTCATGTTTTTCCATTCTCAGAGATTCATTGATTGTTTCATTATCCTTTTTAATCAAAATTTTTAAGTTTTTCGGACATTTTAGTTTTTTCTAGCCTATCATCCCTTAAATTTCTTTATTCTATATTTTCAATTCGATATTCATTACTCTTAATTTTTCTCAAATTTATATATTTCAAATTTCTTTCTACCTTTGCTTGAAAATATTTTTAAATTTCAATATTCTAACCACATGTTTTAAAACCAAATGGTAATTGAACCACCTAACCCCATTAGTAATTAACACATTGGGAAAATTATCTTAGGTGAGTCAAATTCTGATCTCTTGCCTCACTCCATAAGCATTTCTCCCTTGCAAAGAAAAAATCTTTTATATTGTCTTGAGCACACTATTGTCTTTATCATGTTTGACCAAGTGAACTTTTCGTTGTTTAGGTCACATTTTCTAAATCCCTAATCTCAAAAGAAAGAGTCAAAATCATGCACGGTTCTTACCAGTCTATCCCATCTAGACTTTTATGGTACCACTATTGCAAATTAAAGTCATCATATAAACACCAATTTGGGTTGTATAAGTCATACCACCAATCCAAGTCCCAAAAATCTATTTGCTCCCTAGTTTTGCAAGGATCGTAAAATCCTGATAACCACCATTCTTCCCCAACACGAGGAGAAATTTTAATGGACATAAAAATTCACCTATCAACCACTCTACCACATTGATAGACCTCACATCTAAAATGATTTAAGATCCCTCCCGACCTATAGATAAATAAAAAGACCCACACCTTGAACCTACCACCTCCAACCCTATTGATGATGCTAGGGATGGTTAGAGACATTAATTCACTAAATAATCCCCTAATTGGATGGAGGATGGGGGTATATGGTGATAATAATGGCAAGAGAAGATGTATAGTGGTCCAACTCCTAAGTTAATGGGCTTACATCTATAGTAAGGTGTTTTTAATTTGTATAAAACCTCTCATAATAAATACTACAAGCATGATAATCTTTAGGCTTAAGGATAAGGTTTTCTAAAGTCATATAAGGTGTTTGTAATTATAAAAAATTACGTAGAGTGAAACTATTTGATACCTTTGTGTAAAATTAACTCACTTAGAAATCAAATAGATTAATATTGATAGACTTGAAAATTACAAAGGGCTATCAACACTAATAATAAAGGGAAATGGGTTTTATCTCTCCATCTTTCACTTTTTTCTAACAACTTTCTTACTTAATTATTTTTAACCTTATTTCATCGTGCCCAAAAAGCATATCCAATTATTCTATTTATAGGACCATCCAGGGAAAAATTGTGCTGTTACAAATGTGGGCAATCATTCTCTAGGGTCTACCAGTTTTATATAAGGTTTTGGAGTGTTAGTGAAGAGTTTTTCAGGTGATGAGTTCTAATTGGGTGGGATAATTAATTGTGATTTAATACACCGAGAATAGTGTATGTAGTGGTTAGTGTAATAGAAATTGTACTTGCTACCAACCCATCATATTAGAGAGAGAAAGAGAGATAGGACTACCTAGTTTTCCTGAATTGATCTTGGTTGTCCAAGATTGGGGTTGGAAGATGAAGGTTACCTAAAGCCCTTATGAAAAATTGGAGGTGTACCCCTCTCTTATTGAGGTTGAATAACCCTTATAAGAGTTATGTTGAGCGTGGTGGAGGAAAGGCTTTGATGTTGGATTACTGTGTTGGATGACGAAAAGTTACAGGGACATTGGAGAATAATATTAGAGCCTAGTAAAGTACGAAGTTAAAGGAACTAAGGCTTTTGATGTTGGCCAAAAACCTTAGCTGGGATTGTAAAACCTTGGATGCTTTATAGGTGTTGTGTATATAGTGTATATATTTATTTTGAATGAAATATATGATTTTGGGTGTGTCCAAGTGGTATGTTTGTGGAGTTTAGTGTGTGTGATCTTCAGTCAATTCGTAGGAGGCACACTAAATTTAATAATCTTTGATTGGGCCTTAGGGACTTTGGGATTACCTTGAGTGGCCAGATTTTTACCCATTTATTATTTCATTTTTACTCATTTATAATTTCATTTTGAACTCATTTTTTAACCCGTTTTAATTTTTTGACTTAATCTTTTAGTCTGAATCAACTAGTCGTTAGTAGAGATAAAAGTGAATTAGTGGGTTAAAAACGTTTTGATATTATTACTATAAATCTAAGCTTTATTTTCTACAAAAATCATTTGAAAAAAGTCTCTTTCTCTATTTTCCATCACATAATTTTTTTTCATTATTATACTATTGTTTATTGGTTTTTTGGTTTTGGGGTATCTTGAGAGTTCAAGATTCTTCATTGTTGATGGTGATGGAATCTGATCATTGATTCCTGGGAGGTGTTTGTTCAAGAGGCTGACAGCATGAATATCAACGAATAATTTTACCTTTAGGATTTTGTATTAAACACAAACCTCATGTGACATCCCACTCAATTAAATACGGGGTGATCAGTCCTTTATTAAATTAATTCAGAATATCCATTTGGTTAATTCCTAGCATCACTGTCGAAAAACAACTTCCTTATTAACTCACCTAGTAGTTAATGAAGCTAGTGTCAAAACTTTTCAAATTTTAAATTTAATAAATCCATGTTAACAATGTAAACAATTTATCATGTAATCCATTCCATAATAATGAGTAATAATTAGGTGACATCATAACTGAACTATATGTAACTGGAATAAACTCTCCAGTTTAAATGTCTCAATACTATCATCCAAATAAAACATGTAAGGACATATTTTATAAGTCCTGTTTACATTAGAGTATGTCGTATACCGCTACAACCGTCGAAGAATTATACAATATCTTTCAAGTATCAAGATGAATCTAAATATCAAAGTTCTTCATCAAAGGAGTCTCCGCGAGATTAATTTTTGTAAGGTTGTGTTTAAGTACCTTAGCATTTCACTTAGGATATTGGGATATTTTTCACAAAATATTTTCTAAGTGTTGGAGTGGAGCTTTAAATGTTTTTTGTTAAAAAATATATTTTTCGGAGTGTTTGAGGCGGTGCATTTAATGAGGAAAAGATAAATGAAAAAATATTATTTTAAGCATCTCGTTCGAACGATAGCCTATTTCGTTCAAACGACTTGGCTTGTCGCGTGATGAATCAAACGACATTGAATTTCGTTCGAACGACATCCAATCTCATTTGAACGAGCTGCCGCCTTAAGTCTTTTATAAATAGGATTATCTAACTCCGTTTTTCAGAAGAAGACATGTGCAAAAACAATCTACGTTCTCTGCAAACAGCATTACAAATTTGTCTTCTCACTTTAGAGGTTTAATTCTTTCTTTATACAATTCACAAAACATCCTAATCCTTTAATGAATTTTTTGGAACCCAAGATACGATCTTGCTGATATTACTCTTGTAGAGAGGCTAAATCTACAACATATGACTGCGTGTCACTGAGGATCTTGTTGCGTGAACATTCTTTGCTGATTTGGACTGAGGTTCATATGGAGTGTTGCGGTATTACTGGGCTGAAGATAGGACCGCAATTCTTGTGGATTGTTGCGTGTAATTCATTACTGACAACACCGACTGACGCATGTGGGTATTGGTGTGTCTAAATCTATTTCATTGTAATCCATGTAAGTTGCGATTTACAAATTATAGTGAAATAAAAGGTTTTACCCTTCGGGGATTTTTCCTGATATTGGTTTCCTTTGCATGATTATTGATTTTATGTTATCAACTCACCTAGATGCATGTGTTAGGGTTTAACAAAAATTTGGGTTAATTAAAATTGAATTTATTTGAGAAGTGGCATTATTTCGCTATAGCGCACTTTCTACAAAATCGATAATAACAGTACTGACATAAGTAATTACAATATCTGAGATAGAAATTGAATATCTAGAATCCTGGGCGACATGCCCTAAATGAAATAGATATTACAGATGTTTGAATCAGTAGAATGTAAACGTCTAAACAAAGCCTGCATCTCTTGTAGCTGCTATAGTACGTCAAACATCCATACTCTATGTCGGGTGTCCCTGATGCTGGACACCTAATGTAAAAGATACAAGAGAGAAGATAATATGCAAGAAAACGGGTCAGAACCCGATTGTTAAGTATTTTTAAAAATAGAAAGTGCTTAAAAAGTGCATTTAAGAAATTATTATCTACATGTTAGTTTCTCGGGCTCTCGCTTGAGAATCTCATCTTTCATCTAAAGTGCACGCCTAACGTATCTCATAATCCTCCTAGTTAAGGTCCCCAATTACTAGTTCGAAATAAGATTCACTATGATTCTAACTCATATCATTTCCCCGTATTTCCCACGCAATACGTATGATAATTATACATGCTCATTTCTCTTTAATATGAACTAAACATTTCAAAGCTTTAGGACTAAGTATTCACTTACTTAATTCAATTCAGATTTCATTATTCTTTTACATCTACTAATTTCACACAGTAGATTAAATCACAATATATATATATATATTCATCACATTATTATATATACTAATATGTCACCCCTCCAAACAAAGTTACGGTGCATGCATACTCTGCTATCATATCTTGGTACATCTCTCGTTGTATATAGGACTATTGGTTCGGCGTCTCCCACAAACCATAAATCTCATAACGCATATATTGGAGGTGAGCATACTCCACAGTCAAAGGGATGACGCACATACCTACGTTCCCATTCAATCGTCGAAACTATCATTCTCACCGATAGCACGTGTCCAAGGTCCTATGCTCAGGGTACGAATCTGAAATCCCCCCCAATGGGTTCATTAGGATAGGATCGTCCACAATGCGAAACTCCCACCCTGATAGCAAGAAGCGTGGGTATGTCATACACAATATAAATCATAATATAGGTATTCACCCCACATATATATAGAAAACAATAGGGCATACGCACAACCCATATGATAAGTCCCATATGTAGTATATTTATATCTCGAATATCCTACCTATTTATAGATTATGACTTTACTTCTTAAGGTATATTCCAGAGCTTTTCTCATCACTCCAAGGGTATTATTTATTCGATATGTAAATTCAGTACCCTACTGGTCCATGTCATCATAATCCTCGAATTTCCGTGAATAAAATTTATCTTCAAATTAGGTTTATTTCTCAAAAATTCCTAATTCAATTTAATCCTTTATTCCATCTCATAAGACTATGCCCATACATTAACATGGCCTACTGGTATACCCCTATACTCCCATTGTTTATAATTTAGCCCCATAATCAAATCTTAAACGATCCCACAAATATAATAATTAAAAAGGAAAAGTTGGCCAAATCTGGGCAGCCGAATCGATTCAGCAAGGTCCGAATCGATTTGCCCCTACAGGTCTGTGAAATTATGCATTTTAATGGCTACAAGTTTCAATCTTTGTCTTCCTCAAAACCATCACCAAATGATTCCAATTTTATCTATTTCGAATTTAGGGTTTTTTCGTATATTCTGCATATATTATTTCCAACAACTTAGAGGTGAAATTCTTTTTGTTGTTCTACAACCTGCTATGGAAAATCCTAATGCAAAATACTCAAAAAAACCTGAATCGTTTGATGGAAAGAATTTTAAGAGATGGCAAATAAATCTGCAATTTTACCTAACAACTCTTAAGGTAGTTGACTTCATTAAATTTGATAAACCTTAGAAACTAGTTGTTTGGAAATAAAGGGATTATATGTGTAATAAATATATCCTGAATTGTCTTTGCCTTGAATTGTATGATGTTTATTGGTTATGTTCTACCGCTAAAGAATTATGGAACTGATTGGATAAAAAATATGCAGCTGAAGATGCCGGGTCAAAAAAAATTATGGTTGGAAAAGTTTTGGATTTTAACATGGAAGATAATAAATCTATTGTGTTGCAACTTTATGAACTAAAAATTATTATTCATGAAATTCTGACCGAGGGTTATAACATATGTGAGGGGCTTCAAGTGTCTTCCACAATTGAAAAACTACCACCTACTTGGAAAAATTGCAAAAATAGTCTTAAACATAAGAAGAAGGAGATGGCACTAGAAGTTTTGATAGTTTGTTTGAGAATTAAGGAAGATAATAGGCATGCAGAACTAAAGGAGAAAATTTCTGAATTCAGTTATATAGATAATCTTGTTGAAGGAAAATCACACGATAACCAAAAATAGAAGCAATTTAAGCCTAACCAATCAAACCAGAAAGATAAGCACTATAAACAAAATAATAATTCGAGGTCCAACTATAAATTCAAACCTAATGATCAAAATAAAAATTTTAAACCCCAGTTTAAATTTAAACGTGCAAGTCAATGCTTTGTGTGTGGAAAACCAGGTCATTATGCTAAAGATTGTAGGCTTAGGAAGAGTCAGAATGTGAAGCCTCAAGAAAATGTAATCGAGGAGGGTAACTTTTCAGTTGTGGTAATCAAATCAAACATTATGTGTATTAAGAAAAACTGGTGGCTTGATTCTGTTGCTACCAAACATATTTGCAGCACGAGAGGTGCCTTCACTACCTCCACTACAACGGGTCAGGGTGAACGTCTCTAATTGGGACACTCTTTTTCGTCTAAGGTTGAGGGAAAGCGTATCGTATTTTTTAGCTTCACTTTAGGAAATGTTCTTACCTTAAAAGATGTTTTGTATTTCCTTGAGGTTAGGATAATTCTAGTGTCCAGTTTTATCTAGTTAAGAAGGGTTTTAAAATTGTTATAAACAATGATAAAGTAGTTGTGACTAAGGAGGTGATTTTGTGGGTAAAGTTTATGTTCATGAAGGTCTTTTCAAACTCAATGTAACCGTGATTAATAATAATAAAATATCTACTTCTTCTGCTTATTTGATTGACTCTTGTGATATGAGATATTTTATACTTAGTCATGTAAATAAGGCATCTATTTAAAAATTAATGTCGTGGGAAACATACCAAAATCTGATATTTCTACCAACTCTAAATCAAAAATATGTGTTGACTAAAAATATGCTAAAAAACTTATTCTGAGGTCGAAAGAAGCTCAATTGTTTTAGTTTAAAACATTCTAATCTTTGTGATGTAAAAGGATATATGACACTCGGAGAAAATAAATACTTTGTTACTTTTATTGATGATTACTCTTGCTACTGTTATATTTAACTCCATATGAGTAATGATAAGAGTTTCTTAAAATTTATTTTTTATAAATTAGAAGTTGCAAAATCAATTGGAAAAATCCATTAAAACTTTAAGATCTGATAGGGGAGGGGAATACACCGATGATTTTGATAAATATTATAAAAAAATGGAATAATGCATTAGGTTACTCATCCTTATTGACCCCAATCTAATGGTGTGGCTGAAAGAAAAAAGAACTATTAAGAATATAGTAAATTCTATGTTAAGCATTTAGGGTCTGCCTAATAATATGTGGGGCACTTCTTACTGCCTATTATACTCTTAATAAAATACCTTTTATGAAAAATAATAAAACTCCCTATGATATGTGGGAAGATAGAAAAGATTCTTATAAACACCTTAAAGTGTGGGGGTGTCTTGCTAAGGTCTCAATTCCAGTGCCTAAGAGAACTAAACTTGGCCCAAAGACAGTTGAATGTGTTTTTATAGTTTATGCTTAAAACAGTAATACATAAAGGTTTCTTGTAATTGATTCTTAAATATAATATATTGATAAAAACATTGTTTTTGAGTGAAGAGATGCTGAATTTTATGAGGACAAATTTCCTTTTAAAGTGAGAAGTGAGGGAACTAATAGTTTTATCCCAGCGGGTCCTAGTGTTAAAAATGAATCTTCAGATTCAGAAGAAAATGAAATAAGATAGAGTAAAAAACTTAAAAAATCTACTTCCTTTGGTCCTGAATTCTTAGCATACTTAATGGAAAAATGACCTTGTCACTTTTAGTGAAGCGATGTCCACACCCGATTCTATTTTTTGGAAAGAATATATAAATAGTGAATATAAGATTCTATTATTTCTAACAACACACGGGAGTTAGTTGACTTGCCTAAAGGATGTAAAAATATTGGATGCAAATGGATATTTAAAAAGAAATTAAAAGTTAATTGATGGATTGGGGTTTTATCGCAGTGTCGCATCATCGACACCGATCGTTTGTTATATTCGACCCACCAACTCTATACAAAAACCTAAACTATGACTACACTCTTTTAAGGGAGTATAACGGCCAGTTCGGGTATAAAAAGTCCACAAAGATGGGCTGCTAGAATTTAATTGGTTTAATATTCCTAAAATAAAAGTGTAAAAGATAATTTCTAACAAAAAGGATAAGATAACAAAAGGAAAAAGATTAAACTAGGCGAGTGTATTTAAATTCAATTAACAAAGAGAATAGAAACTATAGGTTGCATCATATATCCCTCACTTTTAGCATTCCAATACCTACAAAAGCATAATTAACCCCTACAAACATATATATATGTCCAAAACTGAGGTTGTTTGGTTAACGAGCATAAATATAGGAATTAATAATGTAAATGCGCTAGAATGCACAAAGATAAAGGGCGTAAATATGCAATATTCGTGACGTATCACCCTCCCTAACTAAGACATTGCTAGTCCCTTGTGATGAAACAAACAAAACTAGTCCACAGAAGGCGTTACAAACGTATATATGCATCAAAATATAAACGCCACTTTCGTAGGGAACATGATTGCATTTAGCATATGCAATAAGCCGTTAAACCCCTAGGTTACCCTAGTGGACGAGTGTCGTCTCGTGATGGTTTTCAGGGATGAAACCCACAAACATCATATGATTTCCTCAAAGTATGCCCAACCCAACATGCGACAAATTCAATAACAACGAAAAATATTCCATAAACATTATTAGTAAAGTGAACTAATTCACACAAAAATCCGTATTGTTAACATTATGGAATGAACTTCGTTGAATTAAAATCATAAAATGTGTGTGTGTGTGTGTGTGTTGGGGGGGGGGGGGGGGGGCGAGCACATGCAAAGTATGATTTGGAAAAAACTTATATAAACCGGATAAAAATTAAAGCAAGCATATATTCAATCATCATGGGAATCACACTCATCAAATGAAATCACTTAGAAATGGGACGTAATACACGAAACATGCGGGCATAAAGAGTAAATGTAAATGGAAACTAGGCCGCACACATGTCACAAATGAAGAATGCTATATAGGAAATAAAAACATGTAATCTCAATGAAAGATACCGCTCATTAAAGGAAGGAAAACGTATTTTCACAGATTATTAAAACTATTTTGACTTTTAAATTAAATTTACCCTAAGATCACATAGGAGTTGTATAGGGTTGTAATGTAGGCTAGGCTAGGGTACAAAACGAGAGATATGTATGTACGGATTCAAAGTGTTTGGAACGAAAACTTAGAATAATGGGAAGAATGCGGGAAATATCAAAAATTGGAAAATACAATCCATAAAAGGCATTGAATATAACAATGGGGAGAGCAACAAGGATTATTGATCTATACATAACACATATACAACTTTCTCTTTCTTTTTTTTCTTCTTCTTTTTCTCATGTTTTCTTTTCATTTCTTTTGTTTTTCACTTCTCGTTTTCTTTTCTTTTTTTCACTTCTTTCTTTTCTTCACTCTCTCTTTTCATGCTCAAATTGCAACCACACTACACAACATCATTCAATCCCAAGCAACATTCCAAACAAAGGTATGTAAGGTAATATGTATGGTATATAACTCCAATGTGGAGTTGTATGGAATTTTGGGTAATGAATGAAAGGCTAATATTTAGGCTAAAAAGGGCTGATGAGGGGAAATATTTAAGGTGAGGTTAAGGATATTATGGGTAATACAACAAAGATGGCCTATGATCATTTCCTAAAGTTTACGCAATTCTCGAGTCAAAACAAACTTTGAAAATCATGATCGAGTAACACATTTCAAGATATAAACTCAAATAATGAATGATCAATGAAAGAATTGAGACATTACCAAAGACTTTAACGTTTTCAAAGAGGAAAGAGAAGCTTATAACACTCACAAATGAAGAAAAGCACAAAGCTCACTCGGTGTAAGTATATACAATGCAACAAAAGATTACTGAGTTATAAAAATCTTAAACCAAATCAATAAAGCAAGAAAAATGCATGTGCTCATGGGGATTAAAGTCTAATTCATGAAGTTATTCATAATATCAATAATAAAGACTAAAGTCTAATAACGTCTAAAATCGAGAACATGCATCATTGAATTCTCTATTGGATTGGGCAATTATTAAAATTTATAATCGAAAACAAAGGCAAAATGTCAAAATAAGGAGAAAAAAAAATCTTTTTGAAAATTTTAATTTTTTACAAGAAAAGCATACTTGGAAATAACATGTAATCAAATCAAAAAACTATGAATGAATGGATAGAATATCCCACACCCCCTAACTTAAAACCTGACATTGTCCTTAATGTAAATTAAGAATCAAGTTAAAGAGAGAAAAATAACGATATTACCCATAATGGAGCGATCTTCGAAAAGTACGAGTCCAAAGATTCTACAAATCATGTTAGTACTAAAGCATAACAAAAATAAATAAATAAAAACTTAACTAATTACACTAGACTATAAGTAAGAGGAAAGAAAAGTAAGAAAAATAAAAACTAACTATTTACAACCTACAATTTTAACTTCTAACTAACTATACACTAGAATTTGAAAATTTTGAGGGTCCACCCAAAATACGATTTGGATTTGAAAGATCCAAGGAGAACCCTCCCTCTCATCCATGCCTCCCAAAAAATAATGATTCCGTTTGAACAATGAAAGGCCTGTGTAAGGCGTAAGAAATGAACCATCCCCAATTAAAATTTTTGGCGAGAGGATGGGGGATTTGGATAAGACAGGTGAAAAATACACATGGGGGCCAAGAAAAAATGAATCATCTCCCAAGTATTTTTCAATTGGAATGGGAGTTGGCGAACATGGAGGCAAAGATGCCTTCATGGAAGACGAATCGAGCAAGTAATCCTCATCGGTGAAAAGGTTTAACACTTTAAAGTTTAAAACCGAATCATCGGGTACTTGTGATCGTGTGATAACCGAGAATGAAAATGGGGAGGAAAGAAATTCAAACTCAAGAGATGAGTCATCATCGCTTGAAGATTGAGTTTCGAAGGAAATAAGATAATTTTCAATGAAATATTCTTCTTTGGGGCCAAAGAAGAAATCATTTCATTGCAAATAGATTTTACTTCCATTTCATCCTCACTTTCATTATCTATTATGCAATGAGCAAAGTCAGCAATGGTTTGCTCCAAAGTAGGCACAAAAACCTCATTTGGTTCAAAACATTTTTTGACTTCAAAAGTCTCGGAAGAAAAATCATCGTCGGATTCAAATAATAAATCCAACTCATGCTCCCAACAACGATTTTCTTCCCGATAACGATTTTTAATTTTCTCATTTTCAAGCATGCGCAAACCCTCGACGAAAGCCATAGGCCGAGGCATGGATTCTTGAAAATGAGAACTTTAAAAATTACCATCGGGACTATACTCAAACTCATTATTATAAGAATTTTGAAAGCTATTGCAATTTGTTTCAAAATTCCTATTATAAGGAATAAGAGGCCCAAAATTGTTATCATCCTCCTCAAAATACACGCACTCCAAAGCTTGACTTTGTAATACTCTCCCAAAGTCATTTTTGAATTTGCAATTTTTTGGGGCTCTAAGTATTGACCAAAAGTCATAGGTTTACGGAGATTTTGAAAATTATCATAATGATTACCGAAAGGATTGGAATAAGACATGCTTACCCCAAAGATGGCTCGAAGTGGCGAATTTCACAAAATTATGCACGCGAGAAAAATTCAAGCGTTTCTAGCGCCCAAATCTTGAAGTCTTGCAAAAAATGTTAAAAACAAAATACAAATAGAAAGAAAATACTAAGAAATACTAAATCAAATAAATTCTAAAACAACAACTCCCCGGTAACGGAACCATTTGATAGACTGGGGTAGGGCAAAGATCCCAATACAAACCCTAAACCTAATGTAAAATGTAAGATATTTACAAAAGATAACAAAGGTTCTCTTTTATAGTAAGTTGGAAAATAAAAATAGAAAAGAAAAGTAAAAAGAAAAGAAAAGGAAAAAGTTGCCAAATATCTGCGATACCCGGCTGACCGCGAGGTCATGACCGGTCCTCTAGGAAAAAGACCACTATCTTCGACCAAAGGCAAAATCACAAGATGTGGTCGACTAGTCCCCTGGGCGCGGTCGACCGGTACTCTGTTTTCTGGTGCTCTTTGGTCTTCACAGGGGAGGAAAGTTGTATAACGGAAATGGCCATATCTTCATCATTCGAACTCAAAACGACGTGCCGTTTGTGTCCACACGATGCTAACTAAACGATATGGAGCGTGAATTGACTAAAATGCCCTTGAAGTAGCATCTGGTGACAGAACTCTTCGAAATGCAATCGATCCTCACTTTTAGCTTTCCAATACCTACAAAAGCACAATTAAACCTTGCAAAACATATATATATCCAAAATCGAGGTTGTTTGGTTAACTAGCATAAATATAAGAATTAAGAACATAAAAGTGCTAGAATGCATAAAGATAAAGGGCGCAAATATGCAATATTCGTGACGTATCACTAATGGTTCTATTAATAAATTTAAGGTAAGATTTGTAGCTAAAGGTTGTAGGCAAAAATAAGGAATTGATTTCATTGGCACTTGCTCTCCTATTACTAGAATTACATCTATTAGGCTTTTAATTGCTATTTATTCATTACATAATCTGACAATTCATCAAATGGATGTTAAAATGGCCTTTTTGAATGGAGATCTTGAAGAAGAAATTTATATGGATAAACCCGAGGGGTTTGTAGTCCAAGGCCTGTATAAAAAAGTTTGTAGACTTAAAAAATCATTATATGCACTAAAATAAGCTCCTAAGCAATGGCATGAAAATTTTGACCAGGTAATGATCTTATGGTTTAAACATTAATGAAGCAGATAAATATATTAATAGAAAATTTAAAGATAATTCCGATGTGATTATTTTCTTATATGTGGATGATATGCTTATTTTTGGTACTGATATGGATGTAGTTAATAAAACTAAATTTTTTCTTAATAAACAATTTGATATGGAAGATTTGGGTATCATTGATGTTATACTTGGAATTAAAATTCTTAAAAATTCTGAAGGAATTGTTTTAACCCAGTCTCATTACGTAGAGAAAGTTCTTAGATAATTTGAACAATTTAATGTATTTTTGCTAAAACACCTTATGAACCTATTTGTCACTTGAGGAAACATTTTGGTCCTGGTGTATCATCATTAAAAATATTCTAGAGTTATTAGTAGTCTGATGTACCTTATGAATTGCACTAGACCTTATGTTGCATATGTTATACGTAGACTTAGTAGATATACTTGTAATCCTAATAATAAATATTGGGATGGTTTGATTAGAGTTTTGAGATATGTAAAATACACAAGTATTCATTATGTTAGATATCCTTTTGTGATGCTAATTGGATTTCTGATAATGATCAATGTAAATCTACAAGTGGATATGTTTTTGCCTTGGCATGAGGCATTTTATCTTAAAAATCTACCAATAAACTTGCATAGCGAGATCCACTATGGAATCAGAGTTCATTTCATTAGACAAAGCAAGAGAAGAGGCTAAGTGGTTATGGAATTTCTTATTAAATATTCATTTGTGGCCTAAACCAATGCCAACCTTGTCTATTCATTATGACAGTTAAGTAGCGATATCAAGAGCATATAATGACTCTTACAATAGAAAGTATAGATATATAAGGAGAAGACATAACACAGTGAGACAACTATTAAAATATGGATTTATAGTAATCGACTATGTCCAGTCAAAGGAAAACCTGACAGATCCATTGACTAAAGGGCTAGTTAGAGAGATAATCGGGGGGAATGGTCCAAATTCCTATTTATATATAAATCACCTATAATGGAAACCCCGCCCATATGACTGGAGGTATCAAGATCTGAGTTAAATGGGATAACGAAGTTATACGAGTGATTTGTGGTGGTACTAACTTAAGTTTTACTTAAAACCCATTCATATGATGTAGTACCACTGTATTGATGGAGGATGAGATATCTGTCTTAATGCTTTTATAGTTTTTATTCGGTGTGGGTGTAAGATACAATACACTCTTGATAGAAGCACCTATATGAGTGTGGTAGTGGGGCCATTTCCTATGAGAATTAAGGCTGATTCTCTAGAGCACTCAAGAAACTTGGGCATGCTCAAGGTCGAAATGAGCACAACTTTGGGAACTTAATGATGACTTTTGGGAGTCACTTGTATGTTCTATTGACCTAAGTTTATAATTATGGTGAAATAGTTCGAGACATTAGTTCATTATCAATCGTAAAACTCAATACATCAACACAAACCAAAGGTTTAAGTCGACTGACACTTTCACTTTTTACATGACTTCTTATGATACTCCAGAGCATCTTTTATGTTTATTTATATATCTAATTCATTTGGGGATTGTTGGGTATATAGTATATATATTTATTTTGAATAAAATAAATGATTTGTGGTAAGTGGCCAAGTGGTAAGTTTGTGGGGTTTAGTGCTTGTGGTCTTGGGTTCAATTCCTAGGAGTCACACTAAACACTAATAGTCTTCGATTGTGCCTTTGGTCTATTTGGGATTCTCTTGAGTTCCTAGATTTTTTAACCATTTATAATTTCATTTTTAACTCAATTTTTAACCTGTTTTAATTTTTTGACTTAGTCTTTCAGACTGACTCAACTATCCGTTAGTGGAGATAAAAGTGGATTAGTGGGTTAAAAATGTTTTGCTATTATTCCTATAAATCTTAGCCTTATTTTCTGTAAAAAATCATCTGAAAAAGTCTCTTTCTCTATCTCCTATCATAGAAAAATTATGTCTTTGTTATAATATTTTTTATTAGTTTTTTTGGTGTTGCGGTATCTTGATAGTTGAAGTTTCTTTATTGTTGCTGGTGATGAATTTGATTGTTGAAACCCAAGAGGTGTTTGTCAAGTGGCTGACAACATCAATATCAGTGGGTAATTTAACCTTTAGGACTATGTTAGACACAAACCTGGATCGATAAGTTCATTCAATTTTATCTAATTTGAATTTGGATTTTTTCATATATTCTACATATATTATTTCTAATAATCTAAAGGTGAAATTCTTTTTGTTGGTCTATAACCAGCTATGGAAAATCCTAATGCAAAATACTCTAAAAAGCTTGAATCGTTTGATGGAAAGAATTTTAAGAGATGGCAAATGAAACTGCAATTTTACCTAATAACTCTTAAGGCAGTTGACTTGATTGAATCTTACAAACCTTCTAAACCTTCTAAACCTAAAGAACTAGATACTTGAAAACAAAGGGATTATATGTGTAGGAATTATATTATGAATTGTCTCTACCTCGAATTGTATGATGTTTATTGGTCATGTCCTACTGCTAAAGAATTATGTAACTCATTGGATACAAAATATGTAACTGGAGATTCCGGGTAAAAAAAATTTGGGGTTGGGAATTTTTTATATTTTAAAATAGAAGATATTAAATCTGTTGTGTCGCAACTTAAAGAACTTCAAATTATAATTCACAAAATTCAAGCCCAGGGTTATAACATATGTGAGGGGTTTTAAGTGTCTTTCATAATTGAAAAACTTTCACCTTCTTGGAAGGATTACAAAAGCATCCTTAAACATAAGAAAAAGGAGATGACACTAGAATATTTCAGAGTTTGTTTGAGAATTGAGGAAGTTTATAGGAAAGAAGAACTAAAGGAGAAAAATTATGAATTTAGTTCTAAGGCTAATCTTGTTGGGGGACAATCACTCGGTAACCAAAAACAAAACCTGTTTAAGCCTAACCATTCAAACCAAAAACATGGCACCATAAACCAAACCAGAATTCGGGGTCCAATCATAAATTCAAACCTATTTATCAGAATAAATTTTTTAAAACCCCAGTTTAAATCTAAACCTGTAGGTCAATGCTTTGTGTGTGGAAAACCAGGCCATTATGCTAAAGATTGCAAGCTTAGGAAAAATCAGAATGTGAAGCCTCAAGAAAATGTAATCGAGGAGGGTAACTTTTCAGCTGTGGTAATCGAGGCAAACATTAGGAGTAACATGATAGACGGGTGGCTTAATTTTGGCACTGCCAAACATATTTTCATTACGAGAGGTGCCTTGACTACTGTGGGTGAGGGTGAACATCTATACATGGGAAACTCTTCTTCATCTATGGTTGAGTTAGAGGGTACCGTAGTGTCACACCCGGATTTCTCGAGAGAGAATGCTAATTTAAAAAATTGCTAAATCATATTTGAGCCATGCATACTAAGCTAACTAAGAATTTATAAAAGTTAAACTGTCTTTATCTGCATATCTCAAACTGCTGCACTATAAATCCTGGATTATTTGTCATTACTTATTGGTACATATGCAAAATAACTGGATGAAAATGAATCAGCAAATTTGTTGAATTAGTTCTATGAGTTCTATAACAAGTATAAATATAAAGAAAGTTTAGAATGTATATGGAATTCAGTGTTTATCAAACGAAGCGGAAGCAAATGTTTCTCATAATAACATTAAAAATTAAGGAGGTTGAACTGGTAATCCCATACTTACTTGCTCATTAAGGGTCACATAAAGAAAATTAAGGATATTTGAATAGATAATCCCATACTTACCAGCTCACTGGAGGTATAGAATTAAGTAAGCCATCAGTATAACGAAATAAAATCAACCCAAAACTTTTGGAAAAAAGTAACCGTCTAGGCACACAATCAAAGTGGCACTCATACGTATGTAGCAATAATTCAAGCTCTCAAATATTTGAGACTATAGACCAAGCAGAAAAGTTTCTTGGGACAACATGACATTCTACTCCCTAGTTAATACTGATGCTTGTAATATAATAATTTGCACACAAGTGCAGGGGTGAACTGATTCAATAGGGAACATGACATCGGTTATTAGGTGAGAATGTTAAATTGATCCATATGATTCAAATTCAAATATCAATAATATTTAATAAAATAGGTAGTATGACAATATTATAACATGCACATACTAAGAGTAAATAGGAGCTATCACATAGTGATATCAATAGCAATATGTCAAATACGCTAAATGTAATAGTGAAAATGTATAAAAACCTACCTTTGCATTTATTAGAGAGGGCTTATCTTGATTGATTCATTGTTGCTTTGTCATATTTGACTGTAAATTTTAATGCAAGAAGTATTATAAATAAATCTAAAAATAAACATTTCACTCTACACGTAGCTTTTCATAATGATATCATCGCGAGTATTTGGTTTGCGAACTCGTATTTATATATAACTTGTATACGATTTGAGTAAAAATCTTTGCCTAATAATTATAACATGTTCGGACGATTTTCTTTAGGAAAATGCCATAAAATAATATTTTAATGTTTATTTAGATCCTTTAGTTGGCACAACGGTCCAAATATGACGTTGTAAAAAATAATGTCGAATTAAAAATTCTACTCGACACCACGATTTCAATGGTACGTGAATGGTTTTTTTGGCTCATCCTCATTGAGGATGAACGTATCTACCTTTTCGGTAGGTTCTCCCTATTTCAATTTTTTCTCATCCCTTGGGTCGAGTGTATCGATGTTGTATGTGGTAGTGGCCTTTTTATGTACTACCCTTTCTTCTGCTGAGTTAAAGTATCATGCATGTGCCTCTACCTGAGCACCTTAAATATCCCCTACTCCATTGGGAGTTGGGAATTTTATCATTTGGTGTACAGTAGAGGGAACGTCCTCAAATTCTTTGAGGGTTACCTTTCTGGTGCGGAATCTTGGCCAAGTCCCCATATAAACGTCCATTTGAAATACTCCCAATGGGTGGACCTTCTCTCAACTGAAACCAATCAACGGTTGGTGGTAGGGGATGAGTCTCTTCTTGCTCAGCCCTAGGCAACTGAAGCATTCCTAGAACATAACATCGACTGAACTCCGATTATTAACTTATATTCTTGGAACGTCATATCCGTGGACCCTCGTACTGATGACCAGAGGGTCATCACGAGGTGCTAAAATCAGCTTAAAGTAAAGTCTGGAAAACCCTACTACCAACTTGCTCTTATCAACCTTCTTCCTTTTACTTGGCTTGGGTTCAACCTCAATCGAGTTTACATCTATTCTTTTTGGGATCGCCTTTGCCTCTGCTACATAAGCTTTCCTGTCGCCACTAGCCAATCCACCACATATCATCTTTACTCCCAAAGAGATCATTCCTAGTTGAAATTTCGATGCTGGTATTTTGGGCTGAAGGTTTGAGTTAGCCTCATCATCATCATCCGACTCTTTATCCTGCTTGTCGACTTGACGCTCTCATTTGGTTTCTCATCTTTTAAGCCGCTTTGCTTTTTTTGGTCGTCATCTTTGGAACCAATTCAATCTACGTACTTTCAAAGCTTCCTTTGATTGAGCATTTTCTCAATCTCATCTTTCAATACAAAGCATTTGTTGGTGGTATGGCCGTGATCTTGGTGAAAGTCAAACCATTTGCTTTTATTTCTCTTGTGAAGAGGATACCTCAACTTTTCGGGCCATCTCAAATCTCTATCATCCTTAATTTCATTTAGAATCAGATCAGGGCTTATCGTAAGAGGAATGTAGTCAGCAAACTTGTCATCAACCAACCTCCCTTTTCTATCCTTGCCCTTAGCTTTTTAGGATTTATTTTCACCATTATCTTTCGCATCCTTGCCCTTTTGCAGTCCTCCCATTAGTTCAGTCATAGAAATGTTCTCCTTATAGTCTTAACTTCCAACTTCTCTTTATTGAATCTTGCGATATAATCACTAAGAGACTCATTCTTTCCTTGTTTAACATACACTATATGAGAAGCCTTCTTTCGAGGCTTTAGACCAAAATAAAAGTTATGAATGAATTTCTCAACTAATTTCTTAAAATTCTCTATAGAGTTCTTGGGCAGTGATGTGTACCAGACATGGGTTACAATAGTCAAAGTACTGGATAATACCCGACATCTCATATCATCAGAAACCTAGAAGATATCGGCCTATATGATGTACATGGCTTGTGCTCCTATCAGACTTTGGCATGACAATTTGCTACTTGAACTTTGTAGAGATTAGGTAGCTCACTATTCTTATAACAAATGGATACCCTTCCATATATCCTTTTTGCGCGGGGTCTCGACTATTCAAGATATCATCGATTGTGTCCTCTAGTCTTTGAATAGAGTTTTTCCACGACTTTTCATCCGCTTCCGTCGTACCTCCCTCGGTTGTTATAGCATTGTCCCTAGTTCCTTCTTTATTGGCTGGGCATTGCATATGTTCTCTGTCAGTTATCCTCTGAAGACTGTTAACTTCTCTATGTTCCTCTTCTCGACCACGTGAAGGCTGAGGTCAGCACATTCTCTATTTCCCCTAAAGCTTGAAATATTATATGATCTGGAGATTCAGTCTCGTAGGTCACCAGCTGGGTCGAGTCGGTTGAAAGGCAACGCTCTACTCAGTTGGTCAAGTGTTGAACCCAGGGTTGGCAATCTCGGCTCGGCCTACCACTATTTCCTCTGTTAACTAGAATTGGACGCACTGTATTTTTAGAAACCTCATAGGGTTCTCAGTACATGTCCTTATTATAACACTGGTCATCTTGGAATCCCTGGCCTTATCTTCCTAGGCGAAATCTCCTAGGGTCGTCCACGTCTCTGCATCTTTACTGATGTGGAACTTCTTTGTGTGGGGTCGTGGGTTGTCCCCCTATAACCGGATTCACACCTTCACTGACGATCAAAGTTATCATCTCCGCTACAACGTCGGTGAGTCTAGCCATCACATTTTGGGTTAGACAGCAATTTTTTTCCTGTATTTTCTACTGGTTGACTGCCAGCGAGCACAACGTCTTCGAAACCTCAGCCATCTCCAACTGAGGAGGAGCCTAACTGGATTAGGGCCAGTGCCTTGAGGAAAATCGGAGGCCATTAACTCCAGTGAATAAATAGAATAAAATGGGTGAATTAGATGAACCAAGTGAGCTGAAAAAAGCTTAAAAACCCCAACAAGATCTCTTTCAATGGTGATACAGATCCAACCAAGTATGGAACTGGATCACCAGCAAAGAATCAAGTGAGAAAGAAGCTAAAAATAAAGAGGGAGAAGATAAAGAACCTTCGTTCCCACTAACGACACCAAAATGATGACGCTAGAAAGTCACCATTTGAATTTGTATTAATAGCTCAAGGTCAAGCACAATTATGGAGATTTATATAACAATATAACAAAGTAAATATAAAGAAGGATATGAGGAGAAGAGGAATAAACACTAGCATATAAGTGGTTTAGCCATTGGCCTACTCTACTGTGTAGGTAAGTGTGAATTTCACTATATGAATGGGCACTAATGGTCTTAGTCTTACAGCTCTTAATACTTTCACTCTCTATTGTAAAAGGAGCAAAGGTTGGGCTAGGGTTTGTAATTATGGATCCTTTCTTCTGGAGGAGAAGGTGGGTTTAAATAATATTTAGTGTGCACAATGTACCCCCAAGCATATAAGGTGCATGTCCTTAATAGAGCCACAAATAGGATCTTAACACCTATCCTTTAGAATATGTAAGTAACGATGATGAAAATATTCTCCCACGTGCACTTATGATTCAATTATAACTAGCGCATATGGATTGGCCATGCTGAAGTCCTGTGTCACACGTGGTAGGTTGTCATAAAGGGAGGCTCGGCCAGACCGAGAATGAGACGTCCAATATTTGACCAACTGTTGGAGAATATTAAATTGTGTTCTCAGTTGTATAGATGTCAGGGTGGAGATGAGCTTGCGTGGGGGTAATTGAAATATTGATGGGTCTCGGCTGTCTGACATGGTAGAGGGGACATGGCTTGCTATATGGATAAGTGGTTGAAAGGTTGCGGACTAAGACGATAGGCGAGGCTAAAATTACTGGCATTGGATCTCTGTAGAAAGTGTGTTTTATGGGTCGACCATGGTCGAACGAGTCCTAATTGGGGACGAGGTTACACTTGGGCATATCACTTACTCCTACCCCCTTGGAATTAGTGGTTGCATCAACGTATAGGGTCCAATCCTTAGATTGTGCTTCCTCATTTATTAACTGCTCCATTTCTCGTTGGTCGCTAGGATGGTCCCTCATGAATTCGGTGATAAAACTGTCCAGGGCACGTTCCTTAATTTTGTTCTTGGATGAAAGTGGATATCAAACCACCCGAGCTCGACCAACTACTTTGAGAGTCGTCTGGAGAGGTGATCAGCTTTTCAAAGAACAACTTTGAGGGGCTACAAAGTGATTATTGTTATTGAATGATCTTCGAAATAGTGTTTCAGCTTCCTTGAGGCAAGCACTAATGCAAATACTAGATTTTTTAAGGCCAAGTAGCATTGTTATACATCTAAAATCACCTTACGGGCATATTAGATGGTGTACTGTTAGCCTTCCTTCTCATATACTAGAGCCAAGCTAACAATGTGGTCTGATGCTGCGAGATATAGATATATAGGATCTTCATCGTCAGGAAGCACCAATAGGGGCAATTTGCTGAGGTAGGACTTGATCTCCTCTAAAGATCTCGAGTAGTCATTATTCCATATGAGACCCTTGTGTTTCTTTAGTATTTGAAAGAATGGTTGACAGCGTTTCGAGGACTTAGAGATGAAATAGTTGAGAGCTGCAAGCATACCAGTAAGCTTTTGAACATCCTGTAGCGTTCTACGGAGCTGGACCTTTGTGACTTCATCAATTTGATCTGGATTAGCCTCAATCCCCCTTTTGCTGACTAGATATCCTAGAAATTTACTTGACTGTAAATTGAATGAACACTTCCTTATGTTAAGTTTCATTCGGTACTTCCTAAGGATTTCAAAGGTTTTGGCTAAGTCCATAAGGTGGTCGTCTTTGTTATTACTCTTGACTAACATATCATTGATGTAGACCTCCATTGTGTCTCCCATATACTACTTAAACTTCTTTGTGACCAGCCTCTGATATGTTATCCCTGCGTCCTTTAGGCCGAATGGCATGACCATATAACAGTATGCACTGACTGGGGTTATGAAAGATGTTTTATCCAGGTAGGGTCTAAATAACTAAATCTGATGGTACCTTGAATAGTCATAAAAAAAAGTCATCCTCTCGTGGGCTATTATAACGTTGACTATATGATCAATCTTAGGCAGTGGGAAACTGTATTTGGGACAGGCCTTATTGAGGTCCGTGAAGTCAATGCAAACCCTCTAACTATCGTTGCTTTTTAGTACTAGCACTGGGTGGGATAGACACTTTGAAAACTGAACTTTCCTAATGGATCCTGTATCTAATAGTTTCCCTACTTCGTTCTTCGCCACATTAACCTTCTCGGGGGTTGTTCGACATGCCTTCTAAGTGATCAGTTTAAAGGATGGGTCAATATGAAGATGATCACAGGCTACGTTGGGATCAATCCTAAGAAAATCATATGGTTCTCAGGCAAAACATCCAGATTGCTTCTCAAGAAGGCAATCAAATCTTCCTTTTTGTGATCAGTGAGTGCAGTTTGGATAAAAAACTTTCTATCTGGTAACCTGTCATCAGCACCAATTTCCTCCAGGTTTTTAACGACCCTATCGGTGGGGTGGACCCGATCTCCTCCACCCCTGGTCAATCATACCGTAATTTCTATTTTTAAGGAGTATCCCCATCTTAGGCTTCCTATAGAGCATCCTTTGCTTCCATTTTCTTCGCCTTTCAGGGGTGGTTGGTTGTGATGAAGTACTTCCTCGCAGTGACCTGGTCATCACGAATCTTGACCACACCCCGATCGGTGACACACTTCAGCTTCTAGTGATAGGTGGATAGTATGTCTCTCATGGCGTGTAATCAACCTCTATCTAGAATTGTGTGATATGAGGACTCTATGTCCACCACCAAGTACTCAATCAACTTTGAGATGTTGCCTTTTATAATCGATAAGACTATCTTTCCCACTAACATTGTAATTTTCCCTACGAAGTCGATCAGCGAAACTATGGCCTCCCTAAAGTCGGCTAGGTTGAGCTTCAGCTTGTGGAATAGCTCTAGGTAAGGTATATCACATCTGATGAGCTTCTCTAGTCTTCCAATAGCTTATCGACATCCCAATTTATAATTCTGAGGGTAATAACTAGCGCATCATGGTGGGGAGTCCTTACACCAATACGATCTTCCTCGATGAAGATGATGTGTCTGGTATAGTCGAAATCCTCTGGTCGACGACGCTTGCCATCTTGTCTTTTGGAAGGATCAATTTGGAATGCCTCTATGACAACAGTGACCTTCTTTAACTCCATCCGAACAGCGTTCCCTTGGATCTCTTTAGGTCTCCATGAATCATCGCGAACTCTTATCGTATGTCGTCATCAAGGACATTATTGGGTTTTTGGTCGCCACTGGCAGCGACCTTGTCAACTGTCTTTTCTATATACTCATTGAGATGCCCAAATTAGGCCAACTCTTCCAAGTGTGATTTCAGAGCTTAAAATTCTCAATCATGTGGCTATCCTCCTTGTGGAATGCACATTTCAGTGCGTTATTCCTCTTCGTCAAGTAACCACCCATCTTCTTGTGCCACTTGACGAATGGCCTATCCTTGATCTTGCTGAAGATCTTGTAGATTGGTTTTTGAAGACTGTGTTAACATCCTGGAACACCTTTGAAGGATTGGCCATACTACCATTCTTAGAGCCGTTATTACCCCCATTCTTGTTCCCTTTCTTTAGAGTGTTACTCTTGTCTCCTCCTTTTCTTGCTTTTGCTCTACCGTTGTGTAACACCCCGCACATTCCTAGCATCGGCCGCCACCAAGACTACGCGGTATGTCATTAAATAAATTCCATTCTTATCATGTGACAGATATGATACATATAAAATTAATTCCACAAGATAACCATGAGATCAATCCTGATAAATAATAATCATAAATGCGACATAAAATCCATCACCATGCAAATTTTCAATAATATCTAACACGAAATAATATAATCTCCAATAAACTGAATCCGTAATGGTATATTCGAATAAAATTGTAACAACTATGGAACCGAATGGCCCACCAAATCCATAAAATGTGTCTCAATATAAATGCGAAGGAATGAAAACTAAACTAAACTACTAAGCATGAAATAAATAACTCCAGCTGCACCTCAAAGATATATCTTAAAATACTCCCGTGCAGCTACTCCAACACTAATACTTGAAAAATGATAGTCAATGCACAGGGTCAGAGCCCTGAGCATGAATACAAGCTACTCCCTCCAATTAGGGTGTGTGAACCTAGACAATGACATTATACATGATAAATATCACAATATGATATTTTAAATTAAACGAGATATGATTAGGTGCAATAACATTAAATCACTAACTACTCAAAATAATTCTTATTTAAAACTCCACCCAATATTATTTAAAATATACAACAGTCCCATAATGTTAATTTAATTTAATTAATCCAATTTATCATTCTTCTCAATTTATTATTATCCATTGCGGTACTCCCGCATAAAATTCTTACTCTAATAATTCACATTATTATAGCAGTCCTCTCGCCTCAGGTGGTACTCCCACCAAAATCCACATTCCCCTCGTCAATAGCCAGCTGATCCGTTTAAACTTTCGATCTTGTAATATGACGAGGTTTCACACACGACACGACATAAACACCAGCTGACCCGTTTAAACTGTCGGCGCCCGCACATTATGTCGCTAATAAATTTTAATACCCATTTTATTATCTTCGGTATTTATTCTCAATTAATTATCCTTCTCATTATTTTATTTTTATGCACCCCACCCTTATTAGCAATGTGAGATCCTCAACAACACCCTTAGTCCCATACCTAAGGGTACCCAATACATAAATACGTCCTCCCTTAGTTATAGGATAAATTTCTAATTATAACTCCTCCTAGTCTTATACCTAGGCTAGCGAATCGATGGTACGACATAGAAATCAGCCCCACCCTCGAATCACCAATCCTTAAAAAAATCTACACTCACTAGTCCCATACCTAGAAAGTGTAAATCACAACTGAGGCCTACCCACTAGTCACATACCTAGCAAGTATCCTACAATATAAGTGAAAGCATACTACCAAAATGTCGTCGTCCCCGCGATAATAAATGTCATTATCAATCAATCACATTATCCAACAAAACATATAAACAATATCACAAATATATTCGTGATGGCAAAATTTAATTTAATTCAATTAATAATACGGTCGTCATTCTTAATACAATTATTCCCATTTAATCATTATAGATTAATCAACATGCAAGGTTACGAAACACACCATAATCGTCCATTTATTTTATCTATATAAATTTCATGTTTGTGTACACGCCCCGATTTCATTTACAAACCCCCATAAGATTCTACATGCAATCCTACGCGCATAATAACCAAAGCCCACTACTCTCTCCTACGCACCCAAGGGTTTCAAGTCTTATTCCATATTAAAAAATTTCATCAAAATAGTACCAAAGTTAGTTTTCACTTTTTCTAATTAAGTTGCTAATTTGTTTTAAGAAAAACATGGCATTAAGGGTTTAGGCGACACGTAAAATGCATAATACTAAAGGAAGAGAATAAAGTATCCATGTCTGGGAAATTATTTTCTTGAAAATTCTGAATACTTAGTTGCGTTCGTCTCACGAAAATAAGCAAGTTTTGTTCTTGGGCCTTCTCGAAAATATGTAGTCTAAACCTCCCAAAATATGATTGAAGTTTTATTTAATGCAGGTTTGGAGTTGAAATATAGGGATTCTGCTTTGTACAGGGAAGAAAGACTTTGGAAGCAAAAAAGTGGTGTGACCTTTTTTAAAAAAGTGGGTCAAGGTCTAAATATAAGCCTAGATGAAAGATTCCCATCAATTGTTATCTCTTAAAAGATTGATATATATATATATATACAATCACCCATTTGGCCTTGCGCGCCCCAAAATTTTTGGAGGCAGTTAACTCTCCCTCACAACCCAATTTCGTGGCCTTACCAACACAAGGCAATAAGGAGAAAGAAAAAAAGAAAAAAATATATCAAAAGGAATGAATAGCTCATCTCCCAAATGGGGAGCATGCGCCTAAGCGGGGCAAACAAAAAAAGGGGCCAACGCCCCTTTCTCTCGCTCTCACCTCAAGTAAATAAAAATCTAATTGATATAATACTCGAATTTTACCAAGAGTTCCAAATTTCTAAAATTATAAATTCACAGGATAATTACTTAAATGTATTAATATTTATTCAATAAAAAAATATTTAATCCTCATACAAATATCTTATATTTAATCAAATTTCAAAAAAAAATTACCCTTTTGACTTCTATTTGATTTCACAAAAAAAAAAAATACTTATATTTAATTTCACCAAAAATTACCTTTTCGACTTTTTAAAATTTAGAACTCGTTATTTAAGGTTTGAAAATTTTGGGGTGTTACACGTTATCCCTTGTGTTAGAGTGAACCATATCCTCAACTTTGGCATATTTCCCAATACGGGCCATGAGGTCATCGATGGTGCTGGCCTCTTTCTTTGTCAGGGACTAATGCAGTAGATATGTGGTCGGAAGACCAATATTGAAGGATGCAATGGAAACCTAATCCGTGCCATCCTCCACATCATTGAAGACCTCCCAGTACCTTTTGCCATAATAAGTACGGCTCTCTTATGATTTTTTCTTCATCGTGAGCAGTGAATCTATCCTCTTAGGGTGGGAACTGCTGGTTATGAAGCAAGCAGTAGAAGCCTCTGCCAGTACTTTGAAGCTCTTGACCGACCTGTAGGTAATCTTCTTGAACCACTTTTATGCTATGTCATAGAGGATAGAAGGGAAAACTCGACACATTAAGGCATCGTTATCTCCACATCGTCGTTGCCAGCCTATACTGCCGAACGTGGTCTACGGAATTCGTCTTCCCATCGTAGATTTTGAACTTGGGAATGAAAAACTTCTTTGGGGATGCCTCTTCTTCAATCACCCTTGAGGAAGGGGATTTCATCTAGATGTTGAGAGATCTTATGGATAGCTCCCTAGTATACCTGGCTCCTCGAGAGGCTGGATGTTGGTCCATCTCTCTACAGACTAAAATTTTTATTTTCTCATCATGACGATCATTACTCATGTGGTACCTCTCTAATCGGCCGCGCTCTAATCTGTCACGTTCAGATCTGTTTTAGTCGCGCCTTGGACTCCTCCCTCGGTTTTGAGCATTGCTTGCCTGAGGACTAATAGTGCTATCATGACACTTCATGGTATCTCTATGGAGGTCTCTCTCTATCCTTTTGAGTTGCCTTTACTGGCAGTCATTCTCTTTCTCCTAGAGGCGTGTGGCCTCCTCTTATTCTCTAAGCCTGGCTTCGTAAGCATCGACCAGCCTGGAGATCTGGGTATACCTAGGTGGTCCCTGACTTTATTCAGAAGATTGCCTCTCTTGAAGAAACCAGGGATTTAGTTGTTGGCAAATATCTTACCAGACTCTAGGTGGGACTGGGCTATCCTACACATCTCCAACCTAAGAAATATTACTGCTGTGGTGAGACATCACAGGTTTTTTGTTGATAACTTCTTTCTTAGGAAAAATAATCACTTCCCACAAACAGTGCCAATTGTAAGCGTAAGAATTATCACAATAAAATATAGAGAAAGCAATATAGAGATGAAATTAAATGATCACACACACAACAACAGATACGTAGTTCGGCAACTTGCCTACGTCCATGGAGAGGTTACTTATATTCTTATTAGTGTCTCTTAATGATCGAGGTTACATCCCATTGCCCCAGAGCCAGGGGTTATAATTTATTGTTGTAAAAGATAATTGATTGAGTTGTAGAAGTAACTCTATTAGCTTGTAGAACTCGTGGTGTCCCTGAATATCTTCTCTGAGATTATTGGTAACCGATTTGAATATATCTCCATGCATTTAAGTACGTGTTAAATATACGGGTCTAAATAAATAGCTGACTTGGGCCGAACAGTCCATTGTGCATGCTGGGCTGATTGGATACACTATTGGGCTGAAAGATATATACCCCTAAAAGCATATACACATATATACACACACACACACACACATACTATATATATATATATATATATATATAAAATAAAGGAGGAGGGACTTTTTGTCCTCCCCAACTGATGGCTCAGATCGAAAGTTGTTGTATTTGGTGTTTATCAACTGACGGTTGAGATTTAACCAACTATGGGGTGAGTTTGGGTCTTAGCCGGGCAAAAAAGGTACAAGGCTCAAGAAAATCCGTAGACGACCATCCCTTCCTCGAGCCTCTCACCCACCCTGCCAAACTGTCGAGTCTTTCACCCACTCCATCTTACACACCCACTGCCTTCTACGGCTCCAAAAAAACTCTATTTTCTTAGTTTTTTGTGCAGGTAACATCCCTCATACCATTTCTCTTCTCAGTTCCGAGCTTATCTTTTAAAACTAAAGGGATTTCATTTTCTACATTTCTCTCTTACAGTGGTGTACTTGCTATTTTCTTCATTTCTCTCTTATGGTGGTATACCTAAAATAGAGATAGGTGAGCTTATCTTTTAGTTTTTGAAACGTGTTCTCTCACGCGTTTGTGTTTGTTGGTGTGTATTTTAATTTTGATTTCAGATCTGATGTGTATTTTGTATTCACGTTTCATGTGTTTTAATTTTTATTTTTATTTTGGACAGATACTTCGAGTTTTTTGGCAACTAGGACACAGAGGTGGAGCTGAAATGGGTTTGGGTACGATGAGAGAGAGAAGGAGGTTCTGGGTTTGGGTCTGATTTTTCCATTCGACAAGCGGTGTCTCAATGCTAAGACTTCTCAGCTTTATATTTATCTCGAGCCACGAAATCCTTTCACTGTCATGGGCAGTTGAATATGAATGTATCTCTTAATACAGTAATTTCACTGCCATGGGCAGTTGTTCCTTAATATCTGCCTTTGTTTTGATTACTTTTACCTCATTGAGGCTATAAACAGAGTGCAAGGCTAAAACGAGAGCGAAACCCATCAACCCACCTATCTCTGTCATCCTTCACTCTCACATCCTTCCTAATATCCGGAGAACACCAGTTGATCCAAAAACTGATGAAAACCATTAGAGTATGAACAAATCAGATCTGCACCGCTACACCATAAAATCTGCAATTTCTTCTGTGAGTTTGTGCGCGTGTGCTTTTGTGACTTTATGTGTGCATTGGTGAGTTTGTGCGTGTGTATATTTTTTAACACCTTCGCGAAATAGGTTAGTTGGTCACGGGTTAGAAATGACACAAATGTAAGGTTGTAAAGTTTTATATAGGGGCGTGCAAACCATGGTTTTAAGTTGCCTCTATTCTTCCTTCAACTAACTGGGTTTACTTCCATAGTTTTGGTGTACTATCTCTGAGGTTTTTGGCCTTCTATCATAGTATTTTCTCCTTTTTAGAGTTTATGATTCTTGGGTCTGGATTTTTTTAGTTTTTAGATCTTGAATTTTCAGTTTTTGCGTTTTCAGATCTTGAGTTTGTGGGCTTTTTTATGTCTGTGTATACACTCTTCTTTTTATGTTAAATATCATAATTAATACGTTTAGAATTTATATTTTTCTTCACATTTTGGTGGTGCAAGTAACAAATGGCCGCTTATTTTATAAACACATGGAATGTGAATATATTTCAAACAACCCAATAACCACAACCCAGGCGTTTCCATGAGAGCGTCAAAATCGGCTACTTATTTTATAAAATTTACATTTTGGTAATAAATTTAGTTGGCTATTTCTTCTTGCTATATTTTTTGGAACTTTTGGTAATTTTGATATTGTTGCAGATGAAAAAAAACAAAAGTGGATAGAATCTAGGATTATCTTCCAAGCGGATGGGGTCTCCTTTTTGTGTTTTTGATGAAGCATTTTTATAGGGAATCTATGTGGAGGGCATTTTTTAGATTTCTCATGATTGTTTATGTATATAATATGATTTTATCAAGATTGGTGGCCAACTGCTAATACATATTTTTTGGGTCAAGTAAGGAAATATAGTTCGTATATGATCAAATGTCAAATAGTGGAACACAGACAAAGAATGTTGGTTCTTCAAAGTACTTGATGTATATGGTAATTTTAGACAGAACTTAATGTCTTTGTTTATTGTTATAATTGCAGTTTGGTGATTGTCAAAATGTATTAATTTATTGTGCTAAGAGGTTTGAGTTATTGTGAGGTAATTAAACTGCCATGTGTTTGGGTAATGGGACATATTTATATCCTCGAATAAATTTAGGGAGACTCAGAAAAAATCCAATCTTGAAACTCACTGCATTAAAAGCTTATACCTTATTGTTGTGGGTTCCGCCAGTGCATCAAAATGTGCATTAAAAATTTGTATCCATTTTTGTCTTATGTATGGGTTTTAAAATTGGGTCCCAAAAGTGGGTCTCTCTATCACCACTCTTATATCCTCATTGATGGAATATGTTGGTGAATCGAAATATTAACTTCTATTATGAAACACCACTCGGTATATTTTTTTACCCTATTTACATATTGGTGTTCGTTCTGTACAATTTGTTTATATTGTTTTTATCTTTTCTATTGATCTAACTTTATTTTTTGTTATTTTCTACGGGTTCGAATCTAGGGATTTATGAAGGAAATTGTACATTCATTGTACATGATCTATATAACTTTTTTGAGCTATAAAATTTGAATTATAATAGTTGGAGTTTGTTTACTTTTAGGTTTATTTTTCTTTTTAACTTTTGCAATCTTTAACTAGAACACTCCATGTTTGGTTTCATTAGTTTTAATGTTGTGTGGGTGTGGCAATGTCTTTCTATACGGTGGGGCTATTGCACTTGGTTACATGAATGCTATATTTTGCCTAATTTTGGTGGAATGTAAATTTATATTTAAAATAATTTATTACATATCGATAAATATGGATGAACATGATACTACACGCCACATTAAAAAACATTAGCAGATCTAATAATTTTTCTTATTTTACCAAAACTAATGGGTTCTAATGGTTATTAACGATTGATACAGGTCAACGTAATACCAATCCGTTAACTATTGTCTTTTATCAATTTGGCATAGATTTAATTCGAAATTAGTAAGGATCCACACATTAACATAATTTCGTTTCAGTTCGTATCATGTTATCGCGTCTTGCTTTCTTTTGGATTTAATCACTGTTGCAAAATTTTCAACCATGCTTGGATGTAATCACTATGAGGAATATTTGGATCGTTTTTTCAACTGTGCCATCGGCACGGGTACACCCTAGTATATATATATATATATATATATATATATATAACCTGAGAGAAAGAACCAAAGGAAGAAAAACAGGAAAACCCATATCTGTTTGTGGGTTCTTGGTTTCTAAATGTAGAGTTTTGTGTTTAAAAAAGATAACAGGTATGGTTTTTTCTTATATAATGAGAGAGGGTCGGTTAAGCTTTTGTAATTTTTTTTCCTTATTTCGCAACAGGGGCGATTTAACTCTCTTTATTTTTCTTTTTTCTTTTTTCTTTTTTCCCTTTAGCAGGGGAGATTTAAGCTCTTTTTCTTTTTCTTTCTCCTCCAAACCGTAATAGTTAAGGAGGTGTGATTTTATATTTTTTCTTTTTCAACTTTCACCCCCTAACTTTATTTTTAGACTTTTATATTTTGTACGCTATAAGTTTTATTTTTAATTTAAACAACAATCCTAAATTTGGATCTTGGAATATTTAATGTAAATTTGACATAAAATTTATTTTAAATATAATATTTGCCACGTGTAGGAAAAATATCAACTCGGAATTTAAAATTTATTATTTTATGTGTAGACTAAAATTTTGAAAAAAAAGTCATTTTGACACATAAATGATTAAAATAAAATTCGGGTTGTTACACGTAGTTTTGAAGTTCACTTCAGGAAATGTTCTTACCTTGAAAGATGTTTTATATGTCCCTAAGGTTAGGAAGAATCTGGTGTCCGATTTTATCTTAGTTAAGAAAGGTTTAAAATTATTCTGGAGAGTGATAAAGTAGTTGTGACTAAGGGAGGTGATTTTGTGGGAAAAGGTTATGTTCATGAGGGTCTTTTCAAACTCAATGTAACTGTGGTTGATAATAATAAAACATATACTTCTTCTGCTTATTTGATTGACTCTTGTGATATGTGGCATTTTAGACTTGGTCATGTAAATAAAGCATCTATAAAAAAAATCAATGTTTTGGGGAAACATACCAAAATATGATATTTCTATCAACTCTAAATGTGAAATATGTCTTGAGTCAAAATATGCTAAAAAACCTTTTCTCACCGTCGAAAAAAGCTCAACAGTTTGAAGTTTAATACACTCCGAACTTTGTGATTTAAAAGGATATGTGACACATGGTGAAAATAAATTATTTGTTACTTTTATTTATGATTACTCTCGCTACTGTTATATTTATCTCCTTACGAGTAAAGAAAAGGGTTTCTCAAAATTTATTTCTTAAAAATCAGAAGTTGAAAATCAATTGGAAAAACTATTAAACCTAAAGATCCGATTAGGGAGGAGAATACACCGCTGATCTTGATAAATAGGATAAAGAAAATGGAATAATTCATCAAGTTATCCCTCCTTACTCTCTCCAATATAATAGTGTGTCTGAAAGAAAAAACAGAACCCTTAAGCATATGGTAAATTCTATGTTATTCACTTCGGGTCTATCGAATAATATATGGGGTGATGCGCTTCTTAGTGTATGTTATATTCCTAATAAAATACCTTTGAAATGTGGAAAAATTGGAAACCTTCTTATAAACACCTTAAAGTGCAGGGGTGTCTTGCTAAGGTCTCAATACCAGTACCTAATAGAACTATACTTGGCCCAAAGACAATTGATTATGTTTTTATAGGTTATGCTCAAAATAGTAATGCATATATGTTTATTGCTATTGATTGTAAAAATTAATATATTGATAAAAACACTATTTTTGAGTTAAGAGATGCTGAATTTTATGATGACAAATTTTATTTTAAAGTGAAAGTGAGGGAACTTATAGTTCTAGTGGGTCCTAGTGATAGAAATCTTTATCTACTATAAAATGCTCTACAAGGAACTTTAATGCACTTTTACCATATTATGCGACGTGGCATCTTAATTCACTTTCATCATATCTATCACTTATACGCCTTCTTGGCAGGGTTTTCTCATTCTTTCATGCTCTTTTGGTTTCTCCACCCGTTTATTTCCTCTTCAAAACTGTTGTTTTTTATAAATTACGTTCAATATTTTTTTAAATAACTCACGTACAGTATTTTTTAAATTACGCACAGTATTTTAACAACATATACATAATTGTTTTATTGTTTTTATAAATTACGTAAAATATTTTTTTAAATAAAAAACAACTTTTTAATTTTAAAAAAATTATCTTAATTAAAAAAAAACCATTTTAAGTGTTTTATAAAAAAAGTTGTTTTTTAACAAAAATAAAAACTGTTAACCATGAAAATTAGGGGTGAAAATTCGTGTATTTGGATCATGTTTCGGGCCGACACGACATGACACGACAAGAATTTTTTGGACACGAACACGACCCAAATAAAAACGACATAACGCGACACGACACGAATAACCCGATTCTTTAAAATTTCATGCTAAATTAAACATAAATAGACACGATAACCCTAATAAAAATACGATTAACATGACAAGACACGATAACAGGACTCATAATTTTGACACGAACACACACGACACGACTTCGTGTAAAAAAAATACGACACGAACACGACATATTGTGTCAATTTTGGGTCAATTTCGTTTCGTTACGTGTCGTGTTTTCGTGTCGTTTCTAAAATTGTCACCACCATATTATGCCACGTGGCATCTTAATTCACTTTAATCATATCTATCACTTATAAGCCTTCTTGGGAGGCTTTTCTCATTCTTTCATGCTCCTTAGGTTTCTCCACCCGTTTATTTCCTCTTCAAAACTATTATTTTTAATAAATTACGTTTAATATTTTTTTAAATAACTCACGTACACTAATTTTTAAATTACGCACAATATTTTTAACAACATATACATAATTGTTTTATTGTTTTTATAAATTACATAAAATATTTTTTAAAATAAAAAACAACCTTCTAACTTACAAAAAAAAAAGATTTTTCTTAATTAAAAAAAATCATTTTTAAGTGTTTATAAAAAAAAGTTGTTTTTTAACAAAAATAAAAACTGTTAACCATGAAATTAGATGTGAAAATTCATGTATTTGGATCATGTTTCGGAGCAACACGACATGACAGAACAAGGATTTTTTGGACACGAACACGACTCAAATAAAAACGACATAACACGACATGGCATGAATAACCTGATTTTTAAAATTTTCACGCTAAATTAAACATAAATAGACACGATAACTCGAATAAAAACACGATTAACATGACAAGGCACGATAACACGACTCATAATTTTGACACGACACGACTTCGTGAAAAAAAAACACGACACGAACACGATATATTTGTCAATTTTGGGTCAATTTCGTTTCGTTACGTGTTGTGTTTTTGTGTCGTTTCTAAAATTGTCACCCCTAATGAAAATAAATTGTTTTACAGTGTTAAAAAATGTTTTTAACTGTTTAAAAACTATTTTTTTTATAAAGAAATTAATTTTTAAAGATTTTTTTAATACATAAAAGAAATGGTTTTAATGATTTTTTAACTTTTGAACTAAAAAAATGTTTTAAAATAGCTATTTTTACCTTTTTCTAATTGTTTTATGAAATTAAGAAACTGTTTCAAAGTTAAAGAAAAATATTTAACTGTTTAATATAAGAAAAATATATTAATATAAAAATTATTTTACTGTTCCTTTTTAATAAAATAAGTACAATATATCTTATATAAAAATATATTTTTTTTTAAAAACTGTTCTTTTTATATAAAAAATGTTATAACTATTTTATAAAAAAAGTTATTTTTAAATAAAAATAAAAACTTTGCTATATTTTTGCAGGTTATTTTGTAGTTATATTTTTTTTACATAACTTGTGATCACAGATACTCTGAAGTTTTTAATCAATTTTCTATTTTTACTTAGCATCCCTTCATGTATTGACAATTCCATCGCGCGGGTTTCTAACTAGTGAATCTTAAATTTCAGAAGAAACAAAAATAAGAAAGAGTAAAAGACCTATAAAAGCTACTACTTTTGGTCCTAAATTCTTAATGTACTTAATAGAAAATGACTGTGTCACTTTTGGTGAAGTGATGTTCCCACCCAATTTTATTTTTTGGAAAGAAGCTATAAATAGTGAATATGATTATATTATTTCTAAAAACACATGGGAGTTAGTTGACTTGCCTAAAAGATATAAAATTATTGGATGCAACATATGATCAATCAATCTTTGCACCTATACAAATGAGACAAAGCAAATACCTTCGTGACGTACCAAGTTTGATATAAGATAAACATAAATCAAAATAAATATCAAATATCAAATCTCCCCTATAATGCAAAACTCCCCCATAATTCGTGCTCTCCCTTTTTATTTGTTCGAAATAGAAATGGAAACGAATAAACAAAATAAACATGGAGTTGTCACGACAAGAAAATCAAACAAATGCGATCATCAAGAGATACTCAAAAGTATTCCACAAACTATTTTTGATTTTTCAATTTTTTTAAACAAAAATGCAAAAATAATTTTACAAAAATCACACGCAATTTACACTAAGATAACCAAATCACGGAAATAGAATGAATAGCTGTGAACAATTCGATTGGCAAATCAATGCAATCACGCATAACATATGTGCATGATGAATATGTTTACTCCTAACGAATGAATCTCAAAATCATCCTTACGTGTCGAAAATGTGAATTTAGATGACATCGTCTTAATTTAATCGACAAATCAAAGTCAAACATGATTTTCACACCAATAACGTCTAAAACTATGTCACGTTTTTTCATAACTTTGTCAAGACGTGCAAACCCGTTTTATATTCCATCCAAACTCCCTCATAAATAATAATGCTTTGAATTTTTCTTTTGAGGTGATGAAACTAAATCCCATTGGCCCACTTTATGACATATTTGTTTTTTTATTCCTTTAAATTTTTTGGGTTTTTTTTCAACCTCATTAGACCTTGGCTTCTGTTTTTGTGTCACACTTTTTAGGTCCGATTTAAATAGTGGCTTAATCGCAAAGGATAAATGACTACCTTTCATAGACCTTCCCCGTTTTACAAATAATCACACAAACTCATGACAACGATTTTTACGTGCACTACTTTCATTGTCAAGTATTATAGCATTTGGTTTGTTTTAAAGAGATAATTGATATGAAAACACATCGACCAACATGTGATATATAAGAACAATAGTTAAACAAATCCATGCAAGTGTACATTAAAGGAACTCAAGAGTCAAACATGTAGGTAGTAACAACAAATCACATCTCAATGACTCCAAATATTATAAAGAACAAAAATAAAATGATGACGCATATCAAAACACTATCAAACAGTCACATGGATATGGAATGAAATTATGACTCGGTCATCATAAATGTCCATCCATAAACGGTGTAAACAAAATACAAAAAACTTTTTGTCTTTTTCCAAAATTTTTCAAAAACTAAAATCTTTTTCTTTTTTTTGAAAATATATCAACAATGGAAAATTTAAATACAAAAATGGTATGTACTAGCAATAGGCATAAAATATCATCATGAAAAGTATCCTATGCTAGCAAATAAGTCTAAACCTCAACCAATAGGTGCGGTCGAGTTTTCCAAGGGCGGTGACATCTTATGAAAAACCTTCATCAAATCATGTGAAGTTTTGCCCCAAAACTTAACCTGCTCCCTAATATGTGCAAACTCTCTCATGTAATAATCCGGAGAATCCAAAGTATCATGTGTGGGTGCGTGTGTGAACACGTGTAGTAGCAAAACATGACACATTATCCAACTTAAAATAAAACTCCCTAAGGTGTCCTCTCTTCTTGCAGTGGGTGAAACCATAAATAGGCCTAGGTACACCACTCTCAAAATGTCTCCTACGCACTCTCCTATCAGGTACGGGATGCATAGGTGGGTTAGGTTGAGAGCCATATGAATCAATCACAAACTCGAAAATCGACTCGGGTGTAACACGAGAAGTGTAACCGTCATGACCTATTCCTAGTCTCTCTACATTACCCAAAGCCAGACCGATGAGCATCTTTCCTACCATACTAGATGTATCCTTTAAAGTGACCTTTACCTCCCGGGCACGCTCAATATCTCTCTCTAATTGTGACACACGGGTTATAAGTTCACTGTTCTCCTGATTTACGACGATCAACTGCTCACTCAAAGAAACCTTCACCTTCTCGATTTGACTCGCCAACGCCTCAAATCCCCTCAAACTCTCAATCTCTTTATCCAAATCAATCACCCTAAGACCTAATTCCTTATTCAATTTCTTATTCTTTATGGTCTCGGTGTACAAATCTCTAAATGCAATTCGGAGCTCATTATCACCCTCACTAGTGCACTCACTCTCACATTCGCTAGAAACACTCAAATGCTCCTAAGGGGTCTCACGTGCACAAGTATACTCATCATCATGGGAAAAACTAGGTTTGCTCACGTGACTAGCAAAAAATGTGACACACATCCCATGCGAAGACTCATCCTCAGAATTTCTCACATCATCCTCACTATCGCTAAGAGCGGTTGACATGGCAATCTTCTTGCCCTTTCTATTTAGCCTATTGGGACACTCAAATTCTCTATGTCCTCTACCGTCGCACTCAAAACAACTCTCATCTTCCTCTTTCACTTTCTCACTCTCTTTATCACCGCTCTCTTTGGCCTCATCTTTCTTTTTATTTTTCTCAAAAAATCTTTTATTGGAAGAATTTTCTTTGGAAAATTTGAGAAACTTTTTTTAAAATTTCGTAAGCATGGCCATATCAAAGTCAAACTCGTCCTCAGACTTGAACTCATAAACTCTCACTTTCTTTTTCTTCTCACTCTTGGACACTTCCTTTCCCTTCCTAGACTGGGCTCTAAGTGTTATCCCTCTATCCTTAGGTTTGACAATGTCGGGGAAAATTTCAATCTCATATTTTTGGAGGTCTCCTACCAACTCTTCCAATTTTAAATTGCTCAAATTACCCATGAAATTTAAAATAGTCACTTTAGGGATAAAACGTTTAGGCATCGCTCTTAAAATCCTTTTAACTAGTCGTGCATCAGGAATGTGCTCGCCAAGATTGAAACTAGTGTTTACAATATCAAGCAAATGTGCATAAAACTCATCAAAACACTGAGTTTAAATCATGGTAATTGTTTCAAATTGAGTAGTTAAATTTTAAATTTAGACTCTTTGACCGCATTTGTGCCTTCGTGGGTAAGTTGTAAAATGACCCACTCTTCTTTCGACGTGGTGCACGTCATAATACGTCGGAACTTCTCAGGAGTGACAACACCAGAAATTTCACTCAGTCCACGTGAATTAAAAGTGCTCAATTTAAATTCGTCCTCAGTCCAGTCTGTCACGAGTTTTAAATGTAATACCCCGTATTTTTGGCAATATTTATTTTTGGGATTAATTAATTAAATGAGAATTAATTGGGAATTAATCCGGATAAAATACTAGCGAGATGTGAGTTGGTATTTGACTATATTGAGTATATATGATGATATGTGAATATTGTATTATGAAATTTATCGTGAGATTGATATACGGCAATTTGGACATTTTATTGGGACGTGTGAGACAGTCGCGTCAGGATATAATTATTTTATTTATAAAAGTGAATTTAAATTATATTAATCGTATGGTCGTTTTGAGTGCGCCAACGCGTCCGGAAGGGTCGAAATAGTAAGAAAACACTAGCCGGGGGTTTAGTTTGGGTCCCAGAGTATTTTTAGGCCATACCGGCAACATAAAGGGTATTTTGGTAATT
This sequence comes from Sambucus nigra, assembly GCA_949130495.1. Classification (NCBI taxonomy): domain Eukaryota; kingdom Viridiplantae; phylum Streptophyta; class Magnoliopsida; order Dipsacales; family Adoxaceae; genus Sambucus; species Sambucus nigra. The sequence continues at coordinate 302,162,387 of OX422208.1, forward strand.
TTGTATTTTTGGAAATTAAAAGTGACGAAAATTAAGAGTTTTTATCTGATTGGGAATTGACCCACTTAACCCATTAACAACCCATATTAACCTAGAAGGCTACGTAGGTTATTAGAATTAGGTTTTCTAATATTTCCCAAAGCAAACCCTAGCCACCATAGCCATTGGAGAAGAAATCTTGTAGAGAGAGAAATAGAAATGAATTCTGCAGAAAGAGAGGGAGAGAGCTTCATCAAATCGTCATCAAAATCTGAGATTGAATCAAGGCAAGTGGTTTAAATTACGTTTTTATGCAGTAAATGCTTCTTCCATGCTTAGACTATCCAATAAATCAAATTGTTCTAGGGAGTTTAATAAAAACCCATTTTAATTGGACTTAGAACTTAAATTTCGAGAAGAAATTGCATGTAGAATCGTATAGAGATGATTACCCTGATGTTAATGTATGTTGGATGTAACAAAACGGATCTAATTTGAGTAAATTGATGATATTAAATTCTAGGGTTTATGTTCTTGAAAATTTGGGGAAAAGTGAAGAGACTTGATGATTTAATGATGTTTAGGATGAATTGATTCCTTAAAACACGTTAGTATGTGACCTTGATATGTTTAGGATTGATTAGAGACCTTAAAACATGGTTGGGACGTAGTTTAGAGGAGTATTGAGGAGTAGAAATTGGTGAAAAACGAGATAGGATTTCTGGGCTTGAATCTAGTCACTCGTTAGAAGACCTACCCAGGTCGTTCGAACGAGCTCGTTCGAACGAGCTTCTAACGAGTTGACAGTTTGGGGTTCTAACGAAAGGGATGATCGTTCGATAATCTCGTTCGAACGAGATCTCGTTAGATAGCCCAGTTCGTTCGAACGAACTCTCGTTCGAACAGCCTCGTTCGAACGAGACTTCTAACGAGCTGGCAGTTTAGGCCTTTTTGGCCTGTTTTGATTTGGGGAGTCCCATAAACTTGTTCGAGGATAGAGATAACATTCTTTTGATGATGTATTGGTATACTTGGGACATTTGGGACATAATGAGGAGTAAATTATATAATTGTGGAACGAGTCAAATAGACACTTTGAGTTGAGACGTGAGTGCCTACTACGACGTGAGAATAAATTATGGCGTGTATGATTATGAACCGGGATTATATAAATTGTATAAATTATAAGTTAGTACGAGAAGGCGATATGTACTACAATTAAACTACGGTGATTACTAAGATGCGTGTTTACTTAGTATTGATATATGATTTGTGTGTATGACATACCTACCATACTTGCTATCACGGGAGGTTTGCGTTCGCTTAGGGCCCTCTAATTCTTGTGTTGCTAGGATTTAGACTGGTTACCTCGATGAACATAGGTCAGAGAAGGACTTATTGGGATGTTAATAAGTCTGCTGATCGTGGGAGCGCAGGTATGTGCGTGACCCATGTGATGTGACTGTGTTCGCCTCCATTATTTGTGATGTTGTTATCTGTGAACTATTCCTGAGAGATTCGGAATATGTGATCCTTATGTACGTGATGTACCGGGATGGATAGCAGAGTATGTGTGCACCGCAGCTTAGTCTCGGGGTGCTTATATTGTATATTTATGTTGTGGAAAATATACACTTAATAAAATGGGAACTTTCATATGGTATCGTGTGTATAACTATGGAATGACATAAAAGGGAGAATCTATAACGAGTTGTATTACTTTTATGAGAACCTGAATTTACGTTAAGCCCCTATTTAATTGAGATCGTTATAATGTTAACGGGAACCGAGTATTAAGGGTAGAACCTATGACAGTCTAGCTAGATATGATGTCACTTAGCTAGTGGTTAGTGTCATTTTAGATGGGTACTTACGTTAGGAGTGCACATTTAGTCGAGAGGTGAGAAATTCATGTGAGTGCACGTCCTAACATGTACTTTGCATTTAATGTTTTATATGTGTTTAAAGCACTTGCAGGTTTTTAAAATATCTCCACATTCGGGCTCTGACCCGTTTGCTTTCAAATCTATTTTTCTTGTAAAACCATTTTAGGTGCCCAGCCACAAGGACACCATGCATAGGATACTCATTCAGATGACGAGCTGTAGCTGTTTGTGGAAGTTACAGGGATTTGCTTGTAGACGCTTCTATCATTTGGATTCCATGGTCAGTATTCCTTAGTTTTAGGGCATGTTGCCCAGTTCCATTAGAGTTACATTTCCATTTTAGTTTTTCAGACTTTGGCATGTATTGATTTAGTAGTCAGTATTTAGTTATTCATTTCAGTTGTGGAGTTTGTTGTGAGGAGTTTCCTCCGGATTTATTTATATCATGTGATGGCTATTCTATTATTTCGTTATGGTGAATGGTGATATTATTCTTGCATTAAACCTTTTACTGCATGTTAATCAGACTTTAATTAAAATTTGGCAACTTACTTTTTAAATACTAGGTGGTTAGTAATAATAAAAATATTTTTGACAGCGATGTTATTAACTGAGCCAACTTGGCATTTTGATTTAATTTAATAAAGGAGTAGCTACCCGGTATTTAATTAGTCGGGGTGTCACATTAAATTAGTGATATTATTTGCGGTGATAGTGAGAGGAGTCCACCCACTTTCATTAACCACCAAAATGCGCTCATCAATGGTCTTTAACTGTGATTTCATATATGCTTTTCAGTAGGCACAATTAAACCCATCAAAAATGGGCATTCGATTATATAAGTGCTCCACTCGAAAAACTGCGATTTTTCAAAAAAAAAAATCAATATCACACAACTTTGCGAAAAATAAGGATCGCTTGATAAATTAGAGAAACCTGCTCTAATACCTATTTTTAAATGTATATGGAATTTGCAAATTTCCAAGTTAGCCTTATTTAATCAGTGTTAATTTTTAATCCAATTTAATTCAGCCTTAAAACATGCATCTAGGTGTAGTGGATCATGCCAATACAAACAAATATAAATTGCCGACTCACAAATTTCAGAAAAAATTTCCGAAGGGCAAAACCTTTTATTTCACTAATAATACTCAAAATGATTACAAGTGAAATCAACAAATAATTTAGCGCAGCAAACTCTCATAGGCCGCAACCTAAATCAACAATGAATCAACCTCTAAAGATCCACAAAGATACTGTCAACCCAAAAACACCCACGAGTACTCCCTTTGGCACGTAGTCAAGTCAGCCCGGCACCTCCCTCAAGTGGCACCTAGATCAGCAGTAGGTTATCCTCCCTATAAGAGAAACTTCAGCAAAACTGTATCTTGGGTTCCAAAATAATTCACTAAAAGCAATTGGGATTTGTGAATTGAAAACAAAAGAATTTGAACCGTAAATTGAAGAAGACAAAGATAATATGTTGTTTGCAGTTTATGCAAAAAGAAATTCGTTAGGTCTTCTTAATGAAAATGTAGTGGTTTAGCACGCTTTATATATAAAATTTAAGTCGGTGTGTCATTCGAACGAAACCACGTGTCACTCGAACGAGCTTCTCGCGACAAGCCCATGTCGATTGAACCACATGTAGGTGTCGTTCGAACAACAATTTTAAAAATAAAAAATTTATTTCATAAAAAAACTCCGCCTCAACACTTAGAAAACAAAAATTGACGAAAAGTAACGCCTCAACACTTAGAAAGTATTTTAGAAAAATATCCCAACACTTTTAAGTGAATTGTTAAGTAACCAAAACATAACCTTACCAAAATTCATCTTGTGGAGGCTGAAAAGTTGAAGAACTTTTATATTCGGGTCCTTCTTCTTGTTTTTTCAAACTTGAACTTTTTCTTTGACTGTTTGTAGCGGTATATGACATACACTAATGTAAACAGAACTTATAAAATATGTCCTTACAAGTCATTTTTGAAAATTTAACTCAAAAAGATTTTTTAATTTGTTTATGTAGTTAGTTTTACACATTTTGTGTGGCATATTGGTGTGTCTGAATCCCATTAATTCTATGCTTTCCATGTGGCTAGGACATTAGAGTATGGTTTACAATGTTTTGAATTGTTTATTAATCATGCCTTGTGTGGAGTTATTCGAATTTGGTTTTCTTATTGGATTCATCTTAGTATATGCCTCCACACACTTTCACGAGCTCTTTTGGATTTTAACCTATTAAGTTATATGAGCCGAGTGAGGTGTTCAACTATCAATCTTGTCAAATACATAGTTATTTCTCTAGTGGATTTATGCATGTAAGAACTATTGCAGTGGGTTCTCTCTTAAAATTAAAATAATATGAGAGTGCAATGGAAAGAGCTATGAAGGGAGTAAATCTCCTTTACATGAAAGGGAACCATGGCCATAGCCTTAGAAAAAATATAAAGAATTTCCAAGGCCAAAGTTTATAAATTGATCATTAAAAGTGATATCTTGAAAAAGATAGAAAAATGAATATATTTACATTTAGAGGGTGTTATAAGCTGAAGATCAATGGGTTTGCACAATGCGTCCTAGTTCTTGATTAATATTATTTGACATCATTTATTTGAGAATCATTAATATTTTCAAGGCTTGTGTGCATGTTAAGGCTTGTGTCCATTTTAAGTTTACTTTTTTTGTTAGGTGACGCTAAATCTAAGTTTGACAAGTTAATGCGATAAAATAAAACTCCTTGGGCTTTCTTGAGTGTTTGGGACATATTTCTTTTATTTTTTAGTTTACACCCCTTCACTCTGTACCATATTTGGTTTAAATACATTTATACCATATGAGTATGAAAACATTATTTTTTGTGTGTCTTTTATGGTGTTATACCAATATATTTATGTGAAGTATTGTTATATGTGCATTTATATGCATGGTAATTTTATTTTTAAGTCATGCATTGAATCCATGTCCATCATATATGATAAAATTGGTATCATATGCTTCAAATTGGTATCATATGTTAAATTATTTGGATTATTTGTACTTGTGTTGCTGAGTTTTTTTTATCGTTGCCATTTCACTTCACATTGCATGATATGGTTGTTTTCTTTATTATCATATGTGTAATAATTAAGGGGGAGAAGTTGTTCCATAGTATGCACTTTCCCTTATCTATTCCCAAATAAAAGGGGGGATAAGTATGCCCTAGGGGAATATGTTTTAACAAAGGGGGAGGTTTTTTCATATGCAATTTATATATGGTATATTCTCTTTGCATTTGAAAGATGTGTTAAGTGTGCAGGTTTAAGTGACAATACGGGAAAGTTTCACAAGAGCAAATCTAGTCAAGAATAAATGTCGATTAAGTGTCAGTTTGTACTTTTTCCTTTTAGGGTTAGGGTCTGAGTATTAGATCTTGATGACCTAGTTTTTAATTTTTTTATTTTGCCCCGGAATAGCCAAAGAGGGAGATTTTAAGGACAAATTTCACAATGTGTCATAGTTTGTAATATATTTATTGTAAATTTGTAATAATTGTTTTATTCTGTTTGGACAAAGTGCTTGAGTCAATAGGCTAGTATTATGTTCTATTTGTCCTTCAAGCCTAAGCATGTTGAAGACCGTAGCGGCCGGGTTAAAGCAACATCAAATCATGTCGAGTTTCATCATCATCCATGGGATCTCAAGAAAGGTATTAATGTTGTATTATATTAATCCCTAGATTTTAAGTTTGGGTGTTTAAAATTTACCGAGGCTAATTTTTGAGAAAATAATTTTTTAGAAAATATTTTTGGGTTTTTGATTTCATTCCAACGAGATTGTAATCTCGCTTAAACGAGATTGGGCTTCTCTTTCAAACGAGCTTCAAGCAAACTTCAAACGAAATGTTTACGCTTGGAAGAACGTTCTCATTTAAAGCTCGTTTGATCCTCATTCAAATAAGAATTGGGGTTTCGTTTGAACGACTCACTTTTTTTTCGAATGAAGTACCCAAAGTAGTTAGAGTAAGTTAGGATTTTTGTTCGAATGAAAAGCCTTAAATTATGCGCCGCCATTTTTTACTATTTTTCTATAAACACAAGGGACAACAAAGAGTTTTTAAAATGTAGGGTTTCGTAAATAGTTTTACAAATAGAAAATCGAAGCCCCTTTAACCATAGTTTACACCCTTAGTTTGAGATCCAAGAATCAAGATTATATAATCGTTTGAGCTCTCGAGTTTCTTGAACCAAGATTATTTACTCTAGTCCATAAAGTGAGTTTATTTAGCGTGGTGGATTCTGTGGTTGTTATGGTGATGATTTGCTAGCCAAAGATCGGTGGACACCGAGATGGGTAAGGCTCACGCATTGTGAATGTCGTGAGTGGATTCCTACGGTGTTGTTGTGAAAAAGGCCCAAGTAGTGAGGACTACACCAAGACTTGAAGGCATCGAGTCAAGTGGAGTAAGTTTGTCTGTCATTATTGTCTAAATCTTATATCATAGTGAATTTACATAGGCTAAACCGTTTGAGGTTTTATTCGTACATCACGGCATTGTGGTTTGTTGATTTTATTCTTGAAAATATCACATAAATGAATGCTTAGACAAGATAAAATTGGACTAATGTTTCATAACATTTGTTTAATCTATAAAATTGGATTAGTTGCTCGTTTGGTTAATTTAATTGAAATTAAAATTTGGTACCCTTATCCCTATTTGCTCGCATTTCTTAGTTTGGCACCCAAAAATATATAATTTTCAATATTATATAAGGTCTTCCACGCTAAACTGTTATCACATGGGAGATAAACTACACTTTCCCATAATTGTGTTCTTCACGGTGTATCTCATAGGGTAACTGTCGAAATAACCTTCTTTTTACATAATCTGATTGTGGATGGTCTATCTAAATATAGGGATTACGTTTTTTCAGTCGATGTCCATGGCTCGACAATGTTTATATTGTCATATTGTCGATCATGAATGAAAACTTATCTAGTTAGCTATAATCAAACATATCATATCACTAACTAATGTACCTATATGGAGTGAACAACACCAACATGTGGTATGTCCTAAACAGGTACCATATATATATATTGACATGTGGTTTGTGATAAAGAGGTAACATAGATATATATTGAACATGTTATTTCAAAATTTAAAGAATGAAATCGTACATGAGTGTGCCACACGAATTTTTGATTCAGACACTCCTAAATACAATACCTATATGAAGCTTGATGAGGCAACCAAAAATTACACTGAACCAAAATGTTCTTTTCTCATCTATTCAATATCTCATCCAGGGTTTCGGCCTTTTATTCTACTTATAGTGAATTAATTAAGTCAGATGTAAGGAAATAATTATTGTCCCTTACTTCATTTTGTAGGACATTTAAAAAAAAAATTATGTTTATCATAACGGATGTGTTTGTAATGAAATAAATAAGTGCTCTAAGATGATGAATCAGATTTAATATAGGTCATATTTAGAGAAGAATATAAATTCACTCGATAATCTTGTTATTTGAACTAGTGTAGATGTGAAGCTTGACGTGATAATACATGTAGTGGCACTCACTACTTTAATTGTGGGTAATGGAAGTTATTCACTTTTAGGCAATAATTTAGCTTTATTATAGGCAAATAATTATTATCGCATATGGTTGTAACCAACATTGATGGAAAAAGGTTACTATTTAATGTGAATGTGGCAAGTTTAAAAAGTTGTTAAATTGAAGTAGGATTTATTTTTTCAATTTTAATGTCAAAGGTAAATATCGTAACTACGTGACCATGAAAATGTAATGTTATATACGCATATGTAACATTTTGTGTTCAACTCTTATCTCTCTATCTTATGTGTGAACTTTTGATTTAGGGTTTATTTATCTTAATTTAGACATTGATTTTGCAATAATTATGTAGCAATCTTATTAATGAGTATATTTACAAGATTAAGGTGACCACCGCTTGATAGTTTTGCCCAAGATTTTAAAGGAAATGAGTTGAATTTGTTGATAAATGGGAACATGTTGAATTCGAACCAAAAATATGAGATTGAACTTAGAAAGGAAGAAAATGTCAATTGCTTCAAATAAAAAATTGGGGAAATCTATAGATGGATCAACAGTTAATAAGGAAAAAGTGGTGAGACTATCATTGGAAGAAGTTAGTATTCTTGATAATACTATTGGCCCTAAAGCAGTGCAGAAACGGAAATTTGAGGAAGAACTACGGATGATGATAATGGAGAAATCTCAAAGAAGAAAAATATCTGAAGATGATACTAATGGGAAATGAAAGTTTGGATAATGTTGTAGAAGGAACAAGAAGTGATTATGATACTAAAGGTAAATAAATTGAGGAAAACATTGAGTAATTTAATTATACAAATGCATCTTTGTATAGAACAAACCCTAGTTTAAAGGGAAACTATGATAAAAAAATTCCAAACCTAAGATTAATTAAGACCAGAGAATAAGAACCAAATTCATATGTTAAACAAGGCATAAATAATCATCGGGGTGAAGATAATTTGGCTCAGATCTTAGCCCCTAATCGAGACAAATCAGCAGGTAACCAATTGCAGTACATTCCAGCCCCAACAAATGAGGAAGGAAGTGTCTGTGTTAAACTTGACTATCAAGAGATTGAAGAAGAAATCCATATATGGGAGAATGACTTAGTGGCGTATATATAGGGAACCAAAGTTAGCGATGGTGCAATGAGAGGATACACGATCAGAAAATGGGGGAAATTTGGGAAGTTTGATATATTCTAGATAAAATCGAGAGTGATTATTATTTCATTTTAACATTATAAACCACAAACAAAAGTTTTTGAAATGGATTTGTGGTCGCTGATACTAAGACCATGGAGCCCAGGTGTAAGTTTAGAGAGAAGGATTAATAGAAATACCTGTTTGGGTCAGATGTACTGGTTTACATTATCTGACTTTTCCCTTAGAAAAACGGAAAGTACTATTAGCAAACCTTTATTTACGAAAAAAATAACAACTAAATAGGAGAAACTTACTAATGCGAGAATTTGTATTGAAATCAATATTAAGAATAATCTACCAAATGATATTCCCATTTACAATCATATAGAAAAATGACAAGACTACAAGTGTAATATGGTTAGGTGTCAGCTTGATGCAAAATGTATAATATCTTTGGCCACAGAGAAGGGATTTGTAAGTCAGTGATAAAGCCAACCAAGTATAGGTAAAAACTAAAACAATAAATAAGAGAAAAAGGTTAGATAAGATACTGGTCCAAATGAGGTAAAACCAAACAATGAAGAGTTCAGAGTTCAGAGTAAGATGGAACAACATGTAAAGGGATTAACTAAAAATTAGGAAGATAATGCAAGCATTAATAGCGTGTTTGATAGAGCAGGGTTTCGCCGCAGCGTGAGCGTCACCTACGCGCCGGTCGTTTTGAATTCGGCTCACTTGAACTATACAAAAATCTAAACTACGACTACACTCAATGGGTGAGTATAGCGGTAAGTCGGGTATCGAAAATCCACAGAGACAAGTTGCTAGAATTCAAGTGATTTAATACTCCGAAATAAAAGTGTAAACGATGATTACAAACTAAAAGGAAAAATATGCATAATGGGAAATGTTAGTCTAGGCAAGGTATCGAAACTAGATTAAGAAAGCGAGTAAAACTATAGGTTGCGTCGAATATCCTTACTCGGGTTAATTAGTATAAAATGGTTACTTGGGTCGACGGGTTATTACAAGTGCATCTCGTTTCAACAGTTAATTAAATCAATGGTTGTTATGCCCTAAATCATCATAAAAGCCTAATAAGATTTTGGCGTCAACAAATATCCTGAAAATTACGCACGAAAGGTCGTAAGCAAGGGACATACATGATATTCCCCGTCAAATCTCCTAGGCGCAATAACTAGGACAACGCACCCGAAATAGACCCGTAAACTCCATCACTAAATCAAAGCAACGCGTCAACTCGAGTGAGTTCCATTCAAACACAACCTAATTTAAATTACCTAGAAAGCATGTTAAAACGCGGTAAATGGAAAGCGTAAAATAAACACGATAAAACTATACTAGAAAGCACGGGATCAAAGCATGTAACTAAAGCATGTAAACCTAAATTAGAAAGCTTGTAAATGAACTAGAAAGCAAGAAATGAGGAAATACAAACTATATTAATGGAGAGGATGATGAATAGTCAACATTCAAGCCCAAAAGTGTGTCAATCCAAGATGAAATGAAGAAGAACTAAGCAAATCACCAAAACCCTAACCTATTCTATCTTCTAAAACTATCTAAAAATGTTCACCCTACTGAATATTACAACAAAATTGCTATATATACCAAGTTAGAATAAAAGAAAATAAGAAAGAAAATGAAAAGAAAATATCTGCTGGAAAAAACAGGGGATCGATCGATCGACCCCTGTGGTCGATCGATCGACTGTAAAAATCATGGAAAAAATATAGAGGGTAGATCGATCAACCCCCAGGCTCGATCGATCGATCAAGCAAGGCAGCCTGCAGAATCTCCTTTTTTGGCATGCAATTCATCTCCGCTCAAATCACCGTAACTTTGTCATACAGACTCGGAATCGCGCACCGTTCGCGGCTACGCGAAGCTAGCGAGGAGAGCTACAACTTTCGTGTAGATGTCGGGGTAGGTGCCCAAGTTGTGAAATGACCAGATTTCCCTTGAACGTGCGATTGTGTACGGAAATTGTGCGAAATGCGTCTGAATCCCATACTTGGTACCTAAATACCTACAAAAGCCCAATTATACCTCATATAGCATGTTACTGATATAAACAGAGGTTGTCTGGTTAACGGGCTTAAATATAGAGATTAAGGCACTCGAGGGGGCTAAAATGCGTAGGTTCGACGGATGAAATACGCGATATTTGCGTATAATCACCCCCCTAACTTATACATTGCTAGTCCCTAGCAATGAAATAGGATGCAACAAGAACAACAAGCACCAAAAGCAGGATAAGTACAAAAATATGGTATAAAATCATAAAGCCACTTTCGCGGGCGATTAGATTGCATTTAGTGTATGCAATAAGACGTTAAACCCCTAGGTTAACCTAGTGGACGAGTGTCGTCTCGTGAGGGTTTTCAGTGATGGTACCCACAAACATCATAAAGTTTCCTCAAAATATGCCCAATCAAGTACGACAAACTCATCAATGTGAACAAGATTTCAACATGTTATTAGCATAGCAAACGAATTCGCGTGAGAAGTCCGTAGTTATTAACATTATTGAATGCACCTCAATGACTTGAAACTCTAACATGTGGGAGGGGAGTGAGCATAAGCAAAGTATGATTTGATGAAAAACTTAAAAAACTCGGATACTAAATATCAAAGCATGCATAAAAGTCAATCCTCACGGGCATTACACTCATCAAATGAATCCACTTGAAACAGGGAGGTAACACACGGGACATGCGGGCATAAAGAGTAAATGTAAAGGGAAACTAGGACACGCACATGTCACAAATGAAGAACACTATATAAGAAATAAAAATTACAATCTCGGTGAAAGGATACCGCACATATAAAAGAGGCGAAATGCATTTTCACAGATTATCAAAACTATTTAAACCTTTGAATTACATCAACCTAAGTTCACATAAGACTTTAATAGGGTTGTAATGTAGGCTAGGTTAAGGTGCAAAATGAAAGGGATGTATATACGGATTCAAAGTGTTTGGGGATGAAACTCGAGAAAATGGGAATAAGTGGGCAATTTCAAAATTGGACAAATGATTTCCAAACGAGCATTAGATATAACAATCGAGAGAGTAACAAGGATTATTGAATCACATACAAACACTATAAACAACTTTCTCTTTCTTTTTCTTTTCTTCTTTTTCTCACTTTTTTCTTTTATTTTTTTTTATTTTTAACCTTATCTTTTTCACTCTTTTTCTTTTCACTTCTTACTCTTTTCATACTCAAATTGCAACCACAACACAACAATATCATTCAATCCCAAGCAACAATCCAAACAAGGGTATGTAAGGTAATATGTATGGTATAAAACTCCAATTTGGAGTTGGATATGGGATTTTGGGTAATGAAAAGAAAGGCTAGTATTTAGGCTCAAGTGGTTTGACTAGGGAACATATAAAGGGTGAGGTCAAGGTCATATGGGTGATATATCAAAGATGGCCTATGATCATTTCAAAAAGTATACGCAATTCTCGAGTCAAACAACATATGAAAATCATGCTCAAGTAACACATTTCAAGTATGAACTCAATTAATGATCGGTCAATGAAAGAATAAAGAGATTACCAACGAGTGTAACGTTTTTAAAGAGGAAAGAAAAGTGTATACACTCACAACTGAAGATAAGTCTCTAATATCACTCGATGTAAGTATATACAATGCAACAAAAGCAAACCGAGTTATAAAAATCTTAAACCAAATCAATATAACAAGAATGGTGCATGTGCTCACGGATTAAAGTTTAATTCATGAAGTTATTCATAATATTAATGATTAGGACTAAAGTCTAATAACTTCTAAAATCGAGAACATGCATCGTTGAATTGTCTATTTGATCGGGCAATTATTAAAATTTATCATTGGAAACAAGGGCAAAATGCCCAATAAAGGAGAAAAAAGAAAGAAAATATTTTTGAAATTTTTCAAAATTTCTAAGAAAAGCATACTAAGTAACTAACATGTGAGCAAAAACATGGACTAAATTAAAGAAATGGATAGAATATCCCACACCCCCTAACTTAAAACTTGACATTGTCCTCAATGTAAACTAAGAACAAAGTCAAAGAGAGGAAAATAACGATATTATCCAAAAGTGGAGCGATCCCCATGAGAACAAGTCCAAAGAATCTACGAAACAAGTTAGTACAAAGCATATGAAGAATATATACCGATGTTTTAAGTTAAGAGAAGCTATGTCACAAGTCACAATAATATAGAGGGGATGAAGTGAAAATGCTAGATAAATTGATGGTGAACTTTTTGATTTTATAAAATGGAAGGTCACACACATCAAAATCCAATAAACAACCACAAACTATATTTTCATTTCCCATTTCATAAGTTCAATACAAAATCACTTAATACATTACAACTAGTGAAATAAAAGAAATAAAAATAAAAATAAAAATAAAAAGTACAATATAATATCCGATCCCAGAATGTCAAAAACGACCCAGTACAACAGCAGCCTAGTGGCCAGAACCACTAGGATCAGAGGGGTCCTGAAAATGAGGAGGTAGCGCTGTGTCGGAATCATGCCGCTGCAAATAAAGATCTCTCATCATCTGCTGCATCATCCTGTACTCATGTCTGTGCTGCGCTCTAGCCTGCCTCTGCAGGGTCCACTCCTGCCGCTGCTCGGCCTGAAACTTCTCCTACTGGGCCTGCTGCTGTGCCCACTGCTTCCTCTACTCGGCCTGCAACTGGTCCAGGAGGGACTCCCATGTAGCCCACCTGAGCTGGGTCTCATCCCAGCGCTGGTCCTACACGGCCTAGAATGCCTCAAAGCGGGCATCGTAATCTGTGGGCGGTGCGTGAGAACCCTCACCAGTCTCCATCTCCCTAATCTCGTCCTCCTCATCGTCCGGCTCATCAGCCACCTCCGCCCTCTGTCTTTTGCTACCCGGTTGCCCCCACTCGTGCTTAAGCATATTTGAAATATTGTCCTTGGAGAGAAGCCCGAGTGGCTCGTGCTTACGGTCAGCGTCAAACTTTGGGCAACCGTGTGATAAACATATCCTCGTAATGAGGGCAGGAAAGGGAAGGGAAAACCTCCAGGAAATCTCTTTAGCCGTCGCGCACATCATATCCAAAAAGATACTGGGCAAGCTGATATTGCCCAAACCATTAATCAGCGTGTAGATCAATACGGCATGATTGTGACGAACCTCTGACCGGTTGTTCATCACCATAAAAGAGTGGACATTAATGTAGTGAAGTAATCTCGATAAGTCCTCCATTGCAGCCGAGCGAAAATCACCCTTTTTCCATGCCTCCTCCGGTGCAAGAGCCTCTATCAATGTCCCACGGTCGAAGATGGTCCCATCCATAAAACTGATCAAGTCCCCGGGGTTTGGCACACCCATGTAGTCAGCCAAATCAGAGATGCTGAAAGGTATCCTCACCCCACGGACCATCGCCTCATAAGTAGTCGGCTCATCCCCTTTTACCTCTACCAACGTCGCATAGAAAATACGAACCAGCTCTTCGTTGATGCGCCCGTTGGTAGCGAGAAAGGGCTCCCATCCCTGACGGCGCAAAAGAACACACTCCTCCCGCGGTATATGCTCAATGGTCCACGCAAAATGATACCTAGTGGACGCTCGGATGTGTGAAAGTGGGCGCGATATCAATCCCTCTCCAGATCGCAGCGGAACCCCTCGACGCCCCCAGCGGGCAAGCACCTAGTATATTTGTATTTTTTTAGTTGGGCCATTTCAACCTACAAAACAAGAATTACACAATACAAAAAAAATTGTAAGCAGAATTAATGGTTAGTTAGTGTACAAGTTGAAATGGGGGTGCACGTGCGCAAAACCGAGGAAAAAATGCAACATTGCGATAAAATATGTCGGAATGCGACAAGGAGTGAAAAACACCCAAGTGTGCGCCAAAAATTGGATTGAAAACTGTTTTGGGCATTTTAGCGAACACTTGACGTGCGCAATGTGCGTCAAGGTTGAAAAATACTGTTTTGAACCAACCAAATCGCCCCACTCATGAACAAAACAACAATGCAACAATATTCATGTGTTCATGAGTGGATATTCAATAAGAATCACAAGAAAAATCGGTTGGAACAACACAAATCAGGGGAAAAACCAACACAAACAATAAATGTCCAAAAATGGTATAAAACATGGAATTTAGGACAACAATCAACCCAAATGTACAAAAAGATAATAAATTAGGAAGAATCATACCTTGTAATTGTAGAAAAAGGGTTGAAAATGAAGAAATGTGTTGGGGGAGAAAAAACTAGGGCACGAAACAGTTTAGAGAAGAGAAAATAGAATAAGGAGAAAGGAAAAAAAGTAGCAGCTCGGCCTATAACTGCTCGATCGATCGATCGAGCCAGGGCCTTCGATCGATCGATCGATCGAGCCAGGCACACTGCATCCTGTTTTAAAAGTGGGGGGAAACTGCAAATATGGGATATTTAGGGGGTTTAAGTATAATATAAATATATATAAAGTATATATAAGTATAAATAAATAAAAATATGAAATGAAAATATAAAAATAAAAATAAAAATAAAAATAAAAAATAAAAATAAATAGACATAGGCTAAAATATACACACAAATACGCCTATGTAACCACAAATTAAAACATATGTACAACGAGCAACACACACGCATGTTCACGACAAAAATGAAAAATAAAATAAAATAAAAAAGAAAAACAAATGCAAATGCGTGAGGATGTGTGTGTGAAAAATAACGGGAAAATATTTTTGGGGCTTTTTTTTATCATTTTCTTAAGAAATGTGTGCCGGGATGCATAGTCTCCGCAAATTCAAGTGCTTTGAACCTATAAAAGAGTTAGAACCAAGCATACAAAAAGAAATAAAAAGAGATTAACTAATTACACTAGGCTAATATTAAGAAAAATAAAAATGAAGAAGTTAGCTATATACAACTACATTTAGAACTCTAATTAGCTATATACTAAAAGTTGAAACTTTTGAGGGTCCATCCAAAACACAATTTGAATTTGGAGGATCAACGATGGACCCTCCCGAACATGCATGCCTCCCGAAAAATAGGAATTCTGTTCGAACGACGGAAGGCATGTGTAAGGCGGTAAAAATGAACCATCCCCAATTGAAACTTTGGGAGGGAGGATGGGGGATTTGGATAGGACGGGTGGGAAAAATAAGTGGGGACCGAGAAAAGCCAAAAATCCTCCCAATGATTTTGAAATTGGAATGGGAGGTGGCGCACACAAAGGCAAAGATGCGATCGTGGAGGGCGACTCGAGTAAGTACTCCTCATCGGCGATAGGGTTTAAAACATTAAAGTTTGAAACCGAATCATCGGGTACTTGTTCCGGTGGGGTAATAGAGAATGAAAATGGGGATGAATGAAATTCAAACTCATGAGATGAATCATCATCGCATGAAGTTTGAGTTTCGAATGAAATAATATTATTTTCAATGAAATGTTCTTCTTTGGGTGCCAAAGAAGAAATCATTTCATTGCAAATAGATATTACGTCATTTTCATCCTCGTTTTCAATATCTATTACGCTATGGGCAAAGTCTAGAATGGTTTGTTCCAAAGTAGGCACAAGTACCTCATTTGGTTCAAAACATTCCTCGACTTCGAAAGTCTCGGAAACAAAATCGTCGTCGAACTCAAATAATAAATCTAACTCATGTTCCCACGAACGATTTTCTTCCCGATAATGATTTTCAAGTTTCTCATTTTCATACATACGCAATCCCTCACCAAATGTCATAGGTCGAGGTGCGGATACATGAGAATGGGAACTTTGAAAATTACCATCGGACTTAAACTTAAACTCATTATTATAGAAATTTTGAAAACTATTTGAATTCGTTTCAAAATTCCTATTATAAGGAGGTAAAGGCCCAAAATCATTATCATCATCATCAAAATTCCAATAACCCATATTTTGACTTTCGTTATACTTGCCCAAAGTAATTTTTGAATTTTCAACTTTTTGGGACTCTAAGTATTCACCGAAAGTCATAGGCTTGCGGGAATTTCGAGGATAATTACAAGAATTACCGAAAGAATTGGAATAAGACATGCTTACCCCAAAAATGGCTCGAAGTGGCGAATTCCACAAAGTAGGTGCACGCGGAATGAATTCAAGCGTTTCTAAGTGCTCAAATGTGGAAGTCCAGCAAAAATATTAGCAAATAATACAAATAAAAAGAAAATAATGTGAAATACTAAATCAAATAAAGTCTAAAACAAACTCATCCTCGGCAACGGCGCCATTTGATAGAGTAGGGTTTTACCGCGGCGCGAGCGTCACCTACGCCCCGGTCGTTTTGAATTCGACTAACTTGAACTATACAAAAATCTAAACTACGACTACACTCAACGGGTGAGTATAGCGGTAAGTCGGGTATCGAAAATCCACAGAGACGAGTTGCTAGAATTCAAGTGATTTAATACTCCGAAATAAAAGTGTAAAAGATGATTACAAACTAAAAGGAAAAATATGCATAATGGGAAATGTTAGTCTAGGCAAGGTATCAAAACTAGATTAAGAAAGAGAGTAAAACTATAGGTTGCGTCGAATATCCCTTACTCGAGTTAATTAGTATAAAATGGTTACATGGGTCGACGGGTTATTACAAGTGCGTCTCGTTTCGACAGTTAATTAAATCAAGGGTTGTTACGCCCTAAATCATCATAAAAGCCTAATAAGATTTTGGCGTCAATAAATATCCTAGAAATTATGCGCGAAAGGTCGTAAGCACGGGACATACATGATATGCCCCGTCAAATCTCCTAGGCGCAATAATTAGGACAACGCACCCAAAATAGACCAATAAACTCCATCACCAAAGCAAAGCAACGTGTCAACTCGAGTGAGTTCCATTCAAACACAACCTAATTTAAATTACCTAGAAAGCATGTTAAAAACGCGGTAAATGGAAAGCGTAAAATAAACGCGATAAAACTATACTAGAAAGCATGGGATCAAAGCATGTAACTAAAGCATGTAAACCTAAATTAGAAAGCTTGTAAATGAACTAGAAAGCAAGAAATGAGGAAATACAAACTATATTAATGGAGAGGATGATGAATAGTCAACATTCAAGCCCAAAAGTGTGTCAATCCAAGAAAAAATGAAGAAAAACTAAGCAAATCACCCAAACCCTAACCTATTCTATCTTCTAAAACTATCTAAAAACGTTCACCCTACTGAATATTACATCAAAATTGGTATATGTACCAAGTTAGAATAAAAGAAAAGAAGAAAGAAAATGAAAAGAAAATATCTGTAGGAAAAAACAGGGGATCGATCGATCGACCCCTGTGGTCGATCGATCGACTGTAAAAATCGTGGCAAAAATATAGAGGGTCGATCGATCGACCCCCAGGCTCGATTGATCGATCAAGCAGGGCAGCCTGCAGAATCCCCTATTTTGGCATGCAATTCATCTCTGCTCAAATCGCCGTAACTTTGTCATACGAACTCGGAATCGCGCACCGTTCATGGCCATGCAAAGCTAGAGATGAGAGCTACAACTTCCTTATAGATGTCGGGCCAGGTTCCCAAGGTGTGAAATGACCGGATTGCCCTTGAACGTGCGATTGTGTACGGAAATTGCGCGGAATGGTCCGAATCCCATACTTGGTACCTAAATACCTACAAAAGCCCAATTATACCTCATATAGCATGTTAACAATATAAACAGAGGTTGTCTGGTTAACGGCCTTAAATATAGAGATTAAGGCACCCGAGGGGGCTAAAATGCGTAGGTTCGACGGATGAAATACGCGATATTTGCGTATAATCAGTGTTAGAGAATGAAAGCATTTTTGAAATAATTAATGTTAAACAAATGGTGACACGAGTAGGAAAAATCCCTAGCACCATTATAACCTTTGAGAATAACTTTGAAGCTTTACAAGGAGTATAAGAGTCATATGAAGACATTGATAAATTAATACAAGTAGACTTAGAGAAAATAGTAGAGAAAATCAATGGAGGGAGCCAACCAATCAATAATCAAATTAAGAAAGGAAATTTTTCAATAGGGAAGGTAAAGGGGGATGAAGTTAAAATAGAGGGAGGAATAAATAATTATCAAAATAGATATGGGTAATATTAGGGGTTGTAATTCCTCCCCCCCCCCCCCCCCCCCCCCCATAGATAGAGAGAAGTCAAAAAGTATCTTCAAGATAATAATATTGATCTCATTTGTCTAATAGAGGTGAAAACTGGAACGAAATATATAAAATTGTGAATGATAATTATTTTTATGGTTAGCATTTAGTTTACAACACTTCAATTAATAGCCCGGGTAGAATTTAGATTAACTGGAATCCTAATATCTTTAAAGTTTCGGAAATTAATAGCATGGCCCAAGATATATCATCCAAAGTTATTATTAAAGGTTTTTATAATGCCATCAACATTATCGATGTTTATGGTGCAAATGACACGGGAATTAGGAAGGAGTTTCGAAGATATTTAGAAACATCAGCTACTCAGCTAGAAAATGAAGCTGAGGTGCTTATAGGTCATATTTATATTATTTGTTCAGATAATGAAAGAGTTAGTCGAGTAGGGATATACTAGGATAAAGTTAATGACTTCAATGAACGCATTAAAGATATTATGGTGGATGAGTTTTCTATTATGGGATGCTGATTTATTTGGGATAATAAGAGAACAGGGGCAACTAATATCCGAAGTAGAATAAATAGAGCTATATATAAGGATAAATGGTTACACTAGTTTATGAAAAGTGAGGTGTGTGCATATCTATCAGGGGTGTTTGATCACTATCCTACAGTGGTTTCAATTAAGATGGATAAAGAAAAAGGAAATATGCCTTTCAAATTCTTTCATTTCTGGATGAGGGATAAATATTTCAAAACTATTCTACAAAAAGGATGGCAGACTCAGATTGATGGAAGTCCAATTTTGATGACTTTAAAACATTTGAAGCTTCTCAAAAAGGAGTTCATGAACCTTAACAAAAAAAATATATTTTAATAACTCAACCAGAGTTATTGTAAGAGCAAATTTTATGATTGCTCATGAGATTTTAGTTTGGCATTTTCCATTACACCCTATTTCACCATCAAGTACATTCTTAAGACTTCAAGCGAAGAAAAGTTAGTGATCGAACGCAACAATTGGATATCGGTCATCACTACATTTATCGGAGAAGGTATATGAGGTTGATTCGATATAAACATTTTATTCAGGGGTATTTTAAAAGTTTTAATTTTTGTAAAAATATTTAGGGTTATTTTTAAAAGTTTTTCAAAGAAATTTATTTTTTGTTTTAAGTCATTTGAATGACTTTATGGCCTTCATTCGAATGAGCTATAGTTGTTCGCTCAAACGAATTTTAAACGAACGTCGAACGAGATTTCTCTAATAACGGAACAAATTTCGTTCGAAGCTCGTTATATATTAATTCGAACGAGATAAGTTGTTCGTTCATACAAGTTTAGTTTTGGTTTAAACGAGTTACATAGTTTTGTTCTAACGAACTCCTATTTTCATTTGAACGAGTTGTCTTGAAAAATGAATCCCCTAAAAAATTGTGTTTTCTATGAGTTGGTGTTTTGGCATTAATTTTTGGTAGGACTTTTGGCAAAAATTATTTTCCCTTACATATCCAAACCCTGATTTTTTAGAAAAAAATGTTTTTCCAAGAAAAAAACCCTTTGGATGTTTCGTGAAACACTTTAGCAAATCTAGACGAACACATACCATGTTTATATCAATGTGGAGTTAATTCTCTATTGCTAAAGATGAGAAGGGATTCTTTTAATGCTTATTGGTGAACACCGAGGCAAGTGGAGTTTGCTGTGGAGCATTATTGGATCTGCATTGCTTTCTATCAATAATAAGGAAGGAAGATAAAACTGTAATACTTAGTGGGGTCTAAATATGTAAGTCTATCCATGTCATTCGGTGATACCTAGTTGTAACAGTGTTGAAAAATAATTTTACCCAGAATGGGTTTTTTCCTCATATCTTGTCTTGTGATTTGTGGTTTATTTTGATTTGATTTAGATTCATTTATCTTTCCTGTTTAGGTTCACCTAGTTAATCAAGATAAAATTTGTATCAAGTTAAATTTAGCTTATGTGTGACCTAATCTATGAATGCTACATTTGACCATAAAACTCGACCACTCTATAAAGTGTTTTATCACAAAACTATTCTATAAAAAGCATGGGAGTTTCGAATTGATGGAAGTTCAATGCTCATGATTTTAAAACGTTTGAAGCTTCTTAAAAAGGACTTCGGGAGCCATAAAAAATTATATTTAAATATCTCAATCAAATTTATTGAAAATAAATACGATTTGGATAGTATTATCACAATCCTTATTAATAATTGAGGGGATGAGGACCTTATTGAAGCAAGGATCTATAGTTAAGAGATAAGGAAGAAAATTTTCTGAGATAAAAATCCATAATCCTATTGTTAGAGCAAGAAGATTAGATTTCTTCTTTTCATACGAAAGTTAATGACCACATTAGTAAAAATAAAATATTGTCTATTAAGGATGGTGATGGAAATTCTTGTTTTGGGAAAGAAGCAGTGCAAGAGGAAGCAATTTATTTTGGAAACCTTCTTGGATCTTCAACTTATTACCCTTCAAATGTGTAATAAGAATTGAATATTACAAAAAAGAGATGGATTACATAAGATCAGAAGAACATTCTAAAAAGGCAAATTAATTAGGAGGAGATTAAAGATTCTTTATTTTATGTAAACCTTAAAAAATCCCCTTGTCTTGATGGTTACAATGCTAGAATTTTCCATAGCAAGTAGGATATAATAGGGGAGGATATTATGACAGTAGTCAGCTCTTTTTTCAAAACTGGAAGATTTCTAAAAGAATGGAATAGTAATTTTATAAGTTTCATTACCAAAATTCCCAATCCAAACATTAAGAAAGAATTTAGACCAATTTTCTCCTATAATAACACCTATAAAATTGTTTCTAAAGTAATAATGGAAGAATATTGTATTAGAGTTTTATTTAGCATTAAGGGTACTTTAGTATTTTCCTATTTTATTTTATTATTAGATGGTTGTAGTAGGTTATATATTCTCTCTTCTTCCTTTAATTGTAAGATATTCTAGTGTATGGTAAGATGAAACTTTAGACCCTCTTTTTTCGAGGTACTTTTTTTGTTCGCTCGACTGTTTTGAAGGTAATTATGGTCGTCTTCCTCCTGTTTGTTCGATTAATTATTTAGTTCGTTCGATTGGGTTCCGTTTGGGTACACTGTTTAAGTGTTTATTTTCGCAATGGTTGGTGAAAGAGATGATTCGCTACAATCAATTAGTGTCAAATTAGATGGAAAAAATTATACGTATTGGAGTTATGTTATGAAGAATTTTTTGAAAAGGAATAAGCTTTGGGGTTACATTAATGACGATTTGAGTAAGCCTAACGATAAGACGAATGTTAAAAAATCTGCAGAGTTGTTGGATGTTTGGGAGGCAAACAACTCGAAAATCATCACTTGGATCAACAACTCCATTGCACCTTCTATAGGTATGCAGTTGGCTAAGTATGATTATGCAAATGATGTTTGGGATCATTTGGGCAGATTGTATACACAATTTAATTTTGTAAAAAAGTATCAGTTGGAGTGCGATATTCGGGCTCTTGAGAAAAAAAATTAAGTATCCAGGTGTTCTATTCTGCTATGACGAATCTATGGGATCAGTTGTCTCTCACAGAGGCAGCTGAATTGCGGACCTTTGCACCATATGTTTCCAATAGGGATGAACAACGTCTGGTTCAGTTTCTGATGGCACTGCGTGATGATTTTGAGGGTCTTCGGGGGTCGATTCTTCATCGTATCCCACTTTTAACTGTTGATTCAGTTGTTCACGAGTTGTTAACCGAGGAGATTCCTCTCAAGACTCAGTCAGAGAAGGTAATTTCTTCGGACCCTAATCCATCTATTTTTGTAGCCTCCTCTCGACCAATTTCTAATAATCAGAACAAGCCTTATTCAAGAGTTGCAAGTGATGAATGTAGCTATTATAAGGAGAAGGGTTATTGGAAGTCTCAGTGCCCTAAGTTACGAGCACAATAACAATAATCAAATAGTCGACCACCTCAGCAGTAGTTTTCTACTTGGAAATCCAACAACCAATCTCAACAGCATTCTTATAGGCCTTCACAGCCTAATACTGCAGCAATTGTACCTCCATAAGACTCATTTTCATCAAGTTCTCCATCATTAACTCCAATGTCTTCTCTTGCTGAGCAGTTTCAAAAGTTTCTTGCCACACAGCCTCACACCATGTCCATATCTTACTCGGTAAGTCCTTAGGTATTTGGATTCTAGACTCCGGTGCTTCTAATCACATGTCACCAAATTTGTCCTCTTTTGGTTCTTTTTGTCCCACTTCTTTGTTTCTTGTTATGACTACTGATGGTACTCCCATGCCTTCAACGGGTGTTGCGTACTATTGACTCATCCAATTTATCTCTCTCTAATGTTTACCATATTCCTAAGCTTACAATGAATCTTATTTTTATTGGTCAACTATATGATGCCGGTTACTCAGTTTTTCTTTCTTATACCTTTTGTCATGTGCAGGATCTACAATCTCAGAAGGTGATTAGGACAGGCCGTAGGCAAGGGGGATTGTACATCATGGTGAAACTCAATGTACTAATAGTTGCAGCTTCCACTGTTGACTTGTCATCCTTTCGTTTGAGTTCGAATTCGTCTAGCTTTTATCTATGGCACTCTCGTCTTGGTCATGTATCAGGGTCACGATTAAAATATTTGGCTTCTACAGAAAAATTAGGAAATTTACATTGTTATGATATCTCTGATTGTAGCAGTTGTAAACTTGCAAAATTTTTAGATTTACTATTTAATAGAAGTATTTCCTCTACTTTTGTACACTTTGATCTTATTTATTCTGATGTGTGGGGACCGTCTCCTGTTATTACAAGAGGAGGGTCTTGATATTATGTCTCCTTTATTGATGATTATACACCTTACTGTTGGGTTTTTCTCATGAAACGACGTTCGGATTTTTTTTTATATTTATAATAAATTTCGTTCCTTTGTCAAATCCCAACATTCTACTATTATCAAATGTTTTAGATGAGATTTGGGTGGTGAATATACTTCTCAAAATTTCGGTGAGTTACTTGATTTAGATGGAACTATTCACCAATCATCTTGTACTAACACTCCTGAGCAAAATGGTGTTGCAGAAAGGAAACATAGGCACATTGTTGAAACTGCTCACTCTCTTTTATTATCCGTATATGTCTATAGTGAGTTTTGGGGAGAGGTTGTCATTACTGCTGTCAATATGATTAATAAGATTCTGACCTCTCATTGCTCAGGTTGGTCACATTTTGAAAAGTTGTATGGGTGTGCCCCTGATTATTCTTCCTTAAAGGTGTTTGGTTGTACTTGTTTTGTTCTTCCACCTCATGTGGAACGTACCAAATTATCTCTAAAGTCAGTTATTTATGTCTTTCTTGGTTGTGGTGAGGGTCAAAAAGGATATCATTGTTATGATCCAGTTCCACAATCTCTTGCTTCTTCTTCTTCTTCTTCTTCTTCTTCTTCTTCTTCTTCTTCTTCTTCTTCTTCTTCTTCTTCTTCTTCTTCTTCTTCTTCTTCTTCTTCTTCTTCTTCTTCTTCTTCTTCTTCTTCTTCTTCTTCTTCTTCTTCTTCTTCTTCTTCTGCTTGCAATGACCCCATTAGTTGTTCAATTGTTAACTCATTCAAGTCTTTAGTTTCTTCGATCATCGTAACGATGTACTCAAATTTTGGATCTAACGAGCGGAGTATCTTCTCCATGATCGTCACATCTTCTAACTTCTCTCCATTTTTTTAATTGATTTGAAATAGCTAAGACTCTTGAAAAGTAGTCGGAGATAGACTGGGACACTTTCATATGTACAGATTCAAAATCACCTCTTAAAGTTTAAAGACGAATTCACTGGTTCGGCTCCTTTGTAAGAGGTTTGCAGTTTCTCCCACGCTTGCTTAAAGGAGATTGCACTTGAAATCTTCTCGAAACCATTATCATATAATGGTTGATAGATGAAATAAATATCTTTCTTGTCTCTCTTTCTTGAGTCTTTCAAACTCTCCTTCTTAGTTTGGTTTAAGACAACTTCATTTTCTGGCTCACTGTAACCTCTCTCCACGACTTCTAAAACATCATGTGCACCCAAAAGTGCCTTCACCTTAATACTCCAATTATCATAGATGTTTTTGTTGAGTACCGGGACTTAAAAGGATGCCATACCAACATTTTCCATAATTCTACTGAGAATTTGGAAATTTTGATTGTGCGGATGGATCTGGAACGCCGAAAAACCTTAGGAACAACGTGGACCAAAAAGCTGAAAATCTAGTCAAAGTCAATAGTCAAAGTCAACGGTCAACAACTTGGTTAACACTCGACAACTCGGTCAAGCAGCATAGTCAACAGGCTTCACGGCTCGGTCAACTCGGCTCCAACTCGAATGATTTGGCTAACTCGGTGAGTTAACTCGCTTTCTGGAAACAACGTTCTGGTGACACGTGGCGGCACGTCAGACCTTCGATCGGGATGAATCCAGTGGCGTTGGATTCATCTTGTCGAGAGCTTCGATTTGATATTCTATACCGTGTACTTTGAAATAAATTTCCAACTGTTGTGATACCACTTTGTTGGAAATTTAATAAAAAGAAAAACACTCTTTAACTCACTATTTTGCTGCAACTTTGATTCACACACAAGAAGAAGATAAACTTGTTTCTTTATTGATAACTCTCTTGCTCGATCTCTAACACTTATAAGGCTTCTCTATTTATACTAAAATTCAATGAACAAACACCACATATTATATTAAGACAATTTAAACATAAACCACACACTTAAAGTCTAATTAGTTTTAGGAGGAGTCACCCATTATTTTCTTGTTAAAATGGATGATGAGTCATTTCCATGATTGAGTTCCTTCACCTAACTTAGAAGCTTCTATGGGTTGGGCCTCCAAAGAACTAGGTTGGACTTCCCTCTAATCGATTTGGGCTTGAAAAGTAAGTTTACAAATCAATAATGAGCACCGTGTAATTAATAGACGAGGTTAAATTTTTTATCGGTGCAGAGGGTAGCCGATTAATAAGATAGGTAGCGGTTAAAAAATCTTTAACCCAAGTATACATTGGAAGATTGGCATGAAATAATAGGTTAACCTAATTTCAACAATTTGCCTGTGTTTTTTCTCTGTTACACCATTTTGTTCAGGTGTCATCGAACATGAAATATGCCTCATAATTTCAAATTGTTCAAGACAATTAACAAATCATGACTAAAAAATTCTCCACCCACATCATACTAAAAAATTTTAATGTTCCTTTCAAATTGAGTAGCAACCATTTTGTGGATATTGAGAAATATTTAATGAATAAGTATAACAAATGAAATCATCAACAAAAACAACTTAGTACTTGAAGCCTCGAGACGAAGAAATTGGAGTTGGCCCCCACAAGTCAAAATGAATCTTTTTAAATGGTGTTTGATAAATTTTATCATTCGAACAAAATGGCAATCTACAGTTTTTTCCCATTTGACAACTCACATAAAAAGTGGGTGTTTTATTCCAATGATTTAAATGTAAAATAGGACTTTTATTTAAAAACTTCAGAGACTTTGCTTCAGGATGCCCCAATCTTTGATGCCACATTTGATCACTCGATTTTCCTTCTATGATGGCATGTAAGGCTTCTTGGTAACTTTCTTCAAAGGTGTATGATGACCTAGTTCTAGTTCGTTTGGCCAGCACTTGTTGAGTCCTCTTGTCCTTGACAAGAAATCCATAATTAGAAAATTCTAATAAGGGTTCATTGTACTTTAACAATTGGCTAATTAAAATTAGGTTCTTTTTAATTTTGGGCAAAACTAACACATCTTTGAATGTTAAATTTTTGTTCAGTTGTTTATCACCAATATTATTGACATTTAAATTTAAATCCATCACCAATAATAACTTTATCACTTCCTTCATATGGCACTCCACAATCCACATAAAGACTTTGAATATCTGTATATACTAAAGAGTTGTTGTATTTTTTGTAGTAATACGAAGATGAGAATCACCATTTATACATACATGAAATAACAAACTGTTAATAAATAAGCAAAAGGATAGGACTCAGTTACTAGACTAAGTCTTTATGGCTAGGATTTCCATAGAATGAGGAGCAGGTGATTTTATTTGTTTTGATCAAGTAAAGACAATTAGACTCCTTAATACATACAACACCCATAATGTGTGTGAATCCTTAGGCTCATCCTAAAAATGTTAGAAATTAATGATTCATCTGCTAAATTAATTCATATTAGTTAGAATCAATCATCCAAATAATTTTAGTAAGTACTATTTCCAATATGAAATTGCCTCATAATTTTGGGAATTATTTATTGTTTTAAATTGTAATTGTCCGAGTTAAAAATTAGAGGGGTATTTATAGTCCTTAGTGAGTATCTAGGCTAGCGAGTCAATGTTAGGTTTAGTTCGGAAATTATAGTTTAATTTGTAGAGAAAATATGTGGAATTGGGTCCTGGGGTAAGTAACATATTGGGTTAATCTTGGAGTTGGTTGAACTATACTTTGGGTCCTTTTAGGTGGGCTTTAATTCAGTCATATATAGACCTCCGAATTTAGATTTTAAACCTCGTCGGTTAACCTTAAACTTCATTATCAAAACCATAGCCTTACTTTGAGAGATTTAATAGCTTAGACGAGGTATGTAGAAGAATATAATCTAATAACTAGGGATATTCTTGAAGAATTTCTAGTGGAAAAAGACAATATCCATTACCAATCAAGTCTAATTATTGCTTTTAATTTTCTCCTTTAAGTTAAATTAACTAGGTTTAATTTGAAGTATTAAGTTGAATATATTGGTGAGATTCTTATTATTTGTAGAATTCTATAATTATATGTTGATATTAATAAAGTAAATATTAAATATTTTAGATAAATTGTATTCATTATCTTTGAACTAGGGTTCCTATGAATATGATGTAGTCGAGGTAAATAATTGGGAATTAATCAATTAAACCTACGATTGGTAAATAATCCATGTTAAAAATTCCACCCCTTATGCATATTAGAGTAATTGAGACTGGTTTATAGGATTATTGATGAGTAGAAGACATTTTTATATGAAACTAGGGTTCTTGTTAAACTATGTGAAATTTGGTTGAAATAGATCATAATCCTTTATATTTAGTGTTTTAAATCATATTATGTAAAGATCATCAAACCCTAATGATTATTGAATCGATTATTGATGAATTATGGATTTGGAATTGAGTTTAGTTCAAGTTGGAAGATGAAAGCTTGTATATATGATTTTCAAGTTTGAAGTCATTGCAATAGGATCCTGACCTGATTCGATCTTTACCTATATTAATTCAAATCAGTGAGTCGATTAGGTATAAGATGAATCGATTAGGTCATGCAAGTGTTTCTAATTTCGCCTTTTTAAAGGTTTTTTCGACACATTTTGATTGTGGTATGATCTTACTATTTACATGAAACTTTAGATGTAATTTATAGCCAGTAGGGTGACCTCGAAGTATTCATTACCATTCAACTTAACTGAATTCATGGGGTATCTTATGTAAGATATATTAGGGTTAGTATTAGGTTATAAACCTGTAGTTGTGTTATCTGTAAGAATTTAAAGATTAAAAAGAAGGAATAACAACACTAATATTTTATTAAGTACAGAAGATAATTCTAATACATGAGCCGTAGCTCAGCTACTTATACACAGAAAATCATATGAATAAGTCCTCTAACTGTCCTAAGAAAACTGTTGTAAATAAGGAATCCTGTGAGACTAGGAGATATAGTTGAGAAGTTTTAACAGTTCTTTATCATCAACAAACACGTGTTGTTTATGATATTTAAAATGTATCCAAACTTGTAGCAGCTACGTGGGATCATTTGGATCCTGAGTTACTTCCTCAATACTCCCCCGTATGTGAAGGTGGGCTGCGTGGCACAAATCGAGCTTGGACTGAAGATACTGAAATTGCTGAGTTGATAAAGGTTTGGTTATGAGTGCGATCGAACCGAGTGGGAAGATCTCCACTGTCATCAAAAGCCTTGTGATTACACAAAACCCATTGATTTCAGTCATGATAGGCACAAAGGCGCGATACTCAGATTCATATAAAAAATAATAAGTTCTCTTTGACCGTAATGAGCTTGATCAAAATTGATTTCATAGGCTTAATTATTTGTTTTGGTTGGACCGAAACCTGTAATGGGTCTCTTGGGCCAAAATGAGCTTGATCACAGTGGATTCAGAGCATCCTTGATTCTTGGGCTTAATCACGAAGGATTCAGGGGCCCATCGATTTTTTTCTTCATTGTTGTTCCGTCCATTACGATCCAGTTGCCGATTGGCTCGAAACTCGACATTGTCGTAGTTGATGATGAGACTGTTACTGCTACTACTCTTGTGGGTATCAAATCAGTACTTCACAGCTACATAAGATTCCATGTTGATAAAATGTCTTCAGCTTAGGAAATAATGCAGATAAGAAGGGAATTAATTTTTTTTTTAACCATGAAGAAATGAACAAATTCCGAAGCAATAATTTGGCCTTATCCATCCAAAGGTTAATTTGTTTGTGAAAGAAAAACAAAATTCATTATGTTGAAAGGGAGTTCCACTTTAAGATGAACTTGACAAGATGCATCTACTGTGTATCTTTTACATATTAAAAGACTCCTCATGAACATTAGTTTAGGAGAAAAGAGGTAAGAGAAAGGTACATATGGGAAACAAAAAAAAATGGACTCGAGAAGATGACGAGAAAAAAAACTTTGTACCCGACAGATGGTACCAACACATGGTGGCTGTCGCCTCTGGAAAAATGGAATACTAAGATCGGGATTACTCACGAGAGTTTAACCAATCTGATACCATGTAAAAATTTGAAGATTAAAAACAAGGAATAACAGCACTAATATTTTATTAAGTGAAAAAGATAATTCTAATACATGAGTCGTAGCTCAGCTATTTATACAGAGAAAATCATATGAATAAGTCCTCTAACAGTCCTAAGAAAGCAGCTGTAAATAAGGAATCCCATGAGACTAGGAGATATAGTTGAGAAGTTTTAACAGTTCTTTATCTTTAATAGACACGTGATGTTTGTGATATTTGAAATGGCTCCAAACTTGTAGTAGCTACGTGGGATCATTTGGAGCCTGAGTTACTTCCTCAATGTTGTCCATAGGTTATGATTGTTATTTTGGAGTTCAGAGGGAGGTTAAAGGTAGGTTAATGTTTTAGTTTTGGTCTGAGGGTATTTTGGTAAGGATTAGATATGATTGTAAGGTTAAGAATAGGGTACTTTGGGATGGTGCCATGAGGCTGGTTATAATATAATGACTTGTGCCATTTTAATGATACATTCGGAATTTTGGACACATGGGATTATTATTATCGATATTATGTTGGCATAGTGGTGATACTTCTTGTTGTATATAGAGACGGGATTCAATTGAGATAGGTCAATGTAGTGTTAGTATTTTAATTACGTTTTTCATAGTAGGTATTCTACTAGGTTCTATCTGGGGTTGGGATACTTTTGGAACAACATCCATTATCTAATTGTAGATCTAATAATGTGGTCATTATGTGTGGTTACATACCAATCTTCGTGTGTAGGTAGGGTAATGATTTCCCTTGTGTTTGGGACTTTATAAGGCGGGACATCCTTTAGCTAAGACTTTGAGTGGCTTGAGAGATCCTCAGAGGTAGTTAGGGAAACATGGAAATTATTGGTGTAATTGGTTGTAATGATGACCTACTGTGACTTATGATGGCTTGTGTAGTTGCCCTACTATGATTTGTGATGTGTTTTTAAGATGTCGTATTATGCTTATGATGAACGTAGTTATGCCCTATCTTTTTACATGCTTATTTATGAACAAGGGCGAATCCAGGCCTGGGCTGAGAAAGGCTAAAGCCCAGCCAAAAAAAATCTGCTAGCAATTTTAAGCTCCAACTATCTCTAAAAATAAGCCCAACCCAAATTTATAGGTAGCCCAACCCATATATTTGTTATCTTTACACAACTACATAGATGAAACCAAAAACGTGGACAAAATGTCTGCAGTGCAATGACCAAACCAAAACAAAGTTATTTCAAATTCCAAGTCAAAGGTTTTTTTATTCCCTCTCAACAACCAACCAACTACTTCCCAAAAAACACATTTAGGCTCCAGCTGCCACCACTGCCAGTTCCACACATCTTCGGCTTTCTTCTCAGGTAAGAACATCTTTCCTTTTTTTTTTCGTTTCTTTGTTGCTATTTTTTCCTTTTTTCCTATTGTTTTTTTCTTAATTTGGTGCTTAGGTATATAAATAATAAAACTCATATCAAATTTTATTTTTGGAACTTAATTATTTATCAATCTATTAATGATTAAATTAATTAAGATTTCTTATTTCAATTATTTGTTATTCTATAAAGATTAAATAAGTGGTTTTATGTCTTAAATATCTGGTTTATGCTTTTAATTAATAAATATTAGAATTTTCGGGACTTTTATTTTCCTGTCAAGATTAAATAAGTGAACCTTTTTTTTTGAAATGTTAGAAGTTTAGGGCAGGGTTTGAACTTTGAAGATTGTTTTACATATGTTATTCAGATTTTATTTGTTGTATTTTATTATTCATCAATCTATTGATGATTAAATTAATTAAAATTTCGTATTTCAATTATTTATTTTTATGTCATGATTAAATAAGTGTATTTTTTTTCTTAAATATCATATTTATGCTTTTAACTAATATATATTATAAATTTTGGGACTTTTTTCTGCCAAGATTAAATAAGTGAACTTTTTTTTCCTGAAATATTAGAATTTCGGGGTTTGAACTTTTTAGGTTGTATAATAAATCATATTTCCTTGTTCTATTATTGAACTAAGTTTTGTCATATTTTTATTTAATTTTATTTATTATGAACTTTGACTTGTTGTTAGCCCACCCCGACGAGCAATCCTAGCTCCACCCTTGTTTATGAACTCTTGTATTATCTGTGTATCGTTTAGATATATTTCGTAAGATGATGTCTAAACCCTACTAATATGTGGTATATGTATTATGTGCTTAGTAGGTTCTCTTATTAGTGGGGAATGTGAGAGCCATAGTAATTCTCTATGACAGGGAGTTGGGATTTGACTTCCTATAAAATAAGTGGTGCACTAGATTTTATCACTTGAGATGAGATTGATAAACTTGACTAGTATAAGTACCTTTTGTGGTGTGCGTATGAGATTATGTTTGTGATTATGTGTCAGTTAGATCTTAGCGATGAGATGGAGTATACCTAAGTTCACTAAGGGGTTCTTGGTTTGCATTTGATGTCCTGATCATGGAATTTAGTTTCGGTTGGGAGTTAGGGGATAATGGAGTGTTGTGACATTTTAAGAATTAGTGTTAGACCTTAGTAGCATTAGGATATATTTATATCTTTAGTGATGGGTTGATGGTTAGTTGGTAGTTGGTAGATTATTGCATAAGGAGTGATAATCCTAGTATCTTTGGTAAGACTAGAATGTATAATGTCTACGTATTTCCTTTACCATTCTTACCAAGATTTCATTTTATAGGTTGTGGGTACCTTTCTTTGTGCTTTGCATATTCTTATCTAATTTGGATTGGTGGGTTGATTATTGTTACATATGATTCACCCTAAGGACAAAATTGTTTTATATAGTTGGTTCTTATCTTTGATTATGATTATCTAGAGAATTCCTTGTGGTTGGTTTAACCCACATTTCACCGTTAACTTATTTTTAGGTTCTGTTGATATGATACATAGGAGCTATCGTGGCAATGTTGATTCTTTTAGGGTGATTTGAAGTTGAGGATTCATAGTGAATGCTTACTTTAGTTGTAGAATTTTTGTATCTCATAAGGTTACTGTTATATTCTAGTTGGATTAGTTTGTATTAATCAGTTTCATTTTGACACCTTTATTTATTGTCGTATTTGTATTGTATTGTTAGAAAAATACTTTTATTCAGTTGCACTATTTGTGTTATTCCACACGCATGTAATTATTATTAATTTTTTATTATATTAAATCATGTGTTTTGGACTAATTATTCTAAGTATGTAATTTATGGGGGAAGCAGGGTTTAAAGCCTTTAAGATCTATGTGAGCCCGTTCATCTTTCATTAGGTTTTTTTTATATGCATAGATCATATCACAGTATTTTTCATCTTGATGGCCCGTGTATCTTGATGGCCCGTGTGTCGAGGCTGTTTATTCCCGTCTTGGCAGGTGATGAACAAAAGGGGTAGAGGAGAACAGAAGGATCGAGGTAGTGAGGATCCGATCAGGAATCAAGTGTTGAGAATGGGTGAAGTGGGTGGATAAATATTTCCACCACACTTTGTGGAGCTTATTAAGCATGGTGTTTACTTGGGTTATTGTCATGCTTCTGGGATTTCCTTAGGCACAAATAGTTCATGTGCCTCATGTTATATAGACTTCGAGATTGGAGAAGATCTTGAGTGATTTTTAGAAAGGGAACCCCCCAGATTTTTTATATTTTACAGATGTTATAGTCATGTTGTAGTTACAAAGAGAAATAGAGAGATACATTAGAGTGAAGATGTTAGAAATTAATGTTAAGTGATGAAATTAATTATTTAATTTCAATTGTATTAAATTCCAAATTTCCTATTTATGTGGTCTTGATAAATGTTAGATAATTAAATAGGAATGTGATAAATAAAGATATTAAAAGATTGGGTAAGTCTTATTCCTTAGTCACATGATGGTTAGTGGCATTAGTGGGAGACTTGAAAAGAGTCCCACCTCCACTAGGATTCCAGTCCTCTTCACCTTATAAATAGAGACCTCTACACCATCTAGAGTCATCTCATAACACACTGTTTCCAAGGAGGGAGAAAAAAATCCAAAACTCTCATTATTCGTATTTTCTCACAAATATTCAGGGCACATAAGAGAGTAATTCTGGGCTATTCAAGAAGGGATTCAAAGGAAGCTTTGACAGGAGTATTTAAGTCATCTTATTCCAATCAATTGCAATGGACAAAGGTCATTTTTGATCATAGTTATAAAGAACTTACGATTTTGTGATTACATGAAGATGAAACATCATGGATTCATGACAAAACTGTTTTTTAACACGATGTAACATTATGGTTTATCTCCGTTTTATGATTGACAAAACAGTATTAATTAATATGTGGTATCAGAGCTTTCGATTTTATAATCTCATGTTTTCCTTTAATGAAAATTTCTTTATAACAATTCTGATCTTTGATTTTTGCATCTGGAAATTTGGATTTTTTGTTTTTTGTTAAATCTTGAAATTTGGAATTTTTTCCTTTGATGAATCTGGAAATTTTGTTTTGTGAAAAAATCTAGAAATCTGGAATTTTTGAGCAATCTGGTAATCATAAACTAATCTGGAATCGGTAATTCAAATTTTGTTATGTATGATACTAAGAACGAAATTGCTGCATACAGTCCTTAATCTTATAAAAACCCCCCCATTATTGTTCAACCCCTTTTCGTGTTATAAGAACCCTAATATGCCGTTAACATGATTTTATTGTTTCAAGTTGTGTAAGTGTTCTGAAAAACACTTTTATTAATCATGATAAGAAAACGAATATATTTTTAAGATTAATTAAGTGAAAACTGTGATTTGACGCAAAACAGAATTCGGGAGAATTTTTTTTTGGCGCAATGAATAGCATTTTTCAAAATTTTTAGTGTCCGATTGACTTTAAACTTGGTAGGTTGACCGGAAACAGGCCAACGATCAAATTACACGGCCTTTGGCCGCGATATAATGTGTTTTTCGGCAATCCGAGTCCGTTAAGGCCCTCAAAACCCATTTTTTGCCATTTTAGGAAATAATCTCGGGGCTTACAACTCTTTACAGAAAATTGATATTAACGTTCCGCAAAAAGTTTTGGCTTTCTGGCATGTTTTACTTCAATTCTATGGTGAAAACTCATTTTTGGCAAAATTCATGTATTATATGTTTTTGCTATACCTGGGCAATTATGTTTTTGAGGCATTTAAGCTGTTATTAGTATCTTTGTAATTACTTATAGATTACGTATTATAGTTAATAGTTAATGGATGATTAACTATATTTAATTTGGGACATGTAAGCAATTATTCATTTGAGATAAGTCAAAGGCCAAACACAGGCTGAGACTGCATGTACGAATAATACACTTACATTCATTAAAGGTTTATTCTAATGTTAATTATAAAATTGGATTGAGGCGCAACACATGTGGATATCTGAATTGAATAACATTAGAACTTGTTTTATGAAAACAGAATAGTTGACATTAAGTCCATTAATCATGGTATTAAATGTTTAGGCAACAAACACAGATGCCAAAATTATGGGACCATGATAAATGAATTATAGGGTAGTATATCTTTACAATCTGAACATTATGTGATGATTAACACATATTCCATAATATTCATATTGTAAATGAAATATGCCAAACAAATTTAGTCAACAATTCAATATTTGACCCTTGCAATTTTTGTTGTGTGTGAAAATGTAATTTGTGAACATTGTTATTAATTGCTTTTCCCCTTAACCTGTATTCACAAGCTTAATCCTATTCCAAATTTGATGGAACTAATTTTTCTGAATGAAATGAGCAAATTGAGTTTAGCCTAGGGGTTTTTGACCTGGACATTGAAATTATGTGTGATGAACCCACTGCTATTACTGATGCCAGTAGAGAGGATTAAATTGATGTCCATAAAGCATGGTCTCGATCCAATAGGCTGGCCCTTATGTTTATGTGAATGTGCGTTGCTGCTAATATTAAGACCTCCCTACCTGAAACTACGAAAGAGAAAGAGTATTTGAACAACATTAAGAAACGCTTTCGCATTGATGATAAATCCCTTGTTGGGAAACTGATGGCTGACCTGACTATTATGAGGTTCAATGGTACTCAAACCATGAATGAGCACATTATAGAGATGACCAATCTGGATGCTAGACTTAGAGTTTTGGGCATAATAGTGGATGAGTCTTTTATCGTCCAATTCGTCCTAAACTCCCTACCTCCTGAGTATGGGCCTTTCCAAATCAATTACAACACTATAAAAGATAAGTGTAATATAAATGATTTGCAAAGCATGTTGGTACAGGAGGAAGGAAGGCTTAAGCAACAGAATGCCCATGTGACTAAGGGACAGGTGCCAAATCTTACAGTCAAAGGAGCTGGTTTTAAGAAGAAGTTCGGCAAGGGCATTAAGAAAGGTCACGGGCCGTCTCATCAAGCTGAACCATCAACTGCTGCTGTGAAGAAGAAAAAGAATGACAAGTGCACTTCTGTAAAAAGAAGGGCCATTTCTAGAGGGATTGTTATAAATGAAAGGCCTGATTTGAGAAAAAGGGTAAGACCTTTATTTATGTTTGTTTCGAATCAAACCTTATTAACGCTCCTTCTAACACTTGGTGGATTGATTCTGGTTCTATGTGTCATATTTCTAATTCGATGTAGGGATTCACTTCGATCCGCAAAACAAATCAAAATGAGCATTTTCTCTACACGGGCAATAAAGCGAAGGCTAAAATAGAAGCTATTGGAGTCTTTCGCCTGATTTTAAGCACTGGATTTATTTTAGATTTGAAAGAAACTTTCTATGTTCCCACAGTTTCTTGGAATTTAATTTATGTTTCCAAACTTGCTTTAGACAGTTTTGCGATTGAATTTAAGTACAATGGTTTTGGTTTGATTAAAAATTCTAATAATGTTGGTTCTGGATTTTTATTAGATGGTTTATATCAATTTAATCTTGAAAAGAATTTTTCTGAAACCCTTGTGACCCTGCATCCTAATGTTGGTATGAAATGTACAGTTAATGATGAAAAATATACTTATTTATGGAATAAAAGATTAGGACACATATCCAGGATGAGAATTGAAAGGCTCATTAAAGATGGAATACTCCATAACCTGGATTGGGCCAATTATGATGTATGTGTGGACTGTTAAAGGAAAACATACCAAATATATAAAGAAATGAGCCACAAGAAGTACCCAACTACTTGAAATAATACATACAGACATATGTGGACCTTTTGATATTCCATCCATTGGTGGAGAAAAATACTTCGTCACTTTTATAGATGATTTTTCAGATTATTACATTTTGTACATGTTGCATGATAAATCTCAGTCTGTGAACGTCATTGAAATATACATTAATGAGAAAGGTGAAAATTATTAGGTCTGATAGAGGTGGTGAATATTATGGTAGATATGATGAGTCTGGGCAACGCCCTGGACCATTTGCTAAACTCCTTGAAAAATTAGGTATTTTCGCCCAATACATAATGCCAGGATCACCTTGGCAGAATGGTGTAGCTGAAAGGTGTAACCGAACCCTTATAGAAATGGTTAGAAGTATGATAAGTAGGACCCAATTGCCAATATTTTTGTGGACACATGCATTAAAGACCGATGTACACATCTTAAATAGGGTTCCTAGTAAGTCAGTTTCAAAAACCTCTTTTGAACTTTGGAAAGGATGGAAACCCAATTTAAGGTATTTACGTGTGTGGGGCTTCCCAGCGAAAGCTAGAATCTATAACCCTCATGAAAAGAAATTGGATCCTAGGACATTATCTTGTTATTTCATCGGGTATCCAGAAAAGTCGAAGGGATATAAATTCTATTGTCCAAATCATACAACTAGGATCATAGAAACTGGAAATGCTAAATTCATTGAAGAAGGTGAAGTAAGTGGGAGTATAAAAGAAGGGGAGGTAATAATTAAAGAAGTCAGGGTACAAATTCCTATACCTAGAGTTCTTAACATACCTGTTGTTCCTAATATAGTTGTTGAACCGATCATTAACCCAATCAATAAAAATGAACAATAAGTGAATGATCAACCAACTGAATAACCACATAATGAGACTATAACCGATGAAACGTTTGAAGCACCGCAAGAAGTGCCATTAATAAGATCTCAAAGAGAAGGAGATCGACAATTCCGGATGATTATGTGGTATACCTTCAAGAGACCGAATTCAACATAGGGAATATTAATGATCCAGTTTCTTATGAAAAAGCTGTAAATAGTGATGATTCAGATAAATGGGTTAATGCCATGAATGAAGAAAAAAATCTATGAATGACAAAAAAGTTTGGGAGTTGGTCGAATTTCCAGAAGGACAAAAATGAGTTGGGTGTAAGTGGATCTTTAATACCAAACTTGACTCAAAAGGCAATATCGAACGACATAAAGCTAAACTTGTTACCAAAGGTTTTAATCAACGAGAAGGCATTGATTATAATGAGACCTTATCTCCAGTTTCAAAGAAGGACTCATTAAGAATCATATTAGCATTGGTGACTCATTATGATTTGGATTTGCACCAAATGGACGTAAAAATAGCTTTTCTAAATGGGAGTTTAGAAAAGGAAGTCTACATGGCACAACCACAAGGCTTCATAAAAGAAGGAAAGGAAAACATGATATGTATGTTAAAGAAGTCAATATATGGTCTAAAGCAAGCTTCTCATCAATGGTACATTAAGTTCCACGATACCATAATATCCTTTGGGTTTAAGGAAAACACTATTGATCGGTGTATATACCAAAAGATCAATGGGAGTAAGTTTTTATTTTTAGTACTATATGTTGATGACTTACTTATCGCCAGCAGTTATCTTGGTTTATTAAGTGAAACCAAGAATTACCTTTCTAAAAACTTTGAAATGAAAGATTTAGGTGAGGCATCCTTCGTGATCGGGATAAAAATATCTCGGGATAGATCATGAGGAATGTTGGGATTGTCTCAGAAAGCTTACATTAACAAAGTTTTAGAAAGACTTACCATGAAAAGTTGCAATCCCATTAATGTTCCACTTCAGAAAGGGGATAAGTTCAACTTAAGTCAATGACTTAGAAGTGATTTACAAAGGGATCACATGAAAGGCATACCTTATGCTTCGCTCGTAGGGAGATTTTTATATGCACAAGTCTGCACTAGACCGAATATCAATTTTACCGTTGGGATGCTAGGAAGATATCAAAGCAATCCGGGGATTTACCATTGGAAAGCTACAAATAAAGTACTGAAGTACCTGCAAGGGACCAAGGATTACATGCTCACATATCGGAAGACTGATCACCTTGAGGTGATTGGTTATTCAGATTTAGATTTTGGGGGATGCCTTGACAGTAGGAAGAGCACTTCGGGTTATGTCTTCCTTATGGATGGAGGAGCCGTTTCATGAAAAAGTGCTAAGCAAAGCGTCATTGCATCATCTACTATGGAGGCTTAATATGTAGCTTTCTTCGAAGCTACAAATCATGGATTATGGCTACGAAACTTTATTTTAGGACTTAGAATTATGGGGTCAATATCTAATCCGCTGAAAATTTATTGTGATAATGTCGCAGCAGTCTTCTTCTCGAAAAACAATAGGTATACTAAGGCTGCTAAGCATATTGAGATGAAATACCTATCAGTTAAAAAAAAAGTTCAGAAACAAAGAGTGTCAATTGATCACATTAGTACGCGTGATAACATAGTAGAACCTCTTATGAAAGGACTATCTCCGAAGACCTTTATGGAACATGTCAAAGAGATGGGTCTCGATTAGTTAGATTATGATTGCTATTTTGTCTTCGTTGTTTGACACTATTACTTGAATTCAATAAAAGTGTTTCTGATTTCTATTATTTCTGTCTTTTGTGAATGCATGCATATAATTATGAATTATTGTTTATAGAAATAGTCCTTATTCAAAAGGACATAATGAGGCCATTATGATACCCAATATTAAATTCTCAGTTGAATGAAACATTGGTGTCTTAGGTACTAAAGAGTTGTACCTTATATTTATACTTGGCAATTTGCTCAATATTATGAGCGCTCCGGTGCCCTTGGAACCTTAGGTACTAAACTGTCATACCTTATATTTATATTTGGCAGTTGCTCAATATGATGAGCACTCCGTTGCCCTTGGAGCATGAGGTACTAAACTGTTGTACCTTATATTTATACTTGGCAGTTGCTCCAGACTGTGAGTGCTCCGGTGCCCTTAGAGCCATAGGTGCTAAACTATCGTGCCTTATATTTATACTTGGCAGTTGCTTAAGACTATAAGCGCTCCGGTGCCCTTGGAGCCTTAGGTGCTAAACTGTCGTGCCTTATATTTATACTTGGCAGTTGCTCAATACTGTGAGCGCTCCGGTGCCCTTGGAGCCTTAGGTACTAAACTGTGGTACCTTATATTTATATTTGACACTTGCTCAAGACCGTGAGCGCTCTGGTGCCCTTGGAGCCTTAGGTGCTTAACTGTTGCACCTTATATTTATATTTGACACTTGCTTAAGACTGTGAGCGTTGCGGTGCCCTTGGAGCCTTAGGCACAAAAACTGTCGTACCTTTTATATAATGGAAATGAAGTCTTATCCTATTTGCGCCTTCATTTTCTGTGTTATGTTAAGATATGCTTTTATTG
This sequence comes from Sambucus nigra, assembly GCA_949130495.1. Classification (NCBI taxonomy): domain Eukaryota; kingdom Viridiplantae; phylum Streptophyta; class Magnoliopsida; order Dipsacales; family Adoxaceae; genus Sambucus; species Sambucus nigra. The sequence continues at coordinate 302,202,551 of OX422208.1, forward strand.
TTTTGTGAAACCTCTTTATTCTGCGAAGTACCCACTTATGGACTAGTGCTGCTCCCTTTTTCCTGTGGGAGTACTTGCTTATAATTGTGCATGTTAATTGAAGCATAACTGCATGTATTTCTATGGGACTTCCTGTTCTATGCCTATTATTTTTTCTCAATAATTTTTTTAACATTTGAATCAAAAAAAAACTTAGAGGGAGGTTAAGTCCACTCAACATTTAAAAAAAAATTTGATTCATAGCTTAGAGGGGGGTGAGTCCCCTCAACATTATTTTGAAATTTGATTCATAACTTTGAGGGTTCAGTCCCCTCAACATTTTTTCAACATTTATATCAAAACATAATTTAGAGAAGTTTGAGTCCCTCAACATTTTTTCAAAGTTTTGGGCGAGAGCCTCTCCATTTTTTCTTTGGCTCGAAATTTTTTACCACTTCTAGTGCTCAACTAGATTTTTATGTTGCTTTTTTTTTTGTACTGTTTGGACATAGTTATTTCTCGTTTTGGGTTCCTTGCCCACTTACTTTTTTAAACCCTTGCTACTTCTTTTTTACTTGCAGAAAGTATTTTCTAGGATGCAACATTTGCTACAGAGTAATCCATACGGTTCTCATTTTTTCTTCTATTTTGAGAGCTCTAACTCGCAAAATGGGTCTTGATCGGCATATGGCTATCCTTTTTAGGTTCGAACTCATTGCATCTCCTCTGCAACATCTTTTTCATTTCTGAAAAAAAAGTGGAAACTTTACGCGAGTTTCTGATAAAGCTATTAAGACAACTTAGTTTTTTACACCAAATGATAATAGTTGGATTGAGAGATCAATATCCTCGCAGACTTTTTATGAAATCTTTGGGTCTGTTACTCTTTTTCTATCACTGCCTACGACGTCAACACCAGGAGCCACCGCCGCAACCATTACCGTCGGCCACCCCGCTGTTCCTTTCTCCTGTGCCTCGTTTTTTATGGATGATAGCGTGAAGGAAAACGACGCCTTATTCCGCCGATGAGTTACTTATTGGGGATCTATTGGAAGTTACGAATCTTAAAAAGTGGGTTCGTTTTTGGGGTCGAGGACCTCTAGGGACTCCTCGACGTCAGCCATGGAACCAGGGGTTACTCGCCCACATTGTCAAGTTTGGGGAACATCCCACCATCAGGTATGATTGCCGAGCTAGAAGGGAGTTCCTCGCACTCCTCTTTTCAAACCAAGGTTTCTTTAGTCGAGAATTTAGGACTTATGGGTTCCTCGCGATTTGTGTTGGTTGAAAAAAGGTTCCTCGCTACCCTTATTAATTGAGGATGGTTTGAGATCTGTGGATTCCTCATCGGAAATAAATTTTCATGAGGGTCCCTCGTGCACCGCTGTTGGTTTTCAATTTGAGGGTTCCTCGACTGATTCTAAGGAGTCTTTGATTCTTGTATGTGTTCCCTCAATGCTTAAGGGTTCCTCGCCTATTGGGACTTCAACTATGGGACCCATTGCCAAGGGTCCCTCGCCAATAACTACTGCTGCATGGGTTCTTCGTGTGAAATTTTAAACACGAGTAATTTTCCATTGCCCTTTTATTTTATTTTATTCATCATAATATAAATAAAATAATAAGTAACACAATTCGTCCCCTCTAAGATTTTTAATATTTTATAAGAGGATGTGTTGTGGATTTGAAAATTGCCAACATTCATATGGATAAAATCCATAAAATTAATTATAGATATTATGATTATCATTGTTTTTTTTTGAGTGAGTTGTGCCGATAAAGAACTATTATGAATGTTCTTCAATTTTATCATTAGGCATCTCAAGAAATTATAACATCTGTCTCATTTTTTGTACCAACTAAATCATGTGGCATATAAATAAAATGCTTAGTAAAACATAAATCAAGACTTGTGAAATGAGCATATTCAACAAGTAATAAAGCAAGGCAGTACTTAGCTGATCGAGAATAAGATATGCCTGCACATGGTCCTTGAATACTCTATTTTTTTTTCAGCACCTAAATCCGTAGAGTGCGTAGAGTCTCCTTTAAGTTGCCTTTGAGGGTAAATCCTCCATCTCCACTTTCTTGGCTAGAGGGTTACTCCGCCATCACTTTTTTTGTCAGCGCCACCTCCGGTGCCGCTGCTCCCTTACGGGAATCGTCGCTCGTGCAACTTTTATTTCGGCTCTGTATTCCACGACGGAGCCACCTCCACTATTGTTTGTGCTGCAGCGGCTGCCCCTCCAAAGGGGGTTGTCGTTGTCAATGGAGCAAATATTGTTACACTAGTATGTCCTCCTTGAGGAACAGGTGCTCTAGCTCCTATCATTACCACCTCCTCTTGGGTGGTCTGGTCACTCTGAACTCCATTTCTAGCAGGAGTGTTTTACAAAAATGGGTGAAATATATATATATATATATATATATATATATTTTAGGGTGTCTCGCTCGTCAACTGTGAACAGAAAAAGAAAGCAAGTTAGAAACAAGAAATGATAAAGGGAACTACAAAAAGTTTAAAGTAAAGAGACTTACTGAAGCAAGATGACGAGCAGCCAAAGAAGTAACCATGTCCCGAGTAAGGTTATCTTCAGTTCCTTGGACCTCGGGAATGGTCAAGGACTTTATCGAGCTCATGTCAGAGCTCGGGGGAACAAAAGTGGGCACTTCAATCCCAATAGCTGGAGGCTGAATGATGGTATCAGCTAAATTGACCGAGGAGCTCTTCTTCAACCTCCTCGGGGGAACAGGTACAGCCAAGGAAGAATCCTTGGTCGGTGATATCACAATCACCTCTTCAGGAGCAGCAGACCTGCTCGGAACCACTGCGGGCTTCTCGACAATTTTTGCAGGAGCAGCTGGAGGAGCTACAACAGTTTTCTTTGTCCCCTCCCTTGGGACATCAATCCTGCTCCTCTTTGCCTCACCAGAACCGGAGGCAGTCTTCTCAAACAAGGTGGGAGGTCTTCTTTTCTTCATCCTTTCGCTCAAAGGAATGTGGGATTCAGGCGAAGAACTTGCTGAGGCTGGTACTGGCTCTGCTTCAATGATCACTGGACGAGTAGTGAAGGAGGTTATGTAGCTCTTGTACTGGAGCAAATACAAAGCTGACCTGATGTGCTCGTCGGCAACCCTTTGATGCAAACCCCAGATAAGTCCCAAATGCCTTATATTGACATCTGTTTCTTTTGGGCACCTTCTCTTGCTATCAACTGCAAATAAACAAACATTGTTATCAGTAACACATTTTATCAAACATAAAACAAACATAATTTCAAAATAAATAAAATAAAAATAACCTATCCCATTGCCATAAGGAGGGCATCTGGGACCCTGGTAAACCTCATCTCCCGTTAATGGAAGGTGTTGCCAATTTTTTACGACAACCCTGTGTTCAAAATAATACCTATTGGCATCAGGGAGATTGACTACTAAGGCTCTATTTCTAAACCTAGTTTTTAAATAATAAATATTATCATTAACTGCCCATCTATAGTAGTACATGATTTTCGGAATTCCTATACGAGTTCCATGCACTTAATTTAATTTATGCACCCCATTAACTATTCTCCATGTGTTGGGGGCTATTCGTGCAGGAAAAACATCAAAGTACTGGCAGAATTCCAAACACAAAGGATTTGGTGGAAAAGAAAATCCACACTCAGCAAAAAAGAGACTAGGGAACCAATGTCCCTCAGTCAAATTGAAATAATTAGAAGGCTCAGAAAGATCTTCCAAGACAACCCAAGAGGGAATGGAAAAATCAGATCGAAATTTGTCAAGAGATTCAACAGGGTAAACCATGGTGATTAAAAGAAATGAAGAAAAAAGAAGAAGATCTTACAGGAAAAGAGTAGAGCTGATGACGACAAACGATGGAAGAGATGAATACACAAGAGAGTAGAAGACAATGAAAAACTCGAAGATGAAAATTTGAAAAGGTAGAAGATGATGGGAGTGTCTGTGAAGTTTAAATACCTTACATTGGGAACTGGCGAAGTAATGATTACAAAAAAGGATGATTACGTTACCGGCGTCTAAAAGGGCATTACATATAGGCGCGGGAATCAAAGCGGGCAACAGCGGCAAAAAAGACGAAAAGTAATGCGGGAATCGAAGCACGCAGAAAAGTCCAAAAAAGCATGATTCTACGAATTTGGAAGGAGAAAATAAATACAAGGGAAACGCTCCTAAAAATTAGGAAGACTATTTAATGCCACCATATTCCGAGAAAGAATGTTCCATACTCCTCAAATTTTGAACTATGAAACATTGGGGGCTTCTGTTGATACCAAATTTAATCTGCTGATTTGGATCAATCATATGAAGACACGTGGCTATCTACATGGCAACAACAAGCATTTTCGAGATGATCGCAGGCTCCGAGGAACCATGTTACTCCGAGGAACTCATACGTTCCGAGGAGCATACCTCTCCGAGGAACTCATACGCTCCGAGGAGCTGACCTCTCCGAGGAACTCTTGAATACCAGGAAGCTTAGGCGGTCCGAGAAACTCAGGCGGTCCGAGATGCATATCGAACAAAGCATTAATAGCTGGATAACCAACAGTTCAACTGTATTCAATGCTCATCATTTAGACGCACACGCAAAGAGGGCATTAAATGTATTACCCTTTCACATTACAGCCTCATGACTATAAATACATTGTACAATCCTCATTGTAACGGGACCTGAATCCTGAATCCTAACTCTGGGATCCAGAACGGAATTTCTTGTAATTGAGAATTCCCAAACACTCAGCAATAAAACAACAGTGGACGTAGGCCATTCTTATAAGGCTGAACCACTTTAAAATCTTTTGTCTCATTTATTTATATGTGATTGAATTATTAGAGAGATCTAATTTTTTACATCAACAACGATTTCATGATACTATTTGTATTTGAAATTATGGAGGTTGATACCAGTGAGAGATGTAATGTTTCTAGTTAAGTTGTGGATTATCACATTCAATGACCATTAAATGCAATGACTCTTCTTAGATATCAAACATTTATTTATGGACTATCACACAATTATCACTGGCTATCACAACTTCTTATGGATAAGTGCATAATCTCCTATTGCCATTATGAAAAGGTTTTTTGGTAAGTTATTGTAGGGTAAACCTTATCAATCAAAATTATCTTGATTACCTATACAATGCAATAAAAATAAGTATATTAGTAAGATAATGGGTCAATCCACGTTCTATGGAAGGGGAATAAATAAAGATAAGTGAAAATAACATTTGGAGGATAAAAATGATTTTTAGGGGATAATTTAAAACTAAGTATTATTAAAAATAAACTTAACAAAATAAAAGGAAATATGCTAAAGTAAGTGAAATCTAAGGCAAATAAGTATGAGAAAAAGCAAGGGTCGAGAGTCTACCTTTACTTTCTAAAACATATTTTAATTACGTAATTTCCAATTTAGTTACACTAAAAGATATTATAAAAACCATATGTTTATTCTCATCACATAAGAGATAAAAATAGACTATTTTAGAAAACTAATCTCAAGATTATACAGACTCTAAAAAAGATTAAATCCTTCAAAGGAATTACTCGTTAGGCAGATCCACGAAAAAAAATTTAAATCCTCATAAATAAATTTAATAGTCAAGAAATATATATTACATTATTAAACCTAATAAAATTTTATGTCTAGTTTGATTCTTAAGAAGAAAATGTAACTAAGTCTCAATCTTTTCACACAAATTATTAAACCTTTCTCAAGACATGAATAAGTGTAGAAGCATAATTTTAATATTAATAATAGGAGCCCAAATTAATTATAAAACTTAAAAAACTAAAATAAACTATTCCATTTAGACTTAATATTTCCCCTTAAATGGGAGATTAACCTTCTATGTGGGCAAAATTCACAAAAAATGTAAAAATAATTCGATACAAAGACTTGTAAATGTAAAATGACAAAGAGAGGATGAATAACCAAGTCTCCTTATATTAATAATATTGAACCCCATAAATATTACACCAATAAATTTTGAGTAATATCATGAAAATGAGATGTACGTTTCCAAATATAGTGTCATTATAATCTGAGATAGTAATCTTTAGTTCTCCGTATAAATCCCTCACCAAGTGAGAGATTATTGGGGGTTTATTCTTAAGATCATGTTTTATGAAATGTATTATTTATTAGCAAGGATTGTTTTAGCTCATTTTGAATAATTAATCATGTTTGTGGGAAGGCCTTATATTTATTTGTAAATATATTGTATATATCGGTCAATTATACTTAGTAGGAATTCCGATGTGTTGGGTTTAGCTCGATCACAAATGAGTAAAATTTTGATTCTAGTATGATTGAACAATTCACAACATAAATTGGAGTTAGCATTCTATCGGTAAACTTGCATGTACAATCTTAGTGGTTTATCTTGACTATGGGGACTTGCCTAATAGTTTGGAAACTTATGTGGTAGTTCAAAGAACATTGTACAAGTACATCACGAATGTATTAAACAAGATCAATGGTGAGATTTGAGTCTATATGTTGACAATATTAGACTTATATAATGTAACAGTATCCAAAGGGTGCATAAATTCTTAATCCCGAGGGATATAATGATCAGAGTATTCACATAATTTTTACTTTGATTTACGGATGGGTGTGATTCAATTTATTAGGTCAATAAGCCCTACGAGTTAGGCAATCATTCTAGGAATATACCAGATACCATGTTCTTGAGGAATCTGCAGATGGGAGATATCAATATAGTGACACCCCTTTGATAAATTTATTAGTTTTGATTCTACCAATCAACTCAGTCAGTGGATATGAAATCGGTAGAGTATTAAATAAATTAAGTATGATATTAAGGAATAAATAAGACGTTTGTAAAAATTAATTCCCAACATATTGAATTTCATCAAGAGGGTATTGAATACTTAAAATTTAACTTTGTAAACAAGGCCTCTCTATTCGAGTAATTTTGAGATAGTTAAAAAATAGCGCAGTTATAATTATTTAGTGATATTAATTACAATCAAATAAATTACGAAAGATAATTTGGAATTTCTATATTTATGTTTGGATTCCAATTTAGTTATTTGATTTGTTCTCTAGTATATTCCATATTCCATGTAGTAGGCTCATGACTCTCTGGAAACCATAATTAGCTCGCACACGTACACGCGTGCGCGCACACACACACATACATATAAGACACTTTTAAAGGTTAAAGAGGGAGAGATAAATCACTAGTCACATTTTTATGAGGGGTAAGGAGAGAAAAAATCGCCAAGGGTACACACATAAATAACTTTCTTTGGGTGGATCATACACTAGATGATAAAAGATATATTTATTTCAACTGAGAAGAAAACATTCTCATATATTTGGTTCAACTCAGAAGAAAACATTCTCTATAATGATTATCCAGTAAAATTATTCACTTTAGAATTTAGTAGTATATGTGAGACGGGACTTGTAATGTATAAATAATATCTCAGTGTACTAGAATAGATAAAATATTTCCCAATTTTGATATAAACATCTTCATTAAAATTTAATTAACAAAAAATTCAAAACCATCGAAAAAAATGAAAACAACATTTCTTCTAAAATCATGTACACAACGTTATCTTTTTATCTCCACCAAAATCTAAACCTATGTTGACTACTAGTAATATTGTTTCCTTATTCTTATTTTCCATAATTAGGAATATTTTTCCTTTAAATAGCATCTCAGTTACCTAGAACATCTTCAGACCTGATTTGTGGCTCCTGAATCTACACACAATGTTCTTCAATACCAGACCATAAATTAGGATTCTACTTCAAGAGAAAAGAATCCATTGTTGTTGTAATACTAGGCCCCCAATTTTAAAATTTTTAAATAATAATTTCAATTTCCTTTTAAAGATGCGGAAGCGAGATGGTTCACTTAAACACCAAATTTTACTTTCTTTCAAATTAAAATTAAACAAGTTCAAAGTGAAATTAAATTAGACAACAAATACATTTTTCACTTAAACCAATTTAACCCAAGTCCTAGAAATTTGCCTAAGTCATATTTTCAATATTACTAAATTAGGCCAAACATATTTTAACAAATTAAATTAATGACTTGAATTAAATTAATTCAACATTACACAAATTTAAATTAGCACCAAATTAAGTAAGTAGTGATTTAAACCATTTTTTTCTTTTTAACTAAGCATCATATATTGTGAATTTTTGTGAAAGATAAAATAAACAAGTAACCACTATGCCGCAACGTACGAGGAAAAACCCACAACGGGAAAAAACCTCGAACGGCCCTAGCCTTAAGTCCACTAAATACGAAATTTACAATTACAGGCAAGATGACGTACAACACTCGACTCGACTCCTTCAAGCCCCGATGCGTCTTCTTGTAACTACCTCTGCCTAGCCGACAATCCCTAAACTCCACCGGAACCTTGGAATCCACCAATGAGACTTTTAGGAACACCGTCAACCATATATGGTGCCTTTCACCATGTGAGAATGCCGCGGCAAAATAACGAACTTCTTCTTTGAGGGATGTAGAAGCAAACACAAATGAACTCATCAACTAGGTAGAGTAAACCCGGTGCCAAACACTCCAAGCAAGATATTTATATGGAAACTTGGAATAAACAAACTATGGGTGAAAACAAAAGTGTTTTAGGATTTTTTTTCTTGAAAAATAAACACTCAAAACATGAACTCTTTCTTTTTAGAATTTTTCTCTCAAACTCTCACTTAGAGATTGTAGTTTGTGAAAAAGTTAAACCCAAAATATTGGTACCCGCACTTGATAAGTCTGTCAAAAGTTAGTGGAGAAAAGTAGTGGGATAGAGGTGAAAAAACTACCCAAAACTGCCAATTTAATTTCCCGTCGGAAATCTCGTTCAAACGAGATTTTCGTTCGAACGAAGTCTCGTTCGAACGACACTTATAATGAAGTTCCAGTGGCAGGTCGTTGGAAAATCTCGTTCAAATGATATTCTCGTTCGAACGATAATATCGAACGACTTTCCAGAATGTTTAAAAATTCAATTTTAGCTCGAAAATTTTATTTTAAAGTTTTAAAGTAACTTTCTGAAAACAAACAACAGTTTAAACAAAACTTACACCCAATTAAAAAAATTCCAAGCTCCTATATAATATGTAATGCGTTGATACCTTAGGAGCAAATGGAACACATGTTGTTGACGTAGAAACGAGGCACAATAAACTCGGCATTTGATGAAGCTTTATAATCTTGGCCACTACATGTTCAACGTTTGTATGTCATAGGCTTAAAGGATGGTCAAGAACTCTATCCTATGACTCAAACGTTTTTGTTCGGAATTGAGAAAAAACAACAAAGGACTCAATTGAAAATTTGTGTCCTTACAAATCTCCCCCTTTGGCTATTCTGAGACAAAAAATAACAAAAATCCTAAAGGGCCGTCAAGCACTACTAGACATAAAAAATGTCCCACCCAAAGTAAAAATACAATAGCTCGACTCAAACAACCCAAGCATCAATATTTTTGCCGATGATGAAAGTTTCCATTTAGAAGAATTCCTGCACACTTAAGCAAACTATCAAACGCATAGGTAATATCAAGAATATTAAATGCAATTAAGATAGATACTCCTCCTAAATTAATTCTCCCCTTTATCAACTGTGATCTACCTAAGATGGTCGCGACTCCCCCTAAGTTAAATCTCCCAAACTAATATACAATTACAACAGGATTAGATACCATTTATCCCCCTATCATTCTCCCCCTTTTTGTTCATGAATAGACAAAGGATAAAAGAACTAATAAACAAGATGATGCATAAGAAGATAAGAACATGAAAGTACATGGGCAACAATATCATAACTAATCCAAATAAATATTAATAATACCAACATTGATGCAAAAACAAATGATACCAATTTGACAAATAAGATTCTAAGCATGTGATATCAAACAATGGACGCAACAAGATAGATACCAGTTATGAATTAAAGCATAGATGGACTAGAAAGCAAGGCAAAGACAAAAAAAATAATAATATATATACATAGACTAAATATACCAATAATGCACATGCACGTATATATAGATATAAACACTGGAATGACAAAAAATAAAATAAGCTTTTCACACTCGTATGGCAAAAATGTGTCATATGGAAATGGAAGTGTTGGGGTGTGAACTAGAAACAATTAAATTTAGACCCAATCACTTAAAACATGTTCACGGAGTTCTCAATTGATTGCAAACTTCATCACATTTGAATATAACCTCATGTGACAATATAGATTGAACTCAATGAACAAACATACACAATGCATACAAGCCTAGAATTTTGATGATTCTATAAACCAATAGAGTCATGACATTGAAAGTACAACTAGGATAAACGGACATTGTGCAAACCGTTGATATACCATCCAATCTCTCTCAATTTAAGAATATAGAGTTTAATCTTTTGGATGAATAGATCAACTAAACATAGGCCTTGGCAATTATTTTTCTTTTTAATCCCATATTTTATTTTTAGGCCTTTGGACCACGTATTTCTTTTAGGTCCAAACAAACGGTGGCTTACTCGCAAAGGATAATTATTCCTTTCGGAGCCCTTCCCCGTGCACATTTATATATATTTTTATGTCTCACACAAATCTCACGTGCAACGGATTCTGACATGCACTAGTCCTCCTAGTTCACATAACATGTAGATGACAAGATTGGTAGGAGAATACCTCACAAAGCTCAAATATACGTATGAAGTTATAGTTTCAAGAGATCTCGTGCATGTGTGAATTGAGGCATATAAAAATATAATCCATTTTATCAACACAAAATCCAACTACTCCATGTAAGCATGGTAAAGAACATTTTAAGGATTGACAATCTTAACCAAAAGTTCTAGCCACATGCGAGCGTAAAAGAAAGGATTCAAACAGAAGTATATGCCACATAAAGTGTGTCAAACTAAAATACACACAAAACAAAAATCTTTTTGAGTTTTTGAAATTTTTAGACCAAACAACAAAAATATTTACTCCAAAAGACAAACAAAAATCATTTATATTTTTCATTAAGCCTAAATTATAGAAAAGATGAAACACAAATGATAAACAAAATCTTTTTGTATTTTTTTAATTTAGTGCAAATCAAAAGAAATATAATACAAAAGATAAACAAAAGTCATTATTCTAGCATGTGATTAAGCATGGAGCATAGACTAGAAAATGATTAAACAAGCATACACCTAGCAATGATATATAATAGGAAGCACAAAAAGCTAGAGTATGCAAACAACTAATACATTCAACCTTTAGATTTAGCAAGAGAGGTTTCATGTGAAAGCAAATGAGAATCAACAAATCTAATATCTAGTGCGTCTAAAAATGATTTCCTAATCCATATAGATGTATATTTAAAATGATGGGATTTGAAAAATAATGAAATGCTAGACATAGACTTCCTAGGACTTCTTTTAAGATCAAAACAAAATGACCTAAGGTGACCTTTCCTACCACAATGCAAGCATGTGAAAACACAAGGAATGATACCTAAGGTGTGACCTTTTCTAAAGTCCTTGGATAAAGTTGACCCTCTAAAACAAACAATGGTCTTAGCTTTAGCAACGGAAATATTTGAACTAGATGAGCTAGAACCATTACAACTACTACTCAAGTCTTATAAGTTATTTTTCATTGTTAAAATTTTGGACTCAAGTAATAAATTAGACTCCTCAATTTTACGAGACTCCTTCTTTAAATTTTCTATAACTCCTAGAAGGTTATCACATTTAATTCTCTTAAATTTTCATTACACTTATTAAGCCCGTTAAATTCCTCTCAAATATCAAAAACTTCATTATCATTAGAAATTGACAAATTATCATTAAGGCGTCCCATCGAGAGATACAAAATAAAAAATGAGAGTGAGTAAAAAATGAACCACCAAAAAAAATACAAGGAGAACAAAAATTATAAAAGCCGAAAAACGGATCTTTGACGCGATAAATTAGCGCTCCGGCTCTGATACCACTTGTTGTAACACTAGGCCCCCAATTCTAAATTTTTTAAATAATAATTTCAATTTTCTTTTAAAGGTGCGAAATCGAGATGGTTCAATTAAACACACACAAACACCAAATTTTAATTTCTTTCAAATTAAAATTAAATAAGTTCAAAGTGAAATTAAATTAGACAACAAATACACTTTTCACTTAAACCAATTTAACCCAAGTCCTAGAAATTTGCCTAAGGCATATTTTCAATATTACCAAATTAGGCCAAACCAATTTTAACAAATTAAATTAATGACTTGAATTAAATTAATTAAACATTACCCAAATTTAAATTAGCACCAAATTAAGTAAGTAGTGATTTAAACCAATTTTAACTTTTTACCTAAGCATGCATCTATCGTGAATTTTGTGCAAAAGATAAAATAAACAAGTAACCCATACGCCACGATGTACGAGGAAAAACCCACAATGGAAAAAAACCTCGGACGACCCTAGCATTAAGTCCACTAAGTACGAAATTTACAATTACAATCAAGATGACTTACAACACTCGACTCGACTCCTTCAATCCATGATGCGTCTTCTTGTAACTACCTCTGCCTAGCCGACAGTCTCGAACCTCCATCGGAACCTTGGAATCCACCAATGATACTTTTAAGAACACCGTCAACCACACATGGTTCCTTTCACCATGTGAGAATATCGCAGCAAAACAACGAACTTCTTCTTTGAGGGATGTGGAAGCAAGCCCAAACAAACTCTTCAACTAGGTAGAGTAAACCCGATGCCAAATACTACGAGCAAGATATTTATATGGAAACTTGGAATAAACAAACAGTGGGTGAAAACAAAAATGTTATAGGATTTTTTTTCTTGAAAAATAAACACTCAAAACTTGAACTCTTTCTTTTTAGAATTTTTCTCTCAAACTCTCACTTAGAGATTGTAGTGTGTGAAAAAATTAAACCCAAAATGTTGGTACCCGCACTTGATAAGTCTGTCAAAAGTTAGTGGGGAAAAGTAGTGGGATAAAGGTGAAAAAATGCTCAAAACTGCCAATTTAATTTCCAGTCAGAAATCTCATTCGAACGAGATTTTCGTTCAAACGAAGTCTCATTCGAACGACACTTCTAACGAAGTTCCAGTGGTAGGTCATTGGAAAACATCGTTCGAACGAAAAACTCGTTCGAATGACAATATTGAACGACTTTCCAGAATGTTTAAAAATTCAATTTTAGCCCAGAAACTTTATTTTAAAGTTTTAAAGTAACTTTCTAAAAACAAAAAAAAGTTTAAATATAACTTACACCCAATTAAAAAAATTTCAAGCTCCTATATGAATATGTAATGCATTCATACTTTAGGAGCAATTGAAACACATGTTGTTGACGTAGAAACGAGGCACAATAAACTCGGCATTTGATGAAGCTTTATAATCTTGGACGCTACGTCTTCAACGTTAGTATGTCATAGGCTTGATGGATGGTCAAGAACTCTATCCTATGACTCAAACGTTTTTGTCCGGAATTAGGCCAAAACAACAAAGGACTCAATTGGAAATTTATGTCCTTACAATTGCCTTTATCTTTTTTCCTAATAGAACAACGAAAATTGGACACCACAACTATCAATCTTCTGAATGCTTGTAGAGAAAAAACATGCCTTTCATCTTTTCCCATATTCCCTAAGGATTATAAACTTTTTTAACCACATCTTGTTGACTTGAGACTTAGTCTTCATCATTTTTGTGACACCCAACCTAATTAAATACTGGGTGATTAGTCATTTATTAAATTAAATTAGGATTTATAAATTGGTTCATTCTTAGCATCACTGTCGAAACAAAATTAATCACTAATCACCTATTAGATAATTAAATGAGTGCCAAATTTTATCTTTCATTAAACAAAAACAACATGTGGAACTAATATATAATTATAACACCAACATAAGATAGTCTAAACATCTCTAGAATATAAATGAATAATGTATTACCGAATAAACCATCGACTAAAACCAAATCAAGTAAAACTCCAATAATGAAAGCAAATACTATCTGAACTGAATTTGAATAAGTGATGAAGGAAAATGTAACACCCCAAGACTTTTGAGACTGAGAAATTTAATTTTGGGAAAATTAAATTTAATTAAATTGGAAAATTTTAAAATTTGGGAATTTAAGTCCAAAAATAGAGGACGTTTCAAAGTATTCCGGATGATATTTTTGAGGGTACCATCGATCCCGGAAGGGTCGAGATAGTCAAAATGACTGTCATTGGGTCTTATTTCGGCTCCGGAATGTTTTTAATTTGTTTTGACTTGAATTGGAGTCAACGAGTCATTTAAAGTGTGTATTAACATTTAAAACTGGGTTTGTTGTTTTAAAAGGTTGGAGGCTTACGGATGAAGCCTTCTCAAATAAGGAAGAAAGAAAGAAGAAGGAAAAGAAGAGAGAGAGGAAGAAAAGCTTGGGATTTCCGGCCCAACCGCAACATCGAGGATGATCCAACCTCTACAAACCCGAGGCAAGTGTTTAATCTTGCTAAATAGCTATTTGTGTATTTCATTTCATAAATTGTGGGGTAAAGAAATGGTTTTTGGGTATTAATGTCAAAACCTAGATTTTTAGGTTTAATCTTGAAATCAATGATTAAATTGAGTATTAATGACATAGAAATGGTTGGGATCAACTTTGGGTTGGTTAATGGGTTTAAAATCATGATTTGATGAAGGTTTGGGGGTTGGAATGAGAAATTTAGGGTTTAGAATTCGTAGGTTTTGAAGAAACAGATGAAACCTTCAAAAATTGCAGGTCCGAATCGATTCGCCCCCTCAAGCGAATCGATTCGGTTTGGTAAAACTAGCAGGTCTGCATTGACCGAATCGATTCGGACCCCAAGCCGAATCGATTCGGCCTATTGCAGAAGCCCAGGTCTTTGGACCCGAATCGATTCGCCTTGGAGGCCGAATCGATTCGCTAGTCCGAATCGATTCGAAACAGGGTCGAATCGATTCGGAAACAGGGCATTTTGAGGTATTTTTCTCCATAGTGATTTTAAACCCTTTTTGGTTGGGTTTATTGAATTGGGGCCTTCTCTTAAGATGAAAGAGATATGTTCTTGGAGACACATAAGGAGTTTCTCACACGTTAGGGTTTTGGGGACTCCTTAGGGTAATTTGGGAGAAATGTATCCATGTATGTATTTGGAGTTATGTATAGAGATTTTGGGGAAACCCTTTGGGATTGAGAATCCTAATTGTAGATTTAAAAGTAAGTGTAGATGTGATGTGAGGCTAAGAACTCTTATAGAGATCTTAGATTAGGGTATTCACACAAGTGACCGAACCATAATCGAAATCGAGGGAAATGAGATTATTTGATGATTGAAAGAATGAGCTTGAGGCTGATAGACTATTAGTTATATGTATACCGATAGTCAAAATGATTACTAGATTCTTTAATGTACTCGGAAATATAGATGATATGTGTAGTGAAAGATTCCTACACAAACTCTTGGATGATGGCCCTAAGGTTGAATATATATAGGTATAGATATATACATATGGTTTTGGGAGACTGTTCATCATAGGAAAATGATCGAATATGTTTCAAGTATGGGATTATATTCACGTATCGAGGTAAATTAAAGGAATTGTGATGACGGCTTGTATATTGAGGACTATGTATACTTATAGCCAGGTATATATATATATCTTATGCATATGAACGAGGATTAGTTTATCATATATATAGTTAAGGTTATGTGTGTATGGGTTGATATATATCCGTATGTATATAAATGTATGGATATATTTACGTTATGAACGTACACGGTATGGATACTTAAACCGTATATGGTGGTTTATTATTTGATCCTATAATTGGATCATATGGATGTATATATATTGTGCATGTGAATAATACATATACTTAATTGGTTAAGCATACCACGCTCATGCTATCATTGGGAAGTTGCGCGCGTAGAGGGTGAGCATCCTGGCTTATAATGCAGGGTGTGGATATCCCCCAGGTCATAGTCGTCCCTTGTGATTATTATACATATAGATATATATTTTTGGGATGAGACGTGGTGGGTATGTTTCGTCTCATTGCCGGTTGGAACTATGACCGCTTCCCGGGTCGTCGTGTGCGTGTGTTTACCACGAGGTGGGTGTCGTTTAGTCCCACCATGGTGGCCCCAGCATTGCTACGTGAGCCGGGCACTGGGAAGATGATAGCATTGATGCATTTTATCGGCGATATATATAGCCGGGTATATTATGTGCATGGCCTTGTACATCATATGTAGTATGTACACTTGGCTATTGGATTGATGATGATGATATATATATACGGTTAGAAATAAATACCTATATATATATATATTTATATATATATCCTATAGATGAAAGGATATGGACTTTTTAAAGTACATCTTAGGTGATAATGGTGTACTAGACTGATGGGGGTTGATGTATCGCACATAAGGTATCATTTCGGTTACATCATCCCAAGGATATTATTGGAGGTTCTTTTATTTTATCTTAATTGTTTTCTTTCTTTTCTTTTCTCCTTTCTTTCTTTAGGACTTATAGTTAGTAGTAATGGTAGTATTAACTTGTATGTTGAGGATTATGGATCTCTAGGATCGACATTGCCCAGGAGTAGTGTAACGAGGGGGTTCCTTGTTTGGATTTCGCTTTGCGAGACGCCTCACGCACGAAACGCAGTGCTATGTCGAGAGTTGAGAGAAGTAATTCTATTTGTGGCATCTCGGATCTCTGGTCTTGACCTTGTCAGGAGTAGTGTAACGGGGCGGTTCCTTGTTTGGATTTCGCTTTGCGAGACTCCCCACGCATGAAACGTAGTACAAGTTTGAGATTAGAGAGAGGTTTTGCCAATATTCCATGTGCATGATATTAAGTATATAGATTATTACATTTTAGCCTATATATATATGTATATATATATTTATGTATATATATATAGGGGTAACGTATTAAGACTATTAATTCTTTAATTATATATCGGAATTCATTAAGCCTTTTATGGCATATTTGTAGTAATCATAATCTAATAGGATTAGAAATGGGTGGATCCTTAGATTATGACGGGAAGGTAGCTCTCGTGGTTATAGGCTAGGCCTGATAAGTTAGGTTGTCCTAAAATCAATGGGGGTAATTTAACTAAAATTTGAGGACGCGAATAGGTGCGCGCCTTTAGATGAGAGGTGAGTTGGGGTTCCACGAGAGTGCGGTCTCACTTATTTATGAAATTAAGTACACCGGTATTTATTACGCACGGTTAACACACTTGCTAAATATTTTACACATTCGGGGCTCTGACCCGTTTACTTTTCTCTCCTCCTTGTATATATATATGTTACCACAGGTATCCTACCGCATGGATGCCGGATGACCTTCTATCCTGCGTCTTGGGAGCCGTGACAGGTGCGGACTGTTGCGGAATGTTTCATGTAGCCGCTTCCTACTTCTTTAAATTCTAGGTAGGATTCATGTTGTATATCGGGCTTGTACCCAAGGGATATTTATATATATGTTTATAATCATTCCATTTCAGTTATTGTATTTGCTGTGATCCGACAGCTTATTCGGATCTACTTTTTGTAGTGCATTCGGTTGTATTTATTTGGTTCATTTTAATTATTATAGTTCTTTCCTGCATCTCTCATATTCATTAGTAGTTTTATAGTGTTGGGTTTTTGTATGTTGCAAGTTTTAAATCTTTATAACATCTCGCTTATATGATTTCGGGTAGTTAGTCCTATATTATATAGTACCGTTAGTTGATGTTGAGACTGGACCATCTGGAATTCCTGATTTAATATAGTATAGGGCTGGCCACCCGTTATTATTTTAAGCGGGGTGTTACAGATGGTATCAGAGCATCAGGTTCTAGAGTCCTTAGGATCTGTGCGAGTTTCTGCATTCTTCCGTTAACGTTCTTGACATAAAGCCCTATAAATAGGACTGTTGTGTTCACTGCGTTGTTTTCTTCTGTGAAGTATATTCACTTGATTGGCGTTCTGATAACAGTTGCTCTTGTTTCGTTTCAGACGCCGCCTAGATTTTGTCGTCTAGGAAAGAATAGGTTTAGAAGTACGGAACTCATAGCATATTTTGAGTACGCTTTGATCGGGGGTAGTTGTTTTCCCCGATTCTGGAGGAGATATTGAGGAGATTTCTAGCAGTGGTTCGAGGTGATTTATCGGCAGTTGAGTAAGAAAGGAAATTTACTCGAATGGCGAATCTTGGTCTTGGTAAGGAAAGTCCGAGGTGAGGCATGTAGTGTAGTCCTTGGGAGGTTTAGATTGAGAATCTGTTAACCTTAGTTAGGAAACCTGATTTTGGTGACTCTTACCGATGTGAGGTAGGTGGAGTTATCCTAATATTGGGAGTATTGCCTTCTGGGAAGTGGGAGTAAGAAATTTGGAGACTCAGTTTCGTTGTGTAGGACTGAGGGAGTTTTTGGTTGTCGCCATCGTGTATATCCTTCAAAATGGTTAGGAAGGATTTTGAAGAAGATGTTTCTCTTGTGAAGAAATAGGCTTAGGGATAATGATTTTCCTGGAAGGAGTAGAGGGTCTTGAATTGAGATCCTTGGATGAGGTGAAACCATTAGATTATGGAAGTATAAGGTAGAATACCTTTCTTTGGGTTTAAGTCATACTTTGTGCGATACCGGGAACGTCGAGAGTTATAACATTGAATTCCGGAGGTGAGGAATGTTAAGGTTCGCTGAATAGTGGCTATAAGACTATTGTCTTATGGGTAGGTAGGACATGTGATTATAGTGCGCCTAAGAAGGGAGACTTATATTGTGGGAAGACGTTAATGTATGTAAAAGAGTTTTAGAGTTGTGAGATTTAAAGTTTAGTAGGGGTATGTGAGCGGATAATTTAGCTCATAGTTGTGCTAGTTTTGAGAACTAGATATTGGTTAGAATATTGTATTTGTTGAGGCCTTGTGTCTTAAACATAAGGTGTTTGTTTGGCGTGTCGAAAGACGCGGAATATATTTATATTGTATTATTGTATAGGCCCTCGGGCAATATCTAACATATGAAAAATCTTTTTCTAAAACCTTAACCCTGGTTCAACTAATCTCAATCCCCGACCTAGCTACACAGTAGTGTATTGGGAGGGTTCCTTGTTTGGATTTCGCTTGCGAGACCTCCCCCGCACGAAGGTGGCTAGCGTCAGGAATTGAGGAGAGTTCAACCAGTGGAAATTTTCAAACTTTTATATTTAGTATACTGTTATAGATTATGTTACCGAGGGTTATCTTACAATTTGAGGCTAATGGAGCCTGATTAGGATTTTTCGAGTAGAAACTCGGGTACAGGGTGTATGGGCGCCCTGGGTAGCTAGTTGATTTTAAGGATCGGTAAGGATCTATATCGCTCGACGTGAGAACTAGAAAGGATCGGCATAGTGATCTTGAGGATTGATGTAAGGACTAGATGATATTGATGTCCTAGGCTCATCTTAAATTTCGCGGACGAAATTCTTGTAAGGGGGGAAGATTGTAACACCCCAAGACTTTTGAGACTGAGAAATTTAATTTTGGGAAAATTAAATTTAATTAAATTGGAAAATTTTAAAATTTGGGAATTTAAGTCCAAAAATAGAGGACGTTTCAAAGTATTCCGGATGATATTTTTGAGGGTACCATCGATCCCGGAAGGGTCGAGATAGTCAAAATGACTGTCATTGGGTCTTATTTCGGCTCCGGAATGTTTTTAATTTGTTTTGACTTGAATTGGAGTCAACGAGTCATTTAAAGTGTGTATTAACATTTAAAACTGGGTTTGTTGTTTTAAAAGGTTGGAGGCTTACGGATGAAGCCTTCTCAAATAAGGAAGAAAGAAAGAAGAAGGAAAAGAAGAGAGAGAGGAAGAAAAGCTTGGGATTTCCGGCCCAACCGCAACATCGAGGATGATCCAACCTCTACAAACCCGAGGCAAGTGTTTAATCTTGCTAAATAGCTATTTGTGTATTTCATTTCATAAATTGTGGGGTAAAGAAATGGTTTTTGGGTATTAATGTCAAAACCTAGATTTTTAGGTTTAATCTTGAAATCAATGATTAAATTGAGTATTAATGACATAGAAATGGTTGGGATCAACTTTGGGTTGGTTAATGGGTTTAAAATCATGATTTGATGAAGGTTTGGGGGTTGGAATGAGAAATTTAGGGTTTAGAATTCGTAGGTTTTGAAGAAACAGATGAAACCTTCAAAAATTGCAGGTCCGAATCGATTCGCCCCCTCAAGCGAATCGATTCGGTTTGGTAAAACTAGCAGGTCTGCATTGACCGAATCGATTCGGACCCCAAGCCGAATCGATTCGGCCTATTGCAGAAGCCCAGGTCTTTGGACCCGAATCGATTCGCCTTGGAGGCCGAATCGATTCGCTAGTCCGAATCGATTCGAAACAGGGCCGAATCGATTCGAAAACAGGGCATTTTGAGGTATTTTTCTCCATAGTGATTTTAAACCCTTTTTGGTTGGGTTTATTGAATTGGGGCCTTCTCTTAAGATGAAAGAGATATGTTCTTGGAGACACATAAGGAGTTTCTCACACGTTAGGGTTTTGGGGACTCCTTAGGGTAATTTGGGAGAAATGTATCCATGTATGTATTTGGAGTTATGTATAGAGATTTTGGGGAAACCCTTTGGGATTGAGAATCCTAATTGTAGATTTAAAAGTAAGTGTAGATGTGATGTGAGGCTAAGAACTCTTATAGAGATCTTAGATTAGGGTATTCACACAAGTGACCGAACCATAATCGAAATCGAGGGAAATGAGATTATTTGATGATTGAAAGAATGAGCTTGAGGCTGATAGACTATTAGTTATATGTATACCGATAGTCAAAATGATTACTAGATTCTTTAATGTACTCGGAAATATAGATGATATGTGTAGTGAAAGATTCCTACACAAACTCTTGGATGATGGCCCTAAGGTTGAATATATATAGGTATAGATATATACATATGGTTTTGGGAGACTGTTCATCATAGGAAAATGATCGAATATGTTTCAAGTATGGGATTATATTCACGTATCGAGGTAAATTAAAGGAATTGTGATGACGGCTTGTATATTGAGGACTATGTATACTTATAGCCAGGTATATATATATATCTTATGCATATGAACGAGGATTAGTTTATCATATATATAGTTAAGGTTATGTGTGTATGGGTTGATATATATCCGTATGTATATAAATGTATGGATATATTTACGTTATGAACGTACACGGTATGGATACTTAAACCGTATATGGTGGTTTATTATTTGATCCTATAATTGGATCATATGGATGTATATATATTGTGCATGTGAATAATACATATACTTAATTGGTTAAGCATACCACGCTCATGCTATCATTGGGAAGTTGCGCGCGTAGAGGGTGAGCATCCTGGCTTATAATGCAGGGTGTGGATATCCCCCAGGTCATAGTCGTCCCTTGTGATTATTATACATATAGATATATATTTTTGGGATGAGACGTGGTGGGTATGTTTCGTCTCATTGCCGGTTGGAACTATGACCGCTTCCCGGGTCGTCGTGTGCGTGTGTTTACCACGAGGTGGGTGTCGTTTAGTCCCACCATGGTGGCCCCAGCATTGCTACGTGAGCCGGGCACTGGGAAGATGATAGCATTGATGCATTTTATCGGCGATATATATAGCCGGGTATATTATGTGCATGGCCTTGTACATCATATGTAGTATGTACACTTGGCTATTGGATTGATGATGATGATATATATATACGGTTAGAAATAAATACCTATATATATATATATTTATATATATATCCTATAGATGAAAGGATATGGACTTTTTAAAGTACATCTTAGGTGATAATGGTGTACTAGACTGATGGGGGTTGATGTATCGCACATAAGGTATCATTTCGGTTACATCATCCCAAGGATATTATTGGAGGTTCTTTTATTTTATCTTAATTGTTTTCTTTCTTTTCTTTTCTCCTTTCTTTCTTTAGGACTTATAGTTAGTAGTAATGGTAGTATTAACTTGTATGTTGAGGATTATGGATCTCTAGGATCGACATTGCCCAGGAGTAGTGTAACGAGGGGGTTCCTTGTTTGGATTTCGCTTTGCGAGACGCCTCACGCACGAAACGCAGTGCTATGTCGAGAGTTGAGAGAAGTAATTCTATTTGTGGCATCTCGGATCTCTGGTCTTGACCTTGTCAGGAGTAGTGTAACGGGGCGGTTCCTTGTTTGGATTTCGCTTTGCGAGACTCCCCACGCATGAAACGTAGTACAAGTTTGAGATTAGAGAGAGGTTTTGCCAATATTCCATGTGCATGATATTAAGTATATAGATTATTACATTTTAGCCTATATATATATGTATATATATATTTATGTATATATATATAGGGGTAACGTATTAAGACTATTAATTCTTTAATTATATATCGGAATTCATTAAGCCTTTTATGGCATATTTGTAGTAATCATAATCTAATAGGATTAGAAATGGGTGGATCCTTAGATTATGACGGGAAGGTAGCTCTCGTGGTTATAGGCTAGGCCTGATAAGTTAGGTTGTCCTAAAATCAATGGGGGTAATTTAACTAAAATTTGAGGACGCGAATAGGTGCGCGCCTTTAGATGAGAGGTGAGTTGGGGTTCCACGAGAGTGCGGTCTCACTTATTTATGAAATTAAGTACACCGGTATTTATTACGCACGGTTAACACACTTGCTAAATATTTTACACATTCGGGGCTCTGACCCGTTTACTTTTCTCTCCTCCTTGTATATATATATGTTACCACATGTATCCTACCGCATGGATGCCGAATGACCTTCTATCCTGCGTCTTGGGAGCCGTGACAGGTGCGGACTGTTGCGGGATGTTTCATGTAGCCGCTTCCTACTTCTTTAAATTCTAGGTAGGATTCATGTTGTATATCGGGCTTGTACCCAAGGGATATTTATATATATGTTTATAATCATTCCATTTCAGTTATTGTATTTGCTGTGATCCGACAGCTTATTCGGATCTACTTTTTGTAGTGCATTCGGTTGTATTTATTTGGTTCATTTTAATTATTATAGTTCTTTCCTGCATCTCTCATATTCATTAGTAGTTTTATAGTGTTGGGTTTTTGTATGTTGCAAGTTTTAAATCTTTATAACATCTCGTTTATATGATTTCGGGTAGTTAGTCCTATATTATATAGTACCGTTAGTTGATGTTGAGACTGGACCATCTGGAATTCCTGATTTAATATAGTATAGGGCTGGCCACCCGTTATTATTTTAAGCGGGGTGTTACAGAAAACATGTCCATACTGAAATACTAAGATACTACACTAGATCAAAATGAATAATGGAAGCGTCTAAGCAAAATCCTGCAACAACCACCTCTGTAGCAGCTCCATCTCCTGGAACGGAATATCAAATCTGGCACCCCTGTGGTTGGACACCTAAATGGTTTTGAAAATATTTTTATAGCAAGAGTTAGTACTCAAAACATTTTTAAAATATTTAGCAAGCATTTATCACGATAAAATTCAGTTATTGATTACACATGATCATGCACGCTCTCTCTTGAGTTATCCTCACCTCTCATCTAAAGTGTGTGCCTAATGTTCTATATTTATCCCACCTAGCTATATTACCCGAGCTAACTAGACTAAAGTATCCCACTGAACTCATCCACACCACTAAGTTCCCGTACCGCCCATATAGTATATAATTTTATTAACACTACTCATATGTTAATTATTTAACGAGTCACAATCCTCGTATGTTATCTTTTCATATTTAATTAAGCCTCATTACTCAATTTATTCCTTAGATGTCCACTGTCTAACACTAAATCTTTAATTAAGTTTCTCCACTCAATTTACCTTTAGATGTATACACGTCATCAAAATTTTCTACTATCCCTCATAAGAGGATTATTCATAAGGTATTATTTCACTCACAATATATACTTATAAGGGTTATTGGTTCGGCTAATCATCGACCCCAATTGTCCTATCATTTACATTGGTCTGGATGTCCCTCGACCCCAATTATAAATGTTATACAACTGTATATTGGTCCGGTTACTTCATTGGCCACAATATAATGTCTATATTTGGTCCGGATAATCATGAACCCTAAATTTGAGTATAAGTATTGGTCCAGATAATCATCGACCCCAATACTATGAAATACTTTAGGCATTCACACCGCCTAAGTATTTATAATAATAGGTATTCACTCCACCTATAAGTAAGTTAATAGGTATACACATAACCCAAACATTTACACTAGTACGTAGTATATTTCTCTCTAATAATTCTTGCACATTTTATTTTACGACTTATCTCACTATCGTATTCATGAGAATTCATACAAACTCTAAGGGTACCGTTCACCCTTCTATTTATTTTAGTAGTTAAATCATTATTTACCCTACTGGTTTACTTATCATTTCATTCAAAGTTGTCGTAATTCATTATCTCTTTCCCCGATAACTTGCGACATAAATATCCCAATTGCTTCCCGTCTTAATCTTCTCACTAAGATGAAACTACAAATCCCAATTAGGCCTACTGTAGTATAAATGATTTCCCCATAAGGTTCTAAGAATTTCCACAATCATCGATTAAAAAATACTAAGTTAGAAACACAAAGAACTAAAGTTTTCTGAAATTTCTGTAAATTAACCGGAGGTCGGATCGGTCCATTTTTTGTAAACAAACCGATCTGATGTGTCCAGGGTCAGACCGGTCCGGTGTATTCAAATTCACCAATTGTGTTTGTTCATGCGTTCTTCACCCATAATCCAGTAACTTACATTACTCTACACTAAAGTCACAACTAAACATTCCTAACCATTTCTACATGCATTAGGAGGGTTTCTAACGTTTTAAACATGTTAAATTATCACAGAATTCAACAGGAACTAATCGAAACCATGAAACTTGATCAATGCCCTAGTTTTGTGTTCTTCCCACATATCCAATCACAAACCCAGATTTATTTCATATGAATGATCTAGTCTCCTCTGATTATTATTCCTCTACATAGGTTAAATCATTCTATATTCAAATCGCTAACCAACCTACATCAAATCTATTCTTTTTCTCCAAGAACATAGGTTTAATCACGGTTATCAACAAATCTCTATGCATAGGCATTATAATTTCATTTAAATGTAACAAACAACTTTCCTTGATTACTTTAGAGTTTGTTTTCGTGAAGAAGGTAATGAATCTATATGTTTCCTCTTCAAATTTCCACTCCTTAGGTGCCTAGCGTGCAAGAATGCCTTCCAAACTCCAAGAATTCTCCTTAAGCCTTTTGGGAATGGTTCTCCTCTTCTCTTTAATACCCTCTCTAGATTTTGTTAGTTATGAACCCTAACCCATGATCCCAACTATTAGATATAGGCTTTAATTTTCGTAGGTCATTTATCCTTTATTTTTGAAATGACTAAAATGCCCCTAATAGATACCGGTTTGGTCCAAAATCGGCCCGAGACCCAAACTAAACCCCTAGGTACACTATTTAGACCCTATCGGAGTCATCCATGATCTCTAAATCATCATACGAGTTACGAAAAATATATTTCTCATTTCTCACCTCAAGCTAATCTATGCACGACTCCCGGTGAGATAAATTAAAATACACACATATCACTCGCTATGTCGTATAATAATTAACATTTATTATTTACTGTTCACACTTAGTAAATTTCATCAAAATATTAATCAGTATCTATCTCTCAAGTAATATTTATTTATCCATTTATTAATTAAAGGACATTAAATTACTTCACTCGCGTAACTTAAAGAAAACGTATTTTCCTAATTAATTTTTGAATTAACTAAATCAAAAATACGGGGTATTACATACTTACCCCCTTATAAAGAAATTTCATCCCCGAAATTAGGACATACCTGTTGTAAATAACTCTGGATACTGCTCTCGCATATCATCCTCCCACTCCCAAGTCGACTCATCAATATTGTGTTGTCCCCACTGAACTCGCACTAGTGGCACCACCTTGGATCGCAGTTTACGCTCACTATTATCTAGAATAGCCACGAGCCTCTCCTCATATGAGACATCTGGATGTAAGTCTATCTCCTCAATAGGAATGTGCCAGAAATCTCTCTCGCTCCTCGTATACTTCTTCAGTGATGACACATGGAACACGTCGTGTATCCGCTGAAGGTGATTTGGAATTCCCAATGTGTACCCTACCGGTCCCACCCTCTCTATAATAGGAAACGAATCTATATATATCAGTGCGAACTTCCCCTTTTTGCCAAATCTCATAATCCCCTTCATAGGAGATACTCGGACTAACACCTGGTCACCAACCTCTAACTCCATATGTCTCCTGTCGGCGTCTGCATAAATATTATGCCTATCCTGAGCTATCTGAATACGTCCTCGGATCAACTCAACTTTGGCAGTAGTCTCTTGTATCATCTCGGGCCCTAACAACTTGTTATCCCCCACCTCTAACCAATATGTGGGTGAACTATAAGGCCTCCCATATAATGCCTTGAATGGTGCCATATCGATAGTAAATTGGTAAGAGTTTTTATATGCAAACTCTATCAATGGAAGGTATCTCTCCCATCCTCCCCCAAAATCTAGGATGCACATCTTCAACATATCCTCAAGCATCAGATTCACCCTCTCAGTCTTCTAAGCAGTCTGCTGGTGGTACGATGTACTCAAACGTAAGTCTGTTCCCATGACCTCCTGAAAGCTCTGTCAAAAATGCAACACAAAACTTTGTCTCTATCAGACACAATATTAATCAGGCTCTGTTCAGCTTAACCATCTTCGAAATAAATAACTCCGCATACTGCATCATATCGTAGTTGGTGCGAACTGGCAAGAAGTGAGACACCTTGGTCAATCGATCCACTATCACCCATATCGAATCATGACCCTGCTACGAAGTAGGTGGCCCAGTGATAAAATCCATCGAGATGCTCTCCCACTTCCACACGGGAATCTCAAGTGGCTGTAACATCCCCGAAGGTCTCTGATGGTAAATTTTCACCAGCTGACAAGTAACACACTTTGAGACAACTCTGTTATATCTCTCTTCATGCCGGACCATCAGTATTGTCTCCTTATATCCTAATACATCTTGTCTCCATCGAGATGTACTACAAACATGGAACCGTGAGACTCGGTCATCACTGCCTGCCTCAACTCCTCATTCTCGGGCACTACTAATCTCCCATTAAAGAACAGGCCTCCCTCTGAGCTGAATGAGTAAGAATTTGTACCCTCGGCTAGTAACTGCCACACCCTATCTTGATAGAACTGGTCCTCTGCTTGAGCACTCACCCCCCGCATAACGATCTCAGGAGTAATATTCATAACTGCCATATACGCCCTGTCCCCCTCATCCTCCTACTGGAGCTCACTCCACTTTGCTTTTCACACCTCTACTAAATCCCTAGTAAGTCATCGACTCAACGTGTATGCCACCACGTTAGCCTTACCCGGATGATACTGTATATCAAATTGGTAATCCTTCACGAATTCTAGCCACCGCCTCTACCCTCATATTCAGATCCTTTTGTGTGAAGAGATACTGAAGTGACTTGTGATCCGTGAACAAAGTTAACTACTCTCCTAATAAGTAATGTCTCTATATCCTCAATGCAAAAATGATCGCTGCCAACTCTAGGTCGTGGGTGGGATAATTCTTTTCATGGGCCTTTAGCTTTAGATATGCATAAGCTATTTCCCTCTCCTCCTGTTGCAACACACCCCCAAGTCCCTGTAAGGATGCATCTATGTAGACTCGATACTCCACCCTGCTCCTAGTCAATGCTAGTACTCGTGTTGATGTCAATCTATACTTTAACTCATCAAATGCCAACTGACACTGGTCGCTCCACACGAATGGTACCCCCTTACGAGTTAGGTTCGTCAAACTCCCAACAATCTTTGAGAACCCCTTGATGAAGTGACGGCAATAGTAAGCCAATTCTAAGAAACTGCGAACCTCGGTCGGTGTCGTGGGATATCCTCACTCCCTCACCATCGATACCTTACTCAGATCAATAGCTATGCCCCCGTCGGACACAATGTGGCCAAAAAAATGTACCGCCCGAAGTCAAAACCCACACTTACTAAATTTGGCGTACAATAGGTGGTTTCGTAATGTATATAGAACCATCCATAAATGCTTGGCATGCTCCTCCTCCGTCCGTGAGTAAACTAAGATGTCATCGATGAATACTATCTTTAACTGTTCCAAAAACTCCTGAAATACTCTGTTCATGAGATTCATGAACACTGCAGGCGCATTTGTGAGCATAAATGGCATCACCTTGAACTCATAGGATCCATACCCCGATAAGAAAGCGGTCTTAGGAATGTCCTCCTCCCAAATAAGGAACTGGTGATGGCCTGACCTCAAATCGATCTTAGAGAAGTACACAGCTCCTCTTAACTGATCAAATAGGTCTTCAATCTTAGGAAACGAATACTTATTCTGTATCGTTACCTTGTTCAGCTCTCTGTAATCTACGCACAGGCGAAGCGATCCATCCCATTTCTTCACAAATAACACCGGAGCACCCCAGGGAGAAGTACTTCGTCGAATGAAACCCTGACCCAAGAGCTGCTGAATTTGCCCTCTTAGCTCTTTCATCTCTGAAGGAGCCATGTGATATGGTTTTCTGGCAATCGATCTCATCCTTGGTGCTAAATCAATGACAAACTCTATTTTCCAGCTCGGTGGTAACTTGGGTATCTCCTGGAACATATCCTCGAAATCCCTTACTACAGGAATCGAATCTAAGGGAGAAACTACCTCTTGCAAGGTCTCCTCCTTGATGTAGTATAAATGAGTGTGCAATCCTACCTCGAAAAGAGGCTTCGCCACTAGGAATATCTCCTGTCCCGGAATAGAAAACATAATCGTTCTCTCATATCAATCTACTATCGCTCCGTATCTTTCTAACCAATCCATACCTGGAATCACATCATATCCCTCCATGTTTAACACCAAGAGGTCTGCCGCTAGACTCAGTCTCCCAATAAATATATCGACTCCTCTACAAATCGAGTGTATTAAAGACCCACTACCCATAAGTGAGTCAACACACATAAGAAGACTATTGGTTGTCTTTAATAATTCAGCGGCTCGTGAAAATCTAGTCTTAATAAATGAATGAGATGCCCTAGTATCAAACAGAATCCCACCCTCAAGCCCATGAATAGGAAACGTACCCTCGACTGCAGGCGGTGCTGGAGGTGGTGGCGACGCGGCTACATCTTAGACGTTGTACACACGCCCACAATGCATCTAGCCCTGCTACTGTAGTGGGGCTGGTGCAGGTGCTGGAGATGGAGCTAAAGGAGCCTGCTGACCCTGGTAGGCACCTTGTTGTTGAGGCTTATATCATTGTTGGCATGCCCGACTCTTGTAACCCTTTTGGACACAAATAAAACACTTTCCCTAGAACTGTCTCTCTCTCTGGCCCTGACGTTGGCCCTAATGGCCTCCCCCTGGTTCCTATGACCCTAACGGCCCTGAGGAAACTATTGTTGCTGAGGGCCCTCCTGGCCCTGCCTATCAGACCTGAACCCACCATGTCTAAATTTCTTAGAGAAGTTCCCCTGTCGGGAGCTCTGCCCCTGCTGGCTCGCTACCTGTTGTTACTGAGGTGGTACCCCGCTGCCACCACTCCCCCTGTATTAACCAGATGGCTAGTTTTTGCTCCTCTATTGCTCCCTTAAGCATGGAAGCGATAATCCTGGGAGTGTACCAGTGCGTCATTAATCACATTAGTGTAAGTCATCAATGTCGTATTCCTAATCAAATGTTGTCTGATCCTCTCGGCCAAATCGTCTATGAATTTAGCTTTCTTTCTCTCCACGTTGCTCACCTCGTCTGGTCTTAAAATTAACCGGGAGGGTGTACTCCTCCTCGTAATCAATTACTAATCGGTTACCCTGACATACCTCCCCAAACCTCCTCCTCATCTCTGACTCAATTGTAGGTGGGAAGTAATTATGATCAAACGTCACCTAAAACTCTGAAATGGTCATCGAATATCTCTCCTCAGTAGTGGTCACTAATTCCCACCACTGAAGGGCTCCTCTAACTAACCTGAAGGTAGCCAACATCTGTTTTCGGACCTCGCTATAATCCAACATGTGCAGATGGTGTTGAATGTTCTTCTTCCATTGGCACACCATCACTACATCTGTACCACCCTAAAACTCGAGTTGGTGGAACTTCTGGAAGGTCTCCCTGATGCTGTGCCAAGTGGGTCACCTTGGATGGGTCTGAACAGCTGGTGCTGCGGGTTATTGTGCCTGTGGCTGAGGAAAGTGGGCTTCCATGGCCCTCATAGTTGTCTTAATGGCCTGTGACACTATCACCACCACCTGAGTAGCACAATTCATCTCTAGTGGTGGTGGGGGTCCCTGCAAGTCCTGAGGGTCCTCCTTAACCTCATATCGGGATGCTGCCCTTTTGGCTCGCTCTCTCCTCGGTGACATTTTGAAATGATAATTTAAATTGTATAAGTACATAGTTTATACAAAATTCCAATAGCATAAGAACGATATCGTAAACACGTAAAGAATAAACAACAAACCTAACATTAGGACTCTATAAAAAAAATGACGATACGCTGAATCCGTAGTAAGCCGCACAGATCCTAAGGACACTAGAACCTGATGCTTTGATACTATCTGTGACACCCCACCTAATTAAGTACCACGTGATCAACCCTTTTATTAAATTAAATCAGGATTTACAAATTGGTTCATTCTAAGCATCACTGTCAAAATCAAATTAATTACTAATAACCAATTAGTTAATTAAACTAGTGCCAAATTTTATCTTTCATTGAGAAAAAACAACACACGGAACTAATATATAATCAAACACCAACACAAGATAGTCTAAACATCATTAGAATATAAATGAATATAGTATTGCCGAATAAACCATCAGCTAAAACCAAACCAAGTAAAACTCCAATAATGAAAAAAATATTATATGAATTGAATCTGAATAAGTGATGAAGGACAACATGTCCATACTGAAATACTGAGATCTTACACTATATCAAAATGAATAATGGAAGTGTCTAAGCAAAATCCTACAAAATCCACCTGTGTCGTAACTCCATCTCCCTGGAACAGAATATCAAGTCTGGTACCCCTGTGGTTGGATACCTAAAAGGTTTTGTGAATATTTTTATAGCAAGAGTTAGTACTCAAAACATTTTGAAAATATTTAGAAAGCATTTATTACAATAAAATTCAGTTATTGATTACACATGATCATGCACACTCTATCTTGAGTTATCCTCACCTCTCATCTAAAGTGCATGCCTTACGTTATATACTTAGCCCACCTAGCTATACTACACGAGCTAACTAGACTAATGTATCCCACTGAATTCATCCACACCACTACGTTCATGTACCGCCCATACAATACATAATTTTATTAACCCTACTCATATGTTAATTATTTACCGA
This sequence comes from Sambucus nigra, assembly GCA_949130495.1. Taxonomy (NCBI): domain Eukaryota; kingdom Viridiplantae; phylum Streptophyta; class Magnoliopsida; order Dipsacales; family Adoxaceae; genus Sambucus; species Sambucus nigra. The sequence continues at coordinate 302,234,095 of OX422208.1, forward strand.
GTCACAATCCTCGTATGTTATCTTTCCATATTTAATTAAGCCTTATTACTTAATTTATTCCTTAGATGTCCACTGTCTAACACTAAATCTTTAATTAAGTTTCTCCACTCAATTTACCTTTAGATGTATACACGTTATATAAATTTTCTACTATCCCTCATAAGCGAATTATTCATAAGGTATATATTTCACTCACAATATATACTTAAAAGGGTTATTGGTCCGACTAATCATCGACCCCAATTATCCTATCATTTACATTGGTCTGGATGTCCCTCGACCCAAATTGTATATGTTATACAAATATTAGTCCTGTTACTTCATCGACCCAATATAATGTCTAGATTTGGTGTGGATAATCATCGACCCCAAATTTGAGTATAACGTATTGGTCGGGATAATCATCAACCCCAATACTATGAAATACGTTAAGCATTCACAGCGCTTAAGTATTTATAATAATAGGTATTCACTCCACCTATAAGTAAGTTAGTAGGTATATACATAACCCAAACATTTACACTAGTACGTAGTTTATTTCTCTCTAATACTTTCGGCACATTTTATTTTACGACTTATCGCACTATCGTATTCATGAGCATTCATACAAACTCTAAGGGTCCCGATCACCCTTCTATTTATTTCAGTAGTTAAGTCATTATTTACCCTACTAGTCTACTTACCATTTCATTCGAAGTTATCGTAATTCATTATCTCTTTCCCCGATAACTTGCAACATAACTATCCCAATTGATTTACGTCTTAATATTCTCACTAAGACTAAACTAAAAATATTAATTAGGCCTACTGTAGTATAAATGATGTCCCCATTATCTCTTAATAAGGTTCTAAGAATTTTCATAATCATTGATTAAAAAAACTAAGTCATAAAAACAAAGAACTAAAGTTTTCTGAAATTTTTGTAAACGAACTGGAGGCGGGACCGGTCCATTTTTATGTAAACAAACCGATCCGTGTGTCTAGGGCCGGACCGGTCCGATGTCTGCAAATTCACTAATTGCGTTTGTTCATGGTTTCTTCACCCATAATCTAGTAACAACTTACATTACTCTACACCAAAGTAACAACTAAACATTCATAACCATTTCTACATGCATTAGGAGGGTTTCTAACATTTTAAACATATTAAATTATCACAGAATTCAACCAAGAACAAATCGAATCCATGAAACTTAATCAATGCCCAAGTTTTGTGTTCTTCCCACATATTGAATCACAAACCCATATTTATTTCGTATGAATGATATAGTCTCCTCTGATTATTTTTCCTCTACATAGGTTAAATCATTCTACATGAAAATCCCTAACCAACCTACATTAAATCTATTATTTTTCTCCAAGAACATAGGTTTAATCATGGCTATCAACAAATCTCTGCGTATGGGCATTATAACTTCATTCGAATGTAATAAACAACTTGCCTCGATTACCATAGAGTCTGATTTCATGAAGAAGGTAATTAATCTATATGTTTCCTCTTCAAATTTGCACTCCTTAGGTGCCTAGGATGAAAGAATGCCTTCCAAACTCCAAGAAGTCTCCTTAAGCCCTTTGGGAATGGTTATCCTCTTCTCTCTAATTCCCTCTATAGGTTTTGTGAGTTATGAACCCTAACCCATGATCCCAACTATCAGATATGGGCTTTAATTTTCGTAGGTCATTTATCCTCAAATTTTAAAATAACCAAAATGCCCCTAATAGATGCCGATTTGGTCCAAAATCGGTCCGGGACCCAAACTAAACTCCTGGGTGAACTATTGTGACTATTTAACCCTATCGGAGTCATCTGTGACCTCTAAATCTTCATACGAGTTACTAAAAATATATTTCTCATTTCTCACCTCAAACTAGTCTATACGAGACTCTCGGTGAGATAAATTAAAATACGCACTTATCACTTGCTATGTCATATAATAATAACTATTTATTATTTACTATTTACACACATTAAATTTTATCAAAATATTAATCAGTATCTATCTCTCGATTAATATTTATTTATCCATTTATTAATTAAATGACATTAAATTACTTCACTCGTGTAACTTAAAGAAAACATATTTTCCTAATTAATTTTTGAATTAATTAAATAAAAAATACGCTGAAATACGGGGTATTACTTTTGTCCTACCTTTAGGGAAAAAAATGAGGTCTTTTAGTGAAATAACACCATGCATTGACTTTGGATGATGTTGGCCTCTTTCTAAATCTCCTTAATCAGTTATGCCACCTAGTTCGACCACTAAATAATAGTATAATTCTGGTGGACTTTCTTAAGGTATCTATGTAGTGACTGGATTATGAAATTATTTTGAGTTTCCAAATCAATTTGTTATCCATGTGATCCCTTGTTTACCTAAGATGAGCAATATCTTTAGAACATGATTCCTTACCGAAGTGTTATAAGCCAATATTAGTGTTTACTAAGTCTAACTCAGTCGCCAATAATAGAAACTATTTAAGGACTCACTTTCTTTGGTTTTTTAGGGATTCTATGGGTTAAACAAGTTAGAATAATATCCAAAAAACTTTTTAGTACGTCAAATTTATTCCGGTTAATTTTTTTTCCGATTTTTACTAAAATATGTACTTTGAAAGTTGCTCATATTTTCAAATATTATAATCAAAATTGAAAAGATTGTCAATTATGTTTGTAGGAATTAAATTTGAATTATTTTCCCTCTAAGATAATTATAAGTTATCAAACATTTTAATTTCTTATGAATAAAGTTTATGACTAGAATCTTCAATTATTCACCTAAGTTATACATACCTTGTGTCTTTTAATTATATTATCTAGACATTGCAAGAAACCTCTTTCCATCATACTTAAATAGTCGATAAATATCCCATAATTAAATATAGTGACATCGTTGGGGGAGGATATCATTAATTGAGTTTATGTGTATATAATCAATTCGTTTTATTAAACTAAACTCACTCCAAAAGAACTTCTCCATTTGGGGATGAACTTACTTGCATATAGTTTGAAGGAACTATCACTTAAGAATCTTAAAAACCTGTGATAAGTCAAGATAACACGAGAAATTGATCACATCATCTTATAAAATTCCAATGAAGACTACCACTTAATGACTTAAACTTGAGGGAATTTTGCAAAAGAAATAATTCAATCTAATTTTTTGAATTAAATCAATGAGAATTGTCTAATTTACTGTACAGATTAAATTACCCTAATTTCCATAATTTGATTTTTGAAAATAAAAAATTATTTAAATTAAATTAATATTTTGTGATCAAATTTAATTTGAATAAATAAAATTATCATAATTCAATTCAATTTAGAAAAGAAAAGAACTTTCGTTCGGTCACATAATTAGTCCATATTGTTCATAATTATGTGGGTCCCCAATTAACTAATTAATTACCACACGATAATAATCAACATATTAATTCAGATGATATAAATATAATAAAAAACAATCACAACCCATTATAATTCAACTTGGAAACTAATTCCCCTTTCCATCATGGCTTATAGTCCCACTTGAAGACCTCTACAAGAACCTTTAAAATTACATCGTTTGGTATCCAACTACGTAAAGTAATTGGATCGACCTTTTTTACTAGTAAAATTACTCGACTAAAAGTACTTGGTTCTGCAAATCTTCAAAGCTACTTCGTTTTGTTTGCAACTACGTAAAGTACGTGGATCAATCTTTCACTAATAAAAGTACCCGATTATGCAAAACTACATTATTTCTTCTAAAATAGCATAAAAGTAACCACATCGATATTTTACTAATATAAATACTTGGTTTTATCTTTTATCGATAAAGTACTCAATTCCTTAAAAATACATCATTTTGTTCACTATTGCGAACTTCACAAAAATTATGAAAAAAAAACTTCGAACTTCAGCATTAAGTCACAAAACTTCATGGAACTTCCACCATAATATTACTCCATAAGATTAAAGGATTTTGGCAAAGGGAAAAAATTACATCCCCTCACAACCTGCTCTGAATACATGATTTGCATAAAAAAATAATTATACAACCATATCGAAGAAACTTAACTACGGATAAACCACCATCGGATCCATGAACATAAAAAAAATAAATGTATGACCATAATGGAAGGGAAAACTGTTGAAACCCTAAAAAACATGTTATTATGATTCCATAAAATTATATGCATGTTCATACAAACATACAAAACTAGGGTTTCATAGTGGACAACATGGATCTTATAAAACATAATGAATCATGTATCCATAAAGGTCTAATACCAATTAATGGGATTAAAATTTGATTTTTTTTTCAAAAACCTTAAATTCATCTTGTCTTAAAAAAAGTAAAGCATAAATTAATTATCTAGAAAGTAGATTCAGGGTTCCATGAATATTCCTTTGCGAATCTAGTAGGTAATCTTACAGACGAGACAAGAATGATGTGAATGGTGTAACACCATCATAAATCCTCCAACATATGAGAAAAATACTTTGATCTTCTCATATATGATCCATCCAAAGAAAATATATGTCCATTCACCTTGAGAGACAAAAACTTCATGTAAAGAGAGAAAAAATATTATCTATCTCCCCACTCCTTGCAAAACGTGAATATTTTCTCCCACCTTCTCTAACCCTTAAGAGTGTTTAATTCAACTTAAGCCTCTTATATATATATATATATATATATATATATATATATATATATATATATTTCATTAATTAATTAAACTTCGCTCAAATTTAATTATCTCAAAATTACTCGAATAAAAAGGCCTTGTTTATAAAGTTAGATAGTAATAAATAATACTCCCCTCGTTAAGTTACCAATATACGTTTGGTGAAATTCAATTTGATGCGAATCAATTTTGATTAATATCTTATAATTTCTTGATCTCAAACTTTAACTTATAAAAATTCACTTGTTAGGCTTACTAGTAGAATCAAAACTTATAAGTTTATCAAAGGGATATTATAATCGAGAATATCTATATTGGCATAGATTCCTTTGAAACATGATCTTGGGCATATCTATATAATGACTGCCCAACTCATAGGGCTTATTAACCAAGTGAATTTTATCTCAACCATCGGCAAATCAATCAATAATCATGTGAATATTCCAGTCCTCATACCCCTTCGGGATTAATAATCTATGCACCATTTGTAAATCATGACATTGTGAAAGTTTAATATAATCAGCAGCTAGACTTGAATTTTATACTTGGTGATGTTGAATTCATTATTTATTTACCGGTATAATCTTGTTTGAACTGTTAAACAAGTTCCTAAACCACCAGATAATAACTCTTAGTCAAAATTAACTATTAAGATTGTACAAGCAACTTTACCAATATGATGTTAACCCCATATCTAGGCTGTGAATTATTCAATCATACTAGAACTGAAGTTACTATCTTCAGTGTTTGATCCAAAATCAACTCACTTGAATTCCTAAAAAGTATAATCAATTGACATTTATAATATATTTAGAAATAAATACATGGTATTCCCACAAACATGAATCATAATTCAAGATAACTCTTTATAAATAAATAATAAATGTTATAAAACATGGTTTTAAGAATAAAACACTAGCACTCATAAGCCATATTAAGAATGAAAGTGAGGAATTCAAGGTACCACTAAGCATTATAATTAATATAGATCAAAGTGTAGAATGTTTGGTAACAATGTAGGCATGGTCCACAAGGTAGTTGGGTTGTTGTTCTATGGATGGGGGATTAAAATGGTTGTGCCATAACACATAAGTGAGTTAGATATAATCAAAACAAACATTACAAGAAGTCTTTAGGCAATAACTAATAAGTTCAGTGCCAGTCTTGATAAAAAATTGACTAGGTGTTGGAAAAAATACGCTAAATGAGGGAGGGATGGAGGAAAAACCCACGAGAAGAGTTAGTAATATCATTTAAGATGATTATAAGAGGAAAATATAAAGCAATGAAAAGTTTGAGAACATAATTGATCCAACCTAAGGTGGTGAGTGGATAATGAAAGACATATGCCAAATGCTCATTGATGGTGATGTGAGATGCGGGCATTGGTTAAAACCTAAATAAATGTCTAATAATGAATGATATATAGGATGCTTCACCTCGAGAGTATAAAGAAAACACTAATCTACGTTGGCAGAATAATACTCAAGAGAACTCTTAATAGGGAGTTGGAATTCAAATGTACGAGACGTCATTTAATCGCCTAATTATCATCATTTATGATAATGACACAGTCTAATGAGGCATTAAGTTTTGAGATGTATGAATTAACATCATGATAAGATTTAAAATAAAACATAAATTTTTGGATATAATCCACATAGGAGAGGGAACAATCATCTATGTTTCAATATCATTGAATTTTTATGCACTCTGGGTGGAGCTAACTTATTAAGAAGAGGTATCAGGGTACACACACAATACCCTCAACATGGTTAGACTTGGACTCATCTTTGGATTAATCCGATCATTAAACCTCAAAATTGGATTCTATAGGACTAGGAATGCATAGAATGCAAACCCAAAGGTTGTGTTATTTTGTATTTGGAGGGCGATTGATTATGAGCCTAGAGATCATGTTATTTTGAACTTTGTGGGGAGATATCAATATCACAATCTTTACGCAGGTCAACAAAATTATCAACTTCTATCTCAAACCATAGATGTTGTTATAAGGTAATGTTTTCAATCAAAAACCCCATAATTATATACAATGTTATAAAAAAAATAAGTATATTGATATGATGAGGGATCAATCGATCTTTAATAGATATGCACTAAGTAAAGATATATGATGATGGGTGCTTGAAATATTTTTGAAGACCTCAGCTCCAATAAATTCTCCTCACAAGACCTTAGATCGGTTAATGATGAGATGTGCCAAAATGTGAGACAAGGATAAAAAAGTGGCTCAAAACCTCAATTGAGGGTCTTATATCCACTATGAATAAGGTTTATTTGTATTTTTGGTTGCAAATAAGAGTATTATAACCTAAAGACCTCTTGGGCTTTGACCAAGTTAGTCTAAGGCTACTGAGGTCTTTGTGACTAGTTAAAGAACCACTTGGGAGTAACTAATGGAATTCTTAGGGGGTTTCTTAGCTTAGTTTAGGACTCTATAGAGAATACAAATATGAGAGGTTAGAAGGGGTCCAGTCCTTTTCTTATAACTATCCAATAGTGAGTAATTTAATGTTAAGTGGTAAATAATTAGGCAATAAGAGCTATCTGGTTTCTCGGGTGGTTGCTTGATGATATTTGAATTCACTTAACCCTTCACAAGTCTTCAATATATTGGTTGTCTCTTGGAGAGAGTGTGAGTGGATTACAACGGCATGGGAGGATTTTCCTTGAGGTTTGATGGCTACAAAAACATAGTGAAGTGTTAGTGAAAGACTTAAATGTGGTGTAAGTTAATTGATAAGATCATTAAATGAAGATTAGATCATTCAATTCCAGTGGAAGAAAGTGATGGAGGTAGGTAGAATAGTGTTTGTGCCTTTAACATACCTTCCAGAGAAGTTACAAAAGCTTTTGTCGGCCGTCTGAGGTGTACTAAGCTGACTATGGTTATCTTAAAATGGTCTGAACTTATTATCTTGGCATAGAATGAAATGCATCCATAAAGAAGAGGTTTAGACCCAAGCAGAGGTTGGTTCTTATTAGGAGAAGTTATGGTGGATGTGTTTAAGACCTGGTGATATTTGTCCCTAGGTGTTTGAGCTTGGTCCTTAAGGTATGAGTGTACGAGTGAGTACTTGGTAGCCTTGAGAGTGCAGTTATGGTATTTAACTCTTTATGGGCCTTTACTTGGAACAATCGTGGTCACTAAGTATTGGAAACCAACTATAGGAGGTTTCTGGAAGGACTTGGGACCTCATCTTTCATATAAGGGAGAGTAAAAGACTTGAAATCCTTAGAATGCTCAAAAGCATAAATGTGGTATCATCAGAAGCACCCTATTGCTTCTTGCAAGTGTTGCAAGGGAAATACATATCCTTCTAAATGAAAAGGGAAGCAATGTAACTTGCGATGAGATTTTTCCATCATTAAGATTGCATTGGGAGTAATAATGCACTATGTGTGGAATGTGGAGAGCTTCAGTGTGTCTGGTCTTGGATGGTTATAAATGGGCCCCTTGGGCTAATTGAGACTCTCATAGTTCACTTTTACAATTACTAAAATCTCTTCTTGCCAAAGTTTCCTCATATAACTAACTGATCTATTACTTTCTTTTTCTCTGAAATCATGTATTTTGGAAACATATCACCTTTAAAGGTTTTTAAATTAACTTATCTCTCAATCATGGGTTCTCATATCTCTTTCCCTCCCACTATTGACCAAAGAGTTAGGACTTTTACGAATCCCTCTAATTGTGGAATTCCTTTGGGGACCCAAGTTATCAAGTATTTGGGGGCCAACAACCCTAACTTCTCAGGTGGGGCCAAGATGGCCTCAAAAATCATTGAAAAGATTTGGACACCAACTGTATGGGGTATTAAATACGTAATAGCATGACCTTGAGAGCTACCAAGATGGGAGAAAATGTTTGCTTAATGGTCCCTAACCCATATGTTTTGAATGCTTCTTAGCCTATGAGGCTAGGATACTCTTGCCTCTTGCGGTGGTAGAAATATTAAAATTTATTAGGGTAACCACCAATAAAATAGTGGAAAATTCCCCAAGGCCATTAATGGCCACTATTGTGGCTTGCAGGGAATACAGTGTAGGCAAGTTCGATGTCTCCTCAGCTCAGTTCTTCACATTGTATCAGGTCCAAGATTAAATCAAGGCAAGGACAAGAGCTTAAAGTACATTCCCCTAGGGCCCATGTGGTCTTTGTGAGATAAAATAACAATGCTCCTAAGTAATTGAAGGAGAGATTTTTCTTTATTTGTCGGTAGGGAAGTGCACCACAAAGTAGGGAAGTACCTACTTTGTGGTGCACTTCCCTAGCTCTTGGTAAGATTTTTAATAAATCTTATCTCTTGTTCCCTTGGTCTGAGGTTATACTAAACATCTGATTTCTTACAAAGTATGTTGTCCTCGTCCATAAGGAAGATGAAAGGTTTAAGGACGCCTTGAAACTGGTGGCCACCCCTTCAAAATTTTAGTTACCCCCAACCGCTTGATCAAAAAAGATCTTATCACTCAACCTTAGGCAACCCCTTTAAGGGGTGACTGAGTCTTTACATATTATAGTTGGGGGTGAAATAGGTTGAGGCCTTTATTTTGGTCTGTAAAAAGCATAAGGAAGCCTCCATTGATGTTTCTTAGGGATCAACTATTATCTCTGAGGTGTCGGAGGCTAGTGAAGATGAGGATGAGAGAACCAAGAAGAACACTAAGCTCCCTTCAAGCGTTGATGATGTCTTGCCCTTTGTAATGAGCTTGGTCATTATTGACTTGGATGTTCACTATCTTTATTGAATTCTTTTTCATTTCATATTTTCCCTTACTAAACTTATTTCACTAACTCTTAGCTGTTGTGGGCTCAGTAGATTACATGAATAGATAAAGATGGCTAGGCTTCACAATTAGCTTACCTATGTACCTCCATCTATAGTGAAGGGGAAAGATTTAAGGTTTTCATGTGCATCAAGTTTAGTTCTCTCGTAAAGATACCTATTTTATTCGTGAAGAGCTTCCATTAGAGACACGCACTAAAATTCGGCCTATACTATAAGCATTACTAGAGGTGGGTGGATCTTTTGGGGAAACCCATAACGTACCTTCTATTCTAAGGGATATGAAGGACCTAATCTCATCATCTTATATGGATAAGTATGGTGTTTCCATCTCAAAGGGAAAGTAAGTTGTTAGGACTCCTCTAAAGTTATATGAGGGGTTCCTAATAAAGGAGAGAATCACACTGGGGACTTCCACAAAAACATCTGATGAGCATTGGACTTTTGACCTGGTCGGGGAGCGTGCTGAGAGAGAGAGAAAGGAGTGGGAGTGAGGTTCTCTAAAGAGGATAAATATTCTAGTCCATCATCTTCTGAGGAGAAGAACTCTTATGCCTTAGTCATTGAGGCTCTGACATTGCTGGCTAGAATAAATTACTCAAAAATTCTATCAACGCTAAGGGGTAGAAAAACCTCAACTAACTTTGAAGAGTTGGTCCATATCCTTGGCAAGGTAATTATGAAATTTTGTATTTCTTTGAATTATTCTTTTTGCTTATTTTACTTTTTATTGGCGTCCTTCCCTTTGTGTTTCAGGCCCATCATCTTACTAAGTCTCTCATGGTCGATTCCATAGAGGGTTAGAGGGCTTGGAGAAAGCTTCATAATAGAGAAGTATTAGGACTTGGCGAAGATGGAGCTTCATGAGTTGGTATATTCTCAGCAGAATGAAGTGGCTGATATAGAGAAAAAAAGGATAGCTCAAATAGCTTATTCGATTTAAACTCATCTTGTTCATGAAAAGTCCATTCTTGATAGTGTTCCCTCATGTCTGCTACTCGAAAGTCCTTGCCTAAGGTTGAAAAACCCAACGCTAAGAGTTTGGACTATTATAAAGAGACTATAGAGGTCTGCAAGATGAAAAGATGAACCTTCTTAGTGATAATAATAAACTTACACACAAGGCTGAGGATATGGACTTGTTAAAAAGGTAGTTCTCTAACTTCACTGAAGAGATGGACCATATGATGGCTGAACACCTAAAACTATAAGAGGAATTATTTGGACTTCAAGTCAAGCAATCTAAGCTCCTAAGGAAGGTAGATTTCATGTTAAGTATCCAAATTGGCACTTATCTGAGCTCTGACGCCTATAGAAGGTTTCTTTTCCATAGATATTCCTTATACTTTGAGGCCTATAAATCCAAGGTTCAATCGTTATTTCCCGATGTTGATGTTTATATACTTCTTATTGAGGATTCGACTTTTGACATGGAAGACTCTAAGAGTGAGAGCTGTAATGAAAGTAGTATTAATAAGGATCTTAACTACGAAGGTAAAGATGAAGCCCATGATTCCTTAGTCGTGGAGACCAAACCCATGTCAAACCCTTTTGTAAAATAACCATATGATGAGAAAACTGAGCCTTGAAAGGCTGTAAAAACTTTATATTTTTATGTTTTTCTTTCGTTCGTGTACTCATAAGCCTTTTGATATTAATTCTAGTAGTCCATTTTGAAATTTATTCTCTACGTATACTTTTTTTTCTTTGCTAATAAAATATTTATCGTTTATGTTTACTAAAGCATGTGAGGTATCCCCCCAGCCCCCAATTTTTCTTGGCAAAGAAATGAGAGATAATTGGAAACACTCCATAAGCACTTATGAGGGTGTAGAGACCTTACATCTTCAATTAACTAGGGACTGAGGCCTTAGATAACCATGAAAGTGTTTAGTTAAGCTCATAAGACTCGGAACTATAACCAACTAAAGATGAAAGCCTTATAAATTCAAAACAAAGCTCTACCAAGGGTCATAAAACCTCAGAACTACAACCAACTAAGTATAAAAGCCTTAGATGTTTTAAAATTAGGTTCCACCAAGGGTCCTAAGATCCAGAATTATAATCATCTAAATATGAAAGACTTAGAAGTTTAAAATGAAGTTCCACCAAGGATTATAATACATCAAAATATACTGAACTAAGTATGAAATCCTTAGAAGTTTTAAAATGATGTTTAAGGGTCCTAAGACCTAAGAACCATAACCAACTGAGAATAAAAGCCTAGGAAGTTTAAAATGAAGTTCCACCAAGGGTCATAAGACGAGAGAACAATAATCCACTAAGGATGAAAGGGTTAGAAGTTTTAAAATGAAGTTCCACCAAGGTCCTAAGACCTTAGAACTATAACCATCTAAGTATGAAAGCCTAATAATTTAAAATGAAGTTCCACCAAGGGTCATTGGACCTAAGAATTATAATCAACTAAGGATGACATACTTATAAATTTAGAACATGCCTGGTGTATGGTTTTAAAACTGGAAATTTTGGAATTTTAAGAGTGTGCTTTTTATTCAACAAGAGAAACCAATTTAATTAAGCCCAATTTTTAATAAACCTATTTTAAATACACACCTAGGTCATGCAACTAATGGTGATTGATTAATAGATAGACACATTCAAATCAAGCAATAGTCTATCACACGGAGTAAATGAGAAAAAAATCCCCCAAAAGGGCAAAACCTTTTTATTTCTATATGATCTGTAAACACTAACGTACATAGAGAAATACAATTTAATAAACGAAGACCCTCAGGAACTGGTTCGTTGTCGTCAGCAAGAGATTCTCTAAGGACAGCAGTGTAGATAACTCTTTCTCAGCACAAGATGCTCCACAGATGTGGGTATGGCTAGGTTTAGTACGATTCACACAGAATTTTGAGTGTTTGTAATATTAAAGTGTTTGGGCTTGATAAAAGGTGAAGACTTGATAAATTAGGGTGATGATTGTTTCCTAAAAAGTCTTAAACAAAAATGTCTCCGAATTTGGAAATTTATAGAACTCTAAGAAAACAGATACGTCGAATTTTTCTGAGCTCATCGAACCCGTCCAGAAAGGATAATCGGATCGGTTCGGCATTCAAATCAGTTCATTTTTCTTTTTAAACGGATTGATCAACTTATTAAAACTTGGAAAAAGGTTTTTCAGAGTCGGATCGGTCCTGTATCCAAACTTGGATAGTAAGACTTCAGGTCGTCGGACAGATTTGATTTTCTTCAGGACCGGATCGGTCCGGTCTCAATTTTTCTTTTGCTTCTGAACCAAAAAATGTTACCACGAACACATGATTGAAGGAAATAGGCATGACGCATAATGTTGGTGTTGATGGATATGTAAAATGTAGAATTCGAATTGAGGCCGTCGAAATATGATCGTGCTGAGACGAGCCGACTGTAGCGGTTTACGGCATATATTCTAGAATCTAGGATAAAATAGAAATATCTAGATACTACTCTGGACATTTATAGAATATATCCTTATAAATCCCCCCCTATGTCAATGCCGGTACATACTGATATGCCCAAAGTGCACCTTCTTACTCAGAATGACTAACCTCGGCCAGTCTCACAGCCGAGTTGACACGAAGCTTATGACAACCATCAACACGGTCATCTTTTTTAAGGTTGGCCCATCATATACCAACCTCAGTTGGCCATCATCCGAGGTCGACAGAGTCTCATGGGCTCAAGTAACTGCCAACATCATCATCTGCCTCAGCCGACGTTACAGCTACCTCATACCTAACCTCGATCAGTCCTCTTGGCTGAGCTCATCATGGATATTGACAAGACAAAGCAACATTATCGAACTTCACCAAACTCGTACTTATCCAGGAGGAGGTTACATCAGTCAAGGACACAGGGCCGAGAATTTGCAAGCCCATGTAAGGTTTGGAACACATGGACAAATCAGTTATAACTGAATTATTCCCCTCACGTGAGGGAATATTGAGGTCATCATTATCTACATAAGATCAGCCAGGTGTCATTACATGCTTGGGGGGTACATTACCCCCCCCCCCCCAAGAACTATATGTATAGGTCATCCTCTACCTTGTAAAGGGATCCATAATTACAACCCTAGCTAAAACTCTGTTGGTTGACACAGTAGAGAGATAAAACTTGAGAGTTTGTACCTATGGACATTAGTGCCTTCATCAAGTGATATTACTCACACACTCAGTGGACGTAGGCCAAATTAGCTAAACCACTTATATACTAGTGTTCATCCTTTTCTCCTCACCTCATTCTACTATATATTCACTCTCACGCTGCGATTATTATTACTAGTTTGAGCTTGACAACACCTTACCTGGTGGTGTTATTTGCAGAATCATCATTTTGGCGCCACCTGTGGGAACAAGAAGGTTCATCTCTTCCTCTTTTGCTGCTTAACCTCTCCGGAGACTCTGGTGGTGAACCAGGCCTCACCCTTCGCGTGGAGCTATTTTACCATTGAAAGAGGTCCCTTAAGGTTTCCAAACTCTATAGTCCTTTCATTAAAACCTCAAGCATATGGCACCGGAGTTACCACCACCTCCTCCACCATCTGGTGTTAGAGAACCCGGCTCTAGCCAGTCACCACCCCAGTTCGAGATGGCTGAGGTGGAAACAACCTCAGTAAGTGATGCGAGAGCAATTTACCCAGCTAAGCCAAAATATAATGAGACCACCTGTAGTCTCACCGGAGATGATTAATCTGGCGACTGCTCAGCCACAACATGAGGCCAGGGACATCCCATGCACCACGAAAGAACCAACCTACTCCTCAACGGGGGAGGGATGTTGCTGACCCTAGGCATTTATGTATGGTGAGGCAAGGAAACCCTTGCCCTGAGGATAGGTACGATGACATTGAGGCAAAGGATGCCCAATCAGATTATTAGGAGCCGTATAAGGTCTCAAACAACACTGTACGTCCTATATAACAGAGCCGAGGTCGGTGTGAAAGATGAGATGGTGATGTAAGACAGAGAGGGTCATCGTTTGATCGCTTAAGTTGAGGGTCAGCCTTTAAAAGGCTCAGCCCAGTTAATGATCTGAGGCAGAGGCTATCCAGGTCAAGAAGCATGGCTGGCTCACAAATGGAAGGTGGTGATCATCAGCCTCACCATGGCCGACCCCCACATGGTCGAGACTGTGATCAGGGGAGGTCAACAACCGACATTGTGCAACACCTGGGGAACCCTCAGTTCACCCTTTAGAAGTGGCTGGGGATAACCTAGGCCAAACCGATGTTACCAAACCATAGAATGACTTTATTCACAGGTTGGAAGAGAAGATAGGTAACCTCATAAAAAGCCGAGACCCATTACAAAGGGGGTTTTCAGAGGGCTCACCATTTGTGGCAAGGATTATCAACTTCCCAACCCCTGCCAAATTCAAACCCCCGATGGTGTCTCCCAAGTACGATAGTAGTACTAACCTAGTCCATCATATCTAAATGTATCAATATGTAACAAACATTTATTCAATCTCTAATGAGATGAGGTGTTGAGCTTTCTCAAGCACTTTGACTAGGGCTGCACATATCTGGTTCACGTCTCTTCCTAAAAATTCAGTTAAAAATTTCAAAAGCTTGGCCGAGCGATTTATTCATAACTTATGTCTTGGGGTAAGACCTCAGAAGAAGATGACTCAATTGCTTTATGTAAAGCAAGGGAAGAATAAAAGCCTCAAAGACTACATCGTGAGGTTCAACAAGGAAAAATTAGAGGTAGAAGATTATGAAGAGAGCATAGCCATGATAACCCTTATCGGAGGACTTTAGAAGGGAAAGTTACTTTAAAAGCTTGTTGAATACCCTCGGGAGTCTATGGCCGAGCTATTAGCAACTGCTGTAAAGGTCATGAACGCAGAAGAAGCAATGGCTGCGAAGTATGAGGATGAGAATGGAAGTAGTATTGGGAAGTTTCAAAGAAAAAAATATGGAAAAAAGAGGACTGCAGACGACAAGTTTGCACGCTACACTCCTCTAACTGTGAGTTGCGAACATATCCTCAATGAAATAAAGAATGATAGATCCCTGAGATGGCTGGAGAATCTTAAGTATCCTCCACATAAGAGAAATAAGAATCTATGGTGCGATTTCCGTCAGGATCATGTCCATCTAACTGACAAGTGCTTCGCCCTGAAGGAAGAGATTGAAAAGATGCTGAAGTCTGGAAATCTCAGAAAGTATATGGATGGTAGAGCTTCTAAGGGTGGAACAGATGACCCTAAAAAGAAAAAAAATATATAAATATCAGGAATATGTCCCTACCAGAAGAGCTGATGACTCAGATGATGATGACGATGACCCTGACCTCCCACCAAAAGATAACAATGCTCTAGTGAAGAGGGTTGATATAATATCTTTCAATGTGAACACTATCTGTGGGGGGGCTAGCAGGAGGAGGCTCAGAGGTAGCATATCATAAGGCTCATGTGGAAGAGGCTGAGGCAGTGATTAAAGCCGTGGTTGTGAACTTGACATCTACGGAGGTTAAGCACGAGAAGAGAAAGAAGGTAGATATGGACACCCACATGGTTGACTTCTCATGACTTGACTTAAAGGGCGTCTTAGCTCATTATGACGACCCTTTAGTCATCACCACAAGAGGTACATGGGTGTGAAGTTAAAAGGATCCTCATTAATGGGGGTAGTTCTGCAGACGTTATGTTTTGGACCTGTTTTAAGAGCCTGGGCCTCAGCAGAGTTAGGCTTGTCCCCTATCATCATCCCTTGATTGGCTTCAGCGGTGAGAAGGTTCATCCATTGGGTATGTATGAAATGGATGTGAGAATGGGAGATGAATGGCCTAAGAGGTTGACCAGAAAGATCAATTTCTTTATGATGGATAAAAACGTCTTCTCAGCTTACAACCTCATCATAGGATAAGTATCCCTCAAGGAATTTGTGGCCGTGCCTTCAACGGTCCACCACTTGCTAAAATTATCGACTCCTTATAGAGTAGGGGAAGTGCAAGGTGACCAAACATCAGCACGTAAATGCTACTTAAACTCTATGAAAGAGAGAGAGGCTCATAAGAGGGTAACAACCACGTACAGCATCGACACACTTGATCCTAGAGATGAAACAAAGCTTAAAAAGGGAGGAGGAGGTAGAATCCATCGTCCTTAATGAGGACGAGCCAAAAAAACCATCCAAATTGGCAAAGCCCTAAGACCTGAGATCAGGGATAAACTAGTAAAGCTGCTAAGGAAGAGGCAAAGTATCTTTGCATAGAGCTATGCAGATATGCCAGGTAATGATCCTGAGATTATGTGCCATAAACTTAATGTTGTAGAAGATGCCAAGCCCATCAAGCAAAAAAGAAGAGTATACTCAAAGGAAAATTATGATGTCATCAGAGACGAGGTGAGAAAGCTTGAAGAGGCCTAGTTCATCAGAGAGGTTATATACCTAGAGTGGTTGTCTAACGCTGTCATTATGCCTAAAGCTAATGGTAAATAGAGGATGTGTGTAGATTTCACTGATTTAAACAAGTCTTGCATAAAAGACAGTTTTCCCCTACCTCGTATATATCAGATGGTGGATGCCACAGCAGGACATGATTTCATGAGATTCATGGATGCATATTCAGGGTACAATCAGATCTTCATGGACTCAACAGACTCGAAGAAGATAGCCTTCATTACAGACAAGGGGACCTATTGCTATAAGGTCATTCCCTTTGTCCTTAAGAATGTAGGGGCTAATTACCAATGTATTATAAATAAGATGTTCGAGGATCAGATAGGTAAATCTATGGAAGTTTATGTGGATGACATGCTGATAAAGAGTCTGAAGGCCGACACTCATGTGACCGACCTTGAAAGAACTTTTGACACCATGGACAAATACATAATGAAGTTCAATCCGGCCAAATGTGTCTTCAGGGTAGGAGAAGGAAAGTTCTTAGGATTCATCGTCAACCATAGGGGAATAGAGGCTAACCTTGAGAAAATCAAGGCTTTGCTAGAAATGAAGACACCCACGACCATCAAAGACGTTCAGAGGCTAACCGGACGAGTTGCTGCATTTAACAGGTTTGTCTCAAGAGCCATAAATAAGTGTCTTCATTTTTTCAAAATTCTTATAAAGGCCTTTGAATGGAATAAGTAATATGACAAATCTTTCAAAGATCTCAAGTCCTACCTCGGATCCCCTCTACTCCTATCTGGGCCAATTCAGGGAGAAAAGTTATACGTATACTTAGCTGTCTCAGAATCAACCATCAGTGCTTCGATTGTAAGAGAAGAGGATGGAGTGCAGAGATCAGTGTACTTCAATAGTAAAGCTCTCCAAGGATTTGAGCAGAAGTACCCTTGTATTGAAAATTTAGCCTATGCTTTGATACATGCTCCTAGGAAAATGAAGCCATGCTTTCAAGCCCACTCTATGGTCGTCCTCACTGATTTCCCACTCAAGCAGGTCCTTCATAAGCCTGACAAGTCAGGAAGGTTAATGAACTGGGCAATTGATTTGGGGGAATATGATATTGTTTATCAAACTAGGTTTGCCATCAAGGGACAGGCACTCGTAGACTTTATAGATGAGTCTACCTGGGAAGAGGCCGATGTTGGGGAGAGTCACGGGGCTGCAGATGAACTAGATAGAAACGTCTTTTGAGATTCAGATGAGGTTGATCCAAGTAGAGCTAGACACAGAATTGTAGAGAATGAGGAAGAGAAGTACCTCTTTAAGTAAGAGACCCTATCAGAGGGAAACTTCTCTTCAAATGCAACCATTTGGAACCTCTTCGTTGATGGGTCGTCTTGTGAAAGTGGAAGTGTTGTAGGTATGATAGTGTCAGCACCAGATGGTACCGATATTGAATATACGTTGAGGTTCAACTTCAAAGCTTCCAATAATAAGTCAGAGTGTGAGGCATTGATAGAAGGTCTTTATTTGGCAAAGGCCCTTAGTGTCGGCCAACTCCTAGTCCATAGTGACTCAAGGTTGGTTGTCAACTAAATCCTGGGGGTGTATGAGGCCAAAGATGAATGGATGGCAAAATACTTAAAGAGGGTGAGAACTATGCTATAAATCTTTAAGGAAGTAAAGATGAAGAGAATACCTTGGCTAGACAACAGCCGGGTTGATGGACTCATGAGGTTAGCCTCAGCAACAAGAAGAGACATAAGGAAAATAGTACCAGTTGAGATTCTGGTCAAGATGACCATCGAAGAGGAAGAGGTTATTAGACCTTACCTAAATTTGAGTATGGGAGCCTCATGGATGGACCCTTTCATTAGATACATCAGAGAGGGAGAGCTGCCAGAGTCGAAGTTAGAAAAGAGGAAGCTGAGGTTTAGAGCTACTAAATTCTCAATTATAGGAGATGTCTTGTATAAAAAGGGATTCATACTCCCTCTCCTCAGATGTGTCCACACCTCAGAGGTTCCACGCATCTTGCATGATGTGCATGAGGTCTCTTATTCCAGTCACGTAGGAGGAAGACCATTGGCTAAGAGGATAATCACCTAGGGGTACTGGTGGCCGACCTTGGCCAAAGATGCAGCCGCATATGTAAAGAAGTGTGACAAGTGCCAAAGATTCTCCACTATCCCTCATCAGCCACACCAACCTCTTATTTCTATCAACTCCCCTTGGTCATTTGTAGTATGGGGCATTGACTTGGTAGGACCCTTGCCAAGAGCTATAAATAACTATTAGTTCTTAATAGTTGCAATTGATTATTTCTCCTAATGGGTTAAAGCCGAACCAATGATCACCATTACTAAACAGAAGACCTTCCAATTCATCTAGAAGAACATCATATGCAGGTATGATCTTCCAAACTCTATCATCTCAGACAATGGAACCCAATTCAAGAACATATCCTTGGAAAAATACTGTGAAAGAGTGGGGATCAAGTAGTTCTTTAATTCTCCTGGCCGACCCCTGGCAAATGGTCAGGCTGAGGTCACAAATTGAACAATCCTTGATGGGATAAAAAAAAGATTGGAAGAGGACAAAGGAAGATGGATAGAGGACGTATATGCAATGCTTTGGGCCTACAGGACGATGACAATGACACCAACGGGAGAAACTCCATTTATGTTAGCCCATGGCTCAGAGGTTGTCATCCCAACAGAGATAGGACTTCCTACTCATAGAGTTAAGATATATGACCCTCAGAGGAATGGGGAAGAGAGAAGACTAGATCTTAATTTGATCGAGAAAAGAAGAGAGGATGCAGAGATAAGACAGGCAGCATACCAGCAGAGAACTGTGAAATTCTACAATCAAAGGGTGAAATCAAGTCCTAAAGCTGTAGGAGACCTAGTCCTAAAGAAGACGTGGCAAAAGGCAAATAAACTCCATCCAAATTGGCATGGTCTTTATAGGGTAGTTGATGAGGTTATGCCCGGTACCTACCAGTTAGAAAATCTTGAAGGAGAACCTTTCTCCAATCCTTGGAATGCCGATCACTTGAAGAAATATTACTTATGATGTTACAGTCCTTTCTTTTTGTAATGCATGTACCAGTTGTCAATGAAAATATTATTGTGCTAACACTATTATATTGTGCTTGAACATCATTATTTAGTGAAAATTTATGAGGTGAAACATCATATTATGATGACCTCAGACCTTAAACATCATTAGTTTGGTGAAAATTCAAGAGGAAAACATCATAATATGGTGACCTCAGACCTTAAACATCATTATTTGGTGAAAATTTATGAGGTGAAATATCATAATATGGTGACCTCAGACCTTAAACATCATTAGTTTGGTGAACATTTATGAGGGTAAACATCATAATATGGTGACCTCAGACCTTAAACATCATTATTTAGTGAAAATTTATGAGGTGAAACATCATAATATGGTGACCTCAGACCTTAAACATCATTAGTTTGGTGAAAATTTATGAGGGTAAACATCATAATATGGCGACCTCAGACCTTAAACATCATTATTTGGTAAAAATTTATGAGGTGAAACATCATAATATGGTGACCTTAGAACTTAAACATCATTATTTTGGTGAAAATTTATGAGGGTAAACATCATAATACGGTGACCTCGGACCTTAAACATCATTAGTTTGGTGAAAATTTAAGAGGTAAGACATTCCAAGCAAAACATCGTATGAAGCAATATAATCTGAAGAAGATTGGGATAATGATTATCATTAAAAAGATTCAGAGTTACAAATCAGGAGTATCAAAAGGCCATCAGAGTTCGTAAAAATAAGAGGTACAAATAGAAGGGAAATCAAACTTACAACTTCGATAATCTTCATAAGAAAAGAGCCTATATCTCTATAGCTTTTATCGCCTGGTCATGGCCGATGTTTTTCATTTCAACTCCATCATTATGATGAGCAGAGTCTTCAATTTCAGTGACTTTGAGAGGAGCAGTCTTAGATGGAACAGCATCAGCCTCCTCAACTTCCCACAAGGCCTGAGCGACCCGAGGGTCTCCAAAGTCGAGACCCACAAAGTCTGATGCAGTAAAGACACCAGACTCGCTCTCCTTCGTGGCCTCCCATTTGCCAATTGCTTTTATACCTCTTTTAACATATTCAAAACCAAAGCTGACAAGTTCATTAGAGACCTTGTAGTCTTCGATGGTCTTCTCAGAAGCATCTTCCAAAGCAGCCTTGACTGCAGCATCAACCTTAGACTGAAGGGCATCATCCTTGGCCTTTAGAGCTACATCATGGTCCTTCTTGACCTTAGATATGTCGTTGTCGCTCTGTTTAATAACTCCCTTCAACCTTTCAACACCTTCTCAGCATCCTGACCCTTCTCTATAAGGGGAATCTTCTTCAGAGTCCAATCAACAAAGCGATGGAAAGATAAGATACCCTGCAGAAGAAGGTCAGATGTAAGAATATATGAGTTATAATTTCTAAAAAGTCAAGGTTACTGTAATACCCCGTATTTTTATGGCTTTAATTATGAGATTAATTAAATAAAATGTTTTTAATTATGTGATTAATTAAATTAATTGGGGATAATTAATTGAGAATCAATCCGGATCTAAATACTAGCGAGACGAGAGTTGGTATTTGATTACGATAGTAATGTTGAATATTAATGAGTGAATATGGTAATATATGATTATTGAATTTATTAATATTATCGCGAGTTATAAATATGACAATTCGAAAATTAAGTGGGGACGCGAGTGTCAGTCGCGTCAGGAATCATTTTGAATGAATTTAAAAGTAAATTATATTTATATCATCCGTATGCTCAAATCGAGTGCACCAGCATGTTCGGAAGGGTCGAGATAATCAGAAAACACTAGTCGGGGTTTTAGTTTGGGTCCCGGGACAATTTTAAGCCAAACCGGCAACCCGGGAGGGTATTTTAGTCATTTTGAGTTTTAGGTAATATTGACCCACGAAATTTAGGCTTTATTTATCAGCCAATATTAGGGCCATTATCTGTCAGAACCATGTAGTGGGAACCGTGAGAAGAGAGGAGAAGGTCCAAGGGGTTTTCAAAGGCCATAACCACCACACACCACCACTATTGCCGTAATTGTGATCGGAAAAAGAAAGAGAACCAACCTTTATCGTCTTCAAAGGATCAAAATATTCATTCTCCGGCAAGTGATTTAACTTGTTATAATTAAGCAAATATATATTATCTATGTAGTTTAGAATTGGAGAGTAGACTTGGAAAATTGAGAATTTTATAAATTGGGAGAATTAAACATTGAATATGGGTAGGTTTTGCATGTAGATGAACTTCTGGTATGTAGATATAATGAAATCATAATCCATGTGTACAAATTCATGAATTAATGTTGAGAAATTTGATGTTCTTGGAGAAATTTTGAAGAACTAGGTTTAGGGGAATATTTATGACTTTTGTTCCAAGAAACTCTAAATTCAAGGTGGTTTAATGATTTTAAAATGTTAGGGATTGTGGAAACATGTTGGTGTAATGAGTAGTATACTTAGTTGGGAGTTTGGGACATTGTAATTGAAGATTTGGGGTGTAAATTTGGAGAACCCGTAACTGTTTAAAGAAATTTTGGGCAAATACCTGCTTGATCGATCGATAGATTCAAGAATGTCGATCGATTGACTCTTTTGATCGATCGACCTTTTGCCTTCGATCGATCGACCCCTCCAAATTTTTGAAAATTTTCCCCTTTAAAGTTTAATGTAAATCCCAAACCCATAATGATTCTTAGGGTGATTAATATAGTATTTTAGGACTTACTGAAGGTCAGTAGGGTCTTAGTTGATGCCCGAAAAAATGGTTTACCTTATGGAATTGAATGGTATTACTTACAAGGGTCTACCGAGTGAGGTATGGTTAAAAATCGTTCGAATTGAAACTATAATGGGAATGAATGATGGTGTAAGGATAAGAATAGTAATAAAGGGACTTTAAGTTACTCATATAACCTTAGAGACTAGTGGGAGACTTAATAACCTTATGATATAGGTTTAAGTATTCGGACTTATACGACGAGAGTTGTTGCGCTAAACGTATTACGTAAAATATTCGGGATGACACTATGAGGCTTAAGATATAGGCTGGTGGATACCTATATTAATGTGATGATTACCTAAGTTGTGTGATTACTTATTATCTAGATTATTCTATGTATGACATACCTACCATACTTACTATCACGGGAGGTTAATTTTCGAAAAAAGGATCATCTTATCTTTGTGTGCCTTCAGAGGGGATTTGGATTGGTACCTTAAGGATATAGGACTGTGAATGACTTATTTGTGAGTTGATAAGTCAGCTGACCATGGGAGCCTAGGTATGTACGTAACCCATGGGTATGTGAACTATGTTCGCCTCCAATATGTGTGATCTTGTTTATTGAACAGGTTCCTGAGTGATTCGGAAAGTGTAGTCCTTATGTACCTGATGTACTGGGATTCGATAGCAGAGTATGCGTGCATCGCAGCTTACCCTATGGGTGACATATATGTATATATGTATTGAGAGTGATTTATATACATACTTGTGACTGGTTCACTATTGCTTAGTAGATGTGAATAACTAAGATATTTGAATGGGCTACGAATATGGGAATTTAAATAACACTTATGATAAGTAATTTAATGATTGTGAATGTGAGATATAAATATAAATTGTTTGTGTAATACGAGTAGACACCTTATATTAGAATGTGATAGAAGGGGTTAGTGCGAACTAGTTAGATAGTGGCATAACTAGGATGGTTTAAGGGTATACATTAAGCGTGCACATTAATTGAGAGGTGAGAAACTCAAGTGAGAGTACGCAGCTAACATGTATATAATATTTATTGTTTAATGAAATTAAACACTTACTATATTTTTTAAACTATTTTCACCTCGGGCTCTGACCCGTTTGCTTCCAAATCTATTTTTGTAAAAACCTTTTAGGTGCCCACCCACAGGGACGCCAAGCATAGGAGTTCCATTACATTGACGTGTTGTAGTTGCTGTGGAAGTTATAATCCCGGTATTAGATGCCTCGACATTCTGCACTTGATTCTATTCAGGGTTACTCATCAGTTAGGGCATGTTGCCCATTTCCATTTAGAGCTAGCATTCTCAGACTTTCAGTTTATTTTAGATATTGGTTTATTTATTCAGACTCTTGTATCGGGATTTATTTTACTCTGGTATTATTATTGGAGTGTTTACTCTAGACTCATTTTATTTCATTTTGTTGGTTATTCATATGAGATCATTTATGCAATTGTTGACTGATGATTTAATTACTTGGTTAATTATTAACTTAATTATTAAAATTTGACATCTCTCTTTTTAAATATTAGGTGGTTAGTAAGTAACTAAAATTTTCAACAGTGATGCTAAGACTGAACCAACTTGATATTCTATATTAGTTTAATAAAGGAGTAGCTACCCGGTATTTAATTAGTCGGGGTGTCACAGGTGGTATCAGAGCATCAGGTTCTAGTGTCCTTTAGGATCTGTGCAGCTTATTATGCTTCCAGCGTAGCTTTCTTTGATATAGAGCCCTATATTTAGGATTGTTGATTTCTTTGGTGAGATTTTATTCTCCTGTTATAATCCATATAATAGTGAATCTTATTGGCATTCGAGTGTGTTCGCGTATCGAACAATGCATTATGTCAGGCAAGGGAAGTTGGGCGGACAGCAAGAGGCAAAGCTCAGTTGAGGTTATAGGGTATATTCAAGAATAATGATCGTAGTTGAGGTCACCCCTATTATGGCACGGAAGGCCAGGACGGTAAAGATGGATAAGGCACAACATATGACTTTCAGGTACCACTATAGTAGAAAGTGGGGTCAAATTAGACTCACCCAACAAGGTTGGATTGGGAGGGAGTCAGACGAAACATTGAAGAGAACCAGCAGTGGAAATTCTAGAAATGCGGAAATGGCATGTGTTAGCCAACGAAGGTAAAATATCCAAAGGCTTGGGCATATGTTGGAGTATGGCTAATCGGGAGTAAAAATTTAGGGTACAAAATTTTCTTGGCTCGTAAGAGTAGAGTCACAATGGTGAGAGGAAACCACCACACTTAGAAGTGGAATGTTTTGTCAAGAGAAGGCGCATAGGTAGGGTTTGACCATAAGTTCCTTCATCAGATATTCAGGATAAGATGCGAACGCTGTCCTGAACTCATACAAGAGGGTCGAGCATAGGTCACTTTGTGAAAAGAAATTTAATTAATTAGCGAACCTTGCACTGGATGAAGTAGGTGCAATGGAGAAGATGACATTAAAGGGGAAATTAACTTATAACAAGAATTACTAGCACTTTCGGGGAATTCTGCTTGGGCGATCAATGCAGATGACAGCAATGTCGCGTTTCATCAATATGGATGGTAAAACTTCATTGTGAGGGAAGCTTCAAGAATCGAAAAATTTAGTCAGAGAGTAAGACTGGGGGAAACGGTATTGGTGAAGCAACCCAAGGGGGAGACCCATCAGGGGACCCATTAAAATGATTCGGATAGCAAAAAATTTATCAAGCGATGGTGATTTCAGTAAGAGTTGTTGAAGCCAGTAGCGTGTTCCTTAGGTCCATCAAAATTAAGGTAACAACGGAGGTAGCCATCAGAGTTGAGACTACCAAAGTCTGAGAGAAGGATAACCCTAACATGGTCAGTGTGATCAGTGATAAGTGGAGTATGTGCAGAGGTATTTTTTGGGGAGTGAAACCCATGCGTTAAAATTTTTTCGAAGCAAGTATAGGGATAAGGGTATGGTGCCTATCAAGGGAAATAGTTATTGAAATTTTCAGTTTGGTGCGGACAGGTGTGTTAAGTTCAGGAACCATTTGAGCAGCCAGGGTGATTGACAAGGTAGAAGTATGAGTTATATCCTCAGATGATGATGCGTGTTGTATGTGACAGGAACGAGTTACTACATTTTTTATTATGGCTATATTTTCATGAGAGACGAGTTTAGTGCGTATCTCGACAACGTTATTATTTATGTGAATATTTTCACTGGTATAGTGGTGTTACCTTTAGTGTTATCTGCGGAGGATGAATGTGTGTATCGATTGTGGTATATACTTTATTGAAATTACTCATTTTAGTGTTGTGTTATAAGAGTATGATATTATCTTAATTATGGTTTTATAATAATGATTAAACCGATAGTGTACGGATATTGCAAGTCTATCGGGGTTACTACCTTAGTGTATAATGTTTTGTTCTGGCGAGACCCCATCTACGAGAGGGCCAGGCTCGCGTTTATATATTTATATATATGTAAATATATATTATTGAGACTTCGAAAGGTATAATGGTCTCGGATATTTGATCCCGGTATGTGTAGGGACTTTATTGATATGATTCAGAGTGTATTTGGTATACTGTTTAGCAGAAAGATTTAGCTGGTTATTATAATTAACGCTTAGGATGTGGTAATAGGAAGAGTGCATTGTTATATCACCCATTACAGACGTGGAAGTTAATACTCACAGTTGTATGTCTAGGGACGGGATTTTGACAACCCCGATTATATTTGCATGATGTTTATAGAATGTGATTACCATCAATGTTAAGAGACAGTATCTTTCGGAAGAAGTTCCTTGTTTAAGTGTAATTGCGGAAGGAGATGTAACTTTGTTGTCAAGAGACGGGAATATAGGGGTACATGTTATGGACTGAGGGACTAATGAATTTTGATGACCGACAATGCTAGATAGTAGTGTATCAGGGGGTTCCTTATTTGGATTTCGCTTTGCGAGACATCCCGTGCATGAAACTTAGGGTAAGGTTGGTAGTAGGGAGATGTTTGTCCATTCATCCATGAGTCCAGTACCTTGGCCGTTATGGAAGTATGTAGTTATAACTAAAAGCTAAAAGGTAAATTACGATATAAGGCCAGTAGAGCCAGTTGTGTGGTGAGGAAGTACTAAAAAGTTTATTTTATTACGGCGGGTTGAAGGATGGAATGATGTTAAGGAGGATTTAGGATTTTAAATTCTGGGGTAATATAGAATGCCCAAGGGGTATAGCCACATTACGAATACAAGGGAAATAAATAATTAAGCGTACGTATGAAGCGTATCTGACTTTTAGACCCGTATGCACGGTTTATAGGGTGCATGGACACCTTGGTTTACTGGTGTCTGGATCACCGAAAGAAGAGACATGGAAATAGATGGGTGAAATTTATGCTTGTGAGACCGATATTACAAAATAGTAGTGGTAGAATGGATTAAACGTCGTAAGAGAAGGACAATAATTAGTATACTCATGTGCAATCAGAGTAACACATCCAAACTTGGTGGAAAGGCAGTGGGAAGCCATTTAAAAATGAGGTATCCCTTGAGAAGATAAATATTTAACTATTATGGACAATTTAGAGTGGAGTTCCACCCAATCGAATATTGAGGGTGACTTACGTGTAAATAGAGTGACGATGTCAATAAGGTATAAAGAGTCCAGAAGTGCTCATCGTGGTGAAAACTTTTGGTATGTGCCGAGGGATGAAGAGGGTTATTAAGTTTCACTTAACGGGAAGAATTATAAGTGAAAGTCGGTGTTGAAAGGGGTATAGTAAGTAGTATATCAGTTGGAGTAAGATAATCATCCATAAAATTTTGTATCAAGCTGACGATTCCAGTGATGGAAGAGTCAAGTTGGTAAATTTCTTTGATGGATTGCCAACCTAAAGATAAGTAATGAGTTCCTTCGAATGTGTGGAACAAGTTGTCCAAAAGGAAAGTAATTGTTATATCCTTGAATGATTTACACTATTAGATAGTGATTCGTTTTGAGCAGATTGTATCACCTATAGCTCGAGTAGTAGGCGCAAAGGGATTGACGACTGGTGAAGTTGTATGAAAGTAATTTTGGACTCATTACGATCATTTCATTTCCACAACGGGTATAGCTAGTAAGTGAAGTATAAAATGGTAATGGGAAGAGGATATTACCTAATAGTAGAGCTGTGTGAAAGCACCCATACCTATTTATAATGTACAAGGTGCTTACTGAGGTTTTGTGTGGATAAAACTTACCATTCTTCCTCTGGATGTTTAGAGGTGAGCGGATTATCAGAGTTTTGGATTAGTCAGAAGTTAGAGTCCGATGACTAGAATGGGATAACCACAAACCGTCTTAGGTGTTTTTTCCCTTTTGTAAAAGTTATACCGCTGGGAATGGATATTCGAATAATGGACAAGAGTAGTCAGATGTCCTATGGTTTCTCCCAGGATGGGAGTTTTGCGTTTAAATAAACACAAGAATTGATACGAAGGAGGTACGATCTCCCAATAATATTGAGATAATGCGGCCAATGATGTATATGCTATTCTTAATCGAATGTTGTTTAGTAAGAACACAAGATGAGGTGAATTTATTAAGGTGTGACCCTATAACTGATAAAGTGGCAAGAGTGTTCAACAAGCTTGTTGTATAGGGGGGCTGTAGTGATTGAGCCTTACTTTGAATTTTGTTTTGAGTACTGGAGGATACCTAATTTTCTAGGTATGCCTTACTTTTTTGAATTTCGGGATGAAATTCCGTTATTAGGGGGGGAGTATGTAATACCCCGTACTTTTATGGCTTTAATTATGAGATTAATTAAATAACATTGCTTTTAATTATGGTATTTATAAAATTAATTTGGGATAATTAATTGGGAATTAACCCGAATCTAAATACTAGCGAGACGAGAGTTGGTATTTGATTATAATTATAATGTTGAATATTACTGAGTGAATATGGTAATATATGATTATTGAATTTATTAATATTGTCGCGAGTTATAAATACGACAATTCGAAATTTAACTGGGGATGCGTGTGTCAGTCGCGTCAGGAATCAATTTCAATGAATTTAAAAGTAAATTATATTTGTATAATTTGTATGCTCATTTCGAGTGCGCCAGCATGTCCGAAAGGGTCGAGATAATCAGAAAACACTAGTCGGGGGTTTAGTTTGGGTCTCGAGGCATTTTTAGGCCAAACCGGCAATCCGAGAGGGTATTTTAGTCATTTTGATTTTTAGGTAATATTGACCCACGAAATTTAGGCTTTATTTATCAGCCAACATTAGGGCCATTATCTGTCAAAAACAAGTAGTGGGCAATGTGAGAAGAGAGGAGAAGGTCCAAGGGGTTTTCCAAGGCCATAACCACCACACACCACCACTATTGCCGGAATTGTAGTCGGAAAGAGAAAGAGAACCAACCTTTATCGTCTTCAAAGGATCAGAATCTTCATTCTCAGGCAAGTGATTTAACTTGTTATAATTAAGCAAATATATATTATCCATGTATTTTATAATTGGAGAGTAGACTTGGAAAATTGAGAATTTTATAAATTGTTAGAATTAAACATTGAATATGGGTAGGTTTTGCATGTAGATGAACTTCTGGTATGTAGAGACAATGAAATCATAATCCATGTGTACAAATTCACGAATTAATGTTGAGAAATTTGATGTTCTTGGAGAAATTTTGAAGAACTAGGTTTAGGGGAATATTTATGACTTTTGATCCAAGAAACTCTAAATTCAAGGTGGTTTAATGATTATAAAACATTAGGGAATGTGGAAACATGTTGGTGTAATGAGTAATATACTTAGTTGGGAGTTTGGGACGTTTTAATGGAAGATTTGGGGTGTAAATTTGGAGAACCTGTAATCGTTTAAAGAATTTATGGGCAAACACCTGCTTGATCGATTGATCGACTCTTTCGATCGATCGGTCCTTTGCCTTTGATCGATCGACCCCTCCTAATTTTTGAACGTTTTCCCCTTTAAAGTTTAATATAAATCCCAAGCCTATAATGATTCTTAGGGTGATTAATATAGTATTGTGGGACTTAGTGAAGGTCAGTAGGGTCTTAGTTGATGCCCAGAAAAATGGTTTACCTTATGGAATTGAATGCTATTACTTATGAGGGTCTACCGAGTGAGGTACGATTAGAAATCATTCGAATTGAAACTATAATGGGAATGGATGATGATGTAAGGATAAGAACAGTAACGGAGGTACTTTAAGTTAATGAGATAATCTTAGAGACTAGTGGGAGACTTAATAACCTTATGAGGTAGGCTTAAGTATTCGGACTTATACGACGAGAGTTATTGCGCTAAATATATTACGTAAAATATTCGGGATGGCACTATGATACGTATGAGACTTAAGATATAGGGATTGTGGATACCTATATTAATGTGATGATTACCTAAGTTGTGTGACTACTTAGTATCTGGATTATTGTGTGTGACATATCTACCATACTTGCTGTCACGGGAGGTTAATTTTCTGAAAAGGACCATCTTATCTTTGTGTGCCTTCGAGGGGGGGGGGGGGAGGGTTGGATTGGTACCTTAAGGACATAGGATTGTGAATGACTTATTTATAAGTTGATAAGTCAGCTGACCATGGGAGTGTAGGTATGTACGTGACCCATGGGTATGTGAACTATGTTTGCCTCCAATATGTGTGATCTTATTTATTGAAACGGTTCCTGAGTGATTCAAAACGCATAGTCCTTATGTACGTGATGTGCCGGGATTCAATAGCAGAGTATGCGTGCACCGCAGATTAGACTATGGGTGCCATATATGTATATATGTATTGAGAGTGATTTATATACATACTTGTGACTGGTTCACTATTACTTAGTAGATGTGAATAACTAAGATATTTGAATGGGCTACGAATATGAGAATTTAAATAACACTTGTGATAAGTAATTTAATGAATGTTAATGTGAGATATAAATATAACTTGCTTGTGTAATACGAGTAGACACCTTATATTAGAATATGATAGCAGGGGTTAGTACGAACTAGTTAGATAGTGGCATAACTAGGATGGGTTGAGGGTATACGTTAAGCATGCACATTAGTTAAGAGGTGAGAAACTCATGTGAGAGTACGCAACTAACATGTATATAATATTTACTATTTAATGCAATTAAACACTTGCTATATTTTTAAACTGTTTTCACCCGTGGATCTGACCCGTTTGCTTCCAAATCTATTTTTGTAAAAACCTTTTAGGTGCCCAGCCATAGGGACGCCAAGCATAGGAGTTCCATTACATTGACGTGTTATAGTTGCTGTGAAAGTTACAGGATTTCGATATTAGACTCCTCCACATTCTGCACTTGATTCTATTCAGGGTTACTCATCAGCTAGGGCATGTTGCCCATTTCCATTTAGAGATAGCATTCTCAGACTTTCAATTTATTTTAGATGTTGGTGACTCTTATTTTATTTCATTGGTTATATATATGAGATCGTTTATGCGATTGTTGACTAATGATTTAATTACTTGGTTAATTATTAACTTAATTAGTAAAATTTGACATCTTTTTTTTAAATATTAGGTGGCTAGTAAGTAACTAAATATTTTCGACAGTGATGTTAAGACTGAACCAACTTGATATTCTGTATTAGTTTAATAAAGGAGTAGCTACCCGGTATTTAATTAGTCGGGGTGTCACGGTTACACTTATGAAGAGCAAATGAGCAAAAACTAGTACCTGAATTGACTCTTGGAGAGCAAACTCGGCCAACAACGGGACGTCCAATGTGCGTAAGAAACGTTTGTCCTCTTCAGTCATTATTGTGCCAATAGCATCAACAGCCTTCAGACTATGTCCGATCAAGCTATCACTGATTTTCAGCTGAGCAAGACGAGAAACTAAGGCATCGTCTGTAGAGATAGGAATGGCACGATCCCTAGCCTGTGTCTAGCCTGGCTTCGTATGCTCCGGGTCAGCTGTGGTCTTCCTCTTTTTATTATCCTTGGCCTTGGAGGTGACTATGTTCTTCTTGGTGGTAGGTGGGGGTACATTTTTTCCACCCCTTTAATTTATTAGCTTCACAAGACCAGGAGGAGACATTTCCCAAAGGTCGTCTGATATGCCTGGGCGCTCTACAAAAGACAAGTCTCTGAGTTAGTCAGACAGAGATATAAAACATAAGAGGTATATCTTATGTAAGAAAAATAAAGACTTATGAAGCTCTTCCAAGGGACCACCCCATAAACCTGTCTGAGATAGGTAGTAGGGGGTCATCAGATGTTCATATTTAACAAGCTGACCCTTCTCGCCCTGACTGTGAAGGTCTTCAACATTTTTATAATTATCTTGACAAAGTTGAGGGTCGGCTTTGGCAGCAAGGGAGACCTTCCCCCATCTCATAGGGGTCCTTGGAACCGACGTTCTAGAGGCCTCATTTAAACCAAATTACCATGCCCTAGAAACAAAGAAATATCGAGGTTTCCAGTTATGATTCGAAGTTTGGGTAACCAAGAGCATTTTCTTCTCTGATTTCCTGGCTAAGAGTGGTAATATCTAGGGTGGTTTTTGGCAGAGGAGGGAACATAATAACCAGTGAAAACTCTAACTGGAAGGTCTGAGTGGTGGACAACCCTTTAAATAATGATGGCCCCAATCATAACTCTCCAGGCATTAGGGGATAGTTGAGAAGGGGCAAGATTTATATGGGAGAGTATAGCTCTGATAGATGGGTATATAGGAAGACGAAATCCCAACTTGAACATCTGCTCATAGATACAGATCTCTCCATCTCGACCATCAAAGGCCCTCTCATCCCTTAGAGGTTTCCTAAGGATGATGGAAGAATTATGGAATAGAGGTGACTAAAAGTTAGAAAGTCATACTCGCTGATAGTGTTTTCATACTCGGCTACCACAGATGTATCAAGATTACTCTCCTCACCATTATCACCATCGCCAGCAACATTGGCTCGGGCAGGTATTGGAGCACCACCAAGAAACCTCTGAGTAAATTTGACCCCAGTGGAAGCCAACAAAGGAATAGCGTCAATAGGAGGGGGAACTGCCACACTTGGCCCTAAGATTTCAACATCAGAAGACCTATGCGAAGTGCTAGCACCTTCGTGAGACGAGGCAAGGCTTGAAACCTCTACTTCCTCAGGAACCTCACCCTGTATAGGACAATAGTCCATAGCCTCTTGAAAAGACTCTACAGATTATCCTACTTTAGAGGTTGACATGGGTTCTGAGGAAGATGACTCAGACTCAGACATTGGGGTTGGACCCTCAGGAACCTCTGCAAGCTCAGTAGGATCGGTTGGCTCAGGGTATATAACCTTCAGGGGTGGAGGAAAGATAGGTCTGAGGGGAAAGGCCTCAGCCCTACGAGCTTCCTCTTGGGCTATATCTATTTGCCTAATTTTCTCAAAGGTCTTCTCATGAAGAGAGGGTAACTCTTTTATAAGTTGGTACAAGGGTCTGGACATAAGTGAGATGACAGTACACTTAAAGGAAGTACCCAAGCCACAAACATGTACACGACTTAAAAGAACCCAAACTAAAGATCAAAAAGGGGAAGTTGAAACATTTGATCGATGAACACCAAGAACACTCAAGGGCAGGTCACCGGAGAAGGTGACCAAAAGGCTATGGGTAAACCTAAAAAGGGTTGTTTGTGGCTGAAACAACCTCGGAGCTGCCCGGAACAGTCCGAAAATGACCTAACCACTACGATCCTAGCCCTACAAACAATGACACTGGTGGAAACCCTCGCTGGAAAATAAAGAACTCATCGAAAAATTAAAGATTTAAAAATTACAACCAAAAATAGAAAATGATAGGTTAAGAAGCAATACCTGAGAGTACGATTGAAGAAGGAAAAGACTAGAAGCAGGAGACTCTGAAACACAACGAACTATGGAAGGTTTTAAGAGATTTTCAATGGAAAAAAAGCTTAGGCGGGAGAAAGAAAAAGAGAATGAGGAAATAGAAGGTGTTTTTAAACCTACTCAATGATGGGGTGAGATTCCCAATGCCCCCATCATTTCTCTAGGGAACCCAAAAGAAAAGTTAGAATCATCGCACCTTAGGGAATATGTTTATCACTTAAATAAGTGACATGTGTCAAGAAAACATTGGCACCCAAAGAGACTCAGCCTCGGCCTAACACACATACTCCTCCATCGTCTATTCACATAGAAGATTAAGGGCTAGGGGGTGAGAAACCCAAAGTGCACCCTCTTACTCATAATGACTAACCTCTTCCAGTCTCACAGCCGAGTTGACAAGAAGCTTATGATAACCATCAGCAAGGTCATCTTTTATAAAGTCGACCCCTCATATACCAACCTCAGCTGGCTATCAGTCGAGGTCGGTAGAGTCTCGTGGGCTCAAGTAACTGCCAACATCATCATTTGCCTCAGTCGACGTTACAGATACCTCATACCTAACCTCGTTCAGCCCTCCTGGCTGAGGTCATCATGGATATTAACAATACAAAGAAACACTGTCGGACTTTATCAACCTCATGCTCGTCCAGGATGAGGTTACATCAGTCAAGGACACAGGGCCAAACATTTGCAAGCACATGTAATGTTTGAAACATGTGGACAAATTAGTTATAACCGAATCATTACCCTCATATGAGGGAATATTGAGGTCATCATTATCTACATAAGATCAGTCAGGTGTCATTACATGCTTGGGAGGTACATTACACCCCCCAAGCACTATATATTGAGGTCATCCTCTACCTTGTAAAGGGATCCATAATTGCAACCCTAGCTAAAACTCTGTTGGTTTACACAGTAGAAAAAGAAAGCCTGAGAGCTTGTACCTATGACCATTAGTGCCTTCATCTAGTGATATTACTCACACACTCAGTGGACGTAGGACAAATTGGCTAAACCACTTATATACCAGTGTTCATCCTATTATCCTCACCTCATTCTACTATATATTCACTCTTACCCTGCCATTGTTATTACTAGTTTGAGCTTGACAAAACCTTACCTGGTGGTGCTAATCACACCATGGAAAGTGCACTAAGACAACCAAGTCAATGGAAGAGGAATTGTAGGGGTGTGAACAAATTCTATAGGACAATCAATGCATACTATCATGATAATGTGCACGATGGAATATCGGATACTCCTAACGAATGTACTCAATCTCTTTCTTATGTGTAAAAAAGGTGAATTTAACTGAAATTGACTTAACCAAATCGCCAATTTAAAGTCTAACATGATTTTCATACCAATAACACCCAAAACTATTTAATGCTTTTTCAAGACGTTTTTCAGAAAAGTGCAAAACCATTTAAAAAAATTTCCAACCAATCTCCCTCATAGATATGAACGAACATATACAATTAACTAGGTTGGCCCAATTTTGCGGCTCTTTTAAATGACCTTGGCAAAATTTTACTAGTGCCATACTTTTTAAGGTCTTTTTAAACGGATGCATTTCTCATAAAGATTATTATTCTTTCGCAACCCTCTTCCCATTTTTCACTCATCAAAATTTTATTAAATACAGTTGATAAGCACCCAAAATTGTACAATTTATACCCCAAATAGACATACTTTAGTTGCTAATTCTCGGCAATACGGGTCTTATGTGCTTAAATGTTTATTTTGTAGGTCAAATTGTGCATTGCAGAGTTCAAACGATTAAATCAAGACAATTATGCAATAATGGTGCTAAATACCTTGTCCCTAAACCTACCTAAACCCTTACCCGAGCCTAAACCTACCCCGAATCCCGTGTGTGTCTAATTTTCCCCTTTTTAATATTTTTTAGATTTTTAGTTTGAGTCATTTTTTAGGATTTAATTTACATTTATTTAGTATTTTCTAGGTTTTATTTTCTATTTTTCTATTTTATTTTCATTAGTATAATTTTATTTTATTTTGATTTTTATTAGTTTTTAGTGTAATATTATTTTATTAGGATTAGTTTTTAGGAGTTTATTTTTAGTTTATTATATTTTATATTTTTAGGACTTAAATTTTCATTTAGATTTTAAATTTTATTTCTTTTATTTTATTTTAGTTTTTATATAAGCTTAGGATTTTATTTTTTTAGTTTTAATATTTTTATTTTTATTGTTGTTTTTAGTTTGTTTTATTTTTAGTTAGATTTGATTTTGTTTAGTAGTTTTATTTTTTTTAGTTATGTTATTTTTAGGGTCACAACTTAAACACACACATTAAACCTACTCACCCACACTCTTCTAGCCTACACCCTCATCCAAACTAACACATCCTAACCCATCTTCAACCTCCATCACCCCACTCCCTCTCTCCTCCCTCACCCACCATTAACACCTTACTACCATAACCCCCATTATCAATTTAATTCAAAACCATACCCTCCTTAACCCACCCACATCCCATAACCCGAATCTCGCCGAAAAATAAGGCGGCGCAGGAACCCCATACCCCCTACCGCCGGCAGCGTTCCCTTCTCTCTCTCTTCGCTTGCTCACCAAAACCCAGTTGTCCACCCGACCCGGACAACCCGATCTCACCCCTCTCTCTTATCCATCTCCGGCCTGACCACTGGCGTTTATCACCCCAACTGGCGACGACCCTGTCCACCATCCCGCAGGAACCCAACCAATGACGACCCCCTTACTCCGGCCGCCCCACTCCGTCAGTACCAACCCGACCTTACCCCCTGCCACGGTCTACCCATTTCCGACCCGGATACCTCAACCCAAATTGTCTTAAACCTTAGTCATCCTTAAACTAAACCCACATGCTATACCCATTACCCATGAACCCATTTCCACCTTTGATCCTATTTTCCCATATAGCCATGATCTTCCATTTCCCAAATAAACCATAAGCCAAAACCAACAAAACCCACATGTGCCACTTAAACCCTCTTTTACCCTTTTTCCCATAATACCCCCAACTACCTATTTTACCCAACTTCCCATTAAACCCTCTAAAACAATATCAGATTTTATTCCCTCACCCACGTATCCCCACACCTCACCATTTCCATGCACACTAATGTCCATTACCCACAATACCCCTAACTCCATGCCTACTATTTAAATGAAGATGAAGAACCCATTTGAAGGATGTAATAAAGAGCTAGATAGATAGGAATTAATAGAGAGAGAAAAGTAAAGAGTTAGGTTAGAATAAATTAGGTAGAAATATTTGTAAATAGTTTTATTTTCATTTGTTTTAGATATTTGTGAGTGATAAATGTGTGAAATTCAATTGAGTTGATTATTATTGGATGCTCATATTGGATGGATTGTGCTTGATTTCAAGGAAATAAGAGTTCAATTTCACTTCAAGAGATTGGATTTGATTGTTCTCTTCTCTTCTCATTTATTTTATGCCTTTGATTATTAATTTATCAAATCTTATACCATGTTAGGCTAAATCCCCTTTCAAGGGGTGGGGGGGAGGGGACCCTTATTTGATGTTATTTTAGTTTAATTAGTTTGATTACTTGAAATTTCCCTTTGAATGTTAATTTTGATCCCTCACCCTTAAATTTACGCCTCGAGAGAGGGTAAATGATTTTCGAGAGAAAATCGAAATTCTAGTTATAATACCCATTTTAGATTCGAACTAGAGATAGGGGTTTCTTAAGTGGGGTATTATAACTTGAATTTCAACTCTAAATTTATTTTCTAAGATTTACATAAATTTCAATTGATCGATCCTAGCGGGTTATTAATTAAAAGGAGTGTAGATCTATTTTTCTAGAGTTTTGGGGTATTAAACTTAATTTTCTAAAATACTACTATTATAATTACACTTGGAACGAGAGTTGGTTTGTAATTTTGATATTAATTTGGGAGAATTCAAATAATTAAATTAATTAATTAGAATAACTAAATTTGTGGTGTAATCTTATTCCTTGATTGTTCTCACAATTATTTACCTCACTTTATCTCCTATTTTACTGTTAGACATTATTTTTCACTTTTAGTCACTTTCTAGTTAGTTGTTTTCATCTCACAATGTAGTTTAATGTTATTTCACCTCACCCAATTGTTTTAATATTTGAAAAGCTAAAAAAATTAGAAAAGTAAAATTCCAAAAAGAAAATAAAAAGTGAATTACAATTTTGTTCCCTTTGCTTTACAACCTTGAAAGTGGATTGATACCCTTACTTACCTCTACATTTGAATTGATATTATTTTGTAGGTATTTTAAGGTTTTGACTAACTTGACTTTTAACAACGACATACCCAAAAAGCAACGTGATCAACAGTCCTCACTAAAAACGAAATAACATGCACCTCTTCAATTGTCAAGTTTTATTGCATTTGATTCGTTGTATAGGTAGAATTGAGATGAAAACACTGACCAACATGGGATAAGACAAGCACAATAATCAACCAGATTCGTGCACTAGTTCAATAAAGGAGATAAGGAGCCAAACATGTAGAAAGATATCACTAAACACATCTCAATGGCACCAAAACACTGTAAAGTACATGATGAAATGAAGAAGCATATATAGTCACTACAAAATAGACACATGAAAGATGGAGATGATGAGGTGACTTTGGCCATCCTAAGTGTCTAACCATAAAAGGTGCAAACGAATTACAAAAATATTTTGACTTTTCATTTTTTCTTAAAAAAGCGAAAATATTTTTTAACTTTTCATATATTCCTAAATAACCAAAAATCTTTTTGTATTTTTTAAAGAATTAAGAATAATGCAATATACAAAATGATACAAATGAGACAGTCTAGTAATAGGAATCAGGTGACATGAACATGAAAAAAAACATCATACTCTAGACATGGAAATACCCCTCGGTCAATAGTGCAAATTCCTAAAGACTTCCTTAGACTCTCGAATCTAAGGACATGTAAAGGCTTCGTCATAATATCGGCTAACTGAAGGTCAGTAGACAAAAAACTCAAGGATGCGACCTTTTTCTCTACAAGCTCACAAATAAAGTTCTCACATATCCTAATGTTCTTTGTGCAAGAGTTATGGACAGGATTATGGGATATGTGTATCGCGCTCGTGTTATCACAGGAAATGGTCATGGTGTCCTGTGATATCCCATAATCTTCCAGCACCTACTTCATCCATAGAAGTTGTGTGCAATAACTCCCGACAACTATATACTCAGCCTCAACAGTGGATAAAGAGATGGAGTTTTGTTTCTTACTCAACCAAGAGACAAGAGCCGAACCAAAATAAAAACATGCACCATAAGTACTCCTAGATCCATCTACATCCCTCGCCCAATCATCATCTGAATAGGTAGACAAACGGTCATTAGTATCAAAGGAATATCAAGTGCCAAAGTAAAGATTTCCACTTACGTATTTGATAATATGTTTTAGAGCGAGTAAGTGTGACTCTTTGGGGGATGCCTGATATCGTGCGCAAACTCCAAAACTAAAGGCGATGTCGAGACGACTAGAAGTAAGTTACAGAAGATTGTCTATCATACTTTGATACAAGGTTTGCTCATTGTCTTGCCAGAATTGTCCTTACTAAGATTTTTCGATGTACTCAAGGGTGTACGTGCGGGCTTAGCGGAGTCCAAACTAAATTTCTTCACTAGGTCTCTAGCATACTTGGATTCGGAGATGAACATCCCATCCTCTAGCTGACGAACCTGGAGACCAAAGAAGAATGTAAGATAACCTACCATGCTCATCTCAAACTCACTCTTCATCTCCTCCTCAAAGTGATGAGCATACTGGGAGCATGTGGATCCAAAGACTATGTTGTCCACATAGACATGGGCAACCAAAATAGCACCGTCAACTCTCCTGACGAACAATGTCATATCAACTCCTCCTCTCTTAAAACCATGGGTTAAAAGATAGGAAGTAAGCCTCTATTACCAAGCACGGGGTGCTTGCTTCAAACCATACAAGGATTTCCTCAGATAGTATACGTGTTTAGGGTCTTCAAACTCTTTTGGTTGTTCCACATAAACCTCCTCCTATAGAATTAAATTCAGAAAGGCACTCTTGACATCCATTTCATATAACTTGAAGCGAAGATGACATGCGATGGCGAGTAGTAAATGGATGGACTCAAGCCTCGTAACAGGAGAAAATGTCTCATCAAAGTCAACACCCTCTATCTGTGTGTAGCCTTGAGCGACCAACCTAGACTTGTTATGGATAATAATACCATTTTCATCAATTTATTTCTTGAAGATCCATTTGGTACCAATCAAGTTAGTCTCACTAGGTCGGGGGACAAGTTCCTAGACATCATTCTTTTTAAATTGAAGTAACTCATCCTACATGGCAGATATCCAGTGTTCATCCTTGAGAGCTTCTTTGTGATTCTTGGGCTCGACTTTAGACGTGTAGCAGACATGGCTAAAAACTTTCTCTACCTGAGCACGAGTCTAGACCCTTAGGGTAGGATATCCCAAAATGGCAGTAGGGTCATGACTCTTGCGAACCCAAGCAGGTGTGTACCCTAAGATAGGATTAGGGTTCACCCTAGGTGTAGGAGGAAAAATGGGATCATCAAAATAATGTGTGTATCCTCATACAACTGGCTGGGATCAACTAACGCCGGAGGTTCATCATCTTGCACGGTGACATTAATTGACTCCATAACCCTAGAGTTGTTCAGGTTAAAAACTCGGTCTGCTCTACTGTTCGATGAATATCCTAATAAAATTCCCTCGTCACTTCGGGAGTCAAACTTTCCTAGTTGTTGTCTATCCCGTAGGATGTAGCATTTACTCCCAAAGACACAGAAATATGCAATGTTGGGCTTATTTCCTATCCACAATTCATAAGGCATTTGAAGTGTGTGTGGATGTAAGTAAATCCAATTCACCGTATGGCCTGCGGTAGACATCGCCTCTGCCCAAAATCTCCTAAAAACGTTACGACCAAGAAGCATAGATTTAGCCATTTCCTAAATCATTCAATTTTTTCTCTCAACAATCCCATTTTGCTGAGGTGTCTTCATGGCCGAAAATTCATGTTTGATCCCAAGGCTATCACAGTAAAAATCTACTTTTTGATCCTTGAATTTAGTATCATTATCACTATGCATTCTATTAATAGTGACATCGTGTTGGTTTAGCAGGAAATGACAATTGGTCGTCAAAAACTCAATAGCATCTGATTTCTCTCTCAGAAAACCTACGATAGAATATCTAGAGAAATCATCCACCATCACAATGATATACCTCTTACTACACAAACTCTCTATA
The DNA here is from genome assembly GCA_949130495.1 of Sambucus nigra. Lineage (NCBI taxonomy): Eukaryota > Viridiplantae > Streptophyta > Magnoliopsida > Dipsacales > Adoxaceae > Sambucus > Sambucus nigra. The sequence goes on from OX422208.1 coordinate 302,274,954, forward strand.
TGAGTATGACCCATAAGATCCATGTGAATTAACTCAAGTACTCTAGAGGTGGGAATGGAGTTCAACTTTCTATGGGGTTACGAATTTTCTTTCCCAACTGACAAGGTCCATAAATTATGGAAGTTGGTCTTCCAAGAAATGGTAAGCCACGTACTAATTCCTTTTTAACAAGACGATCTAAATCTCTAAAGTTCACGTGAACTAGATGTTGATGTGACACCCCGCCTAATTAAATACCGAGCGATCACTCCTTTATTAAATTAAATCAAGGTGAACAGTTGGTTCATTCTCAGCATCACTGTCGATAAAAATAAATTTTCCAATTTAACACCCTAATTAATTAAGCTAAGTGTCAAAACCATTTTCATACATACCTTCCAAATTTTATTTAAAGAAAAACATTTATTTTATTAACAACATCAATAAATAAGAATCACACCACAACAACCTGGAACATAATCAAATTTATTTAGAACATTCGTCAATCGAATGTCAACATGCGAAATATAAAGTAACACAACTACTGAATAAAATCCCATAGTAACAGTACTAGAAATAAATGAAATACAAATGTCCCAATAACAACAGAATAATAGAAATGGCGACACGTGCCCAATAAATGAGAATGCTAGAAGTGGAGTCAATAAAGGAAGCCGTCTATCCAAGTGACCTGCAACTCCCACCTAAGCTGCAGCGCGTTCCTGCCAAGAGATCCTAAGCAAGTCGCCCCTATGGCTGGGCACCTGTAATACATACATATATATACAAGAGAGAGAAAGAGAAAAAGAAACGGGTCAGAGCCCGAAAGTGTGTTTGATTTAAAATACGTTTAGCAAGTATTTAAATTGATACAGGCCAATGCAACAACATATTAGTGCGACACTCTCTTGAGAAAATCTCACCTCTCTTCTAATGTGCACACCTATCGTACTAACCTTCCCAACGGTTTGTCTTATCATTTATCGCACTAGTATTCCTAAATGAATTAACTTATCTTAGATTACTCGTAAGATTTACAATACGACGATTCCATTTTAAAAAGGATGTTCCAATTAAGGACCAAAGTTCTCCATTTTAACTTTATAAAAATAAATAAAATTTTCAGTGACATATTATACTTTCTCAAAACAAGTATCCATAATTTATAGTCCAGAATTATTTCTCACTTACTACGTTACAACAACAGTTTAAATTCCCCAATTCAGATATATATATTAAGCACTCGTATAATATATATATATATATATCCTAACAGCGCCAACATACAAACTATGGTGCAGGCATACTCTGCTATCCAATCCCCGTATCGCTCACACTAAGGGGTGTACAAGTTCGGAATTACTCTCGAACTGTAAAAACATAAATACACAAAACAAGATTGAGGCGAAGCATAGATTCCAAGTCTCTAAGAGGTCAGTACATACCCTCACATCTCTTAGGACCGTCTGAACTATCGGTCTGATAGCCTGTACCAAGGATATCTATCTTCTAGGGTACAAGTCAATATCCCCCATAAAGGTCCCATCGAGATAATACTGTCCCAGCGCGGTAACCTCAGGGATAGCAAGTAGCGCGGGTACGTTTTTCACACGTATATAATATATGCATACACAACCATATAACTATACCACTTATCATTATATCAATATAGGTTTCTCTCATCACCCATAATTACGACATTTATCTTTAATTTTCACATTATTAGTATTATGTACAAGGTTTCATCTCTAACCTTACCTCGAAGGGTTTTCTCACTTATTACGTAACGCTCGTGGGTACTATCCTCCAAGTAGGAAATTCAGTAGGTGCATTATCGCGTTTCAAAGTAACTCTCTTACGCGCTTCACCCTTTAATATATCAATTTACTAACCCTAAAGTAAATATCCCATAAATGCCATTCTCGTCGAATATTAATGATCCCAATATTTATTCATACGCCCTACTGGTCCTCCATGACTCCCAAATCATTATACTAAGAATGCCCAAGAATTATATCATGACAATTCGATTTTTAAATCATTTATAAAGGAAATAAGAGTCTGTCAAGAGGGGTCGATCGATCGAACCTTCGATCAATCGAAGCTCTAGGCTCGATCGATCGATCAAGCAGGTCTGCAAAATTTGCAGAATTGCAGTTACGGGTTCTACCAATTTTCTTCATCCAAAACCATGTTTTTCCATTCTAAACGTCCTAAAAATCCTACTACTAACATTATATCAATATACCAGATGTTTTCAACGTAAAGCATGTGTATATCTAACATTAAACATGGATAATTAACCCAAAATCTCATCTAATCATCAAGAACCCTAGAGTTTTTCTTAAACATGATTCTAATCTGTTTTTACCAGAATTTCCTTCTAATATAACATCAAAATTTCGTGGGTTATATTCCTCTACATGGCAAGGTTTCCATAATTTTCACATAATCAATCTACATGCATTTTCCTATCACAATTTTGGGTTTTCTTCTACATGATTCATCCTTAATCATTCCTAAACTAATATAAAGATTGCACCAACGAAAATAGGAAGTTAAACACTTTCCTGGGATTTTTGGTATTCTGATTCACGGCTGATTTTGGTATGGCTGCGTTCCTCGTCTCGCGATCTACGCGGTGGTGGTGGTGGTGGTGCAAACGGAACACTTTTGGGGCCTTGGATTGCCTTGGAGCTCTCTCCTCTCTTCTCTAATGGCCGTCACTTTCTTTCTGAATATTCTAACCCTAAAAGACTAGCCTAAATGGCTGATATAGGTTGCTGAATTTCGTGGGTTTAATTACCCAAAAAGGTGAAATGACTAAATTGCCCTCTCGGGGTACCAATTAGGCCTAAAAACGCCCCGAGACCCAAACTAAAACCCCGGGTACACTTTTCTGACTATCTCGAACCTTCCGGACGCGTTGGCGCACTCAAAACGACCATATGAACAACTTATAAAATATTCACTTTTTATTTAACAAAATTTGTCCCGACGTGACACGAGCACGTCCCGACTTAAATTTCCGAAATTGTCAATTAATTCACTCATGACATTCAATATAACCAATATCATATATATTACTTTGCTCATTAGTAATATTCAACATATTCCCCATAATTACTAACTCTCGTCACGTTAATAATTATAACATAATTAATTTCCGATTTTTTATTAAATAAATTACTCACATTAAATTCAATAAATCCCCCAAATTAATATAGCATAAAAATACGGTGTATTACATACTTCCCCCCTAATAACGGAATTTCGTCCCAAAATTCGGAAAATAAGGCATACCTGGTAAAAACAACGCTGGATATCTTTCGCGCATATCTGACTCGCGCTCCCAAGTGGATTCCTCCACATTATGATGCTCCCACTGGACCCGCACAAGTGGAACTATCTTCGACCTCAATCTCCTCTCACTATAGTCTAGGATAGCCACCGGTCTATCCTTGTAAGAGCTGTCAGGCTGTAAGTCGATCTCATCTATCGCAATGTGAGTATGGGCCATATTATCCCGAAGATATCGTCTCAACGACGAGATGTGGAATACATCGTGGATGCGATGTAAATGTTCTGGCAGTCCCAACCTGTATGCAAACGACCCAATCCTCTCTATGATGGGAAATGGTCCCACATTCCTCGGAGCCAACTTCCCCTTCTTCCCGAACCTCATCACTCCCTTCATAGGAGATACATGCAATAACACTTGGTCCCCCACAAAAAACTCCCGAAAGAACCGTTTCGCATCGGCGTAGCTCTTCTGCCTGTCCTGGGCTGCCCGAATACGACTCCTGATCATCTCGATCCTCGCAGAGGTCTCCTGAATTACCTCTGGTCCTAGCAACTTGTTATCCCCCACTTCGAGCCAACAAGTTGGAGAACGACAAGGCCTGCCATACAAAGCCTCAAATGGAGCCATGCTAATCATGAACTGATAAGAGTTATTATAATCAAACTCTACCAGTGGAAGGTGTGGCTCCCAACCTCCTCCAAAATCGAGAACACACATGCGTAGCATATCCTCTAACATCTGATTAGTACGCTCTGTCTGTCTGTGGATGGTAAGCTGAACTCAACCTCAACTCAGTACCCATAGCCTCCTGAAAGCTTTCCCAGAAACGTGACACAAAAATCTTGTCTCTATCTTACACAATATTCAGGGGCACCCCATGTAATCTGACAATCTCAGCAATGAACAACTGAGAATACTGACCCGTGGTATAATCTGTCCGCACCGGCAGAAAATGAGCCACCTTGGTCAAACGGTCTACAATCACCCAGATAGAATCGTGGCCCCGCTGTGAGGTAGGCAACCCTGTAATAAAATCCATGGAAATGCACTCCCACTTCCACGCGGGTACTTCCAATGGCTGAAGCAGCCCTGACGATTTCTAATGGTCCACCTTCACCAGCTGGCAGGTAGAACACTTGGACATGAATTCAGCAATGTCCTTCTTCATCCCACTCCACCAGTATTGCCTCCTTATATCCTGGTACATCTTATCGCCTCCCGGATGTACTTTAAATCGGGACCCATGAGAATGAGTCATCACAGCATGGCGTAATTCTGCTCCTTCTGGAACCACCAATCTCCCATTAAATCATAAACCCCCATCGGAACTAACAGAGTAGGACTCAGCACCCTCGGCTAGAAGTCGCACAATCAGCTCTTGGCAAAACGGGTCTGTGGTCTGTGCCTGTATTACCCTCGTAACAATCTCGGGTGTGACTGACATCACGGACATGAAAGAACGTGTCATTGCTTCCTGATGACCCAACTCCTTCCACTTTGCTTTCCAGACGTCGGCTACTTCGTTTACCGGTCTACGACTCAACGCATCAGTAACTACGTTGGCCTTTCCCGGATGATACTGTATATCGAACTGGTAGTCCTTCACAAACTCTAGCCATCTGCGCTGACGCATATTCAACTCTCGCTGAGTGAACAGGTACTGCAGTGATTTATGGTCTGTGAACAAACGGAACTTCTCCCCCAATAAATAGTGCCTCCATATTCTCAATGCAAAGACGACCGCATCTAACTCCAGGTCGTGGTTGGGGTAATTCTTATCATGCGGCTTAAGCTTGCGGGAGGCAAAAGCTATAACCTTCTCTTCCTGCTGAAGTACTCCCCCAAGTCCCCGTAAAGAGGCATCGGTGTAAACCAGGTACTCCACACCTGGCTTCGGTAACGCAAGGACTGGCGCTGAAGTAAGCTTGTCTTTCAGCTCGTCGAAAGCCAACTGATAAGCGTCATACCAAACATATGGTACTCCCATGCGAGTCAAATTCGTTAATGGACCCGCTATTTTGGAGAATCCCCGAATGAATCTCCTGTAGTAACCAGCTAATCCCAAGAAACTACGCACTTTCGTCGGTGTTGTGGGTTGTCCCCACTCCCTCACCACTGATACTTTACTTGGGTCAACTGCTATTCCCTGCTCAGAGACAACATACCCCAAGAACTGTACCTCTCGCAACCAGAATCCGCACTTCTCGTACTTGGCATATAACTGATGCTCTCGTAGAGTCTGAAGAACCTGTCTCAAGTGCTCGGCATGCTCCTCCTCGGAGTGTGAATATATCAAGATATCATCTATAAAGACGATGACAAACTGATCCAAGAACTCTCTGAATACTCGGTTCATCAAGTCCATGAAAACGGCTGGAGCATTTGTGAGTCCGAACGGCATCACCCTAAACTCATAGGACCCATATCTCGTCAAGAAGGCAGTCTTTGAAACATCCTACTCTCTAATACGTAACTGATGGTACCCCGACCTCAGATCTATCTTTGAAAAGAATGTTGCTCCCCTCAACTGGTTGAACAGATCATCGATTCGAGGCAACGGATACTTATTCCGTATCGTGACCTTGTTCAGCTCCCGGTAGTCCACACATAATCTCAATGAACCATCTCTCTTTTTCACAAACAAGACTGGAGCGCCCCAAGGTGAGGTACTCCTACGAATGAAGCCCTGACCTAACAGCTGCTCTATCTGATCTCGTAGCTCTCGCATCTCTGTCGGAGCCATACGGTACGGTGCGCATGCTATAGGTCTCGTATATGGCAATAAATTTATAACAAAGTCTATCTCTCGACTGGGGGGTAGGCCTGGTATCTCCTGGAACACATCGAAATACTCCCTGATAACTCGGATCGAATTTAAGGGAATCACAACCTCCTTAGAGGTATCCTCCTCTATGTAATACAAATGAGTGGTCGAACCTCCCTCTGGGCGAGGCATCGCCACTACAAACATCTCTTGCCCCGGAATGGCAAAAATAATGCTCCCACCGAAGCAATCAATCATGGACCTATAAGCTGCGAGCCAATCCATACCAATAATCACATCATGCTCGTGCATGTCCAAGACTAACATGTCCGTAGGTAATACCAAACTACCGATCTCTACCCCCACTCCCCGGCATATAAAGAAAATAAGTGACCCACTCCCCAGTGGTGAGTCCACACACGTCACTGTGCTCTCTGCTGTGGCTAACAACCCTAAGGTCTTCGCAAAATGCGTAGCTATAAATAATGTGTTTCCCCCGTATCAAACAAAACCCGACCCATAGTACCATGGATAGGAAACATACCCTCAATCGCGGGTGGTGCCTGTGGAGCTGCTGCCTGGTGGACATTATAGACGCGTCCATACTGTAATAGCCCCTGCTGCACTGGAGCTGCTGGAATGGCTGGTAGGGCTGGCACCTGGGCTGAAGCTGGGAGGGCAAGTGGAAATAGTGGCCTCTGCGGCTCATTACGGGCTCCATGCTGCTGTGGGGCCCTATCACCCTCAGGACAATCCTGACATCTGTGGCCATGTTTGTCGCACCCAAAACATCGGCTTCTGAAGTTTCCTCCCTTCTGTCCCTGCTGACCACGGCCCTGCTGGCCGTTACCTCCCCGCCACTGGCCCTGTTGGCCCTGCTGGCCCTACTGATTAGGCTGGCCCTGATGGCCCTATCTAAAACCCCCATATCCCTGCTTAGAATCACCCGAACGGAATCTCTTAGCAGGGTCCCCCTGATGGGAACTCTGCTCGTGCTGACGAGTCTGTCCATGAGATGGTGCCCCACTGGCACTATTACCCCCGGCCCTGCCCTGCTGGCTGGAATCTCCTGCTCTCTTGCTTCCCTAAAGATGGAATCGGTGATCCTGGCAATGTAGCAACGCGGCGTTGAGCACATCAGTGAAAGTACTCAGAGATAAATTCCCAATAAGGTGCTGACGGATCCTACAAGCTAACCCGTCGACAAACAGCATAACCTTCTTGCTCTCAGTAGGTGGCTCATCTGGCACAATGGTGAGAAGTCTCGTGAACTCCTCCTCATACTTAGCTACTGTAAGATTCTCCTGCTTCAGATTTAACAATTTTCGCCTCATCTCAGTCTGCACTGCGGGTGGAAAATACTTGCGGTTAAACCGCTCCCAGAACAACTGAATAGGGATCGTGTCCCTCTCCTCCAAAGTGGTAGTGGACTCCCACCACTGTAATGCGGCTCCCACCAGCTTAAAGGAAGCCAATAACTGCTTTTGCACGTCAGTGCACTCATACATACGGAGATGCCGCTGGATGTCTTTCTTCCATTGGCTAACTGTGATAATATCGAAGCTACCAGAAAACTTAGGGGGATGTGCTTTCTGAAAAGCATCCCGAACCCTCTCCCGTGCAGATGGAAGCTGTGCTGGTGTTGGTGCCACTGCCTGAATCTGGGGTGGAGCCTGCTGAACCACCGCTAGTGCGGCATTCACCGCCTGAGCAACAATGGCGGCTACCTCGTTCACATTCATAGTACCCTGTGCCGGAGCTGCTGCCTGCTCGGCCTGGGCACGTCTATCCTTCGGAGCACGTCTCGGAGGCATCTGAAATGTGAACAAGTTTATTAGTCTACAGTCATTATCAAATCTCAAATAGCTGAAGACTTAAACGTAAAAGCAAGAATAAAACAATCCTAAAAATAGGGCTCTATAGCAATAACGTTAAGCTGAAAGCGAAATAAGCCGTACAGATCCTATGGACACTAGAACCTGATGCTCTGATACCACCTGTGACACCCCGCCTAATTAAATACCGGGTGATCACTCCTTTATTAAATTAAATCAAGGTGAATAGTTGGTTCATTCTCGGCATCACTGTCGATAAAAATAATTTTTCCAATTTAACACCCTAATTAATTAAGCTAAGTGTCAAAACCATTTTCATACATACCTTCCAAATTTTATTTAAAGAAAAACATTTATTTTTTTAACAACATCAATAAATAAGAATCACACCACAACAACCTGGAACATAATCAAATTTATTTAGAACATTCGTCAATCGAATGTCAACATGCGAAATATAAAGTAACACAACTACTGAATAAAATCCCATAGTAACAGTACTAGAAATAAATGAAATACAAATGTCCCAATAACAACGGAATAATAGAAAGGGCGACACGTGCCCAATAAATGAGAATGCTAGTAGTGGAGTCAATAAAGGAAGACGTCTACGCAAGTGACCTGCAACTCCCACCTAAGCTGCAGCGCGTTCCTGCCAAGAGATCCTAAGCGAGTCGCCCCTGTGGATGGGCACCTGTAATACATACATATATATACAAGAGAGAGAAAGAGAAAAAGAAACGGGTCAGAGCCCGAAAGTGTGTTTGATTTAAAATACGTTTAGCAAGTATTTAAATTGATACAGGCCAATGCAACAACATATTAGTGCGACACTCTCTTGAGAAAATCTCACCTCTCTTCTAATGTGCACACCTATCGTACTAACCTTCCCAACGGTTTGTCTTATCATTTATCGCACTAGTATTCATAAATGATTTAACTTATCTTAGATTACTCGTAAGATTTACAATACGACGATTCCATTTTAAAAAGGATGTTCCAATTAAGGACCAAAGTTCTCCATTTTAACTTTATAAAAATCAATAAAGTTTTCCAGTGACATATTATACTTTCTCAAAACAAGTATCCATAATTTATAGTCCAGAATTATTTCTCACTTACTACGTTACAGCAACAGTTTAAATTCCCCAATTCAGATATATATATTAAGCACTCGTATAATATATATATATATATATATATATATATATATATATATATATATATATATATATATATCCTAACAGCGCCAACATGCAAACTATGGTGCAGGCATACTCTGCTATCCAATCCCCGTATCGCTCACACTAAGGGGTGTACAAGTTCAGAATCACTCTCGAACTGTAATAACATAAATACACAAAACAAGATTGAGGCGAAGCATAGATTCCAAGTCTCTAAGAGGTCAGTACATACCCTCACGTCTCTTAGGACCGTCTGAACTATCGGTCCGATAGCCTGTACCAAGGATATCTATCTTCTAGGGTACAAGTCAATATCCCCCATAAAGGTCCCATCGAGATAAGACTGTCCCAACGCGGTAACCTCAGGGATAGCAAGTAGCGCGGGTACGTTTTTCACACGTATATAATATATGCATACACAACCATATAAATATACCACTTATCGTTATATCAATATAGGTTTCTCTCATCACCCATAATTACGACATTTATCCTTAATTTTCACATTATTAGTATTATGTACAAGGTTTCATCTCTAACCTTACCTCGAAGGGTTTTCTCACTTATTACGTAACGCTCGTGGGTACTATCCTCCAAGTAGGAAATTCAGTAGGTGCATTATCGCGTTTCAACGTAACTCTCTTACGCGCCTCACCCTTTAATATATCAATTTACTAACCCTAAAGTAAATATCCCATAAATGCCATTCTCGTCGAATATTAATGATCCCAATATTTATTCATACACCCTACTGGTCCTCCATGACTCCCAAATCATTATACTAAGAATGCCCAAGAATTATATCACGACAATTCGATTTTTAAATCATTTATAAAGGAAATAAGAGTCTGCCAGGAGGGGTCGATCGATCGAAGCTCTAGGCTCGATCGATCGATCAAGCAGGTCTGCGAAATCTGCAGAATTGCAGTTACGGGTTCTACCAATTTTCTTGATCCAAAACCATGTTTTTCCGTTCTAAACGTCCCAAAAATCCTACTACTAACATTATATCAATATACCAGATGTTTTCAACGTAAAGCATGTGTATATCTAACATTAAACATGGATAATTAACCCAAAATCTCATCTAATCATCAAGAACCCTAGAGTTTTTCTTAAACATGATTCTAATTTGTTTTTACCAGAATTTCCTTCTAATATAACATCAAAATTTCGTGGGTTATATTCCTCTACATGGCAAGGTTTCTAGAATTTTCACATAATCAATCTACATGCATTTTCCTATCACAATTTTGGGTTTTCTTCTACATGATTCATCCCTAATCATTCCTAAACTAATATGAAGATTGCACCAACGAAAATAGTAATTTAAACACTTGCCTGGGATTTTTGGTATTCTGATTCACGGCTGATTTTGGTATGGCTGCGTTCCTCGTCTCGCGATCTACGTGGTGGTTGTGGTGCAAACGGAACACTTTTGGGGCCTTGGATTGCCTTGGAGCTCTCTCCTCTCTTCTCTAATGGCCGTCACTTGCTTTCTGAATATTCTAACCCTAAAAGACTAGCCTAAATGGCTGATATAGGTTGCTGAATTCCGTGGGTTTAATTACCCTAAAAGGTGAAATGACTAAATTGCCCTCCCGGGGTACCAATTAATCCTAAAAACGCCCCGAGACCCAAACTAAACCCCCGGGTACACTTTTCTGACTATCTCGACCCTTCCGGACGCGTTGGCGCACTCAAAATGACCATACGAACAACTTATAAAATATTCACTTTTTATTTAACAAAATTAGTCCCGACGTGACACGAGCACGTCCCGACTTAAATTTTCCTAAATTGTCAATTAATTCACTCATGACATTCAATATAACCAATATCATATATATTACTTTGCTCATTAGTAATATTCAACAAATTTACCATAATTACTAACTCTCGTCACGTTAATAATTATATCATAATTAATTTCCGAATTTTTAATAAATAAATTACTCACATTAAATTCAATAAATCCCCCAAATTAATATAGCATAAAAATACGGGGTATTACAACTCTAGCATTAGGGATGTGTTCACCAAGGTTAAAACTAGTATTCACTATATCAGATAAACGAGCATAAAATTCGTGAAATCATTCACATTCCAACTTGGTAATTGTTTCAATCTGAGTTGTTAAATTTTGTAGTTTCGATTCTTTAACAGCAATAGTTCCTTCATGGATAAGTTGAAGAGAGTCCCATGCTTCTTTAGACGTGGTACATGTCATTATTCGTCGAAACTCGTCTGGAGTGACGGATCCCGAAATAGCACTAAGTCCTTTAGAGTTATACGTGGACTATTTAAATTCATCCTCTGTCCATTGAGCCACATATTTTAAAGTTGTCACGTTTTTAACAGTGACGGTTGGAGGTGTCCACCCATTTGCAACAAGAATCCACACACGTTCATCAATGGCTTTAAGGGCATATTTCATCCGAACTTTCAAATATGCATAGTTAGACCCGTCAAAAATTGGAATTTTACTAAATGATTTTTCCATTTGAACAAATGCCTTCAAGAAATCAATAAAAAAAATTGATATTCAGGAAAAACTTGCAAAAAATTACATGGTGAAATTGTGTAATTGGCTTTGATACCAATTTGAGATTGCGCTTTTTATTCAACTAGATAAACCAATTTAATTAAGCCCAGTTTTTAATAAACCAATTTTAAATACACACCTAGGTCATGCAACTAATGGTGATTAATTAATAGATAAACACATTCAAATCAGGCAATAGTCAATCACACAGAGCAACTGAGGAAAAATCCCCCAAAGGGGAAAAACCTTTTTATTTCTATTTGATTTGTAAAACTTACATACATAGAGAAATAAAATTTGACAAACGAAAACCCTCAGGCACCGATTCATTGTCGTCAGCAAGAGCTTCCCACGATATGCTCTACGGACAACAGTGTAGAGAACCCTTTCTCGACACAAGATGCTCCACAGATGTGGGTATAGTTGGGTTTAGCACGATTCACACGGAATTCTGAGTGTTTTTTAATCTTAAAGTGTTTGGACTTGATAAAAGGTGAAGACTTGATAAATTAGGTCTGATGAATGTTTCCACCAAAGTCTTAAACAAAAATGTCTCCGAATTTGGCAATTTATAGAACACGAAGAAAACAAATACGTCGGATTTTTCTGAGCTCATTGGATCGGTCCGAAAAGGATAATTGGATCGGTTAGTTTCTCTCTTTAAACGGATTGATCCACTTGTTAAAACTTGGCATAAGTTTTTCCAGAGTCGTATCGGTTTATTTTTGTATAGGGCCGAATTGTTCTGGTATCCAAACTTGGACAGTAAGACTTCAAGTCATCGGACCGATTCGATTTTCTTCAGGACCGAATTGATCCGGTCTTTGTTTTTCTTCAGCTTCTCTGTGTGTGGACTCTTATGAATCGAAAAAAGTTACCACGAACACACGATTGAAGGAAATAGGCATAACTCACGATGTTGGTGATGATGGATATGTGAAATGCATAATTCGAATTGAGGCCATCGAAATATGATTGTGCTGAGACGAGCCGACTGTAGCGGTATACGACATATATTCTAGAATCTAGGATAAAATAGAAATACCTAGATACTACCCTGGACATTTATTGAACATATCCTTACAAACTTTTATAAAAACTCTCAGTCATGAATTTAATCAATTTTTCGTAGTTTCAATGCTTGATCCCCCAAAAAAATCTCTGAAATTTTGGAATTTTTTAAAAGAGTTTTTCACAACTTTTGGATGTTTTTCCCAAGTGCAAAGTCTTTTAAAGTGACTATTTTGGGTCCTTAGATCATAGTCATTTTAGGTAAAAGCAAGAATGGAAGTGTAGACACCCCATTCTGTTACCCCCTAACTCTCCTTAGGTCCCTAGTACCTCCCTCATCACTACAAACCCAGGTCATACCCTGGGTACTGACCTAGAAGCCATCGGGCACTCCCAGCCTCCGTTTGACCAAAAATTCAAACTCTTCAGCTCAACCGAGGCTGAATGAATCTTCGAAGGGGACTAAAATCCCTTTCCAACGGTCCGTCCCGTGCGCGATTCTAACTTATCATGCGGACGAACGATCCGTTTGCGTTCGAAACTTGATATAAAGGCCACCAGGAGCTCCCAGCCTCTGTTTGACCTAAGTCAACTCTTCATCTCGATCAAGACTGAATGAATCTTCGAAGTTCACTAAATCCCCTTTCCAATGGTCCGCTCCGTGCGCGATTCCGACTTACCATGCGGACGAACGATCTGTTTGACTCTAAAAAGGTCACCAAATGCTTCTAGGGCCCGGTTAACCAAAGTCAACTTCTCAAACTAGGTCAAACTCTTCGAAATGTCGAAGTACATCTCCTAACCTTTGCAACGGTCTGCCCCGTGCCCGATTCGAACTTACCATGCGGACGAACGATCCGTTTGCGTCCTAACGATTCCCAATGGACCGATAAACACTTCCGAACCATATTTAACCCAAAGTCAACTCTCAAACCCGGGAGCAGTCCAAAGTACTTTCAAAGTTCTCTAAATTACCTTTCCAACTGTCTACCCCGTGCACGATTCTGGCCAACGGTTTGCCCTCGGCGACCAATTTTCTGAAAAGACCTGAAACACACTGCCAAATGGCTGGTTCCAGACCTTGCCTATCGGCAGGTGCCGATATGAAGGACCAGGTCTATGTCGATCGGCAGTGACCTGGGCCTATAAAAGGAGGCCTTCATCTCATTTGTAAGGGGGAGCCCAGGTCTGATAAGAATCGCTCTCAGCGAATACAAAAAACCTCTCTCGAAGACAGCACGATTTTAACATCCAAATCCCTTTCTAACTTCCACTTCTCATCATCCTTTTCATCAAACTTGGTGATTAGCCACTCTCCATCATCATCCAAGTGCAAGGACTGCTCTCCGACATTCAAGATCAAGCTCAAGATCTTCAAGAAGGTCCAACTTTCTCAACTCTCTCTTAAATTCTCTTAAATTCTCAATAACTTGTTTTATTACTTAGCACTTTTACTATCTCATCTCACACATCCTAATATACTTTTTATTTAGTATTATTGCACATCTCTTATTTTCATATAAATAAAACCCAAAAAATTAGAAAAAGAGGGTTTTCTCATAAATTCCAAATAGGGAGTCTCATACTTTTCTCACCACTAAAACACTTTTTCTACACACGAACACATTCACAAATAAAATATCCCCCATTTGGATTTATGGAATAAACCCCACCCCTCGTTTTGTATGCGAACTACGTGGACACTTATGCCTTTATAGGCTACGTAGGCGTCTCGGGGTAAAACCCGAGACTCGAGTCATATTCTTACTTTCTCTCTCATTTTCTATCCTCTCTAAATCCGATTTTCTTATATTCTATATACTTTCTCTTAGTGACGTATTACTCCATATGCATTATCGTTCCTTTATAATGATCAACGTAAGAGTAATCGCATAAATATTATTTTCTAATATTATTTTTATACCTTCCTACGGATGACTCGCTTTATCTCTTCCATGATACAAGTCGACGATTTTTATCTCCACCATATATATACACATGCACACATATCACGGGGAAAATAAAGGAAAATAGAAAACATCCATGAGAGACCGAAAGGGAGGAATGGGTGCCTAACACCTTTCCATTTCGTAACTTAGCCTCCGAACCCTTCTTGAATCATTTCGATTTTGCATGCACCAGTATGTCTTTGGATGGATGGCTTCCCCTTTTTTTTTGTCTGTTTTGAGTAAAATAGACTGGCGACTCTGAATCTCTCTACATTTTTACACCTCATCTCAAATGACGCCGGCCGAAGCGCTCCCGAGAGGGACGCGCGGGACCCGAAGGATCCTCCCTTCAAGTGCCCGCCCGCACGGCGAGGATCGGGGATGGCCACAGTGGCGACTCCGCTGGGCATATTGTATATTTTGAGGGCTTGACTCTATTTACATGGATGTTATATTTGTTTATGTTTCCCCCCATATCTGCATGTTCCCCCTTTTTCCATGTGTATCCCATGTTTATGCTTACGTTCACACACTTGTAGAAAATTCTCCATGTACACTTCGCACCACGTGCACCTAGGATCACATATATCTACATGTTGCACGCATCACCCATCCATACTTGGTGTACCTTTGGTACTTGTACTTTGCTCCTTGTTTGGCATAATTAAGAAAGGAATTCTCATCATAAGATACTAATAAGAGAATCATGCATGATTCACACGACATCACCAAAGAGCATTGTTATTGACCAAATTTTACCCAGTAATTGAAGGGTCACTTCGTGATGGGCGCTGGTCCAGCAGGGCGCAGTTAGCCTAAGCGATATGACTCTCACCTTCCATTGACCAAGTACCTTCAACGTATATCGAACAGTTCCCCCGCATCGTACCGCTTGATCGAAGTCATGACGGGAGGTATATCGCAGGTAATTCGTTCACGTACGATGAGTATATCGAATTCACTCTCACGTGTACCGTCCCCATGAGGTATATAGTGAGGCAATTCACGTACACTCAGGTATATCAAATGGCTTGTCCACACGTACCGATTGCTCACAAGAGCAAGACGTATATCGTGGAAGTCACGCCAAAGGGGGGAACCCATTTCGATTCACCCAACCAACTGCATACCCGTATATAGGTGTCAAACCTAGGACACGCACTTTAAATTGCCGGTTTCAACTCGAAACTCTGCTAAAATTTCGGGTCGGCCTGTCGCCCAAATTTTCAAGCATTTTTAAAATGGGACCCTATTCGTGAGCCTGGTTACAAGTCCAGCCGTAGCTTTGCATATATTAAAAATCCCACTTTTCCAGGCTCAGGTCCCGTCCGGCATTGCATTTAGGAGAATTAAATATAAGTGAGAACATAATAACCATAATAATCATGCTGAGTTTCGTCTCCAAAAACATTTCTCCCTTCTTTATCAAAAATCCAAAAATATTTTTCCCTTCTTTATCAAAAATCCAAAAATAGTTTCTTCCTTTTTTCTCAAGAAAAAAATATAAATCCCATTCTACGCCTTCTCAGGTCGATCGTAAGCCCTTGGTCTGGCTCTTTATTGGCTTCGGTCTTCAGCCAAATCACCAAGAAGCTCGACCAAGTCAGAATCTCTGGGAATTACATGGACTACACCCACATTTCTCCTTATCCTAAAGCGAGGTTACCCGAGAAGTTCAAGATGCCAAATATCGAGAAGTTAGGAGGGAGTGGACCCCCAATTGTTCATCTTCACATTTATCATCGTTCCATGACTCTACTAGGGGCTTCTGTAGAAGTGATGGCCCAATTGTTTCAGAAAACTTTGAAGGATACTACCCTCCGATGGTTTTGTCTCTCGAGGAATCCAGATCTGTAGCTGGGAGAATGTAGCCCAAGAATTCATGTCGCGGTACAAATACAACGAAGATCTTGAGGTCACCCGTCGTGATTTAGAGCTTCTCAAACAGAACCATGGGGAATCAGTCAGTAACTTCATAACCCGATGGAGGGAACAGGCAGCTACCATGGCTAATCGGCCATCTGAGGAAGAACAGGTCAACATAGTGAAGAAGAATTTCTTGCCCCATGTTCGAGCGACGATGGGAGGATAATATTATCTCCACTTTCGAGCTCTCAAAGAAGCAGGAGTATAAATCGAGGAAAGCCTTGTTAAAACAGAGGTTGAACCGAAAAAGGTGTCCGGACAGTTCACCCCTAGAAAGTATGATAAGCCTGCCAGTGCTACAGTCTCAACCATTAACAACATCTCTCAACCAACCACATCATGGGCACCAGAAATCCACCCTGCCCCCATCCGAAAGGAATACACTGAGCTCCATGCTCCCATCTCCAAAGTTTACCAAGCCCTATTAAGCCAAAACCTCATCAAACCCTTGGATCCCCGTCCATTGCCAAATCCACTCCTAAAAAAATTCAAGGTCGACGCTCATTGCGCCTTTCACCAAACTGCTGGCCATACCACCGACCAATGCTTTCACCTTCAAAACATAATCCAAGATCTCATTGATCGGGATACCATCGCCCCACCAGCCAATCCTAAGCCAAACACTACTCATAATCCACTCCCAAGTCATACCAATGCCATCTTCTTAGAAGAAAACCCAGATTTCGATCCCTCAACTCAAATCACACCCATATACTCTCCTAAACCTCTTCAAATTTGTCCATATTTCCTCCTACACCCTACTAGCCTCGCTAATCAGGCACTGTCACTCCTCACCAGAGCATGCATCACTATCCGTACCCGTTCTAAAAATGGAAATATGGAATTGTCAGAGGTGTTAAACCAACTCCTAGAGTTCGGACTGAAATTACCCTCATAGATGGTCATCGATTGCCAAAGGCTCAGTACACTATTCTTGGAAGCACGAAAATGGGCCCGAGATTCAGACAAGTGGGTGGTACCAATCGATGAAGTCAGCCTAGATGATGTTGTCCAGATTACGGCCGAATTATTCGGGCAAACCAACAGCATGTGTAATATCATCGGGTTACTTGATACTTTGAAGCTACAAGGGCGCTTGGTCCCTTCAACCATACATATCCCCACGGAATGGGAAGACCTGTATGAAGAAGACGTTGAAGTTATGGAATGCACTGACTTTACATGGAAACACAAAATTTTTACCACCGGATTGGGGGAAGAATTCAAAGATTCGAGTGAAGAACAAGCTTCAGGAAGAACTGGCCCAGTAGCCGATATATGTGGGATGATATCATATTAAGAACTCCTCGGAGAAATAAACAGGGTGATGGAACAACCTGAGATTGACAAGGAAATGGGATTCATGTTATTACCTTCTTCAGTAAATCACATGACCAGATCAGGGAGACATTACCAGGTTCCAAGCTCACTACAAGAAAATGACAAAGGGAAGGGCGTTGAAAACCTTCCTATGCCAGAGATGACCATCGAGGAGAGCAAGATTCTCGATCAACTGAAGAAAACTCAAGCTAACATCACTCTATGGGGGATTTTTATGTCTTCCTAGCTGCACTAAAATGATTTAATTAAGCTACTCACTGGACCCATAGTTCCACCTTCTACCACACCAGAAGAGGCGAAAATCAGGTCGAATCCTTGACCTCTACCCGAATGCTACCATTTTCTGAAGAAGAAATCCCCAGAATTGGACCAAATCACAATCATGCACTCAACATCTCTGTCGAAGTTATGGGAAGGCCGTGCCACTCTCTCTTATCGATAACGGATCCGCCTTGAAAGTCTGCCCACTAAGAACCTTCAAGCGTTTAGGCCTGAAAGAAAGCGACCTCGCTCCAACCTCCGTCGCTGTACGTGCCTACGATAATGCTCGAAGGGAGGTGATGGGATCCATAAAACTTGTAATAAGGTCTGGCCCTATAAACCCTGTAGTTGAATTCCAAGTCATGGGAATCCCAGCTTATTTCAACCTGTTGCTTGGACGACCCTAGCTCCACAGTATCAGGGGTGTGTCTTCCTCACTCCATCAGAAATTGAAGTTCTTCGACGATGGGCGAGTCATCACCATTTTGGACGACGATAAAAATGTAGAGGGTGCAAGCATCAGCAGTCCAATCCTTGAGATATAGCACGGGTGAAATGATATGCTTCTATCAGGATCCCGAGTTGAGCCACTCCTACTCCCAGCGGGGGACGGTTTCAAAGAAAGGGTTTGTCCAAAATATAACACTCATGGCAATGTCAATGTGATTCAGATGTTCAAAAATATGCACTTCATGCCGGGACTGGGGCTAGGACAAAGGAAGAAAGGGATACTTGATCCCATCGAACTGAAGAAAGCTTTCCCTCCTTGTGGCTTGGGGTATCAACCATCAGAACAAGAGCTCAGAATGATCCACCAGTCTCGACCAAAGAGAAGATTAGACTGTATCCCAACTATCCTAGGAGAGTCCTTAAATGGACGATTCAGCAAAGAAGGCGAAGACTTTCCCTTTTGTGGTTTTTCAGAACCATGGTATGACCACACAGATAAGAAGATGAAGCCTGGAATGGAGATCTTTTTCCAAGATAGCTACCCATGGGCTAAAATTTTCTAACACCGAGTACAATCGCTCATCAAAGATATCTAAGAGACTAAGTAAAGTGACTCCGAAGATTCCTTCAACTTACAGACACTAGGGCAGTCACTCTGCATGATTCATTCAGGCACTACATGAATGGATCCATCCCATCTGATTAAAGCTGCTGATACACCCCTCCTCAACTGGCATGCTACAACAGTTCTACCTTTTGAAATCTCCCATAACCCCAATGTTTACCCTATTTCTTTTGCTATTATATATCCTTGTTCAAATGTAATCGAGACCTCTTTTGATAAGGTTCTCAATGTTGTTTTTCCTACTAATGAAATAAACGAAGATTTTGAGTATCTTGTTGTGCCTTACATTAACTGCTTGGATTCTAATCAAACTTTTAATGATGATGATTTTGCATATGAACAATTCTTAACTGATAAGGTTAATAATAAATAACATAACCGCCTTCAAGTTAATGAAGAAGAGACTATTGTTATTAATCTCAGTTCTAGTAGCTAACTGTGCGAGATTAGGATAGGGGCCACCCTTGACAAGCATGAGCGCGCACAACTCGAAGAACTTCTAAAGGAGTTTGTGGATGTCTTCACATGGTCCTATGATGATATGCCCGACATTGATCCTGAAATAACTCAGCACGAGATCCCCACTCCCCAAGATTACGAGCCAGTCAAATAAAAATTGAGAAAGCTCTACACCGAATGGTCTCTCAAGGTCAAAGAAGAGGTGGTCAAACAGTTGAACGTGGGATTCATTCGTGTGATCGAATATCCCACATGGATAACCAATATAGTACTTGTGCCGAAATCATGATGGAAGGTTCGAATGTATGTGGACTACCGAGATTTAAATAAAGCTTCTCCCAAGGATGATTATCCTCTACCCAATATCGACATGATCATAGACAACACAGCCAGTCATGCTCTCAAGTCATTCGTCGACGGGTTTATCGGATACAACCAAATCAAGATGCACCCAGACCACCAAGAAAAAACCGCATTCATCACCCCATGGGGAACCTTTTGCTACACCGTTATTCCATTTGGTCTCAAGAATGTTAGGGCTACCTACCATAGGGCTGCCACAACCATCATGCATGATCTGATTCACAAAGAAGTTGAGGTTTATGTGGATGATATGATTATCAAGTCCAAAAGTAGAGAAGGTCATGTTCCTTCTCTCCGAAAGTTCTTCGAACGACTGCGACGATATCAGATGAGACTCAATCCACAAAAATGTGTCTTCGGCGTTACAAAGGGAAAACTCTTGGGATTTATAGTCCGTGAGAAGGGGATAGAAGATGATCCCGCAAAGCTGAAAGCCATACTTGAGATGACACCACCCCGAACAGAGAAAGAAGTCCGAGGTTTTCTTAGGAAATTGCAATATATCAGCCGGTTCATCAACCAGCTAACCTCCATCTGTGAACCGATCTTCAAGATTCTCCGAAAGGATTCAACCAAGGTTTGGAACGAGGCCTGCCAAGAAGCTTTTGACCAAATCAAATAATATCTGATCCAAGCTCTAGTGCTCATGCCACCACAGCCTGGTCTCTATTTGCTCCTATACCTAACCATAATCGACACTATAGATGGGGATTTTCTAGCCCAATACCTTGAAGACTGTCGTAAAGAAAGAGCCATCTATTACGCCAGTCAAAAATTGGTCGGGTACGAGATCAACTACCCTGCTTTGGAAAAGGCGTGTGTCTCACTTGTCTGGGTCACCCAAAAGTTGTGACGCTACATGCTCGCCCTCCCCATCAAACTTGTATCCCGAATGGATCCCATCAAATACCTGCTTAAGAAACCTGCCTTATCCAGTCGAATGGCCCGATGGTTGATGCTCCTAACCGAGTTCGATATCGTGTACATCACGCAGAAAGCCATTAAAGGAAGAGCCATCTCCGACTACCTCATTGATTACCACGTAGAAGAAGCGGATGTCTGGATCTTCGAATTCCCAGATGAAAATATCCTCTGCACCGCTCAAGACAACCTTCGATGGCAAATGTTCTTTGACGGCGCTTCCAATAAAAAGGGATATGGCATTGGGATACTTATGATCGCCCCAGATGACTCCCACACTCCCATTGCCATCAAATTGGAATTCCCTTGCACTAACAACATGACGGAATACGAGGCATGCACAATAGGCCTCAAAGTTGCTCTCAAGAAAGGTATTCAATACCTTGATGTCTACAAGGATTCTGCCCTCATTATCGGTCAAGTGCTCAGAAAGTGTAAAGTCAAGGACGAAAAGCTCCAACCCTTCCATGCCCACTTAGAAGAGTTAGCCTCCCGATTTCGAGATATCACCTTCCATTACCTACCCCAAGCAAAGAATAACCTAGACGATGCTCTTGCTACCTTGGCCTTCATGGTCGACATGCCCGAAGGAATAACAATGACCCCCTTCCTAGTTTAAAAGCAAGACAAATCAACCCACTACTACCATATTGAGCTCATCTCTACCGAAGACTCGGAACTAGTCGATTGCAGGTACAATGATATCTGGTGCCTCCTCAAACATGGTAGGTATCCCGAGGGTTCCAACAAGAAAGATTGAACGACCCTTCGAAGACTGGCAGCCCAGTACATCATCTGTCATAAAGCTCTACTCAAGAGAAACTTCGATGGAACTCATCTACACTATATCGCAGGGCTGATATTGAGAAAATAATGCAGAAGATCCACAGCGAGGAATGCAGGCCCCACATGAACGGTCACATGCTTTCCAAGAAGATCATCCGACGGGGTTACTACTGGACCACCAAGGCCCAAGATTTCACCGCCTATGTCCGGAGGTGCCTCAAATGCCAACAGTTCTCCAATCTTCAACACTTGCCTCCGTGAGAATTATACAACATGACCTCTCCCTGGCCATTCTCTACCTGGGGTATCGACATCATAGGGAAGATTACACCAAAGGCTTCAAACGAACATGAGTTCATCGTAGTTGCCATTTATTACTTCACCAAATGGGTTGAAGCTGAGTCATACGCAGTATTGAACGCCAAAAAAGTGGCCAAATTCCTCAAGAAAAATATCATCTGCCAATATGGGGTCCCGCACGAGTTAATGTCAGATAACGGGTTGCACTTCGAAGCAGAAGTCATAGAAGTAGTCAACGAGTATGGGATTCAGAGACACAAATCTTCTCCCTACCGACCTCGGACCATTGGTATAGTTGAAGCCGCCAATAAGAACCTCAAAGCCATTATCAGCAAGATGACCGAAAACTGTAGGGATTGGGTCGACCAGATCCCGTACGCCCTCTAGGGCTATTAAACCTCAATTTAAACCTCCACTGGGGCTACCCCTTACTCTCTGGTCTACGATATGGAAGCAGTCCTACCCGTGGAGCTGGAAATACCCTCACTACGCGTTATGCTCGAAAGCAAAGTTAGTGAAGAAGACTGGTGCCAAAGCCGTCTCGACGAGATGACCCTCCTAGATGAAAGGAGATTGAAATCTCTTTACCACATACAGGGGTACCATCACCGAATAGCGTGATCATTCAATAAGAGAGTCAAGGATCGCGGTGTCCGGGAAGGGGAATTAGCCTTCAAGGAGATAATAGAACCCATCTGGAATCCTAGAGGGGAATTCAAGCCCAATTGGAGTGGCCCCTACATTGTAAAGAAAATCTTATCCGACGGTGCCGCCATGATCACTGACCTAGATGGGGAAGATATGGCTCGTCCAGTCAACCTGGACCGTCTCAAGAAATTCTACCTCTAGTTCAAAATCTCGGCGCGCTACGACTCTTCTCATTTCCCTTCTATTCTTATAAAAAAAAAAACTCTCTTCATCTCTCTCTACCCAGAAGTACGTGGGCCTGATCCTCTGCAAAAAACCATTTTCAAAAGAAATTAAAAAATTCAAAAACCCCAGAGGTACGTAGGTAGCTCATACATCTTACATGAGCACGACCCCCTTTCCTTTTCACAAAATACTATTCCTTTCTTATCTCCGAGAATGACAGTTCATTCTATCAAATACATGAACAAAAGGATTATGTATGCCTTAGCGATCGGTATAGATAATTCAAAATTATAAAATTTATCGAAAGGCACAGTTGGATGATCAGAAACTTGCTTATTTAATTAATAAGAAATTATAGCACTGATTACAAAAGAAAAGGAACGGATAACTCCCTTCCCCCTACTGCCATAAAAAGCCAAATAAAATCCCCACATATATTCCCTATTACACAAATAAACCCTCCAAGAGTCCTACCCACAGCTACCAGAGGAGCCCGCACCCTCATCGTCTACATCCTGGGGTCCTCAAATTTTCCATGCCTGAATAGAGTTCCGTAAACACTCCATGGACCGATAAGCACGAACCAGCTTCAAAAAAACCACAACACCCCTTTCCGTGGTGTTAAATAAAATGAACCACCTTTGTCCAGTCTCCACTGCCAACATCTTGCTAACTACTCTCCTCCATAACCACTTCATATAATCCCCAGGGACATGCCAAACTCTCCGGACAGACTGAGAGGGACGGGTTGATGGACGCAGATTCTCCCACAGAGATCCAAGCAACAGACGCAGGCGCTCGGTCAAAACGTCTACAAGAAAGATATTCAGTGCCCGAGTTGGCACGAACTGTGCCCAGCCAAATTGGCGCAGAAGCCGCCAAGGGAAATAAAAAGAGATCTGTCTGAGACCAACTAGACGCACATATGAGTACTCTCCTAGCTCCAGAACAGGCTGCAACTGCCCCCACCAAGGCACTGACCAACATAAATTCCGATCCCCATGCTCCATAAATTCTCCCAACTTGCAATATCCAGGCTAACGCGGATAAAGTAACGCGAAAAGAAGTTGGGCATAGCCGACAAAGGATATTCTGGAGGGACCGCCAAGCGGAATCTTTCAGACAACCACATGAACAGCATCACGGGGCTACTCCTCAAAAAGTCAGAACGACCTTCTAGCCAGGCATCCAGACCATTCAATGTCTCCGCCAGTATCACCGGCGTAGGATTGTGACGGTATGACATCCACGAAGTAATGGCTGCAAGTTGCGGGTCCACCAGCAGTTCCCAGTAACCAGCAGCAATTTTGAAACCAGGCCCAGAGCAACAGCTCCAGCAAAGCCAGCATCACCTACTTCCCATAAATGCACGGAGTGTAGCACTGTCGGGAGGGAGATCATTCCTCCAGCAACCAATGATCTGTCCGCCGAAGGAGAAATATGAAGAAGCCCGGCGAACAAATCCCAGGGAGAACAGGAAAATTCGGGCAAAGCCGCAGCAACACTGGGATTTACACCCAGCATGGCAGAAAATTCCTCATAGGTAGGACAAACTTCATCCAATCCAAAGAGGAATACATGATCTTCGGGGTACCAGAATTGTACCACCGCCATCAGCATATTCCACGCAATAGGCCGATTGCGCACAAGGAGACTCGACGCATGTTAAAAGCATCATAGTCGACATTATAAGAGCACATTGCTTCCAAGGCTTCGAGGTAGTTAGAAAACTCAATGCTACAAGGGAGAGCCATCTTGCAATGCTAAGAGATAGTGGGCAAGAAAGTAAGAATGAGAAGGTGTGATGAAAACACTCCACCCTCACCCCTTTTTATACTTGAGAACACTCACAAGAGACATAATCCATGCAAAAATCGGAGGAAATCTTACCCCACAAAATGCAAAAGGCTGAAGAGGGTACCATTCAAAGCTTTGAATTGATGGGACTGGACTGAACTTCCGATAGGCAGGACAGGGTGCTTGCCGATCGGCAACCCCCCATTTTTAGAAATTTCCCTTTTTCCTCTTTTGTCAAATCAGAAAACTCAATAAAAATAAATTGATATTCTCAACAGAATTTCAAAATCCCTTTTCCTCCTTATATAATTTCCCTTTTAAATAAAAACTTTCCTTCAAAAAAATTCCAAAAATACTCCTTTTTACGGTCTCAGCAGCAAAGTAAAAAGCGCATGTGCAAGCATTCACTCATCATTAATAAATGGTAATAAAAAAACTCCAGTGCATCTATCTGTTTTACGTGTTACATCATCTTGTAGGAAATAAAAAGAAAAGGCAAAAAAAACAGCGGGACTCAGCTCGAACCCACATTCTCTCTCTCTCTCATCCACCTTTCTCTCGAAGAGCTTCCACCCCTGCGACGTGCTCTCTTCCCCCTACGGTGAGATGATGCACCACCACTACCCAAGCTCGAGTCCTCTCCGGACGATGCAGACGGCACCAAGCAAGAAGGAACAGGAACCGCATCCCGAATATGGGAAGTCGCCGAAGATATCAAGTCTCTGATGTCTCTTAGCCAAGTGGTCGACACTTGAACTTGCTGCAAGAAAAGGAAAAATTAGTATCAAAGCAGAGATGACCAAATAAAAAAGAAATAAGAAGAAAACAGAAAGGTATACCGCAGGTTGGAGGACCTCCTCTGTCAAACCCAACTCCTCCGAATCCATCGCATGAGAACGATGAAGCATAGGCACCATCCCTCCATCAGCCCGCCGAATGTTGTATGAAGGAGTGTGCAATCGCACAAAAGGAACCTCTGAAGTCACCGTCGATGCAGATGTCGTCGAACCGCCACCACTGTGGGAAGATCCCATCTCCCGACTCGAACCCGCAGGAGGGAAAGGCAGGGCATCATATATGCTGGGCGCCATCAACCATCTCGTCATAAAGTTCATATAGTCATATGGCGTAGCCATATCAGTGTACAACAAATAGGACTCGTCAATCATCGTCGCGATCCTCGCATCCTTCGACAGCAGTCGCTCCCGCCTCATAGACGTAGGAGGCTGCGCAGGTGGCACCACCACCTCCTCCTCAGCAATCTGGCGAACCACCCTCTCCTCGAGATACCAGGAATGGCCAAACTCATGCGCTAGCAAACGCCTCATTTGCGTGTTCACCCCGATCGTCCTCGCATCCTGAATGGCTGTTCCCCAGGGATAAAAGGTCACCTGAAAATCCCCAAGCAGGCATAAATCAATACAAGATCAGAAGGTGAAAAAACCAATACTGAAATGGAAAGAGGCTTACCCTACCACTGGTCAGGTCATTCAAGACCTGACGCACCGCCTCTAGAGATAGAGATCCCTTCGACTGCCGATTGACCTTACGCCATCGATATAATCGGCATGAATCCCCAATAGTTACATCCTTCAAAGAGATTAGTGGGGTATTGCACCCAATCACCTCATAAAACCACGTCTGTGAAAGATAAGGATTCACAAACAAAAAGAGACGCATAAGGAAAATGCGAATTCATGAAAGGAAAATGTGAATGCATGAAAAGAAACGTGAAAACTGAAGAATACCTCAAGAAGGTACGTGGCTACAATAAAGGTCTACCGGCAGCACCAGCTTAATGCATCCAGAGAAGAGTAAAGTGTCGCCAAAGTCAGACTCCCCCAATCATAGAAAAGGATGTTCGAAAACATCCTTAGGTACGGAAAAAACCACAAATGGACGACATCGTCGCTCGACGCCACCATGAAACCTCCCAACACTAGCAAAATGAATAACCGGTCCATCTGCCTCACTTACAGCCCGTCCTCCACATCAATCTCCCTGCCTAACAGAACATCCTTCAGCAGCGACAGCCGGATAGAAACCCCAGAAACTATCCTCCCTACATCACCAAGTGCTGCACACATTGCCTCCGGTCTCACCCGCAAAGAGCGATCCACCTCTATCTTCTCCCCATCACAATCCAGCCCCAACATTTGTTGCACATCTATAGGAGTCACTGTCATCTCCCCGAAGCCAAAATGGAAGGTGTGAGTAGTATCCCACCACCTCTCCCCCAAAGCGCACAGGACCGCTGTCGAACGAGGCGTCTCATCCAGCGCAGATGCCAACCTCCCAAAACCCACTGATGATACCACCCAATGCACCACAGGTGGGAGATGCTCCCAGACATCCTTGAGCCCCGTCGTCCCGCGGATGCGCATGTTCTTCAAAGAAATATCGGACTGGAAAAAAAGAAAAAATCTCATCAGAAGTCAAGATAGAAAGAAAAATCACCAAAAAGAAAGGAATGTCAAAGGTCAAGTCACTTACATAACCGCTAGGAGTCACTTTCGAATAGCGATGACACGACGACTCCCGCAGCAAGGTCCGCTCATTCTCAACAGACTCAAACACATCAAAATAAGTTCTCACTCCCCAAAGCAAGAGGCACCCTGGCCCTCCACTTCACATTCGCCCAGTCATCAACGGTCAACCACTCCCTGTGGACTGCGGTGCTCACAAAAGCGGTCATTTCTTGAAGATCGGAATTCTAGAACAATTTGCAGAGGAATCGTAGAAAGAGAGAAAGCAAATAAGCTGTGAAAAAAAATGAAGGGATTCGTCCCCTTTATATAGGATGCCAAGCACAATGTCGATCGGCACTAACCCCCACCATAACGATCGGTACTAACTCCTTACCTTCATGAGGCAGTCCAAAAGTCTGTGCCACTGCCGAATGGCACCCCTCATACCATGCCGATCGGCACCCCCCTTTAAATTTCGTACAGAAATTCCCAGAAAATACCGAAAAGCCCCAAAAAATCCTCAGAAAATTCCTAAAAATCCCAGGAAGGATTCAGAACATTTTCACCAAGAAAATTTTGCATTCCCTCAAGTGGAACCCCTCTTTTCGAGCAAAATCCTCAAAAACCAAGTGAATCCCCTCCCGGCAAAGCATTGGAGGATCTTTAAGGATCGCCTGATCACTTCCCCGACGGAGTTTTTACAGCACCAAAATTGGTTGTTCCCCCCTGCGAGGCCTCCTAAAGAAACAAAAGCTTCCCCAGCTATCAGCTCCCCAGCTCAGATCAAAATCACAAAGCTCTTTCTCCAACAAAATCAAAATCCAATCTTTATCCACTCTTAGGTCAGAATTGACCTCGGTCTTGGATTGCCACCTGAGTCAGGTCAGAATTGACCTCGGTCCTCGGTCGTCACCACTCATAAGTCAGAATTGACCTCGGTCTTGGATCGTCACCTGAGTTAGGTTAGAATTGACCTTGGTCCTCTGTCGTCACCACTCTTAGGTCAGAATTGACCTCGGTCTTGGATCGTCACCTGAGTTAAGTCAGAATTGACCTTGATCCTCAATTGTCACCACTCTTAGGTCAGAATTGACCTCCATCTTGGATCGTCACCTGAGTTAGGTCAGAATTGACCTTGGTCCTCAGTCGTCACCACTCTTAGGTCAAAATTGACCTCAATCTTGGATCGTCACCTGATTTAGGTCAGAATTGACCTCGATCCTCGATCGTCACCACTCTTAGGTCATAATTGACCTCGATCTTGGATTGTCACTTGAGTTAGGTCAGAATTTACCTCGGTCCTCGGTAGTCACCATTCTTAGGTCAGAATTGACCTCGGTCTTGGATCGTCACTGAGTTAGGTCAGAATTGACCTCGGTCCTCGGTCGTCACCACTCTTAAGTCAGAATTGACCTCGATCCTCGATTGTCACCACTCTTAGGTCAGAATTGACCTCGATCTTGGATCATCACCTGAGTTAGGTCAGAATTAACCTTGGTCCTCGGTCGTCACCACTCTTAGGTCAGAATTGACCTTGGTCTTGGATCGTCACCTGATTTAGGCCAAAAATGACCTTAGTCCTCGATCATCACCACTCTAAGGTTAGAATTGACCTCGGTCCTCGGTCGTCACCACTCTTAGGTCAGAATTGACCTCGATTATTAGATCTTCTCCCTAAGCCCGCAGAATTGGCTTTGACCCACAGAATCGGTCACCCTCATCACTTAAGCCGGTAGATTTAGCTTTCACCCACAAAATTGGTCATCCCCATCACACCCCTCAGGTCCTCAGAATCGACCTTGACCCTCTGAATCGATCATACTCCATCAAAAGCATCATGCGGTGTCTATTTGACGGTTATCATTTATTCCAAACTCACTCATCGAGGGGCTCTGTAGACACCCCATTATGTTACCCCCTAACTCTCCTTAGGTCCCTAGTACCTCCCTCATCACTACAAACCCAGGTCATACCCCGGGTACTGACCTAGAAGCCATCGGGCACTCCCAGGCTCCGTTTAACCAAAAATTCAAACTCTTTAGCTCGACTGAGGCTAAATGAATATTTAAAGAGCACTGAAATCCCTTTCCAATGGTCCATCCCGTGGGCAATTTTGACTTACCATGCGAACGAACGATCCGTTTGCGTCCGAAACTTGATCTAGAGGCCACCGGGCAATCCCGGGCTCTGTTAGACCTAAGTCAACTCTTCAACTCAAAAAATACTGAATGAATATTCAAAGGGAACTAAAACCCCTTTCCAATGATCTGCTCCATGCGCGATTCTGACTTACCATGTAGACGAACGATCCGTTTGACTCCAAGAGATCACCGAATGCTTCCAGGGCCCGGTTGACCAAAGTTAACTCCTCAAACCGGGTCAAACTCTTTGGAATGCTGAAGTAAATCTCCTAACCTTTCCAACGGTCTATCCCATATGCGATTCGGACTTACCATGCGGACAAATGATCCGTTTGCGTCCTAACAATTCCCCGTCCAATGGACCGACAAACTCTTTTGAACCATATATGACCCAAATTCAACTCCCGAACTCGGGAGAGGTCCAAAGGACTTTTAAAGGTATCTGAATTACCTTTCCAATGGTCTACCCTATGCACGATTCTGACCAACGGTTTGACCTCGGCAGCTAATTTTCTGAAAAGGCCTGAAACACACTGCCAAATGGCAGGTTCCAGACCCTGCCTATTGGTAGGTGCCGATAGGCAGGACCAGGTCTACGCCGATCGGCAGTGACTTGGGCCTATAAAAAGAAGCCTTTACCTCATTTGCAAGGAGGAGCTCAGATTTGATAAGAATCGCTCTTAGCGAATCTCAAAAACCTCTCTTGAAGACAGCGCGATTTTGACATCAAAATCCCTTTCTAACTTCCACTTTTCATCATCCTTTTCATAAAACTTGGTGAATTAGCCACTCTCCATCATCATCCAAGTGCAAGGGTTGCTCTCCAACATTCAAGATCAAGCTCAAGATCTTCAAGAAGGTCCAACTTTCTCAACTCTCTCTTAAATTCTCAATAACTTGTTTTATTACTTAGCACTTTTATTATCTAATCTCACACATCCTAATATACTTTTTTATTTAGTATTATTGCACATCTCTTATTTTCATATAAATAAAACCCAAAAAATAAGAAAAAGAGGGTTTGCTCATAAATTCCAAATAGGGAGTCTCACACTTTTCTCACCACTAAAATATTTTTTCTACACACACACACATTCATAAATAAGAGATCCACCATTTAAATTTATGGGATAAACCCAACCCTTCGTTTTGTATGCGAACTCCGAGGACTTTGATTCCTTTATAGGCTACGTAGGCATCTCGAGGTAAAATTCGAGACTCGAGTCCTATTCTTACTTTCTCTCTCATTTTCTATCCTCTCTAAATCCGATTTTCTTATATTATATATACTTTCTCTTAGTGATGTATTACTCCATATGCGTTATCGTTCCTTTATAACGATCAACGTAAGAGTAATCGCGTAAATCTTATTTTATAATATTATTTTTATACCTTCCTACGGATGACTCGCTTTATCTCTTCCATAATACAAGTCGAGGATTCCTATCTCCACCATATATATACACATGCACAAATATCACGAGGAAAATAAAGGAAAATAACAAACATCCATGAGAGATCGAAAAGGCGGAATGGGTGCCTAACACCTTCCCATTTCCTAACTTAGCCTCCGAACCCTTCTCGAATCATTTTGGTTTCGCATACACCAGTATGTCTTTGGATGTCGTCCTTCCAGATGGCCTCCCCATTTTCTTTTATCTATTTAGAGTAAAATAGACTGGCGACTCTGAATCTCTCTACATTTTTACACCTCATCTCAAACGACGCCGACCGAAGTGCTCCCGAGAGGGACTCACGGGACCCGAAGGATCCTCCCTTCACGCAATCGCCCGCATGGCGAGGATCGAGGATGGCCACAGGAAGCCTTAGTAATTCTTTTAGCCTATATGGGGTCCTTAGACCTCGGACTGTTTGTTCGAGCCAAGGACGAATGCCTTGTAACCTTTGTTGGGTCCTGAGATCTTTGATTTCATAGGAACCAAGGATTAAAGCCTTATAATTCTTAGAGTCATACATATAGGGTCCTTAGACCTCAATCATTTTATTTAGATCCAGTGATGAAAGTATTTCAACTCTTGTTAGGTCCTGAGACCTTAGGTTTAGTTCAGAGTCAATGATTGAAGCGTTGTAACCCTTTATCACATTATATAGAGACAATGAAGGTAACAACAAGGGTTCTTTTCATTCCATTTCAATAACAAGATACATGATTTGAAGTATTTCTTTAGATATTATATGTTATAGAGGTGAGGAAGCTCATATCTTTCAAGTAATAGCAACCTAGCCTCGCAATTTTAGTAACCACATAAGGGCCTTCCCACTTAGAATCGAGTTTTCCTCTGCTTGGATTTTTTGTTGAAATGGTGACCTCCCTTAGGACCAAGTCACCCACTTTGAACTCTCTATGGCACATCTTTTTTCAAAGTAAGAGGTTGTACTTTGATTGTAGCATCCATTCTGATCAAGTCATTTTCACGACGTTCCTTTAGCTTATATAAGGAACTCTTAAGCCCTCCGTTACTGATCTTTGGATCACACTAATCTACCCTTTGAATTGGTATCTTGATATTAGTTGGGATGAAAACTTTAGTGATGTAAGTCAAGGAGAAACGAGCTTCCCCAGAAAGACCTCTGATAGTAGTCCCCACAATGTTCTTGGCTACTCTTTAGTTCACAAACCTTTGACCTTTTTTAGATTTTTAGTTAGACTGTGGAATATGGTCATATTCATCACCTCCAAATGTCCATTTGCTTCTGGATGGACTTATGAGGAGTAATGATTGTCGATTCCATAATCAGGGCATAACTCTCTGAAGGTTGGGTTTTCAAACTGATTCCCATTATTTGAGAATATAACCCTCAATAATACAAACTTACAACTGATGTTTTTCCATATGAAATTAGTGGTCTTCCTCTCTGTGATGGTATCTAAAAGCTCAGCCTCAACCCATTTAGTAAAATAATCAATCATCACGATACTAGTTATAACCTTTGTTGAGGGGTATAGGCCCTATAATTTATACTCCCCATTAAGAAAAGGCCATAAACTTAACATTGTGTATATTTTCTTTGTTGGCTATTTTGGGTTGAAGGAAAACCTTTTACACTTGTCACAGAGCTACACAAGATCTTTAGCTTATTTGTCGAAGGTGGACCAGAAGTAACTCTACCTCAAGACCTTGTAGACTAAGGTCTTAGGACCAGTATGGGAACTATAGATACCTTCATGGAGATCTATGAGAACACAACTAGCCTCCTAAGGAATAAAGCATCGTTGTGTTACTGAGGAGTACCAATTTTTTAATAAGACCCCATTTTCCATGTAAAATCTTGATGCCAAAGACTTCAGTCATCTAGCCCGTAGCTAATCTTTAGGTAAGCTTCCATCTCTGAGGTATCTCTTGATGGGAGTGGTCTATCCTGATCTCTATCTTTCTTTAGCCATGTTGATCTGGAGCTAGGTAATGCTTGGTTGATCAAGAGTTATAATCAAAGAATTTAGATCCACCTCATCTGAGGAGGCCACCTGGCCAAGATGATCAGTTTCAAAATTCTCTACTATGGGTACCCTCATAATGTTGAATCTGGGGATTGTGTAGATGAGGTTATTTACAATAGCCATGTACCCTACGATGTGATCAATTTTGGCCTCATAGACCTCTGGGACCTGATTAATCACCATCTCTAAATCATTAATAGCTTCAACATGCTTTACTTTTGAGTTGATAGATAACCCTTGACCAACTACCAATGCTTCATACTCTACCTCATTGTTAGATGATTTAAATTTAAAGTAGAGATGAAGAGAAATTATACCTCCTTTTGAAATTAGAATGTGAAGTCCAGTGCCGCTTCCTGAGTTGTTGTAAGATCCATCCACGTATAATACCTATGTTGGAAACCTGGGGCTTATCTCTTAAAATAACGGGAGATTGGACTCCTTGGGCATTGCCACTTCTTTATCTGAGATATAGGGTTCTTCCTTAACCTCCTCTAGGTTGTTTAACTTTTCTATGAAATTGGATAAGGTTTGGCCTTTTATGGAATTCCTTAGCTGGTAACTGAGGTCGAGTCATGACCACTATGGTGTGATATTGGAAGTTGGGCCTTAGACGTTTAGCTGAAGTAATCAAGAAAATGGTCAGCTTCCCTACCTTAGATACTTACTTTTACCCCTGCAAATTTCTATTAACTTTCTACACAAGGTATTAGACCCAATATTACTTTCTCATTAAGGTTTATCTAACAATAATAGACGATGAGGCAAGTTATAGGTATATGTCATCTCCTATGAAGGTTCAGGAAATGAGAGGTGGAGAACCCGGATACTTTTTCAGAATTTGGAAAGCTTCTTTTGCCTTTAAAGTCCATTAAAAATCTTTCTAGAAAACCTTGAAAAAGGGAAGACACTTATTTGTGGTTTTTAAGACAAAATTATTGAGAGAAACAACTCTTTCGTCAAGGCTCTAAACTTCTTTGACAATTTTGGGGACTTCATGTCAAATTAAGATTGGATATACTTTGGGTTGGCCTTTGTACCACGCTAGGTGACAATAAAGCCAAAGAACTTTCCCCCTGCTACTCGAAAGCCAAATTTCTTCTAATTTAAGATCGTTTGGTTCCTCCCGAGGATAACGAAGGTCTCTTTGAGGCTCCAGATGTGATCCTAAGCCTCTGAACTATTGGACAATATGTCATCATCATAGACCACCATAGATATGCCTATCAAGTCTTTGAAAATGGTGTTTACCACCCTCAAATACATAGAACCTGCATTTTTAATCCAAAAGGCATTACTTTATAGTAGTATTTATCTTTTTTAGTAATGAATGAGGTTTTTTCCTCCGGCCAAGCTCCTACATCTTATTTGGTGAGTAGGTGAAAAGTATAAAATTGTTCCACCTATCGCCACCACTCAACTCCATTAGCATTGGTGGCTACCATCCGCATTAAATGAACCCATTAATTATCTTACACTACCTGTAAAACTTTTTACTAACACTCTACCCTTCAGCTGACGTCATTAGGCCTCAGAGACACCACAGCCGTATTATGATAGTCCACTCATTGTCTCTGCTAGAGATTGCTTATATAAGTGGAGACGGTTTTATCTTCTCTAAGTTTTTACTCCTTGTTTCATAATATCTCAACCCATAGTTGTGAGTACAGAACCATAGTTCAGATTATTTCCAACTATCTTACTGGTTGTACCCCTTGTTAAGTCCTAAGATAATACTCGGGAACCCTTAGAGAAGTCTATCAGTTATTTCCTAAGGCACTTTGGATTATTGACAAAGGAATCAAGGACCTCAAACTCTCTTGGCCAAATCCCAAGAGGTGTCATAAATTACAATATTTCTTTTATGATCCAATAAATAGTATAACACCCTTTGATAGTGGACGTAGGATCCTTAGCTGAGGGTTGAACCACTTTAAACCCTTGCCTAATGCTTTGACACTTTTCCCTTTAACCTATTTGAGGAGCCTGAGGGGAGCACCTTTTAATTCAGATGCCACTCGTGATATTAATATCAACCGGTTTGAAACTATTTATGGGAACGACAAGTTCTATTCCTTTTATATACAAACCTTACTCTTTTTAATATGCCAATTAACGTCGTCTTGGGCTTATCTTTCAAAGATATGGAAGTTAGAGAAAATGAGCTTCTAGACCAACTTGATGATATTCTTTGAATGATTCTTTTACCACCTGTGGTAGAGGAACCTGTTGTACCAGAACATATAAGTAATACGGAGAACCAAGAGCCTTAATTGGAGGGAGAAAAATATCTAGAGGGTGTGCCTAGGACCCCCAGCAATTAGTATATCGCATCCTTGTCAAAGATAGGTTGTCACTCCCTGGAGATCAATATTAAGGTGGTTCCAGGGTGATCGAGCCCTTGGACAATGATATTAGGAAAATGAAAGATCAGTTTGGGAATTTCCTCAACTAGTACAAGATGCAAACTCTCAACACCATTGATTTAGCTATCCAAAATACATTATCTATGTTCTCCAATGACATTTAACATTATTCTTTACCCCCAAAGTGGAAGATGCTTACTATTGAATCATTGGGTCTAAGAATCCCATTGATCACTTGAAGACTAATATATCCTGCATGCTTCTTCAACAAACCCCAGACGAGGTCTTATGTAGAGCCTTTCTTGCTACTTTAAGATAAACGACTAGGAAATCATTTGCCAAGATCGAACCACAGAGCATTAGGAGCTTTACTAATGTCCTTTGTCAACCATTTCATGGGAGCTCAAAAGATGAGGAAGCTTGTTACTTCCTTCCTACATTTCAGACAATAAATTGGCAAAGCTCTCAAGGAGTATGCCAAGAGTTCAACCAATAGGATCTCCAAATTGATGATCTGAATGACATAATCTGTGTGGCTGCTTTCATCTCAGGTCTTACCTCAAAAAATAAGATTGAGTTGTTCGAGAGAGATCAAAAATATATGAATACGGAAGATGCAATCTCAGGAAGGTGTACCATAGCCTCGACTCGACAGAGCAAGATGAAAGATGTCTTCTCTCACCTTAGGGAGTCCCCAGAGGCAGTTGAGGTCAAGAAAAAGAAAGGCAAGGTAAAAGGAATGAACTTCCAAAGTTTAATAACTTCACCCTGCTCACAACCACCATATAAAAGGTCTTTATGATGGAAGAATACTAGGATCTCCTACCTCCACCCAAGACCATTAGGGACACAAATAATCATAGGGACAACGCTAAATATTGCAAGCTCTATAGGACCATGACCACAACACCAGCGACTGCTTCAGGCTTAAAAAATCCACCGAAGGGATAATTAAGAGGGGATACCTCAAAGAATTTATGACTTAAGATGCAGGCAAAAGTTAGCACAACAATAACAACAATCAAAATAAATATAATGTCCCACTAATTGTCTGATTGATGTCAATAATATTTTCGGAGGTCTTGCCAGAGGTGGACTCTCTTTTGCAGCTAAAAATCCCACCTCAGAAGCATGCAACATGAAGGGGTGTAAGTCAATAGTGTTTATCTCCCATATTAGTCCCCAAAGGGAGTTTCAATGATAGTTTTTCTAGAAGCAAACCTCAGAAGGGTCCGTATATGTAACACCCCGCCTAATTAAATACCGAGCGATCACTCCTTTATTAAATTAAAATCAAGGTGAACAGTTGGTTTATTCTTAGCATCACTGTCGAAAATAACTTTTCCAAATTAAACACCCTAATTAATTAAGCTAAGTATCAAAACCATTTTAGACATTACTTTCCAAATTTTATTTAATAAACCAACATTTAAAACTTTGCATAATTCACAATATTAAAGAATCACACCACAATTATCCTGGAACATATAATCCAAATAATTTAAACATTCAACTAGTTGAATCCAACATTTAATACTTAAAGTAAAACATCCAGACAGTAATAAATCCCAAAGTGACAATACTAGAAATAAATGAATTTATAATATCCCATAACACAACTGAATAATGGAAACGGGCGACACATGCCCAACTGAATAAATATGCTAGGAGTGGAATCAAATAAATGAAGTCGTCTAAGCAAGAGGCCTGCAACTCCCACCAAAGCTGCAGCGCGTTCCTTCCAAAGGATCCTATGCAAGACGCCCCTGTGGCTGGGCACCTGTAATATATACATATATACAAGAGAGAAAGGAAAATAGAAACGGGTCAGAGCCCGATAGTGTAAATGATTTAAAATTTATTTAGCAAGTATTTGAAATGTTTACAGGCCAATGCAACAACATATTAGTGAGTCACTCTCTTGATAATTTCTCACCTCTCTTCTAATGTGCACGCCTATCGTACTAACCTTCCCAACGGTTTAACTTATCTTATCTTGAGTTTCTCGTAAGATTTAAACTAAACAATTCAACTGTTTAAGAAGTAAATTTCATTTAGTAACAAAGCTCTCATCTTAACCTTATTTATTAATAAAGTTTTCCAGAAATATACCATTATCCTTTTCAAAACAAGCATTTCCAATATGAAGTCATTATTCATTTCTTACTTACCATAAACACAGTATGAAATTCCAAATTTCAGAATTTAATATATATATTAAATTCTCGTATAATATATATATTCTAACAGCACCCCACATAAAAATTATGGTGCGGGCATACTCTGCTATCCAATCCCCGTCTCACTCGTACTAAGGGAAATACAAGTTCGGAATCACTCTCGAACTGTATTAACACATACACAAACAATATTGAGGCGAAGCATAGATTCCAAGTCTCTAAGAGGTCAGTACATACCCTCACGTCTCTTAGGGCCGTCTGACCATCGATCAGATAGCCTGTACCAAGGATATCTATCTTCTAGGGTACGAGTCAATATCCCCCATAAAGGCACATCGAGATAAGACTGTCCCAGCGCGATAACCTCAGGGATAGCAAGTAACGCGGGCATGATTTTCACACGTATATAGTATATGCATAAACACAGTCATATAAATATACTACTTTTACCATATCAAATTTAGGTTCATCTCATAACCCATAATTATAACATTTATCCTTATTTCTCATTATTTAGTCATCACTTATAATGGTTCGTCTCTTACTTTTATTGAGGGATTAATCCAACTTACTACGTAACACTTATGGACCCTATCCTCCCAAGTATAGAATTCAGTAGGTACTCATCTATTTTTCCAACATAACTATCTTACGCTCCTCTCCCTTTAATGCATAATTTCATCATCCCTTATATGTAAATATCCCAAAAATGTACATCTCGTCTTACATTAAAGGTCTCATAATTACTCACAAGTCCTACTGGTCTTCTTATTCTCCCAAAATATTTTAATAAGGATGTCCAAATATTTCTACTCATTTAATTTGAATTTAACTATTTTAAAAATGGGAAATGTGAGTCTGCTAGAAGGGGTCGATAAATCGAGGGCAGGAGCTCGATCAATCGATGTGTCGATCGATTGACACCCCTGGTTCGATCGATCGATCAAACAGGTATACGAATTCTGCAGATTTACAGTTACGGGTTTCATAATCTAACCTCAATCAAATCCAGATTTTTCACACCCAAACTCCCTAAAATTTGTACTACAAATGATATAAACCCATATTATACATCTTCGACGTAAAGCATGCAATTTTCCATCAATAACCACAGATTAATAGGTCAAAACTCATATAAATCTCAAGAACCCTAGAATTTCTTTAACATGGTCCTAATCAGTCTTTTTATAGAACTTTTTACTCCTAATACATCATAAATTCGTGGTTAAGCCTCTACATGTGAAGGGGTTTCAAGATTATCATTCAAATCATTACTACATGCGATTTTCCTATCTCCAACATGGATTTTCTTCTACCAAACTCATCCTAATCACCCTAGACTAACATGAACGATGCATTAACAAAAATAAGCAAGATAAATACTTTCCTGGAAATTTCAAAGTTCTGATTTGATGACGAATTTGGTGTGGTTGCGTTCCCCGTCGCGCGATCTACGCGTTGGTGGTGGTGGCGGTGCAATCGGATGACTTTTCAGTCAAGAATTGCTTTGAAAGCTCTCTCCTTCCCTCTCCTATGGCCGTCACTTGTCTTTGGTTATGTTAACCCCAGAAGGCAACCTTAGACATCTGATATAACCCTTGAAATTTCGTGGGTTTAATTACCCAAAATTACAAAATGTCCAAAATGCCCTCCCGGGGTACTAATTATGCCTAAAAACTCCCCGAGACCCAAACTAAACCCCCGAGTACACTTTTCTGACTATCTCGACCCTTCCAGACACTTTGGCGCACTCAAAATGACCATACGAGCAACTTATAATATATTCACTTTTATTAATCAATATTTAGTCCTGACGCGACACGGGTGCGTCCCGACTCAAATTTCCAAAATTGTCATTTTATTCACTCTTGACATTTAATAGAACCAATATTATATTACTTTACTCATTAGTAATATTCAACAACAAGTTTCCCATAATTAATAACTCACATCACGTTAATAATTATAAAGTGATTAATTTCCGAATTTATATTAAATTAATAACTCACATTAAATTTAATAAATCCCCAAATTAATATAGCATAAAAATACGGGGTATTACATACTTCCCCCCTAATAACGGAATTTCATCCCGAAATTTGAAAAATAAGGCATACCTGGTAAGAATAAATCTGGGTATCTCTCGCGCATATCTATCTCGCGCTCCCAAGTGGATTCCTCCACATTATGACGCTCCCACTGGACCCGTACAAGTGGAACTACCTTCGACCTCAATCTCCTCTCGCTATGGTCTAGGATAGCCACCGGCCTCTCCTCGTAAGAGCTATCAGGTTGTAAGTCTATCTCATCTATCGCGATGTGAGTATGGGCCATATCATCCTGAAGATATCGTCTCAACGACGAGATGTGGAATACATTGTGAATGCAATGTAAATGCTCTGGCAGTCCCAATCTGTATGCTATCGACCCAATCCTCTCGATAATGGGAAATGGTCCCACGTACCTCGGGGATAATTTCCCTTTCTTCCCGAACCTCATCACTCCTTTTATAGGAGATACATGTAGTAATACTTGGTCCCCCACATTAAACTCTCGGAAGAACCGTTTCGCATCGGCGTAGCTTTTCTACCTATCTTGGGATACTCGAATGCGACTCCTTATCATCTCAATCCTCGCGGAGGTTTCCTGAATTACCTATGGTCCTAGCAATTTGTTATCCCCCACCTCGAGCCAACAAGTTGGGGAACAACAAGGCCTGCCATACAAAGCCTCGAATGGATCCATGCCAATCGTGAACTGATAAGAGTTACTATAAGCAAACTCTACCAGTGGAAGATGTGGCTCCCAACCTCCTCCAAAATCAAGAACACACATGCGCAGCATATCCTCCAACATCTGATTAGAGGTTCCGACGTGGATATGGGAGAGCATATCCATGGACTTTATCACGGGGTTACCTACGTCACAGAGGGGTCATGACTCCATTTGGGTAATTGTGGACCGTTTGACCAAAGTTGCTCATTTTTTACCCGTAAGGACAAACTACACTACGGGACAGTATGTCCAGATTTTCATTTCAGAAATAGTGAGACTTCACGGTGTGCCTCTAAATATCGTGTCTGACCGAGACAAGATATTTGTTTCATGGTTTTGGGAGAGTTTCCAGGAGTCCATGGGCACTGAATTGCGATTGAGTACGACTTATCACCCACAGACCGATGGGCAGATCGAGCGTACAAATCAGATGTTGGAGGACATGTTGCGTATGTGCATCATAGATTTGGGGGTGGATGGGAGCAGTACCTTCCACTGGTGGAGTTTGCTTATAATAACTCCTACCAGTTCACCATTGGCATGGCTCCATTTGAGGCGTTGTATGGTAGACCTTGTCGTTCCCCATTATGTTGGTTAGAAGTGGGGGATAACAAAATCCTTGGGCCGGAAGTGATTCAGGATACTTCGTCAAGGATAGAGATGATACGAAATCGCATTCGGGTAGCTCAGGACCGGCAGAAGAGCTATGTTGATGCCAAGAGGTTCTTTAGAGAATTCAAAGTGGGGGACCAGGTTTTACTCAGAGTATCACCTATGAAGGGGATTATGAATTTTGGGAAGAAGGGGAAACTATCATAGAGCAGATTGGTCCAGTTGCGTATAAACTTGGGTTACCGGAGCACTTGCATAGAATTCATGATGTGTTCCATATTTTCTCGCTAAGGAAATATCTTAGGGACGATTTGGCCCATACTCACATTGCTTTGGAGGACATCGATCTCAAGCCCGATAGTTCCTACGAGGAGGGTCCGATTGTTATTTTGGACCGACACGAGTGGAAACTGCGGTCAAAGATAGTACCGTTGGTACGTGTTCAGTGGCGGCATCATAATGCCGAGGAGTCCACATGGGAGCGCGAGGATGAGATGCGCGAACATTATCCAGAGTTATTTTTACCAGGTACTTTTTAGTTTCAAATTTCGGGACGAAATTCTATACTTAGGGGGGAAGTATGTAATACCACGTAATTTTATTGATATTTATTTAAGGGATTAATTAAATTAAATGTGAATTAATTGAGAATTAATCCGGATATAAATACTAACGAGATGTGAGTTGGTATTTGATTATGATGTGTATATATGGTAATATATGAATATTGAAAATATTAGAATTGTCGCAAGACTGAAATACAAAAATTTGGGAAATTTAGTTGGGACGCGCGTGTCAGTCGCGTCAGGAATGTAATTATTTGAATTAAAAAGTAAATTCTATTTTTCCCAACTGGATGGTCATTTTGAGTGCGCCAACGAGTCCGGAAGGGTCGAAATAGTCAGAAAACACTAGCCAGGGGTTTAGTTTGGGTCCCGGGGCATTTTTGTGCCATACCGGCAACTTAAAAGGGTATTTTGGTAATTTTAAAAATTAGGGAATTAAAACCCACGAAAATTGGAGTTTATATTTATAATTTTAAAAGGGGCCACTAAGTCCATTACCAGCAAAAGTTTAGAGAGTGGGCTACGGGAGTTTTGAGAGAAGTTAGAGAGAAGTTACAAGAGCCAAAACCAAGCCATCTTCAACCTTGGGAGAAAATCTGTAGAGAAAGAA
Source organism: Sambucus nigra (assembly GCA_949130495.1). Lineage (NCBI taxonomy): Eukaryota > Viridiplantae > Streptophyta > Magnoliopsida > Dipsacales > Adoxaceae > Sambucus > Sambucus nigra. The sequence goes on from OX422208.1 coordinate 302,316,805, forward strand.
GAGAATCAACCTTCATTCACCAACATCAATTCTGAAGAACAATCTAAGGCAAGTGATTTGATATTTTTAGTGCATTGAATATGTCTTCCATGTTTAGTGTAGGAATTATCTTATATTGAAATTTTTAAAGAAAACCCATGAAATTGTTGGAGAAACTTTGAATTTGGGTTAGGATTTGCATGTAGAATGATGATGGACTAATTTAATATTCGAAGAGTTATATATGATGACTTAAAAATGAATTTATGATGAATAATTGGGCATAAGAAAATTATGAGTTCTTGTTCCTAGGGTTTGGGAAATATTTGGAGATTTATATTAATTCCTTGATGATTTGTAAGATTTGACCCCTAAAATATGTTAAGAGATGATCTAGGATGATTAGAATTGGTTTAAAAATGTTGTGTAGGAGGGTAGTGAGACTGGGGTCTATGAATAACTAGAAAACGGTGAGGCGTGACCCACTCCAATGGACGCTGTCTGCAAGGTTCTCAAGAACATCTGGAGAAGCTTCTGATAAGACCTTCTCCTTTTGGTAACAATGGAGCTCAAGCTGGAACTCCCTCCCTGAAAGAAGATGAACTTCCACAAAAATAATGTAATTTTCTCAAGAGGAGCTCCTGAGAGTGATGGTTGTCAGTGGGGAGTGAAAGAACAAGGCACTCAGCACTAGAGAGAGAGCAGGGAGAGAATACTAGAGAGGTTCTGATGTGATTTTGACAGAGTGACTTTGCTATTGTGTTTTTCTATCTCCTATGACCTTGCCCAGGGGTGCTATTTATACTTGGGCACAAAGGCTGGGTTGGAACTTTTGGCGCCAAAACTTAGAGGGTTGGTGAGGGACAAAGTCTGCAGTGTACTATTTGTCCCTACCTGCAGGCAGGTCTTCATGTCCCCTCTGGCAGATGCCCCCTGGTGCAGACCAAATTTTAAAAGCAAATATGTCTTCTAATGGAGAGAAAATATCTGATTTGCTAAATATCTTTTGAAACGGTAACTTTTGGTACAAACTTTATAAACTTGAGGGGGGGTCTCGAGGACCACCTCCTCTAAAATATTTTCAAGCTTGAGGGGGGTCTTGAGGACCCCCTTCTAAAATCATTTTTCTTGAGAGGGGTTTAGACGACCCTCTCCTTTAAGATCATTTTATAAACAGTTCTTTTCTTGTGAGCAGCCAGCCCTTTGGCTGCTCATTTCACTTGTGACTAAGTGTGAGGTATGTGAGGACTGGGTGACCCTAGGGTCTCCTACTAGTATTATCTCAATCTTATAGTGTTAAGTGGTTGATCTTTCTCAACATACCTTGTCCCTTATCCGCCAAGCCAAAAACTCCCGAGAGGTCCCAACTAGCCTGCTTGAGCCCTGCTTGCTCAACTAGGCAACCTGTACAAGAAAGCAAAGTATTAATACTGTTGTTCTTTTAAAGAATGAAGTTTCATGATGAGGAGTTGCTCATGGTAGCCACTCCCTCATCCTGGCCACCTTGGGTGGGTTCCTTCTCAATATGAGTTTCTGTCGGAACCCTTGCAGTGGCACTTCTCGGATAACATTTCTGCAGTGATCCTTGCAGTGGCACTGACCCTTGCAGTGACACTTCTCAATCTTGGACTTCTGCGGTGACCCTTGCGAGACACCTCTCGAATGTCATTGCTACAGTGGCCCATGCAGTGGCGCTGACCCTTGCAGTGGCACTTCTCAATCTTGGACTTCTGCGGTGACACTTGCGAGGCACCTCTCGAATGTCATTGTTGCAGTGACCCTTATAGTGGCACTGACCCTGGCAGTGGCACTTCTCAATCTTTGACTTCTGCGGTGACCCTTGTGAGGCACCTCTCGAATGTCATTGCTGCAGTGACCCTTGCAGTGGCGCTGACCCTTGCAGTGGCACTTCTTAATCTTGGACTTCTGCGGTGACCGTTGCGAGGCACGTCTCGAATGTCATTACTGCAGTGACTCTTACAGTGGCGTTGTTGCAGTGGCACTTCTCAATCTTGGACTTTTGCGGTGACCCTTGCGAGGCACCTCTCGAATGTCATTTACTGCAGTGACCCTTGCGGTGGCGCTGACCCTTGCAGTGGCACTTCTCAATCTTGGACTTCTGCGGTGACCCTTGCGAGGCACCTCTCGAATGTCATTGCTGTAGTGACACTTGCAGTGGCGCTGACCATTACAACTGCAGTGACCCATGCAGTGGCACTGACCCATGCAGTGGCGCTAACCCTTGCAGCTGCAGTGACCCTTGCAGCTGCAGTGACCCATGCAGTGGCACTGACCCTTGCAGTGGCGTTGACCCTTGCTGTGGCGTTGACCCTTGCAGCTGTACTGACCCTTGAAATGGCGCTGACCCTTACAGTGGCGCTGACCCTTACAGCTGCAGTGACCCATGCAGTGGCGCTGACCCTTGCAGTGGCACTGACCCTTGCAGTGGCACTGACCCTTGCAGCTGCAGTGATCCTTGCAGTGGCGCTAGGGGTTCCTGCTCAATATGAGTTTCTGCCAGGACCCTGGGATGGTTTCTTCTCAATTATGAGTTTCTACCGGGACCCTGGGAGTTCCTGCTCAATATGAGTTTTTGTCGAGACCCTGGGTGGGTTCCTTCTCAATATGATCTTTTGGGACCCTGGGTGGATTCCTTCTCAATATGAGTTTATGCCGGGACCTGGGTGGGTTCCTTCTCAATATGAGTTTCTGCCGGGACCCTGGGGTGGTTCCTTCTCAATATGATCTATCGGGACCCTGGGTGGGTTCCTTCTCAATATTTCTAAAAAAATGTTTTTATTTATATTTTTTTGTAGGTAGACACCCTTCTACATTAGCCCCTCGTGCAAAGTCTTTTGTATTGGGTAGACCAAAAGGCTTTGTACGCCATAAATTCAATTTTTTTTTCGGGACCCTAGGGTTTCTTCATCATTCCCCTTAGGGTTATTAAATGTTATGTCACTTCATCCCAAGTTTTATAAATGAGGCCACTTATAGTAGACCTCCTTATCAGGGTATAAACTTGGTCGGAGGGGTTACTCACGGTGAGGCCCTCATTTTTAGCCTTCTACTTTGTTTAAAGGTGTTGCTCATGGTGAACCTCTCGCCCTTGGACTTTTTTCTGTGGCCTTATATCTTGGGTATAGGGGTTTCTTAATGTGATCCCCTCTCCCTTGGCCTTCTTCTGTGGCCTTTCATCTTGGACAGAGGGTTACTCGCGGTGAGCCCCTCGCCCTTGGCCTCCTTCTGTGACCTTTCATCTTGGGCGGAGGGGTTACTCACGGTGAGCCCCCCGCCCTTGGCCTTCTTATGTTGCCTTTCATCTTGGGTGGAGGGGTTACTCACGGTGGGCCCCTCGCCCTTGGCCTTCCTCTGTGACCTTTTGTATTGGGTGGAGGGGTTACTCGCGATGATCCCCTCGCCCTTAGCCTTCTTCTGTGGCCTTTCATCTTGGGTGGAGGGGTTCCTCGCGATTGGCCCCTCGCCCTTGGCCTTCCTCTGTGGCCTTTTGTCTTGGGTGGAGGGGTTACTCGCGGTGAGTTCCTCGCCCTCGACCTTCTTCTGTGGGCCTTCATCTTGGGCAGAGGGGTTACTCAGGTTGAGACCCTCGCCCTTGGCCTTCTTCTGTGGCCTTTCATCTTGGGTGGAAAGGTTACTCGCGATGGACCCCTCGTCCTTGGCCTTCTTCTGTGGCCTTCTATCTTAGGTGGAGGGGTTACTCGCGATGATCCCCTCGCCCTTGGCCTTCTTCTGTGGTCTTTCATATTGGGCGGAGGGGTACTCGCGATGAGCCCCTCGTCCCTGGCCTTCTTCTGTGGCCTTCTATCTTGGGAGGAGAGGTTACTTGCGGTGAGCCCCTCCCCCTTGGCCTTCTTCTGTGGCCTTCCATCTTGGGCGGAGGGGTTACTCGCGATGATCCCCTCGCTCTTGGCCTTCTTCTGTGGCCTTTCATCTTGGGCAGAGGGGTTACTCGCGGTGGGCCCCTAGCCCTTGTCCTTCTTCTATGGCCTTGTATCTTTGGAGGAGAGTTACTCGCGGTGAGCCCCTCGCCCTTAGCCTCCTTCTGTGGCCTTTCATTTTGGGCGGAGGGGTTACTCGTTGTGAGCCCCTCGCCCTTGGCCTTCTTCTGTAGCCTTTCATTTTGGGCGGAGGGGTTACTCGCGGTGAGCCCCTCGCCCTTGGCTATTTTCTCTCAAACTTGCATTCTTGGGCAGGTGGAGCCACTCTAAGTGGGCCCCCACCCTCCCAGCTTATTTTATTATTTGTTCACTTACTTGAGGACTTCTCAATATTAGTCCCCTCGTGCAGAAGTGTCTTGTAATGTCGATAGACTTGTGCATGAAATTATCGTACCTTTTTTTAATACTTTGTAGTTGCTCAAGACTATGAGCGTTCCGGTGCCCTTGGGTGCTAAATTGTCGCACCTTACATTTATACTTGATACTTGCTCAAGACTGTGAGCGTTCCGATGCCCTTGGAGCCTTAGGTGCTCAATTGGTGCACTTTATATTTATACTTGGCACTTGCTCAAGACTGTGAGTGCTCCGGTGCCCTTGGAGCCTTAGGTACTAAACTGTCGTACCTTATATTTATACTTGACACTTGCTCAATGACTGTGAGCGCTCCAGTTCCCTTGGAGTCTTAGGTACTAAAGAGTTGTACCTTATATTTATACTTGGAAATTTTCTCAATATTGTGAGCGCTCCGATGCCCTTGGAACCTTAGGTACTAAACTGTCATACCTTATATTTATATTTGGCAGTTGCTCAATATGATGAGCACTCCGTTGCCCTTGGAGCATGAGGTACTAAACTGTTGTACCTTATATTTATACTTGGCAGTTGCTCCAGACTGTGAGTGCTCCGGTACCCTTAGAGCCATAGGTGCTAAACTATCGCGCCTTATATTTATACTTGGTAGTTGCTTAAGACTATAAGCGCTCCGGTGCCCTTGGAGCCTTAGGTGCTAAACTTTTGCGCCTTATATTTATACTTGGCAGTTGCTCAATACTGTGAGCGCTCCGGTGCCCTTGGAGCCTTAGGTACTAAACTATGGTACCTTATATTTATATTTGACACTTGCTCAAGACCGTGAGCGCTCCGGTGCCCTTGGAGCCTTAGGTGCTAAACTGTTGCACCTTATATTTATATTTGACACTTGCTTAAGACTGTGAGCGTTGCGGTGCCTTTGGATCCTTAGGCACAAAAACTGTCGTACCTTTTATATAATGGAAACGAAGTCTTATCCTATTTGTGCCTTCATTTCTGTGTTATGTTAAGATATGCTTTTATTGTTTTGTGAAACCTCTTTATTCTGCGAAGTACCCACTTATGGACTAGTGCTGCTCCCTTTTTCCTGTGGGAGTACTTGCTTATAATTGTGCATGTTAATTGAAGCATAACTGCATGTATTTCTATGGGACTTCCTGTTCTATGCCTATTATTTTTTCTCAACAATTTTTTTAACATTTGAATCAAAACAAAACTTAGAGGGAGGTTAAGTCCACTCAACATTTAAAACAAAAATTTGATTCATAACTTAAAGGGGGGTGAGTCCCCTCAACATTTTTTTTGAAATTTGATTCATAACTTTGAGGGTTGAGTCCCCTCAACATTTTTTCAACATTTATATCAAAACATAATTTAGAGGAGTTTGAGTCCCTTAACATTTTTTCAAAGTTTTGGGCGAGAGCCTCTCCATTTTTTCTTTGGCTCGAAAATTTTTACAACTTCTAGTGCTCAACTAGATTTTTATGTTGCTTTTTTTGTACTGTTTGGACATAGTTATTTCTCGTTTTGGGTTCCTTGCCCACTTACTTTTTTAAACCCTTGCTACTTCTTTTTTACTTGCAGAAAGTATTTTCTAGGATCCAACATTTGCTACAGAGTAATCCATACGGTTCACATTTTTTCTTCTATTTTGAGAGCTCTAACTCGCAAAATGGGTCTTGATCGGCATATGGCTATCCTTTTTAGGTTAGAACTCATTGCATCTCCTCTGCAACATCTTTTTCATTTCTGGAAAAAAAAGTGGAAACTTTACGCGAGTTTCTGATAAAGCTATTAAGACAACTTAGTTTTTTACACCAAATGATAATAGTTGGATTGAGAGATCAATATCCTCGCAGACTTTTTATGAAATCTTTGGATCTGTTACTCTTTTTCCATCACTGCCTACGACGTCAACACCCGGAGCCACCACCGCAACCATTACCGTCGGCGACCCTGCTGTTCCTTTCTCCTATGCCTCATTTTTTATGGATGATAGTGTGAAGGAAAACGACGCCTTATTCCGCCGATGAGTTACTTATTGGGGATCTATTGGAAGTTGCGAATCTTAAAAAGTGGGTCCGTTTTTGGGGTCGAGGACCTCTAGGGACTCCTCGACGTCAGCCATGGAACCAGGGGTTACTCACCCACATTGTCAAGTTTGGGGAACATCCCACCATCAGGTATGATTGCCGAGCTAGAGGGGAGTTCCTCGCACGCCTCGTTTCAATCCAAGGTTTCTTTAGTTGAGAATTTAGGACTTATGGGTTCCTCGCGATCTGTGTTGGTTGAAAAAAGGGTTCCTCGCTACCCTTGTTAATTGAGGATGGTTTGAGATCTGTGGATTCCTCATCGGAAATAAATTTTCATGAGGGTCCCTCGTGCACCGCTGTTGGTTTTCAATTTGAGGGTTCCTCGACTGATTCTAAGGAGTCTTTGATTCTTGTATGTGTTCCCTCAATGCTTAAGGGTTCCTCGCTTATTGGGACTTCAACTATGGGACCGATTGCCAAGGGTCCCTCGCCAATAACTACTGCTTCATGGGTTCTTCGTGTGAAATTTTAAACACGAGTAATTTTCCATTGCCCTTTTATTTTATTATATTCATCATAATATAAATAAAATAATAAGTAACACAATTCGTCCCCTCTAAGATTTTTAATATTTTATAAGAGGATGTGTTGTGGATTTGAAAATTGCCAACATTCATATGGATAAAATCCATAAAATTAATTATAGATATTATGATTATCATTATTTTTTTTTTGAGTGAGTTGTGCCGATAAAGAACTATTATGAATGTTCTTCAATTTTATCATTAGGCATCTCAAGAAATTATAACATGTGTCTCATATTTTGTACCAACTAAATCATGTGGCATATAAATAAAATGCCTAGTAAAACATAAATCAAGAATTGTGAAATGAGCATATTCAACAAGTAATAAAGCAAGGCAGTACTTAGCTGATCGAGAATAAGATATGCCTGCACATGGTCCTTGAATACTCTATTTTTTTCAGCACCTAAATCCTTAGAGTGGGTAAAGTCTCCTTTAAGTTGCCTTTGAGGGTAAATCCTCCACCTCCACTTTCTTGGCTAGAGGGTTACTCCGCCATCACTTTTTTTGTCAGCTCCACCTCCGGTGCCGCTTCTCCCTTACGGGAATCGTCGCTCGTGCAACTATTTATTTCGGCTCTGTCTTCCACGACGGAGCCACCTCCACTATTGTTTGTGCTGCAGCGGCTGCCCCTCCAAAGGGGGTTTTCGTTGTCAATGGAGCAAATATTGTTACACTAGTCTGTCCTCCTTGAGGAACAGGTGCTCTAGCTCCTATCATTACCACCTCCTCTTGGGTGGTCTGGTCACTTTGAACTCCATTTCTAGCAGGAGTGTTTTACAAAAAATGGGTGATATATATATATATATATATATATATATATATATATATATATATATATATATATATATATATATATATATATATATATATATATATATATATTTTTTAGGGTGTCTCGCTCGTTAACTGTGAACAGAAAAAGAAAGCAAGTTAGAAACAAGAAATGATAAAGGGAACTACAAAAAGTTTAAAGTAAAGAGACTTACTGAAGCAAGATGACGAGCAGCCAAAGAAGTAACCATGTCCCGAGTAAGGTTATCTTCAGTTCCTTGGACCTCGGGAATGGTCAAGGACTTTATCGAGCTCATGTCAGAGCTCGGGGGAACAAAAGTGGGCACTTCAATCCCAACAGCTGGAGGCTGAATGATGGTATCAGCCAAATTGACTGAGGAGCTCTTCTTCAGCCTCCTCGGGGGAACAGGTACAGCCAAGGAAGAATCCTTGGTCGGTGATATCACAATCACCTCTTTAGGAGCAACAGACCTGCTCGGAACCACTGCGGGCTTCTCGGCAATTTTTGCAGGAGCAGCTGGAGGAGCTGCCACAGCTTTCTTTATCCCCTCCCTTGGGACATCAATCCTGCTCCTCTTTGCCTCACCAGAACCGGAGGCAGTCTTCTCAAACAAGGTGGGAGGTCTTCTTTTCTTCATCCTTTCCCTCAAAGGAATGTGGGATTCAGGCAAAGAACTTGCAGAGGCTGGTACTGGCTCTGCTTCAATGATCACTGGACGAGTAGTGAAGGAGGTTGTGTAGCTCTTGTACTGGAGCAAATACGAAGCCGACCTGATGTGCTTGTCGGCAACCCTTTGATGCAAACCCCAGATAAGTCCCAAATGCCTTATATTGACATCTGTTTCTTTTGGGCACCTTCTCTTGCTATCAACTGCAAATAAACAAACATTGTTATCAGTAACACATTTTATCAAACATAAAACAAACATGATTTCAAATAAATAAAATAAAAATAACTTATTCCATTGCCATAAGGAGGGCATATGGGACCCTGGTAAACCTCATCTCCGGTTAATGGAGGGTGTTGCCAATTTTTTACGACAACCCCGTGTTCAAAATAATCCCTATTGGCATCAGGGAGATTGACAACTAAGGCTCTATTTATAAACCTAGTTTTTAAATAATAAATATTATCATTAACTTCCCATCTATAGCAGTACATGATTTCCGAAATTCCTATACGAGTTCCATGCACTTGATTTAATTTATGCACCCCATTAACTATTCTCCATGTGTTGGGGGCTATTCGTGCAGGAACAACATCAAATTACTGACAGAATTCCAAACACAAAGGATTTGGTGGAAAAGAAAATCCACACTCAGCAAAAAAGAGACTGGGGAACCAATGTCCCTCAGCCAAATTGAAATAATTAGAAGGCTCAGAAAGCTCTTCCAAGACAACCCAAGAGGGAATGGAAAAATCATATCGAAATTTGTCAAGAGATTCAACAGGGTAAACCATGGTGATTAAAAGAAATGAAGAAGAAAGAAGAAGATCTTACAAGAAAAGAGTAGAGCTGATGACGACAGACGATGGAAAAGATGAATACACAAGAGAGTAGAAGACAATGAAAAACTCGAAGATGAAAATTTGAAAAGGCAGAAGATGATGGGAGTATCTGTGAAGTTTAAATACCTTACCTTGGGAACTGGCGAAGTAATGATTACAAAAAAGGATGATTACGTTACCGGCGGCTAAAAGGGCATTAAATATAGGCGCGGGAATCAAAGCGGGCAACAACGGCCAAAAAGACGAAAAGTAATGCGGGAATCGAAGCACGCAGAAAAGTCCAAAAAAGAATGATTCTACGAATTTGGAAGGAGAAAATAATTACAAGGGAAACGCTCCTAAAAATTAGGAAGACTATTTAAAGCCACCGTTTTCCGAGAAAGAATGTTCCATACTCCTCAAATTTCGAACTATGAAACATTGGGGGCTTCTGTTGATACCAAATTTAATCTGCTGATTTGGATCAATCATATGAAGACACGTGGCTATCTACATGGCAACAACAAGAATTTTCGAGATGATCGCAGGCTCCGAGGAACCATGTTACTCCGAGGAACTCATACGTTCCGAAGAGCATACCTCTCCGAGGAACTCATACGCTCCGAGGAGCTGACCTCTCCGAGGAACTCTTGAATACCAGGAAGCTTAGGCGGTCCGAGTTGCATATCGAACAAAGCATTAATAGCTGGATAACCAACAGTTCAACTGATTCATTAAATGCTTATCATTCAGACGCACACGCAAAGAGGGCATTAAATGTATTACCCTTTCACATTACAGCTCATGACTATAAATACATTGTACAATCCTCATTGTAACGGGACCTGAATCCTGAATCCTAACTCTTGGATCCAGAATGGAATTTCTTGTAATTGAGAATTCCCAAACACTCAGAAATAAAACAATAGTGGACGTAGTCCATTCTTATAAGGCTGAACCACTTTAAAATCTTTTGTCTCATTTATTTATCTGTGATTGAATTATTAGAGAGATCTATTTTTTTACATCAACAACTATTTCATGATACTATTTGTATTTGAAATTACGGAGGTTGATACCAGTGAGAGATGTAATGTTTCTAGTTAAGTTGTGGATTATCACATTCAATGACCATTAAATGCAATGACTTTTCTTAGCTATCAAACATTTATTTATGGACTATCACACAATTATCACTGGCTATCAAAACTTCTTATGGATAAGTGCATAATCTCCTATTGCCATTATGAAAGGTTTTTGGTAAGTTATTGTAAGGTAAACCTTATCAATCAAAATTATCTTGATTACCTATACAATCCAATAAAAATAAGTATATTAGTAAGATAATGGGTCAATCCACGTTCTATGGAAGGGGAATAAATAAAGATAAGTGAAAATAACATTTGAAGGATAAAAATGATTTTTAAGGGATAATTTAAAACTAAGTATTATTAAAAATAAACTTAACAAAATAAAATGAAATATGCTAAAGTAAGTGAAATCTAAGGCAAATAAGTATGAGAAAAAGCAAGGGTCGAGAGTCTACCTTTACTTTCTAAAACATATTTTAATTACGTAATTTCCAATTTAGTTACACTAAAAGATATTATAAAAACCATATGTTTATTCTCATCACATAAGAGATAAAAATAGACTATTTTAGAAAACTAATCTCAAGATTATACAAACTCTAAAAAAAGATTAAATCCTTCAAAGGAATTACTCGTTAGGCAGATCCACGAAAAAAAATTTAAATCCTCATAAATAAATTTAATAGTTAAGAAATATATATTACATTATTAAACCTAATAAAATTTTATCTCTAGTTTGATTCTTAAGAAGAAAATGTAACTAAGTCTCAATCTTTTCACACAAATTATTAAACCTTTCTCGAGACATCAATAAGTGTAGAAGCATAATTTTAATATTAATAATAGGAGCCCAAATTAATTATAAAACTTAAAAAACTAAAATAAACTATTCCATTTAGACTTAATATTTCCCCTTAAATGGGAGATTAACCTTCTATGTGGGCAAAATTCACAAAAAATGTAAAAATAATTTGATACAAAGACTTGTAAATGTAAAATGACAAAGAGAGGATGAATAACCAAGTCTCCTTATATTAATAATATTGAACCCCATAAATATTACACCAATAAATTTTGAGTAATATCATGAAAATGAGATGTACGTTTCCAAATATAGTGTCATTATAATCTGAGATAGTAATCATTAGTTCTCCGTATAAATCCCTCACCAAGTGAGAGATTATTGGGGGTTTATTCTTAAGATCATGTTTTATGAAATGTATTATTTATTAGCAAGGATTGTTTTAGCTCATTTTGAATAATTAATCATGTTTGTGGGAAGGCCTTATATTTATTTATAAATATATTGTATATATCGGTCAATTATACGTAGTAGGAATTCCGATGTGTTGGGTTTAGCTCGATCACAAATGAGTAAAATTTTGATTCTAGTATGATTGAACAATTCACAACATAAATTGGAGTTAGCATTCTATCGGTAAACTTGCATGTACAATCTTAGTGGTTTATCTTGACTATGGGGACTTGTCTAATGGTTTGGAAACTTATGTGGTAGTTCAAAGAACATTGTACAAGTACATCACGAATGTATTAAACAAGATCAATGGTGAGATTTGAGTCTATATGTTGACAATATTAGACTTATATAATGTAACAGTATCCAAAGGGTGCATAAATTCTTAATCCCGAGGGATATAATGATCAGAGTATTCACATAATTTTTACTTTGATTTACGGATGGGTGTGATTCAATTTATTAGGTCAATAAGCCCTACGAGTTAGGTAATCATTCTAGGAATATACCAGATACCATGTTCTTGAGGAATCTGCAGATGGGAGATATCAATATAGTGACACCCCTTTGATAAATTTATTAGTTTTGATTCTACCAATCAACTCAGTCAGTGGATATGAAATCGGTAGAGTATTAAATAAATTAAGTATGATATTAAGGAATAAATAAGACATTTGTAAAAATTAATTCCCAACATATTGAATTTCATCAAGAGGGTATTGAATACTTAAAATTTAACTTTGTAAACAAGGCCTCTCTATTCGAGTAATTTTGAGATAGTTAAAAAATAGCGCAGTTATAATTATTTAGTGAAATTAATTACAATCAAATAAATTACGAAAGATAATTTGGAATTTCTATATTTATGTTTGGATTCCAATTTAGTTATTTGATTTGTTCTCTAGTATATTCCATATTCCATGTAGTAGGCTCATGACTCTCTGGAAACCATAATTAGCTCGCACACGTACACGCGTGCGCGCACACACACACACACATACATATAAGACACTTTTAAAGGTTAAAGAGGGAGAGATAAATCACTACTCACATTTTTATGAGGGGTAAGGAGAGAAAAAATCTCGAAGGGTACACACATAAATAACATTCTTTGGGTGGATCGTACACTAGATGATAAAAGATATATTTATTTCAACTGAGAAGAAAACATTCTCATATATTTGGTTCAACTCAGAAGAAAACATTCTCTATACTGATTATCCAGTAAAATTATTCACTTTAGAATTTAGTAGTATATGTGAGACGGGACTTGTAATGTATAAATAATATCTCAGTGTACTAGAATAGATAAAATATTTCCCAATTTTGATATAAACATCTTCACTAAAATTTAATCAACAAAAAATTCAAAACCATCGAAAGAAATGAAAACAACATTTCTTCTAAAATCATGTACACAACATAATCTTTTTATCTCCACCAAAATCTAAACCTATGTTGACTACTAGTAATATTGTTTCCTTATTCTTATTTTCCATAATTAGGAATATTTTTCCTTTAAATAGCATCTCAATTACCTAGAACATCTTCAGACCTGATTTGTGGCTCCTGAATCTACACACAATATTCTTCAATACCAGACCATAAATTAGGATTCTACTTCAAGAGAAAAGAATCCATTGCTGTTGTAACACTAGGCCCCCAATTTTAAAATTTTTAAATAATAATTTCAATTTCCTTTTAAAGATGCGGAAGCGAGATGGTTCAATTAAACACCAAATTTTAATTTCTTTCAAATTAAAATTAAACAAGTTCAAAGTGAAATTAAATTAGACAACAAATACATTTTTCACTTAAACCAATTTAACCCAAGTCCTAGAAATTTGCCTAAGTCATATTTTTAATATTACCAAATTAGGCCAAACATATTTTAACAAATTAAATTAATGACTTGAATTAAATTAATTCAACATTACACAAATTTAAATTAGCACCAAATTAAGTAAGTAGTGATTTAAACCATTTTTTTCTTTTTAAATAAGCATCCATCTATTGTGAATTTTTATGAAAGATAAAATAAACAAGTAACCACTATGCCGCGATGTACGAGGAAAAACCCACAACGGGAAAAAACCTCGAACGGCCCTAGCCTTAAGTCCACTAAGTACGAAATTTACAATTACAATCAAGATGACGTACAACACTCGACTCGACTCCTTCAAGCCCCGATGCGTCTTCTTGTAACTACCTCTGCCTAGCCGACAATCCCTAAACTCCACCGGAACCTTCGAATCCACCAATGAGACTTTTAGGAACACCGTCAACCATATATGGTGCCTTTCACCATGTGATAATGCCGCGGCAAAATAACGAACTTCTTCTTTGAGGGATGTAGAAGCAAACACAAATGAACTCATCAACTAGGTAGAGTAAACCCGGTGCCAAACACTCCAAGCAAGATATTTATATGGAAACTTGGAATAAACAAACTATGGGTGAAAACAAAAGTGTTTTAGGATTTTTTTTTTCTTGAAAAATAAACACTCAAAACATGAACTCTTTCTTTTTAGAATTTTTCTCTCAAACTCTCACTTAGAGATTATAGTTTGTGAAAAAGTTAAACCCAAAATATTGGTACCCGCACTTGATAAGTCTGTCAAAAGTTAGTGGGGAAAAGTAATGGGATAGAGGTGAAAAAACTACCCAAAACTGCCAATTTAATTTCCCACCGAAAATCTCGTTCAAACGAGATTTTCGTTCGAACGAAGTCTCGTTCGAACGACACTTATAATGAAGTTCCAGTGGCAGGTCGTTGGAAAATCTCGTTCAAACGATATTCTCGTTCGAACGATAATATCGAACGACTTTCCAGAATGTTTAAAAATTCAATTTTAGCCCGAAAATTTTATTTTAAAGTTTTAAAGTAACTTTTTGAAAACAAACAACAGTTTAAACAAAACTTACACCCAATTAAAAAAATTCCAAGCTCCTATATAATATGTAATGCGTTCATACCTTAGGAGCAAATGGAACACATGTTGTTGACGTAGAAACAAGGCACAATAAACTCGGCATTTGATGAAGCTTTATAATCTTGGCCGCTACGTCTTCAACGTTTGTATGTCATAGGCTTAAAGGATGGTCAAGAACTCTATCCTATGACTCAAACGTTTTTGTTCGGAATTGAGAAAAAACAACAAAGGACTCAATTGAAAATTTGTGTCCTTACAAATCTCCCCCTTTGGCTATTCTGAGACAAAAAATAATAAAAATCCTAAAGGGCCGTCAAGCTCTACTAGACATAAAAAATGTCCCACCCAAAGTAAAAATACAATATCTCGACTCAAACAACCCAAGCATCAATATTTTTGCCGATGATGAAAGTTTCCATTTAGAAGAATTCCTGCACACTTAAGCAAACTATCAAACGCATAGGTAATATCAAGAATATTAAATGCAATTAAGATAGATACTCCCCCTAAATTAATTCTCCCCTTTATCAACTGTGATATACCTAAGATGGTCGCGACTCCCCCTAAGTTAAATCTCCCAAACTAATATACAATTACAACAGGATTAGATACCATTTCTCCCCCTATCATTCTCCCCCTTTTTGTTCATGAATAGACAAAGGATAAAAGAACTAATATACAAGATGATGCATAAGAAGATAAGAACATGAAAGTACATGGGCAACAATATCATAACTAATCCAAACAAATATTAATAATACCAACATTGATGCCAAAACAAATGATACCAATTTGACAAATAAGATTCTAAGCACGTGATATCAAACAATGGACGCAACAAGATAGATACCAGTTATGAATTAAAGCATAGATGGACTATAAAGCAAGGCAAAGACAAAAAAATATATAATATATATACATAGACTAAATATACCAATAATGCACATGCACGTATATATAGATATAAACACACGAATGACAAAAATAAAATAAGCTTTTCACACTCGTATGGCAAAATTCTATCATATGGAAATGGAAGTGTTGGGGTGTGAACTAGAAACAATTAAATTTAGACCCAATCACTTATAACATGTTCACGGAGTTATCAATTGGTTGCAAACTTCATCACATTTGAATATAACCTCATGTGACAATACAGATTGAACTCAATGAACAAACATACACAATGCATACAAGCCTAGAATTTTGATGATTCTACAAACCAATAGAGTCATGACATTGAAAGTACAACTAGGATAAACGGACATTGTGCAAACCGTTGATATACCATCCAATCTCTCTCAATTTAAGAATATAGAGTTTAATCTTTTGAATGAATAGATCAACTAAACATAGGCCTTGGCAATTATTTTTCTTTTTAATCCCATATTTTATTTTTAGGCCTTTGGACCACGTATTTCTTTTAGGTCCAAACAAACGGTGGCTTACTCGCAAAGGATGATTATTCCTTTCGGATCCCTTCCCCGTGCACATTTATATATATTTTTATGTCTCACACAAATCTCACGTGCAATGAATTCTGACATGCACTAGTCCTCCTAGTTCACATAACAAGTAGATGACAAGATTGGTAGGAGAATACCTCACAAAGCTCAAATATACGTATGAAGTTATAGTTTCAAGAGATCTCATGCATGTGTGAATTGAGGCATATAAAAATATAATCCATTTTATCAACACAAAATCCAACTACTCCATGTAAGCATGGTAAAGAACATTTTAAGGATTGACAATCTTAACCAAAAGTTATATCCACATGGGAGCGTAAAAGAAGGGATTCAAACACAAGTATATGCCACATAAAGTGTGTCAAACTAAAATACACACAAAACAAAAATCTTTTTGAGTTTTTGAAAGTTTTAAACCAAACAACAAAAATATTTACTCCAAAAGACAAACAAAAATCATTTGTATTTTTTATTAAGCCTAAATTATAAAAAAGATGAAACACAAATGATAAACAAAATCTTTTTGTATTTTTTAATTTAGTGCAAATCAAAAGAAATATAATACAAAAGATAAACAAAAGTCATTATTCTAGCATGTGATTAAGCATGGAGCATAGACTAGAAAATGATTAAACATGCATACACCTAGCAATGATATATAATAGGAAGCACAAAAAGCTAGAGTATGCAAACAACTAATACATTCAACCTTTAGATTTAGCAAGAGAGGTTTCATGTGAAAGCAAATGAGAATCAACAAATCTAATATCTAGTGCGTCTAAAAATGATTTCCTAATCCATATAGATGTATATTTAAAATGATGGGATTTGAAAAATAATGAAATGCTAGACATAGACTTCCTAGGACTTCTTTTAAGATCAAAACAAAATGACCTAAGGTGACCTTTCCTACCACAATGCAAGCATGTGAAAACACAAGGAATGATACCTAAGGTGTGACCTATTCTAAAGTCCTTGGATAAAGTTGACCCTCTAAAACAAACAATGGTCTTAGCTTTAGCAACGAAAATATTTGAACTAGATGAGCTAGAACCATTACAACTACTACTCGAGTCTTATAAGTTATTTTTCATTGTTAAAATTTTGGACTCAAGTAATAAATTAGACTCCTCAATTTTACGAGACTCCTTCTTTAAATTTTCTATAACCCCTATAAGGTTATCACATTTAATTCTCTTAAATTTTCATTACACTTATTAAGCCCGTTAAATTCCTCTCAAATATCAAAAACTTAATTATCATTAGAAATTGACAAATTATCATTAAGGCGTCCCATCGAGAGATACAAAATAAAAAATGAGAGTGAGTAAAAAATGAACCACCAAAAAAAATACAAGGAGAACAAAAATTATAAAAGCCGAAAAACGGATCTTTGACGCGATAAATTAGCGCTTCGGCTCTGATACCACTTGTTGTAAGACTAGGCCCCCAATTCTAAATTTTTTAAATAATAATTTCAATTTTCTTTTAAAGGTGCGAAAGCGAGATGGTTCAATTAAACACACACAAACACCAAATTTTAATTTCTTTCAAATTAAAATTAAACAAGTTCAAAGTGAAATTAAATTAGACAACAAATACACTTTTCACTTAAACCAATTTAACCCAAGTCCTAGAAATTTGCCTAAGGCATATTTTCAATATTACCAAATTAGGCCAAACCAATTTTAACAAATTAAATTAATGACTTGAATTAAATTAATTAAACATTACCCAAATTTAAATTAGCACCAAATTAAGTAAGTAGTGATTTAAACCAATTTTATCTTTTTACCTAAGCATGCATCTATCGTGAATTTTTGCAAAAGATAAAATAAACAAGTAACCAGTACGCCACGATGTACGAGGAAAAACCCACAATGGAAAAAAAACTCGGACGGCCCTAGCATTAAGTCCACTAAGTACGGAATTTACAATTACAAGCAAGATGACTTACAACACTCGACTCGACTCCTTCAATCCACGATGCGTCTTCTTGTAACTACCTCTGCCTAGCCGACAGTCTCAGAACTCCATCCGAACCTTGGAATCCACCAATGAGACTTTTAAGAACATCGTCAACCACACATGGTTCCTTTCACCATGTGAGAATATCGCAGCAAAACAACGGACTTCTTCTTTGAGGGATGTAGAAGCAAGCCCAAACAAACTCTTCAACTAGGTAGAGTAAACCCGATGCCAAATACTATGAGCAAGATATTTATATGGAAACTTGGAATAAACAAACAGTGGGTGAAAACAGAAATGTTATAGGATTTTTTTTCTTGAAAAATAAACACTCAAAACTTGAACTCTTTCTTTTTAGAATTTTTCTCTCAAACTCTCACTTAGAGATTGTAGTGTGTGAAAAAATTAAACCCAAAATGTTGGTACCCGCACTTGATAAGTCTGTCAAAAGTTAGTGGGGAAAAGTAGTGGGATAAAGGTGAAAAAATGCTCAAAACTGCCAATTTAATTTCCAGTCAGAAATATCATTCGAACGAGATTTTCGTTCAAATGAAGTCTCATTCGAACGACACTTCTAACGAAGTTCCAGTGGTAGGTCATTGGAAAACATCGTTCGAACGAAAAACTCGTTCGAACGACAATATCGAACGACTTTCTAGAATGTTTAAAAATTCAATTTTAGCCCCGAAACTTTATTTTAAAGTTTTAAAGTAACTTTCTAAAAACAAACAACAGTTTAAATATAACTTACACCCAATTAAAAAAAAATCAAGCTCCTATATGAATATGTAATGCATTCATACCTTAGGAGCAAATGAAACACATGTTGTTGATGTAGAAACGAGGCACAATAAACTCGGCATTTGATGAAGCTTTATAATCTTGGCCGCTACGTCTTCAACGCTAGTATGTCATAGGCTTGATGGATGGTCAAGAACTCTATCCTATGACTCAAACGTTTTTGTCCGAAATTAGGCCAAAACAACAAAGGACTCAATTGGAAATTTGTGTCCTTACAATTGCCTTTATCTTTTTTCCTAATAGAACAACGAAAATTGGACACCACAACTATCAATCTTCTGAATGCTTGTAGAAAAAAAACATGCCTTTCATCTTTTCCCATATTCCCTAAGGATTATTAACTTTTTTAACCACATCTTGTTGACTTGAGACTTAGTCTTCGTCATTGTTGTGACACCCAACCTAATTAAATACTGGGTGATTAGTCATTTATTAAATTAAATTAGGATTTATAAATTGGTTCATTCTTAGCATCACTGTCGAAACCAAATTAATCACTAATCACCTATTAGTTAATTAAATGAGTGCCAAATTTTATCTTTCATTAAACAAAAACAACATGTGGAACTAATATATAATTATAACACCAACATAAGATAGTCTAAACATCTCTAGAATATAAATGAATAATGTATTACCGAATAAACCATCGACTAAAACCAAATCAAGTAAAACTCCAATAATGAAAGCAAATACTATCTAAACTGAATCTGAATAAGTGATGAAGGACAACATGTCCATACTGAAATACTAAGATCCTACACTAGATCAAAATGAATAATGGAAGCGTCTAAGCAAAATCCTGCAACAACCACCTCTGTCGCAGCTCCATCTCCTGGAACGGAATATAAAATCTGGCACCCCTGTGGTTGGACACCTAAAAGGTTTTAAAAATATTTTTATAGCAAGATTTAGTACTCAAAACATTTTTAAAATATTTAGCAAGCATTTATCACAATAAAATTCAGTTATTGATTACACATGCTCATGCACGCTCTCTCTTGAGTTATCCTCACCTCTCATCTAAAGTGTGTGCCTAATGTTCTATATTTAACCCACCTAGCTATATTACCCGAGCTAACTAGACTAAAGTATCCCACTGAACTCATCCACACCACTAAGTTCCCGTACCGCCCATATAGTACATAATTTTATTAACACTACTCATATGTTAATTATTTACGGAGTCACAATCCTCGTATGTTATCTTTTCATATTTAATTAAGCCTCATTACTTAATTTATTCCTTAGATGTCCACTGTCTAACACTAAATCTTTAATTAAGTTTCTCCACTCAATTTACCTTTAGATGTATACACGTCATCAAAATTTTCTACTATCCCTCATAAGCGGATTATTCATAAGGTATTATTTCACTCACAATATATACTTATAAGGGTTATTGGTTCGGCTAATCATCGACCCCAATTGTCCTATCATTTACATTGGTCTGGATGTCCCTCGACCCCAATTATAAATGTTATACAACTGTATATTGGTCCGGTTACTTCATTGGCCACAATATAATGTCTATATTTGGTCCGGATAATCATGGACCCTAAATTTGAGTATAAGTATTGGTCCAGATAATCATCGACCCCAATACTATGAAATACTTTAGGCATTCACACCGCCTAAGTATTTATAATAATAGGTATTCACTCCACCTATAAGTAAGTTAATAGGTATACACATAACCCAAACATTTACACTAGTACGTAGTATATTTCTCTCTAATAATTCTTGCACATTTTATTTTACGACTTATCTCACTATCGTATTCATGAGAATTCATACAAACTCTAAGGGTACCATTCACCCTTCTATTTATTTTAGTAGTTAAATCATTATTTACCCTACTGGTCTACTTATCATTTCATTCAAAGTTGTCGTAATTCATTATCTCTTTCCCCGATAACTTGCGACATAAATATCCCAATTGCTTCCCGTCTTAATCTTCTCACTAAGACTAAACTACAAATCCCAATTAGGCCTACTGTAGTATAAATGATTTCCCCATAAGGTTCTAAGAATTTCCACAATCATCGATTAAAAAATACTAAGTGAGAAATACAAAGAACTAAAGTTTTCTGAAATTTCTGTAAATTAACCGGAGGTCGGATCGGTCCATTTTCCTATAAACAAACCGATCTGATGTGTCCAGGTTCGGACCGGTCCGGTGTATTCAAATTCACCAATTGTGTTTGTCCATGCGTTCTTCACCCATAATCCAGTAACTTACATTACTCTACACCAAAGTCACAACTAAACATTCCTAACCATTTCTACATGCATTAGGAGGGTTTCTAACGTTTTAAACATGTTAAATTATCACAGAATTCAACAGGAACTAATCGAAACCATGAAACTTCATCAATGCCCTAGTTTTGTGTTCTTCCCATATATCCAATCACAAACCCAGATTTATTTCATATGAATGATCTAGTCTCCTCTGATTATTATTCCTCTACATAGGTTAAATCATTCTATATTCAAATCGCTAACCAACCTACATCAAATCTATTCTTTTTCTCCAAGAACATAGGTTTAATCATGGTTATCAACAAATCTCTATGCATAGGCATTATAATTTCATTTAAATGTAACAAACAACTTGCCTTGATTACTTTAGAGTTTGTTTTCATGAAGAAGGTAATGAATCTATATGTTTCCTCTTCAAATTTCCACTCCTTAGGTGCCTAGGGTGCAAGAATGCCTTCCAAACTCAAAGAATTCTCCTTAAGCCTTTTGGGAATGGTTCTCCTCTTCTCTGTAATACCCTCTATAGGTTTTGTGAGTTATGAACCCTAACCCATGATCCCAACTATTAGATATAGGCTTTAATTTTCGTAGGTCATTTATCCTTTATTTTTAAAATGACCAAAATGCCCCTAATAGATACCGATTTGGTCCAAAATCGGCCCGAGACCCAAACTAAATTCCTAGGTACACTATTTCGACCCTATCGGAGTCATCCATGATCTCTAAATCATCATACGAGTTACGAAAAATATATTTCTCATTTCTCACCTCAAGCTAGTCTATGCACGACTCCCGGTGAGATAAATTAAAATACACACATATCACTCGCTATGTCGTATAATAATTAGCATTTATTATTTACTGTTCACACTTAGTAAATTTCATCAAAATATTAATCAGTATCTATCTCTCAAGTAATATTTATTTATCCATTTATTAATTAAATGACATTAAATTACTTCACTCGCGTAACTTAAAGAAAACGTATTTTCCTAATTAATTTTTGAATTAACTAAATCAAAAATACGCAAAAATACAGGGTATTACATACTTACCCCCTTATAAAGAAATTTCATTCCCGAAATTAGGACATACCTGCTGTGAATAACTCTGGATACTGCTCTCGCATATCATCCTCCCACTCCCAAGTCAACTCATCAATATTGTGTTGTCCCCACTGAACTCGCACTAGTGGCACCACCTTGGATCGCAGTTTACGCTCACTATGATATAGAATAGCCACGGGCCTCTCCTCATATGAGACATCTGGATCTAAGTCTATCTCCTCAATAGGAATGTGCCAGAAAGCTCTCTCGCTCCTCCTATACTTCTTCAGTGATGACACATGGAACACGTCGTATATCCGCTGAAGGTGATTTGGAAGTCCCAATGTGTACGCTACCGGTCCCACCCTCTCTATAATAGGAAACGAACCTATATATATATCAGTGTGAACTTCCCCTTTTTGCCAAATCTCATAATCCCCTTCATAGGAGATACTCGGACTAACACCTGGTCACCAACCTCTAACTCCATATGTCTCCTGTCGGCGTCTGCATAAATATTATGCCTATCCTGAGCTTTCTGAATACGTCCTCGGATCAACTCAACTTTGGCAGTAGTCTCTTGTATCATCTCGGGCCCTAACAACTTGTTGTTCCCCGCCTCTAACCAATGTGGGTGAACTACAAGGCCTCCCATATAATGCCTCGAATGGTGCCATACCGATAGTAAATTGGTAAGAGTTTTTATACGCAAACTCTATCAATGGAAGGTATCTCTCCCATCCTCCCCCAAAATCTAGGATGCACATCTTCAGCATATCCTCAAGCATCAGATTCACCCTCTCAGTCTTATAAGCAGTCTGCTGGTGGTAGGATGTACTCAAACGTAAGTCTGTTCCCATGACCTCCTGAAAGCTCTGTCAAAAATGCGACACAAAACTTTGTCTCTATCAGACACAATATTAATCGGGCTCTGTTCAGCTTAACAATCTTCGAAATAAATAACTCCGCATACTGCATCATATCGTAGTTGGTGCGAACTGGCAAGAAGTGAGACACCTTGTTCAATCGATCCACTATCACCCATATCGAATCGTAACCCTGCTATGAAGTAGGTGGCCCAGTGATAAAATCCATCGAGATGCTCTCCCACCTCCACACGGGAATCTCAAGTGGCTGTAACATCCCCGAAGGTCTCTGATGGTCAATTTTCACCAGCTGACAAGTAACACACTTTGAGACAACTCTGTTATATCTCTCTGCATGCCGGACCATCAGTATTGTCTCCTTATGTCCTAATACATCTTGTCTCCATCGAGATGTACTACAAACATGGAACCGTGAGACTCGGTCATCACTGCCTGCCTCAACTCCTCATTCTCGGGCACTACTAATCTCCCATTAAAGAACAGGCCTCCCTCTGAGCTGAATGAGTAAGAATTTGTACCCTCGGCTAGTAACTGCCACACCCTATCTTGATAGAACTGGTCCTCAGCTTGAGCACTCACCCCCCGCATAACGATCTCAAGAGTAATATTCATAACTGCCACATACGCCCTATCCCCCTCATCCTCCTACTGGAGCTCACTCCACTTTGCTTTTCACACCTCTATTAAATCCCTAGTAAGTCGTCGACTCAACGTGTATGCCACCACGTTAGCCTTACCAGGATGATAATGTATATCAAATTGGTAATCCTTCACGAATTCTAGCCACCGCCTCTGCCTCATATTCAGATCCTTTTGTGTGAAGAGATACTGAAGTGACTTGTGATCTGTGAACAAAGTTAACTGCTCTCCTAATAAGTAGTGTCTCTATATCCTCAATGCAAAAACGATCTCTGCTAACTCTAGGTCGTGGGTGGGATAATTCTTTTCATGGGGCTTTAGCTTTAGATATGCATAAGATATTTCCCTCTCCTCCTGTTTCAACACACCCCCAAGTCCCTGTAAGGATGCATCTATGTAGACTCGATACTCCACCCTGCTCCTAGTCAATGCTAGTACTCGTGTTGATGTCAATCTATACTTCAACTCATCAAATGCCAACTGACACTGGTCGCTCCACACAAATGGTACCCCCTTACGAGTTTGGTTCGTCAAACTCCCAACAATCTTTGATAACCCCTTGATGAAGTGACGGCAATAGTAAGCCAATTCCAAGAAACTGCGAACCTCGGTCGGTGTCGTGGGATATCCTCACTCCCTCACCGTCGATACCTTACTCAGATCAATAGCTATGCCCCCGTCGGACACAATGTGGCCAAAAAAATGTACCTCCCTAAGTCAAAACCCATACTTACTAAATTTGGCGTACAACTGGTGGTTTCGTAATGTCTGTAGAACCATCCATAAATGCTTGGCATGCTCCTCCTCCGTCCGTGAGTAAACTAGGATGTCATCGATGAATACTATCTTTAACTGTTCCAAAAACTCCTAAAATACTCTATTCATGATATTCATGAATACTTCAGGCACATTTGTGAGCATAAATGGCATCACCTTGAACTCATAGGATCCATACCCCGATAAGAAAGCGGTCTTAGGAATGTCCTCCTCCCAAATAAGGAACTGGTGATGGCCTGACCTTAAATCGATCTTAGAGAAGTACACAGCTCCTCTTAACTGATCAAATAGGTCTTCAATCTTAGGAAACGAATACTTATTCTGTATCGTTACCTTGTTCAGCTCTCTGTAATCTACGCACAGGCGAAGCGATCCATCCCATTTCTTCACAAATAACACCGGAGCACCCCAGGGCGAAGTACTTCGTCGAATGAAACCCTGACCCAAGAGCTGCTGGATTTGCCCTCTTAGGTCTTTCATCTCTGAAGGAGCCTTGTGATATGGTTTTCTGGCAATCGGTCTCATCCTTGGTGCTAAATCAATGACAAACTCTATTTTCCAGCTCGGTGGTAACTTGGGTATCTCCTGGAACATATCCTCGAAATCCCTTACTACAGGAATCGAATCTAAGGGAGAAACTACCTCCTGCAAGGTCTCCTCCTTGATGTAGTATAAATGAGTGTGCGATCCTACCTCGAAAAGAGGCTTCGCCACTAGGAACATCTCCTGTCCCGGAATAGAAAACATAATCGTTCTCTCATATCAATCTACTATCGCTCCGTATCTTGCTAACCAATCCATACCTGGAATCACATCATATCCCTCCATGTCTAACACCAAGAGGTCTGCCGCTAGACTCAGTCTCCCAATAAATATATCGAATCCTCTACAAATCGAGTGTATTAAAGACCCACTACCCATAAGTGAGTCAACACACATAAGAAGATTATTGGTTGTCTCTAATAATTCAGCGGCTCGTGCAAATCTAGTCTTAATAAATGAATGAGATGCCCTAGTATCAAACAGAATCCCACCCTCAAGCCCATGAATAGGAAACGTACCCTCGACTGCAGGGGGTGCTGGAGGTGGTGGCGGCACCGCTACATCTTAGACGTTGTACACACGCCCATAATGCATCTAGCCCTGCTACTGTAGTGGGGCTGGTGCAGGTGATGGAGATGGAGCTAAAGGAGCCTGTTGACCCTGGTGGGAACCTTGTCGTTAAGTCTTATATCGTTGTTGGCATGCCCGACTCTTGTAACCCTTTTGGCCACAAATAAAACACTTTCCCTAGAACTGTCTCTCTCTCTGGCCCTGACGTTGGCCCTAATGGCCTCCCCCTGGTTCCTCTGACCCTAACGGCCCTGAGGAAACTATTGTTGCTGAGGGCCCTCCTGGCCCTGCCTATCAGACCTGAACCCACCATGTCTAAATTTCTTGGAGAAGTTCCCCTGTCGGGAGCTCTGCCCCTGCTGGCTCGCTACCTATTGTTACTGAGGTGGTACCCCGCTGCCACCACTCCCCCTGTATTGACCAGATGGCTAGTTTTTGCTCCTCTATTTCTCCCTTAAGCATGGAAGCGATAGTCCTAGGAGTGTACCAGTGCGTCATTAACCACATTAGTGTAAGTCATCAATGTCGTATTCCTAATCAAATATTGTCTGATCCTCTCGGCCAAATCATCTATGAATTTAGCTTTCTTTCTCTCACGTTGCTCACCTCGTCAGGCATAAAATTAACCGGGAGGGTGTACTCCTCCTCGTAATCAATTACTAATCGGTTACCCTGACATACCTCCCCAAACCTCCTCCTCATCTCTAACTCAATTGTAGGTGGGAAGTAATTATGATCAAACGTCACCTAAAACTCTGAAATGGTCATCGAATATCTCTCCTCAGTAGTGGTCACTAATTCCCACCACTAAAGGGCTCCTCCAGCTAACCTGAAGGTAGCCAACATCTATTTTCGGACCTCGCTATAATCCAACATGTGCAGATGGTGTTGAATGTTCTTCTTCCATTGGCACACCATCACTACATCTGTACCACCCTGAAACTCGAGCGGGTGGCGCTTCTGGAAGGTCTCCCTGATGCTGTGCCAAGTGGGTCGCCTTGGATGGGTCTGAACAGCTGGTGCTGCGGGTTATTGTGCCCGAGGCTGAGGAAAGTGGGCTTCCATGGCCCTCATAGTTGTCTTAATGGCCTGTGACACTATCACCACCACCTGAGTAGCACAATTCATCTCTGGTGGTGGTGGGGGTCCCTGCAAGTCCTGAGGGTCCTCCCTAACCTCATATCGGGATGCTGCCCTTTCGGCTCGCTCTCTCCTCGGTGACATTTTGAAATGATAATTTAAATTGTATAAGTACATAGTTTATACAAAATTCCAATAGCATAAGAACGATATCGTAAACACGTAAGGAATAAACAACAAACCTAACATTAGGGCTCTATAAAAAAAATGACGATACGCTGAATCCGTAGTAAGCCGCACAGATCCTAAGGACACTAGAACCTGATGCTTTGATACTATCTGTGACACCCCGCCTAATTAAGTACCACGTGATCAGCCCTTTTATTAAATTAAATCAGGATTTACAAATTGGTTCATTCTAAGCATCACTATCGAAATCAAATTAATTACTAATAACCAATTAGTTAATTAAACCAGTGCCAAATTTTATCTTTCATTAAGAAAAAACAACACACGGAACTAATATATAATCAAACACCAACACAAGATAGTCTAAACATCATTAGAATATAAATGAATAAAGTATTGCCGAATAAACCATCAGCTAAAACCAAACCGAGTAAAACTCCAATAATGAAAACAAATATTATATGAATTGAATCTGAATAAGTGATGAAGGACAACATGTCCATACTGAAATACTGAGATCTTACACTAGATCAAAATGAATAATGGAAGTGTCTAAGCAAAATCCTACAAAATCCACCTGTGTCGTAACTCCATCTCCCTGGAACAGAATATCAAGTCTGGCACCCCTGTGGTTGGATACCTAAAAGGTTTTGTAAATATTTTTATAGCAAGAGTTAGTACTCAAAACATTTTGAAAATATTTAGCAAGCATTTATTACAATAAAATTCAGTTATTGATTACACATGATCATGCACACTCTATCTTGAGTTATCCTCACCTCTCATCTAAAGTGCATGCCTAACGTTATATACTTAGCCCACCTAGCTATACTACATGACCTAACTAGACTAATGTATCCCACTGAATTCATCCACACCACTACGTTCACGTACCGCCCATAAAATACATAATTTTATTAACCCTACTCATATGTTAATTATTTACCGAGTCACAATCCTCGTATATATCTTTCCATATTTAATTAAGCCTTATTACTTAATTTATTCCTTAGATGTCCACTGTCTAACACTAAATCTTTAATTAAGTTTCTCCACCCAATTTACCTTTAGATGTATACACGTCATATAAATTTTCTACTATCCCTCATAAGCGAATTATTCATAAGGTATATATTTCACTCACAATATATACTTAAAAGGGTTATTGGTCCGACTAATCATCGACCCCAATTATCCTATCATTTACACTGGTCTGGATGTCCCTCGACCCAAATTGTATATGTTATACAAATATTAGTCCTGTTACTTCATCGACCCAATATAATGTCTAGATTTGGTCTGGATAATCATCGACCCCAAATTTGAGTATAACGTATTGGTCAGGATAATCATCGACCCCAATACTATGAAATACTTTAAGCATTCACACCGCTTAAGTATTTATAATAATAGGTATTCACTCCACCTATAAGTAAGTTAGTAGGTATATACATAACCCAAACATTTACACTAGTACGTAGTATATTTCTCTCTAATACTTTTCGCACATTTTATTGTACGACTTATCGCACTATCGTATTCATGAGCATTCATACAAACTCTAAGGGTCCCTATCACCCTTCTATTTATTTCAGTAGTTAAGTCATTATTTACCCTACTAGTCTACTTACCATTTCATTCGAAGTTATCGTAATTCATTATCTCTTTCCCCGATAACTTGCAACATAACTATCCCAATTCATTTACGTCTTAATATTCTCACTAAGACTAAACTAAAAATATTAATTAGGCCTACTATAGTATAAATGATGTCCCCATTATCTCTTAATAAGGTTCTAAGAATTTTCATAATCATTGATTAAAAAAACTAAGTCAGAAAAACAAAGAACTAAAGTTTTCTGAAATTTTTGTAAACGAACTGGAGGCGGGACCGGTCCATTTTTATGTAAACGAACCGATCCGTGTGTCTAGGGCCGGACCGGTCCGGTGTCTGCAAATTCACCAACTGGGTTTGTTCATGCTTTCTTCACCCATAATCTAGTAACAACTTACATTACTCTACACCAAAGTAACAACTAAACATTCCTAACCATTTCTACATGCATTAGGAGGGTTTCTAACGTTTTAAACATATTAAATTATCACAGAATTCAACCAAGAAAAAATCGAATCCATGAAACTTAATCAATGCCCAAGTTTTGTGTTCTTCCCACATATTGAATCACAAACCCATATTTATTTCGTATGAATGATATAGTCTCCTCTAATATTTTTCCTCTATATAGGTTAAATCATTCTACATGCAAATCCCTAACCAACCTACATCAAATCTATTATTTTTCTCCAAGAACATAGGTTTAATCATGGCTATCAACAAATCTCTGCGTATGGGCATTATAACTTCATTCGAATGTAATAAACAACTTGCCTCGATTACCATAGAGTCTGATTTCATGAAGAAGGTAATAAATCTATATGTTTCCTCTTCCAATCTGCACTCCTTAGGTGCCTAGGATGAAAGAATGCCTTCCAAACTCCAAGAAGTCTCCTTAAGCCCTTTGGGAATGGTTATCATCTTCTCTCTAATTCCCTCTATAGGTTTTGTGAGTTATGAACCCTAACCCATGATCCCAACTGTCAGATATGGGCTTTAATTTTCGTAGGTCATTTATCCTCAAATTTTAAAATAACTAAAATGCCCCTAATAGATGCCGATTTGGTCCAAAATCGGTCCGGGACCCAAACTAAACTCCTGGGTGAACTATTGTGACTATTTTGACCCTATCGGAGTCATCTGTGACCTCTAAATCTTCATACGAGTTACTAAAAATATATTTCTCATTTCTCACCTCAAACTAGTCTATACGCGACTCTCGGTGAGATAAATTAAAATACACACTTATCACTTGCTATGTCATATAATAATAACTATTTATTATTTACTATTCACACTCAGTAAATTTTATCAAAATATTAATCAGTATCTATCTCTCGATTAATATTTATTTATCCATTTATTAATTAAATGACATTAAATTACTTCACTCGCGTAACTTAAAGAAAATGTATTTTCCTAATTAATTTTTGAATTAATTAAATCAAAAATACGCAGAAATACGGGGTATTACTTTTGTCCTACCTTTAGGGAAAGAAAATGAGGCCTTTTAGTGAAATAACACCATGCATTGACTTTCGATGATGTTGGCCTCTTTCTAAATCTCCTTAATCAATTATTCCACCTAGTTCGACCAATAAATAGTAGTATAATTCTGGTGGAATTTCTTAAGGTATCTATGTAGTGACTGGATTATGAAATTATTTTGAGTTTACAAATCAATTTGTTATCCATGGGATCCCTTGTTTACCTAAGATGAGCAATATCTTTAGAACATGATTCCTTACCGAAGTGTTATAAGCCAATATTAGTGTTTACTAAGTCTAACTCAGTCGCCAATAATAGAAACTATTTAAGGACTCATTTTCTTTGGTTTTTTAGGGATTCTATGGGTTAAACAAGTTAGAATAATATCCAAAAAACTTTTTAGTACGTCAAATTTATTCCGGTTAATTTTTTTTTCCTATTTTTACTAAAATAGGTACTTTGAAAGTTGCTCATATTTTCAAATATTATAATCAAAATTGAGAAGATTGTCAATTATGTTTGTAGGAATTAAATTTGAATTATTTTCCCTCTAAGCTAATTATAAGTTATCAAACATCTTAATTTATTATGAATAAAGTTTATGACTAGAATCTTCAATTATTCACCTAAGTTATACATACCTTTTGTCTTTTAATTATATTATCTAGACATTGCAAGAAACCTCTTTCCATCATACTTAAATAGTCGATAAATATCCCATAATTAATTATAGTGACATCGTTGGGGAGGATATCATTAATTGAGTTTATGTGTATATAATCAATTCGTTTTATTAAACTAAACTCACTCCAAAAGAACTTCTCCATTTGGGGATGAACTTACTTGCATATAGTTTGAAGGAACTATCACTTAAGAATCTTAAAAACCTGTGATAAGTCAAGATAACACGAGAAATTGATCACATCATCTAATAAAATTCCAATGAAGACTACCACTTAATGACTTAAACTTGAGGGAATTTTGCAAAAGAAATAATTCAATCTAATTTTTTGAATTAAATCAATGAGAATTGTTTAATTTACTGTACAGATTAAATTACCCTAATTTCCATAATTTGACTTTTGAAAATAAAAAATTATTTAAATTAAATTAATATTTTGAGATCAAATTTAATTTGAATAAATAAAATTATCATAATTCAATTCAATTTAGAAAAGAAAAGAACTTTCGTTCGGTCACATAATTAGTCCATATTGTTCATAATTATGTGGGTCCCCAATTAACTAATTAATTACCACACGATAATAATCAACATATTAATTCAGATGATATAAATATAATAAAAAACAATCACAACCCATTATAATTCAACTTGGAAAGTAATTCCCCTTTCCATCATGGCTTATAGTCCCACTTGAAGACCTCTACAAGAACCTTTAAAATTACGTTGTTTGGTATCCAACTACGTAAAGTAACTGGGTCGACCTTTTTTACTAGTAAAATTACTCGACTAAAAGTACTTGGTTCTGCAAATCTTCAAAGCTACTTCGTTTTGTTTGCAACTACGTAAAGTACGTGGATCAATCTTTCACTAATAAAAGTACCCGATTATGCAAAACTACATTATTTTTTCTAAAATAGCATAAAAGTAACCACATCGATATTTTACTAATATAAATACTTGGTTTTATCTTTTATCGATAAAGTACTCAATTTCTTAAAAATACATCATTTTGTTCACTATTGCGAACTTCACAAAAATTATGAAAAAAAAACTTCGAACTTCAGCATTAAGTCACAAAACTTCATGGAACTTCCACCATAATATTACTCCATAAGAATAAAGGATTTTGGCAAAGGGAAAAAATTACATCCCCTCACAACCTGCTCTGAATACATGATTTGCATAAAAAAATAATTATACAACCATATCGAAGAAACTTAACTACGGATAAACCACCATCGGATCCATGAACATAAAACAAATAAATGTATGACCATAATGGAAGGGAAAACTGTTGAAACCCTAAAAAACATGTTATTATGATTCCATAAAATTATATGCATGTTCATACAAACATACAAAACTAGGGTTTCATAGTGGACAACATGGATCTTCTAAAACATAATGAATCATGTATCCATAAAGGTCTAATACCAATTAATGGGATTAAAATTTGATTTTTTTTTCAAAAATCTTAAATTCATCTTGTCTCAAAAAAAGTAAACCATAAATTAATTATCTAGAAAGTAGATTCAGGGTTCCATGAATATTCCTTTGCGAATCTAGTAGGTAATCTTACAGACGAGACAAGAATGATGTGAATGGTGTAACACCATCATAAATCCTCCAACATATGAGAAAAATACTTTGATCTTCTCATTTATGATCCATCTAAAGAAAATATATGTCCATTCACCTTGAGAGACAAAAACTTAATGTAAAGAGAGAAAAAATATTATCTATCTCCCCACTCCTTGCAAAACGTGAATATTTTCTCCCACCCTCTCTAACCCTTAAGAGTGTTTAATTCAACTTAAGCCTCTTATATATATATATATATATATATATATATATATTCCATTAATTAATTAAACTTCGCTCAAATTTAATTATCTCAAAATTACTCGAATAAAGAGGCCTTGTTTATAAAGTTAGATAGTAATAAATAATACTCCCCTCGTTAAGTTACCAATATACGTTTGGTGAAATTCAATTTGATGCGAATCGATTTTGATTAATATCTTATAATTTCTTGATCTCAAACTTTAACTTATAAAAATTCACTTGTTAGGCTTACTAGTAGAATCAAAACTTATAAGTTTATCAAAGGGATATTATAATCGAGAATATCTATATTGGCATAGATTCCTCTGAAACATGATCTTGGGCATATCTATATAATGACTGCCCAACTCATAGGGCTTATTAACCAAGTGAATTTTATCTCAACCATCGGCAAATCAATCAATAATCATGTGAATATTCCAGTCCTCATACCCCTTCGGGATTAATAATCTATGCATTATTTGTAAATCATGACATTGTGAAAGTTTAATATAATCAGCACCTAGACTTGAATTTTATACTTGGTGATGTTGATATCATTATTTATTTACCGGTATAATCTTGTTTGAATTGTTAAACAAGTTCCTAAACCACCAGATAATAACTCTTAGTCAAAATTAACTATTAAGATTGTACATGCAACTTTACCAATAGGATGTTAACCCCATATCTAGGCTGTGAATTATTCAATCATACTAGAACTGAAGTTACTATCTTCAGTGTTTGATCCAAAATCTACTCACTTGAATTCCTAAAAAGTATAATCAATTGACATTTATAATATATTTAGAAATAAATACATGGTATTCCCACAAACATGAATCATAATTCAAGATAACTCTTTATAAATAAATAATAAATGTTATAAAACATGGTTTTAAGAATAAAACCCTAGCACTCATAAGCCATATTAAGAATGAAAGTGAGGAATTCAAGGTACCACTAAGCATTATAATTAATATAGATCAAAATGTAGAATGTTTGGTAGCAATGTAGGCATGGTCCACAAGGTAGTTGGGTTGTTGTTTTATGGATGGGGGATTAAAATGGTTGTGCCATAACACATAAGTGAGTTAGATATAATCAAAACAAACATTACAAGAAGTCTTTAGGAAATAACTGTAATACCCCGCCCTAGAAAATAGGTATTTAACGTTATTTGAAGTGTTTTCTCCAAAAAAAAATTGGAGGAATAAATAATCGAAGTGTAATACGTAAGGTGGCATATTACGTAAATGGTTTAAACAAAAACAAATCCAACAATGCATGTATCGCATTAATGCATATTTAATCTCTAATAGTATTGGCTAGTATGTCCATTAAGTTTGAGGAAAAAATATCAAGGAACGGATGCGACACGGACAAGGTTAATACGACGCCACATTTAAATGGTACGAAAAGCAAAATATCGCAATATGTGTTAAACGAGATAGTTTTATGTTTCATGGTTCACATGAGTTTTATTTTGAGTTTATATAATTATTTTAAGCACTTTGGTTAAGTTTGGTACGATTCGGACAAGCAACGAATGTTACGCAAGCATGTGTACTAATTGTCTTATGACGCGCGACATAGCGAAAGTCCAGTCTTGTGCAAATTGTTTAGGACGTCTCGGGAGGTCAAAAAAATAGTGTGAATATGTTTTTTGACTCACAAAAATATAAGGAATATTATTATGAAGAGAAAAATTGAAAAAAAAAATACTTTTGTACGGAGGTCCCGATTCTTGCGCGCCTTGTATAGGACAATCCGGGAGACCAAACGACTATTGTAAATATGATTTTTTAGCCAAAAAAATGCAAGGAATATGATTCTTCAGTTAAAATTTTCAAAAAAAAAAAAGAATTTTTTTTGGGCTGGTACCAAAAGTGACGCAAATCAACTTTTGTGGGTATTTTTAGGCATTTTCAAATGAATCTTGGGGATCACATGTTTGGTGTATGTGTAGTCACTTTCAAGACATATTATACAGATCTTGGGAAACCAAATTACACCCATTGGGGCATTCAAAACCTTGGATTTGTTGGTCAAGGGTGGAAAGCTTCCATTGTAAGATAAATGGGAGGTAAATACTTGGAGCCAAAACTCTCAAATATTTTCAGATTATATATCCATCTTCTAGCTCTTGCAAGAGTTGTTCTTCCTTCCAAATTCGTGGTCCTCCTTTGCCACCACTTTTCCACCATCAAAACACCACATTGGAGGTCCCCAAACTCCATTAAAACACCTCTCAAAGTTGGGACAGCTCATGGGAGATTTTGAGATAAGTTTTTAGAGCTCAAAGGAAGTCTTGTTAGGTGATTTTAAAAGGATTTTATCATAGTAGAAGAAAGAGTAGTTCATAGAGCTTGAAGATTAATTGGGATCTTGAAGAGGGGACTATTGTGACTCCCTTTAGGGCCACCTTTGGAGGTGGGGGAGTCACCCACCTTCTGTACCATTATTTAAGGACATTTTGAGGTGGGATTCTTTAACCTTGGTGTAGGTTTATTATTTAGCATAATGTCATATTGCTAT
The DNA here is from genome assembly GCA_949130495.1 of Sambucus nigra. Classification (NCBI taxonomy): domain Eukaryota; kingdom Viridiplantae; phylum Streptophyta; class Magnoliopsida; order Dipsacales; family Adoxaceae; genus Sambucus; species Sambucus nigra. The sequence continues at coordinate 302,351,613 of OX422208.1, forward strand.
TTACATATATTAGTTTTAATATATGAAGGATTTTTGTTGATTTGCATCCATGGAGTTCATTGGGTGGGTTTCTATGATTTCTTGGACAAGTGGGTTTTCAAAGAAGTGATTTAAATGGGTTTTGAATTTGACAAAATTTCAGAATAGTATTTTCCACCATTTGGGTGTAAATTGTGTGAGAAAATGGTTAAAACCAATTCATGGGTTTATTAGTTACACTATTGGTATTTTGTGTAAGGATGAGTATTTTTATGAAATAATAATGAGGTTTGAATGTACTAATCATGATTACTATTTTCTATGAAACTGGGTACTTACAACAAGTGGTTTAATGGGTTTTTAAAATAGATAAATTTCATCCCCAAATCACAACATTTTATGGAGTAAAATGTTTAAATTTCAAGTTTTAAGGTGAATAAATGATTTCTTTGATAAAGAAACATTTGAAGCTTGTGTACCCTTTTTGTTAGATTGGTATAGTGAGTTTATGTTGATAAATCATTATAAAGTGAACAAATAAACTTTCATTTATAAAGTGTACTATTTAGTTTGTTTAAACTAAGTTTTGGGGTTAAAAGCGTAAATATGCAAAAGTGTAGTCTTTGTGAGAACTTTGGGTAAAAATATAAATAATGAGAATATAGGAGACTAAGTATGGAAGAAATGATTAAGTATGGGTTTTTATGCAATTAATCATGATGAAAGTGTGTGACACCAAGTTTGGAATTATAAAGTGTCAAATGTGTAAATGTTGGTTAAAATGGAGTTTTAGTGTTAAACTCACAAAATCAAGTGCGGGGACTTTAATATGTGAAAGGCATGATTTTATATATTTTAGAGGCTAAAATGCAAAATGTGTAAAATTTGATAAAGTGAGAAGTTAAACAAGTGTTTTAATGACAAAAATGCCTACGTGTCGAGAACGGAACTCAAAAAGGGTGTTTTAGTGAATAACACTTGAAAAAGAATAAGGTTGCGAGTTTTGATGAAAAGAAGGGTAAATCGATAACTTACTTAAAGCGGGACATTTTTATGAAATAAAAATGTAAGTGCATGTTTTTATCCAAGCACGATGAAATTGAATTAAGTCCTAAAAATGTGAATCATTTTTTGTGTAATATTAACACGTGTGTGAACAAAGGACTTAAAGAGAAGTAATGATTTTCCAAGTATAATGGGAAAATGGACGGTTAAGTCCAAGTCTTTGGCTTCGGCCCAAAGGAATGAAAATTGAAGCACAACTGTGAAAATGTTGAAAACATTGACAAGATAATGATAGTCAGATGATGCCGAGAGAAAATAATTAAGGAGGGCATGACGTCCCTAGTGGTGAAAGACCCCAAACCAACTGCAGTAGTATATGGCGGCGGAGACCGGTGGTGTGAGGCCACGAAGTCCGTGAGTGTTTGTTGGCAGATCCCAAAAAGAAATAATTCTAAGTAATGAATCGAATATTCATGAAAGAGGCATAAATGAATGGCACTAATTCATTGATTTACTAATGCAAGAATAACGCATTAAATGCTTAAAATTCATGTGTCAACATGGAATGGTTTAATAAGGTGACTTAATGAAATTAAGCTATCTAAGAACAGTTGAATTAAAGTAAACATAAGCGTGTGTTACATGAGGTTTACAATGGAAAAGAGTATTTTTCTAAACACGGCATGTGTGTGTGTTGAATGGAAGTCCTGAAATGGTTAAGTAACTTTGGCGTGAGTTAATGAATATTAGGGAGTAAATCTCCTTGAAAGTAAGAAGAATGTTTTCCAAACAAATGCCGTTTATTTAAACTGTTTGAGTTAATGGAAAACACGTATAAGTCCTAAGCATGATAATGCAAATGACTGCTTTGTAATGTCAGGGAAGTTAAATGGTATTAAAAGATGTTTTTGAAATAAACAGTTAAATACATTGGCATGTGTATTTTTCAAAGGTATATATGTAGAAATATACATATTTTCACATGCATGTAGTCTAGCGTGTGAGTACTTCTTTCTGCCGCTCGTTTCTATACTGCATTTGTATATGATCCCACTGAGCATTCGGCTCACATCCCTTCTTTTGTTGCGGCAGGTTTTATGATATTCCGTACTTTGAGAGCGCTATACAGGTAAGTAACTATCTGCATTTACTATTAGTAGCTCTATTTACTTGGCCTTGGGAGCACTTCCCTTGGGTCATATCACTTAGTGATTGTAATTCGGACTTGCATGCTAATAAGTGTAACGTTAAATAATAATAAGAATGGATTAGAAACATTAATTAGGATGTTCCATTGCACTTCACTACTAACGTATGATTCGGATCAGGTTAATCCTTAATTGACCTTTAAATCCGGGTCGGGGCGTTACAATAACTAATAAGTTCAGTGCCAGTCTTGATAAAAAATTGACTAGGTGTTGGAAAAAATACGCTAAATGAGGGAGGGATGGAGGAAAAACCCACGAGAAGAGTTAGTAATATCATTTAAGGTGATTATAAGAGGAAAATATAAAGCAATGAAAAGTTTGAGAACATAATTGATCCAACCTAAGGTGGTGAGTGGATAATGAAAGACATATGCCAAATGCTCATTGATGGTGATGTGAGATGCAGGCATTGGTTAAAACCTAAATAAATGTCTAACAATGAATGATATATAGGATGCTTCACCTCGAGAGTATAAAGAAAACACTAATCTACGTTGGCAGAATAATCCTCAAGAGAACTCTTAATAGGGAGTTGGAATTCAAATGTGCGAGACATCATTTAATCGCCTAATTATCATCATTTATGATAATGACACAGTCTAATGAGGCATTAAGTTTTGAGATGTATGAATTAACATCATGATAAGATTTAAAATAAAACATAAATTTTTGGATATAATCCACATAGGAGAGGGAACAATCATCTATGTTTCAATATCATTGAATTTTTATGCACTCTGGGTGGAGCTAACTTATTAAGAAGAGGTATCAGGGTACACACACAATACCCTCAACATGGTTAGACTTGGACTCATCTTTGGATTAATCCGATCATTAAACCTCAAAATTGGATTCTATAGGACTAGGCATGCATAGAATGCAAACCTAAAGGTTGTGTTATTTTTTATTTGGAGGGCGATTGATTATGAGCCTAGAGATCATGTTATTTTGAACTTTGTGGGGAGAGATCAATATCACAATCTTTACACGGGTCAACAAAATTATCAACTTCTATCTCAAACCATAGATGTTGTTATAAGGTAATGTTTTCAATCAAAAACCCCATAATTATATACAAATGTTACAAAAAAAATAAGTATATTGATATGATGAGGTATCAATCGATCTTTAATAGATATGCACTAAGTAAAGATATATGATGATGGGTGCTTGAAATATTTTTGAAGACCTCAGCTCCAATAAATTCTCCTCACAAGACCTTAGATCGGTTAATGATGAGATGTGCCAAAATGTGAGACAAGGATAAAAAGTGGCTCAAAACCTCAATTGAGGGTCTTATATCCACTATGAATAAGGTTTATTTGTATTTTTGGTTGCAAATAAGAGTATTATAACCTAAAGACCTCTTGGGCTTTGACCAAGTTAGTCTAAGGCTACTGAGGTCTTTGTGACTAGTTAAAGAACCACTTGGGAGTAACTAATGGAATTATTAGGGGGTTTCTTAGCTTAGTTTAGGACTCTATAGAGAATATAAGTATGAGAGGTTGGAAGGGGTCCAGTCCTTTTCTTATAACTATCCAATAGTGAGTAATTTAATGTTAAGTGGTAAATAATTAGGCAATAAGGGCTCTCTGGTTTCTCGGGTGGTTGCTTGATGATATTTGAATTCACTTAACCCTTCAAAAGTCTTCAATATATTGGTTGTCTCTTGGAGAGAGTGTGAGTGGATTACAACGGCATGGGAGGATTTTCCTTGATGTTTGATGGCTACAAAAACATAGTGAAGTATTAGTGAAAGACTTAAATGTGGTGTAAGTTAATTGATAAGATCATTAAATGAAGATTAGATCATTCAATTCCAGTGGAAGAAAGTGATGGAGGTAGGTAGAATAGTGTTTGTGCCTTTCACATACCTTCCAGAGAAGTTACAAAAGCTTTTGTCGGCAGTCTGAACTTATTATCTTGACATAAAATGAAATGCATCCATAAAGAAGAGGTTTAGACCCAAGCAGAGGTTGGTTCTTATTAGGAGAAGTTGTGGTGGATGTGTTTAAGACTTGGTTGTATTTGTCCCTAGGTGTTTGAGCTTGGTCCTTAAGGTCTGAGTGTACGAGTGAGTACTTGGTAGCCTTGAGAGTGCAGTTATGGTATTTAACTCTTTATGGGCCTTTACTTGGAACAATCGTGGTCACTAAGGATTGGAAACCAACTATCGGAGGTTTCTGGAAGGACTTGGGACCTCATCTTTCATATAAGGGAGAGTAAAAGACTTGAAATCCTTAGAATGCTCAAAAGCATAAATGTGGTATCATCAGAAGCACCCTATTGCTTCTTGCAAGGATTGCAAGGGAAATACGTATCCTTCTAAATGAAAAGGGAAGCAACGTAACTTGCGATGAGATTTTGCCATCATTAAGATTGCATTGGGAGTAATAATGTACTATGTGTGGAATGTGGAGAGCTTCAGTGTGCCGGGTCTTGGATGGTTATAAATGGGCCCCTTGGGCTAATTGAGACTCTCATAGTTCACTTTTACAATTACTAAAATCTCTTCTTGCCAAAGTTTCCTCATATAACTAACTAGTCTATTACTTTCTTTTTCTCTGAAATCATGTATTTTTGAAACATATCACCTTTAAAGGTTTTTAAATTAACTTATCTCTTAATCATGGGTTCTCATATCTCTTTCCCTCCCACTATTGACCAAAGAGTTAGGACTTTTACGAATCCCTCTAATTGTAGAATTCCTTTGGGGACCCAAGTTATCAAGTATTTGGGAGCCAACAACCCTAACTTCTCAGGTGGGGCCAAGATGGCCTCAAAAATCATTGAAAAGATTTGGACACCAACTGTATGGGGTATTAAATACCTAATAGCGTGACCTTGAGAGCTACCAAGATGGGAGAAACTGTTTGCTTAATGGTCCCTAACCCATATGTTTTGAATGCTTCTTAGCCTATGAGGCTAGGATACTCTTGCCTCTTGCGATGGTAGAAATATTAAAATTCATTAGGGTAACCACCAATAAAATAGTGGAAAATTCCCCAAGGCCATTAATGGCCACTATTGTGGCTTGCAGGGAATACAGTGTAGCCCAGTTCGATGTCTCCTCAGCTTAGTTCTTCACATTGTATCAGGTCCAAGATTAAAGCAAGGCAAGGACAAGAGCTTAAAGTACATTCCCCTAGGGCCCATGTTGTCTTTGTGAGATAAAATAACAATGCTCCTAAGTAATTGAAGGAGAGATTTTTCTTTATTTGTCGGTCCTGGTCTACCCCAAACCTTATTGAGAAGTTTGGTTACCCTACTTTGTGGTGCACTTCCCTAGCTCTTGGTAAGTTTTTTAATAAATCTTATCTCTTGTTCCCTTGGTCTGAGGTTATACTAAACATCTGATTTCTTACAAAGTATGTTGTCCTCGTCCATAAGGAAGATGAGAGGTTTAAGGACGCCTTGAAACTGGCGGCCACCCCTTCAAAATTTTAGTTACCCCCAACCGCGTGATCAAAAAAGATCTTATCACTCAACCTTAGGCAACCCCCTTTAAGGGGTGACTGAGTCTTTACATATTATAGTTGGGGGTGAAATAGGTTGAGGCCTTTATTTTGGTCCGTAAAAAGCATAAGGAAGCCTCCATTGATGTGTCTTAGGGCTCAACTATTGTCTCTGAGGTGTCGGAGGCTAGTGAAGATGAGGATGAGAGAACCAAGAAGAACACTAAGCTCCCTTCAAGAGTTGATGATGTCTTTCCCTTTGTAAAGAGCTTGGTCATTATTGACTAGGATGTTCACTATCTTTATTGAATTCTTTTTCATTTCATATTTTCCCTTACTAAACTTATTTCACTAACTCTTAGCTGTTGTGGGCTCAGTAGATTACATGAATAGATAAAGATGGCTAGGCTTCACAATTAGATTACCTATGTACCTCCATCTATAGTGAAGGGGAAAGATTTAAGGTTGTCATGAGCATCAAGTTTAGTTCTCTCGTAAAGATACCTATTTTATTGGTGAAGAGCTGCCATTAGAGACACGCACTAAAATTCGGCCTATACTATAAGCATTACTAGAGGTGGGTGGATCTTTTGGGGAAACCCATAGCGTACCTTCTATTCTAAGGTATGTGAAGGACCTAATCTCATCATCTTATATGGATAAGTATGGTGTTCCCATCTCAAAGGGAAAGTAAGTTGTTAGGACTCCTCTAAAGTTATATGAGGGGTTCCTAATGAAAGAGAGAATCACACTGGGGACCTCCACAAAAACATCTGATGAGCATTGGACTTTTGACCTGGTCGGGGAGCGTGCTGAGAGAGAGAGAAAGGAGTGGGAGTGAGGTTCTCTAAAGAGGATAAATATTCTAGTCCATCATCTTCTGAGGAGAAGAACTCTTATGCCTTAGTCATTGAGGCTCTGACATTGCTGGCTAGAATAAATTACTCAAAAATTCTATCAACGCTAAGGGGTAGAAAAACCTCAACTAACTTTGAAGAGTTAGTTCATATCCTTGGCAAGGTAATTATGAAATTTTGTATTTCTTTGAATTATTCTTTTTGCTTATTTTACTTTTTATTGGCGTCCTTCCCTTTGTGTTTCAGGCCCATCATCTTACTAAGTCTCTCATGATTGATTCCATAGAGGGTTAGAGGGCTTGGAGAAAGCTTCATAATAGAGAAGTATTAGGACTTGGCGAAGATGGATCTTCATGAGTTGGTATATTCTCAGCAGGATGAAGTGGCTGATATAGAGAAAAAAAGGATAGCTCAAATAGCTTATTCGATTTAAACTCATCTTGTGCATGAAAAGGCCATTCTTGATAGTCTTCCCTCATGTCTGCTACTCGAAAGTCCTTGTCTGAGGTTGAAAAACCCAGCGCTAAGAGTTTGGCCTATTATAAAGAGACTATAGAGGTCTGCAAGATGAAAGGATGAACCTTCTTAGTGATAATAATAAACTTCCACACAAGGCTGAGGATATGGACTTGTTAAAAAGGTAGTTCTCTAACTTCACTGAAGAGATGGACCATATGATGGCTGAACACCTAAAACTATTAGAGGAATTATTTGGACTTCAAGTCAAGCATTCTAAGCTCCTAAGGAAGGTAGATTTCATGTTAAGGATCCAAATTGGCACTTATCTGAGCTCTGACGCCTATAGAAGGGTTCTTTTCCATAGATATTCCTTAGACTTTGAGGCCTATAAATCCAAGGTTCAATCGTTATTTCCCGATGTTGATGTTTATATACTTCTTATTGAGGATCCGACTTTTGACATGGAAGACTCTAAGAGTGAGAGCTGTAATGAAAGTAGTATTAATGAGGATCTTAACTACGAAGGTAAAGATAAAGCCCATGCTTCCTTAGTCGTGGAGACCAAACCCATGTCAAACCCTTTTGTAAAATAACCATATGATGAGAAGACTGAGCCTTGAAAGGCTATAAAAACTTTATATTTTTATGTTTTTCTTTCGTTCGTGTACTCATAAGCCTTTTGATATTAATTCTAGTAGTCCATTTTGAAATTTATGCTCTACGTATACTTTTTTTTCTTTGCTAATAAAATATTTATCGTTTATGTTTACTAAAGCATGTGAGGTATCCCCCCAGCCCCCAATTTTTCTTGGAAAAGAAATGAGAGATTATTGGAAACACTCCATAAGCACTTATGAGGGTGTAGAGACCTTACATCTTCAATTAACTAGGGACTGAGGCCTTAGATAACCATGAAAGTGTTTAGTTAAGCTCATAAGACTCGAAACTATAACCAACTAAAGATGAAAGCCTTATAAATTCAAAACAAAGCTCTACCAAGGGTCATAAAACCTCATAACTACAACCAACTAAGTATAAAAGCCTTAGATGTTTTAAAATTCGATTCCACCAAGGGTCCTAAGACCCAGAATTATAATCATCTAAAGATGAAAGACTTAGAAGTTTAAAATGAAGTTCCACCAAGGATTATAATACATCAAAATATACTGAACTAAGTATGAAATCCTTAGAAGTTTTAAAATGATGTTTAAGGGTCCTAAGACCTAAAAACCATAACCAACTGAGAATAAAAGCCTAGGAAGTTTAAAATGAAGTTCCACCAAGGGTCATAAGACGAGAGAACAATAATCCACTAAGGATGAAAGGGTTAGAAGTTTTAAAATGAAGTTCCACCAAGGTCCTAAGACCTTAGAACTATAACCATCTAAGTATGAAAGCCTAATAATTTAAAATGAAGTTCCACCAAGGGTCATTGGACCTAAGAATTATAATCAACTAAGGATGACATCCTTATAAATTTAGAACATGCCTGGTGTATGGTTTTAAAACTGGAAATTTGGGAATTTTAAGAGTGCGCTTTTTATTCAACAAGAGAAACCAATTTAATTAAGCCCAATTTTTAATAAACCAATTTTAAATACACACCTAGGTCATGAAACTAATGGTGATTGATTAATAGATAGACACATTCAAATCAGGCAATAGTCAATCACACGGAGTAAATGAGAAAAAAATCCCCCAAAAGGGCAAAACCTTTTTATTTCTATATGATCTGTAAACACTAACGTACATAGAGAAATACAATTTAATAAACGAAGACCCTCAGGAACTGGTTCGTTGTCATCAGCAAGAGATTCTCTAAGGACAGCAGTGTAGAGAACTCTTTCTCAGCACAAGATGCTCCACGGATGTGGGTATGGCTAGGTTCAGTACGATTCACACAGAATTTTGAGTGTTTGTAATCTTAAAGTGTTTGGGCTTGATAAAAGGTGAAGACTTGATAAATTAGGGTGATGAATGTTTCCTCCCAAGTCTTAAACAAAAATGTCTCCGAATTTGGAAATTTATAGAACTCTAAGAAAACAGATACGTCGAATTTTTCTGAGCTCATCGAACCGGTCCAGAAAGGATAATCGGATCGGTTCGGAATTCAGATCAGTTCATTTTTCTTTTTAAACGGATCGATCAACTTATTAAAACTTGGAAAAAGGTTTTTCAGAGTCGGATCGGTCCTGTATCCAAACTTGGATAGTAAGACTTCAGGTCGTCGGACAGATTTGATTTTCTTCAGGACCGGATCGTTCCGGTCTCTATTTTTCTTTTGCTTCTCTGCTTGTGGACTCTTATGAACCGAAAAATGTTACAACGAACACATGATTGAAGGAAATAGGCATGACGCATAATGTTGGTGTCGATGGATATGTAAAATGTAGAATTCGAATTGAGGCCGTCGAAATATAATCGTGCTGAGACGAGCCGACTGTAGCGGTTTACAGCATATATTCTAGAATCTAGGATAAAATAGAAATATCTAGATACTACTCTGGACATTTATAGAACATATCCTTATAAATCTCCCCTTATGTCAATGTCGGTACATACTGATATGCCCAAAGTGCACCTTCTTACTCAGAATGACTAACCTCGGCCAGTCTCACAGCCGAGTTGACACGAAGCTTATGACAACCATCAACACGGTCATCTTTTTTAAGGTTGGCCCCTCATATACCAACCTCAGTTGGCCATCATCCGAGGTTGACAGAGTCTCATGGGCTCAAGTAACTGCCAACGTCATCATCGGCCTCAGCCGACGTTACAGCTACCTCATACCTAACCTCGATCAGTCCTCCTGGCCGAGCTCATCATGGATATTGACAAGACGAAGCAACATTATTGGACTTCACCAAACTCGTACTTATCCAGGAGGAGGTTACATCAGTCAAGGACACAGGGCCGAGAATTTGCAAGCCCATGTAAGGTTTGGAACACATGGACAAATCAGTTATAACTGAATTATTCCCCTCACGTGAGGGAATATTGAGGTCATCATTATCTACATAAGATCAGCCAGGTGTCATTACATGCTTGGGGGGTACATTACCCCCCCCCCAAGAACTATATAAATAGGTCATCCTCTACCTTGTAAAGGGATCCATAATTACAACCCTAGCTAAAACTCTGTTGGTTGACACAGTAGAGAGATGAAGCTTGAGAGTTTGTACCTATGGACATTAGTGCCTTCATCAAGTGATATTACTCACACACTTAGTGGACGTAGGCCAAATTAGCTAAACCACTTATATACTAGTGTTCATCATTTTCTCCTCACCTCATTCTACTATATATTCACTCTTACGCTGCGATTATTATTACTAGTTTGAGCTTGACAACACCTTATCTGGTGGTGTTGTTTGCAGCATCATCATTTTGGCGCCGTCTGTGGGAACAAGAAGGTTCATCTCTTCCTCTTTTGCTGTTTAACCTCTCCGGAGACTCTGGTGGTGAACCAGGACTCACCCTTCGCGTGGAGCTATTTTACCATTGAAAGAGGTCCCTTAAGGTTTCCAAGCTCTGTAGTCCTCTCATTAAAACCTCAAGCATATGGCACCGGAGTTACCACCACCTGCTCCACCATCTGGTGTTAGAGAACCCGGCTCTAGCCAGTCACCACCCCAGTTCGAGATGGCTGAGGTGGCAGTAGCCTCAGTAAGTGATGCGAGAGCAATTTACCCAGCTAAGCCAAAACATAATGAGACCACCTGTAGTCTCACCGGAGATGATTACTCCGGCGACTTCTTGGCCACAACATGAGGCTAGGGACATCCCATGCACCACGAAAGAACCAACCTACTCCTCAACGAGGGAGGGATGTTGCTGACCCTAGGCGTTTATGTATGGTGAGGCAAGGAAACCCTTGCCCTGAGGATAGGTACGACGACATTGAGGCAAAGGATGCCCAATCAGATTATTAGGAGCCATATAAGGTCTCAAACAACACTGTACGTCCTATATAACAGAGCCGAGGTCGGTGTGAAAGATGAGATGGTGATGTAAGACAGAGAGGGTCATCTTTTGATCGCTTAAGTTGAGGGTCAACCTTTAAAAGGCTCGGTCCAGTTAATGATCTGAGGCAGAGGCTATCCAGGTCAAGAAGCATGGCTGGCTCACAAATGGAAGGTGGTGATCATCAGCCTCACCATGGCCGACCCCCACATGGTCGAGACTGTGATCAGGGGAGGTCAACAACCGACATTGTGCAGCACCTGGGGAACCCTCATTTCACCCTTTAGAAGTGGCTGGGGATAACCTAGGCCAAGCCGATGTTACCAAACCATAGAATGACTTTATTCAAAGGTTGGAAGAGAAGATAGGTAAACTCATAAAAAGCCGAGACCCATTACAAAGGGGGTTTTCAGAGGGCTCACCATTTGTGGCAAGGATTATCAACTTCCCAACCCCTGCCAAATTCAAACCCCCGGTGGTGTCTCCCAAGTACGATAGTAGTACTAACCCAGTCCATCATATCTAAATGTATCAATATGTAGCAGACATTTATTCAGTCTCTAATGAGATGAGGTGTTGAGCTTTCTCAAGCACTTTGACTAGGGCTGCACATATCTGGTTCACGTCTCTTCCTAAAAATTCAGTTAAAAATTTCAAAAGCTTGGCCGAGCGATTTATTCATAACTTATGTCTTGGGGTAAGACCTCAGAAGAAGATGACTCAATTTCTTTATGTAAAGCAAGGGAAGAATAAAAGCCTCAAAGACTACATCGTGAGGTTCAACAAGGAAAAATTAGAGGTAGAAGATTATGAAGAGAGCATAGCCATGATAACCCTTATCGAAGGACTTTAGAAGGGAAAGTTACTTTAAAAGCTTGTTGAATACCCTCAGGAGTCTATAGCCAAGCTATTAGCAACTGCTGTAAAGGTCATGAATGCAGAAGAAGCAATGGCTGCGAAGTATGAGGATGAGAATGGAAGTAGTATTGGGAAGTTTCAAAGAAAAAAATATGGAAAAAAAAGGACTGCAGACGACAAGTTTGCACGCTACACTCCTCTAACTGTGAGTTGCGAACATATCCTCAATGAAATAAAGAATGATAGATCCCTGAGATGGCCGTATAATCTTAAGTATCCTCCACATAAGAGAAATAAGAATCTATGGTGCGATTTCCATCAGGATCACGTCCATCTAACTGACAAGTGCTTCGCCCTGAAGGAGGAGATTGAGAAGATGCTGAAGTCTGGAAATCTCAGAAAGTATATGGATGGTAGAGCTTCTAAGGGTGGAACAGATGACCCCAAAAATAAAAAAAATATATAAATATCGGGAATATGTCCCTACCAGAAGAGCTGATAACTCAGATGATGATGACGATGACCCTGACCTCCCACCAAAAGATAACAATGCTCTAGTGAAGAGGGTTGGTATAATCTCTTTCGATGTGAACACTATCTGTGGGGGGGGGGGGCTAGCAGGGGGAGGCTCAGAGGTAGCATATCGTAAGGCTCATGTGGAAGAGGCTAAGGCAGTGATTAAAGCCGAGGTTGTGAACTTGTCATCTACGGAGGTTAAGCACGAGAAGAGAAAGAAGGTAGATATGGACACCCACATGGTTGACTTCTCATGACTTGACTTAAAGGGCGTCTTAGCTCATTATGATGACCCTTTAGTCCTCACCACAAGAGGTACATGGGTGTGAAGTTAAAAGGATCCTCATTAATGGGGGTAGTTCTGCAGACGTTATGTTTTGGCCCTGTTTTAAGATCTTGGGCCTCAGCAGAGTTAGGCTTATCCCCTATCATCATCCCTTGATTGGATTCAGCGGTGAGAAGGTTCATCCATTGGGTATGTATGAAATGGATGTGAGAATGGGAGATGAATGGCCTAAGAGGTTGACCAGAAAGATCAATTTCTTTATTATGGATGAAAACGTCTTCTCAGCTTACAACCTCATCATAGGATAAGTAGCCCTCAAGGAATTTGTGGTCGTGCCTTCAACGGTCCACCAAATGCTAAAATTCTCGACTCCTTATAGAGTAGGGGAAGTGCAAGGTGACCAAACATCAGCACGTAAATGCTACTTAAACTCTACGGAAGAGAGAGAGGCTCATAAGAGGGTAACAACCACGTACAACATCGGCACACTTGATCCTAGAGATGAAACAAAGCTTAAAAAGGGAGGAGGAGGTAGAATCCATCGTCCTTAATGAGGAAGAGCCAAAAAAACCATCCAAATTGGCAAAGCCCTAAGACCTGAGATCAGGGATAAACTAGTAAAGCTGCTAAGGAAGAGACAAAGTATCATAGCATAGAGCTATGCAGATATGCCAGGTAATGATCCTGAGATTATGTGCCATAAACTTAATGTTGTAGAAGATGCCAAGCCCATCAAGCAAAAAAGAAGAGTATACTCAAAGGAAAATTATGATGTCATCAGAGACGAGGTGAGAAAGCTTGAAGAGGCCTAGTTCATCAGAGAGTTTATATACCCAGAGTGGTTGTCTAACGCTGTCATTATGCCTAAAGCTAATGGTAAATAGAGGATGTGTGTAGCTTTCACTGATTTAAACAAGTCTTGCATAAAAGAAAGTTTTCCCCTACCTCGTATATATCAGATGGTGGATGCCACAGCAGGACATGATCTCATGAGATTCATGGATGCATATTCAGGGTATAATCAGATCTTCATGGACTCAACAGACTCGAAGAAGATAGCCTTCATTACAGACAAGGGGACCTATTGCTATAAGGTCATTCCCTTCAGCCTTAAGAATGTAGGGGCTAATTACCAATGTCTTATAAATAAGATGTTCGAGGATCAGATAGGTAAATCTATGGAAGTTTATGTGGATGACATGCTGATAAAGAGTCTGAAGGCCGACACTCATGTGACCGACCTTAAAAGAACTTTTGACACCATGGACAAATACATAATGAAGTTCAATCCGGCCAAATGTGTCTTCAGGGTAGGAGCAGGAAAGTTCTTAGGATTCATCGTCAACCAGAGGGGAATAAAGGCTAACCCTGAGAAAATTAAGGCTTTGCTGGAAATGAAGACACCCACGACCATCAAAGACGTTCAGCGGCTAACCGGATGAGTTGCTGCATTTAACAGGTTTGTCTCAAGAGCCATAAATAAGTGTCTTCCTTTTTTCAAAATTCTTAGAAAGGCCTTTGAATGGAATAAGTAATATGACAAATCTTTCAAAGAGCTCAAGTCCTACCTCGGATCCCATCTACTCCTATCTCGGCCAATTCAGGGAGAAAAGTTATACGTATACTTAGCTGTATCAGAATCAACCATCAGTGCTTCGATTGTAAGAGAAGAGGATGGAGTGCAGAGATCAGTGTACTTCAATAGTAAAGCTCTCCAAGGATTTGAGCAGAAGTCCCCTCGTATTGAAAATTTAGCCTATGCTTTGATACATGCTCCTAGGAAAATGAAGCCATACTTTCAAGCCCACTCTATGGTCGTCCTCACTGATTTCCCACTCAAGCAGGTCCTTCATAATCCTGACAAGTCAGGAAGGTTAATGACCTGGGCAATTGATTTGGGGGAATATGATATTGTTTATCAAACTAGGGTTGCCATCAAGGGACAGGCACTCGCAGACTTTATAGATGAATTTACCTGGGAAGAGGCCTATGTTGGGGAGAGTCACGGGGCCGCAGATGAACTAGATAGAAACGTCTTTTGAGATTCGGATGAGGTTGATCCAAGCAGAACTAGACATAGAATAGTAGAGAATGAGGAAGATAAGTACCTCTTTAATTAAGAGACCCTATCAAAGGGAAACTTCTCTTCAAATGCAACCATTTGGAACCTCTTCGTTGATGGGTCGTCTTGTGAAAGTGGAAGTGTTGCAGGTATGATAGTGTCAGCACCAGATGGTACCGATATTGAATATACGTTGAGGTTCAACTTCAAAGCTTCCAATAATAAGTCAGAGTGTGAGGCATTGATAGAAGGTCTTTATTTGGCAAAGGCCCTTAGTGTCGGCCAACTCCTAGTCCATAGTGACTCAAGGTTGGTTGTCAACTAAATCATGGGGGTGTATGAGGCCAAAGATGAACGGATGGCCAAATACTTAAAGAGGGTGATAACTATGCTATAAATCTTTAAGTAAGTAAAGATGAAGAGGATACCTTAGCTAGACAACAGCAGGGTTGATGCACTCACGAGGTTGGCCTCAGCAACAAGAAGAGACATAAGGAAAACAGTACCAGTTGAGATTCTGGTCAAGATGACCATCGAAGAGGAAGAGGTTATTAGACCTTACCTAAATTTGAGTATGGGAGCCTCATGGATGGACCCTTTCATTAGATACATCAGAGAGGGAGAACTGCCAGAGTCGAAGTTAGAAAAGAGGAAGCTGAGATTCAGAGCTACTAAATTCTCAATTATAGGAGATGTCTTGTATAAAAAGGGATTCCTACTCCCTCTCCTCAGATGTGTCCACACCTCAGAGGTTCCATGTATCTTACATGATGTGCATGAGGTCTCTTATTCCAGTCACGTAGGAGGAAGACCATTGTCTAAGTGGATAATCACCCAGGAGTACTGGTGGCCGACCTTGGCCAAAGATGCAGCCGCATATGTGAAGAAGTGTGACAAGTGCCAAAGATTCTCCACTATCCCTCATCAGCCACACCAACCTCTTATTTCTATCAACTCCCCTTGATCATTTGTAGTATGGGGCATTGACTTGGTAGGACCCTTGCCAAGAGCTATAAATAACTATTAGTTCTTAATAGTTGCAATTGATTATTTCTCCAAATGGGTTAAAGCCGAACCAATGATCACCATCACTAAATAGAAGACCTTCCAATTCATCTAGAAGAACATCATATGCAGGTATGGTCTTCCAAACTCTCTCATCTCAGACAATGGAACCCAATTCAAGAACATATCCTTGGAAAAATACTGTGAAAGAGTGGGGATCAAGTAGTTCTTTTATTCTCCTGGCCGGCCCCTGGAAAATGGTCAGGCTGATGTCACAAATTGAATAATCCTTGATGGGATAAAAAAAGATTGGAAGAGGCCAAAGGAAGATGGATAGAGGACTTATATGCAATGCTTTGGGCCTACAGGACGATGACAATGACACCAACGGGAGAAACTCCATTTATGTTAGCCCATGGCTCAGAGGTTGTCATCCCAACAGAGATAGGGCTTCCTACTCATAGAGTTCAGATATATGACCCTCAGAGGAATGGGGAAGAGAGAAGACTAGATCTTGATTTGATCGAGGAAAGAAGAGAGGATGCAGAGATAAGACAGGCAGCATACCAACAGAGAACTGTGAAATTATATAATCAAAGGGTGAAATCAAGGCCTATAGCTGTAGGAGACCTAGTCCTAAAGAAGACGTGGCAAAAGGCAAATAAACTCCATCCAAATTGGCATGGTCTTTATAGGGTAGTTGATGAGGTTATGCCTGGTACCTACCAGTTAGAAAATCTTAAAGGAGAACCTTTCTCCAATCCTTGGAATGCCGATCACTTGAAGAAATATTACTTATGATGTTACAGTCCTTTCTTTTTGTAATGCATGTACCAGTTGTCAATGAAAATATTATTGTGCTAACACTATTATATTGTGCTTGAACATCATTATTTAGTGAAAATTTATGAGGTGAAACATCATATTATGATGACCTCAGACCTTAAACATCATTAGTTTGGTGAAAATTCACGAGGAAAACATCATAATATGGTGACCTCATACCTTAAACATCATTATTTGGTGAAAATTTATGAGGTGTAATATCATAATATGGTGACCTCAGACCTTAAACATCATTAGTTTGGTGAACATTTATGAGGGTAAACATCATAATATGGTGACCTCAGACCTTAAACATCATTATTTACTGAAAATTTATGAGGTGAAACATCATAATATGGTGACCTCAGACCTTAAAAATCATTAGTTTGGTGAAAATTTATGAGGGTAAACATCATAATATGGCGACCAGACCTTAAACATCATTATTTAGTAAACATTTATGAGGTGAAACATCATAATATGGTGACCTTAGAACTTAAACATCATTAGTTTGGTGGAAATTCAGGAGGAAAACATCATAATATGGTGACCTCAGACCTTAAACATCATTATTTTGGTGAAAATTTATGAGGGTAAACATCATAATACGGTGACCTCGGACCTTAAACATCATTAGTTTGGTGAAAATTTAAGAGGTAAGACATTCCAAGCAAAACATCGTATGAAGCAATATAATCTGAAGAAGATTGGACTAATGATTATCATTAAAAAGATTCAGAGTTACAAATCAGGAGTATCAAAAGGCCATCAGAGTTCATAAAAATAAGAGGTACAAATAGAAGGGAAATCAAACTTACAACTTCGAAAATCTTCATAAGAAAAGAGCCTATATCTCTATAGCTGTTGTCGCCTGGTCATGGCCGACGTTTTTCACTTCAACTCCATCATTATGATGAGCAGAGTCTTCAGTTTCAGTGACTTTGAGAGGAGCAGTCTTAGCTGGAACAGCATCAGCCTCCTCAACTTTCCACAAGGCCTGAGCGACCCGAGGGTCTCCAAAGCTGAGACCCACAAAGTCTGATGCAGTCAAGACACTAGACTCGCTCTCCTTCGTGGCCTCTTATTTGCCAATTGCTTTTATACCTCTTTTAAGATATTCAAAACCAAAGCTGACAAGTTCATTAGAGACCTTGTAGTCTTCGATGGTCTTCTCAGCAGCATCTTCCAAAGCAGCCTTGACTGCAGCATCAACCTTAGACTGAAGGGAATCATCCTTGGCCTTCAGAGATACATCATGGTCCTTCTTGACCTTAGATATGTCGTTGTCCCTCTGTTTAGTAACTCCCTTCAACCTTTCAACACCTTCTCAGCATCCTGACCCTTCTCTATAAGGGGAATCTTCTTCAGAGTCCAATCAACAAAGCGATGGAAAGATAAGATACCCTGCAGAAGAAGGTCAGATGTAAGAATATATGAGTTATAATTTCTAAAAAGTTGAGGTTACTGTAATACCCCGTATTTTTATGGCTTTAATTATGAGATTAATTAAATAAAAATGCTTTTAATTATGGGATTAATTAAATTAATTGGGGATAATTAATTGAGAATTAATCCGGATCTAAATACTAGCGAGACGAGAGTTGGTATTTGATTATGATAGTAATGTTGAATATTAATGAGTGAATATGGTAATATATTATTATTGAATTTATTAATATTATCGCGAGTTATAAATACGACAATTCGAAAATTAAGTGGGGACGCGAGTGTCAGTCGCGTCAGGAATCATTTTGAATGAATTTAAAAGTAAATTATATTTATATCATCCGTATGCTCAAATTGAGTGCGCCAGCATCTTCGGAAGGGTCGAGATAATCAGAAAACACTAGCCGGGGGTTTAGTTTGGGTCCCGGGACAATTTTAAGCCAAACCGGCAACCCGGGAGGGTATTTTAGTCATTTTGATTTTTAGGTAATATTGACCCACGAAATTTAGGCTTTATTTATCAGCCAATATTAGGGCCATTATCTGTCAGAACCATGTAGTGGGAACCATGAGAAGAGAGGAGAAGGTCCAAGGGGTTTTCAAAGGCCATAACCACCACACACCACCACTATTGCCGGAATTGTGATCGGAAAAAGAAAGAGAACCAACCTTTATCGTCTTCAAAGGATCAAAATCTTCATTCTCAGGCAAGTGATTTAACTTGTTATAATTAAGCAAATATATATTATCTATGTAGTTTTGAATTGGAGAGTAGACTTGGAAAATTGAGAATTTTATAAATTGGGAGAATTAAACATTGAATATGGGTAGGTTTTGCATGTAGATGAACTTCTGGTATGTAGATATAATGAAATCATAATCCATGTGTACAAATTCATGAATTAATGTTGAGAAATTTGATGTTCTTGGAGAAATTTTGAAGAACTAGGTTTAGGGGAATATTTATGACTTTTGTTCCAAGAAACTCTAAATTCAAGATGGTTTAATGATTTTAAAATGTTAGGGATTGTGGAAACATGTTGGTGTAATGAGTAGTATACTTAGTTGGGAGTTTGGGACATTGTAATGGAAGATTTGGGGTGTAAATTTGGAGAACCCGTAACTGTTTAAAGAATTTTTGGGCAAATACCTGCTTGATCGATCGATAGATTCAAGAATGTCGATCGATTGACTCTTTTGATCGATCGACCCTTTGCCTTCGATCGATCGACCCCTCCTAATTTTTGAAAATTTTCCCCTTTAAAGTTTAATGTAAATAACAAACACATAATGATTCTTAGGGTGATTTATATAGTATTTTAGGACTTAGTGAAGGTCAGTAGGGTCTTAGTTGATGCCCGAAAAAATGGTTTACCTTATGGAATTGAATGGTATTACTTACAAGGGTCTACCGAGTGAGGTATGGTTAGAAATCGTTCGAATTGAAACTATAATGGGAATGAATGATGGTGTAAGGATAAGAATAGTAATAAAGGGACTTTAAGTTACTGATATAACCTTAGAGACTAGTGGGAGACTTAATAACCTTATGAGATAGGTTTAAGTATTCGGACTTATACGACGAGAGTTGTTGCGCTAAACGTATTACGTAAAATATTCGGGATGACACTATGAGGCTTAAGATATAGGCTGGTGGATACCTATATTAATGTGATGATTACCTAAGTTGTGTGATTACTTATTATCTAGATTATTCTATGTATGACATACCTACCATACTTACTATCACGGGAGGTTAATTTTCGGAAAAAGGATCATCTTATCTTTGTGTGCCTTCGGAGGGGATTTGGATTGGTACCTTAAGGATATAGGACTGTGAATGACTTATTTGTGAGTTGATAAGTCAACTGACCATGGGATCCTAGGTATGTACGTGACCCGTGGGTATGTGAACTATGTTCGCCTCCAATATGTGTGATCTTGTTTATTGAACAGGTTCCTGAGTGATTCGGAACGCGTAGCCCTTATGTACCTGATGTACCGGGATTCGATAGCAGAGTATGCGTGCATCGCAGCTTAGCCTATGGGTGACATATATGTATATATGTATTGAGATTGATTTATATACATACTTGTGACTGGTTCACTATTGCTTAGTAGATGTGAATAACTAAGATATTTGAATGGGCTACGAATATGGGAATTTAAATTACACTTGTGATAAGTAATTTAATGAATGTGAATGTGAGATATAAATATAACTTGTTTGTGTAATACGAGTAGACACCTTATATTAGAATGTGATAGAAAGGGTTAGTGCGAACTAGTTAGATAGTGGCATAACTAGGATGGTTTAAGGGTATACGTTAAGCGTGCACATTAATTGAGAGGTGAGAAACTCAAGTGAGAGTACGCAACTAACATGTATATAATATTTATTGTTTAATGAAATTAAACACTTGCTATATTTTTTAAACTATTTTCACCTCGGGCTCTGACCCGTTTGCTTCCAAATCTATTTTTGTAAAAACCTTTTAGGTGCCCAGCCACAGGGACGCCAAGCATAGGAGTTCCATTACATTGACGTGTTGTAGTTGCTGTGGAAGTTATAATACCGGTATTAGATGCCTCGACATTCTGCACTTGATTCTATTCAGGGTTACTCATCAGTTAGGGCATGTTGACCATTTCCATTTAGAGCTAGCATTCTCAGACTTTCAGTTTATTTTAGATATTGGTTTATTTATTCAGACTCTTGTATCGTAATTTTATTTTACTCTGGTATTATTATTGGAGTGTTTACTCTAGACTCATTTTATTTCATTTTGTTGGTTATTCATATGAAATCATTTATGCGATTGTTGACTGATGATTTAATTACTTGGTTAATTGTTAACTTAATTATTAAAATTTGACATCTCTCTTTTTAAATATTAGGTGGCTAGTAAGTAACTAAAATTTTCGACAGTGATGCTAAGACTGAACCAACTTAATATTCTGTATTAGTTTAATAAAGGAGTAGCTACCCGGTATTTAATTAGTCGGGGTGTCACAGGTGGTATCAGAGCATCAGGTTCTAGTGTCCTTTAGGATCTGTGCAGCTTATTATGCTTCCAGCGTAGCTTTCTTTGATATAGAGCCCTATATTTAGGATTGTTGATTTCTTTGGTTTGATTTCATTCTCCTGTTATAATCCATATAATAGTGAATCTTATTGGCATTCGAGTGTGTTCGCGTATCGAACAATGCATTATGTCAGGCAAGGGAAGTTGGGCGGACAGCAAGAGGCAAAGCTCAGTTGAGGTTATAGGGTATATTCAAGAATAATGATCGTAGTTGAGGTCACCCCTATTATGGCACGGAAGGCCAGGACGGTAAAGATGGATAAGGCACAACATATGACTTTCAGGTACCACTATAGTAGAAAGTGGGGTCAAATTAGACTCACCCAACAAGGTTGGATTGTGAGGGAGTCAGACGAAACATTGAAGAGAACCAGCAGTGGAAATTCTAGAAATACGGAAATGGCATGTGTTAGCCAACGAAGGTAAAATATCCAAAGGCTTGGGCATATGTTGGAGTATGGCTAATCGGGAGTAAAAATTTAAGGTAAAAAATTTTCTTGGCTCGTAAGAGTAGAGCCACAATGGTGAGAGGAAACCACCACACTTAGAAGTGGAATGTTTTGTCAAGAGAAGGCGCATAGGTAGGGTTTGACCATAAGTTCCTTCATCAGATATTCAGGATAAGATGCGAACATTGTCCTGAACTCATACAAGAGGGTCGAGCATAGGTCACTTTGTGAAAAGAAATTTAATTAATTAGCGAACCTTGCACCGGATGAAGTAGGTGCAATGGAGAAGATGACATTAAAGGGGAAATTAACTTATAATAATAATTACTAGCACTTCTGGGGAATTCTGCTTGGGCGATCAATGCAGATGACAGCAATGTCGCGTTTCATCAATATGGATGGTAAAACTTCATTGTGCAGGAAGCTTCAAGAATCGAAAAATTTAGTCAGAGAGTAAGACTGGGGGAAACGGTATTGGTGAAGCAACCCAAGGGGGAGACCCATCAGGGGACCCATTAAAATGATTTGGATAGCAAAAAATTTATCAAGCGATGGTGATTTCAGTAAGAGTTGTTGAAGCCAGTAGCGTGTTCCTTAGGTCCATCAAAATTAAGGTAACAACGGAGGTAGCCATCAGAGTCGAGACTACCAAAGTCTGAGAGAAGGATAACCCTAACATGGTCAGTGTGATCGGTGATAAGTGGAGTATGTGCAGAGGTATTTTGTGGGGAGTGAAACCCATGCGTTAAAATTTTTTCGAAGCAAGTATAGGGATAAGGGTATGGTGCCTATCAAGGGAAATAGTTATTGAAATTTTCAGTTTGGTACGGACAGGTGTGTTAAGTTCAGGAACCATTTGAGCAGCCAGGGTGATTGGCAAGGTAGAAGTATGAGTTATATCCTCAGATGATGATGCGTGTTGTATGTGACAGGAACGAGTTACTACATTTTTTATTATGGCTATATTTTCATGAGAGACGAGTTTAGTGCGTATCTCGACAACGTTATTATTTATGTGAATATTTTCACTGGTATAGTGGGGTTACCTTTAGTGTTATCTGCGGAGGATGAATGGGTGTATCGATTGTGGTATATACTTTATTGAAATTACTCATTTTAGTGTTGTGTTATAAGAGTATGATATTATCTTAATTATGGTTTTATAATAATGATTAAACCGATAGTGTATGGATATTGCAAGTCTATCGGGGTTACTACCTTAGTGTATAATGTTTTGTTCTGGAGAGACCCCATCTGCGAGAGGGTCAGGCTCGCGTTTATATATTTATATATATGTACATATATATTATCGAGACTTCGAAAGGTATAATGGTCTCGGATATTTGATCCCGGTATGTGTAGGGACTTTATTGATATGATTCAGAGTGTATTTAGTTTACTGTTTAGCAGAAAGATTTAGCTGGTTATTATAATTAACGCTTAGGATGTGGTAATAGGAAGAGTGCATTGTTATATCACCCATTAGAGACGTGGAAGTTAATACTCATAGTTGTATGTCTAGGGACGGGATTTTGACAACCCCGATTATATTTGCATGATGTTTATAGAATGTGATTACCATCAATGTTAAGAGACAGTATCTTTCGAAAGAAGTTCCTTGTTTAAGTGTAATTGAGGAAGGAGATGTAACTTTGTTGTCAAGAGACAGGAATATAGGGGTACATGTTATGGACTGAGGGACTAACGAATTTTGATGACCGACAATTCTAGATAGTAGTGTATCAGGGGGTTCCTTATTTGGATTTCGCTTTGCGAGACATCCCGTGCATGAAACTTAGGGTAAGGTTGGTAGTAGGGAGATGTTTGTCCATTCATCCATGAGTCCGGTACCTTGGCCGTTATGGAAGTATGTAGTTATAACTAAAAGCTAAAAGGTAAATTACGATATAAGGCCAGTAGAGCCAGTTGTGTGGTGAGGAAGTACTAAAAAGTTTATTTTATTACGGCGGGTTGAAGGATGGAATGATGTTAAGGAGGATTTAGGATTTCAAATTCTGGGGTAATCTAGAATGCCCAAGGGGTATAGCCACATTATGAATACAAGGGAAATAAATAATTAAGCGTACGTATGAAGCGTATCTGACTTTTAGACCCGTATGCATGGTTTATAGGGTGCATGGACACCTTGGTTTACTGGTGTCTGGATCACCGAAAGAAGAGACATGGAAATAGATGGGTGAAATTTATGCTTGTGAGACTGATATTACAAAATAGTAGTGGTAGAATGGATTAAACGTCGTAAGAGAAGGATAATAATTAGTATACTCATGTGCAATCAGAGTAGCACATCCAAACTTGGTGGAAAGGCAGTGGGAAGCCATTTAAAAATGGGGTATCCCTTGAGAAGATAAATATTTAACTATTATGGACAATTTAGAGCGGAGTTACACCCAATCGAATATTGAGGGTCACTTACGTGTAAATAGAGTGACGATGTCAATAAGGTATAAAGAGTCCAGAAG
Organism: Sambucus nigra; assembly: GCA_949130495.1. Lineage (NCBI taxonomy): Eukaryota > Viridiplantae > Streptophyta > Magnoliopsida > Dipsacales > Adoxaceae > Sambucus > Sambucus nigra. Next base: position 302,375,555 of record OX422208.1, read on the forward strand.
TGCACATCGTGGTGAAAACTTTTGGTATGTGCCGAGGGAAGAAGAGGGTTATTAAGTATCACTTAACGGGAAGAATTATAAGTGAAAGTCGGTGTTGAAAGGGGTATAGTAAGTAGTATATCAGTTGGAGTAAGATAATCATCCATAAAATTTTGTATCAAGCTGACGATTCCAGTGATGGAAGAGTCAAGTTGGCAAATTTCTTTGATGGATTACCAACCTAAAGATAAGTAATGAGTTCCTTCGAATGTGTGGAACAAGTTGTCCAAAAGGAAAGTAATTATTATAACCTTGAATGATTTACACTATTAGATAGTGATTCGTTTTGAGCAGATTGTATCACCTATAGCTCGAGTAGTAGGCGCAAAGGGATTGACGACTGGTGAAGCTATATGAAAGTAATTTTGGACTCATTACGATCATTTCATTTCCACAACGGGTATAGCTAGTAAGTGAAGTATAATATGGTAATGGGAAGAGGATATTACCTAATAGTAGAGCTGTGTGAAAGCACCCGTACCTATTTATAATGTACAAGGTGCTTACTGAGGTTTTGTGTGGATAAACCTTACCATTCTTCCTCTGGATGTTTAGAGGTGAGCGGATTATCAGAGTTTTGGATTAGTCAGAAGTTAGAGTCCGATGACTAGAATGGGATAACGACAAACCGTCTTAGGTGGTTTTTCCCTTTTGTAAAAGTTATACCGCTGGGAACGGATATTCGAATAATGGACAAGAGTAGTCAGATGTCCTATGGTTTCTCCCAGGATGGAAGTTTTGCGTTTAAATAAACACAAGAATTGATACGAAGGAGGTACGATCTCCCAATAATATTGAGATAATGAGGCCAATGATGTATATGCTATTCTTAATCGAATGTTGTTTAGTAAGAACACAAGATGAGGTGAATTTATTAAGGTGTGACCCTATAACTGATAAAGTGGCAAGAGTGTTCAACAAGCTTGTTGTATAGGGGGGGTTGTAGTGATTGAGCCTTACTTTGAATTTTGTTTTGAGTACTGGAGGATACCTAATTTTCTGGGTATGCCTTACTTTTTTGAATTTCGGGATGAAATTCCGTTATTAGGGGGGGAGTATGTAATACCCCGTATTTTTATGGCTTTAATTATGAGATTAATTAAATAACATTGCTTTTAATTATGGTATTTATAAAATTAATTTGGGATAATTAATTGGGAATTAACCCGAATCTAAATACTAGCGAGACGAGAGTTAGTATTTGATTATAATTATAATGTTGAATATAACTGAGTGAATATGGTAATATATGATTATTGAATTTATTAATATTGTCGCGAGTTATAAATACGACAATTCGAAAATTAACTGGGGATGCGTGTGTCAGTCGCGTCAGGAATCAATTTCAATGAATTTAAAAGTAAATTATATTTGTATAATTTGTATGCTCATTTCGAGTGCGCCAGCATGTTTGAAAGGGTCGAGATAATCAGAAAATACTAGTCGGGGGTTTAGTTTGGGTCTCGGGGCATTTTTAGGCCAAACCGGCAATCCGGGAGGGTATTTTAGTCATTTTGATTTTTAGGTAATATTGACCCACGAAATTTAGGTTTTATTTATCAGCCAACATTAGGGCCATTAACTGTCAAAACCAAGTAGTGGGCATGTGAGAAGAGAGGAGAAGGTCCAAGGGGTTTTCCAAGGCAATAACCACCACACACCACCACTATTGCCGGAATTGTGGTCGGAAAAAGAAAGAGAACCAACCTTTATCGTCTTCAAAGGATCAGAATCTTCATTCTCAGGCAAGTGATTTAACTTGTTATAATTAAGCAAATATATATTATCCATGTACTTTATAATTGGAGAGTAGACTTGGAAAATTGAGAATTTTATAAATTGGGAGAATTAAACATTGAATATGGGTAGGTTTTGCATGTAGATGAACTTCTGGTATGTAGATACAATGAAATCATAATCCATGTGTACAAATTCACGAATTAATGTTGAGAAATTTGATGTTCTTGGAGAAATTTTGAAGAACTAGGTTTAGGGGAATATTTATGACTTTTGATCCAAGAAACTCTAAATTCAAGGTGGTTTAATGATTCTAAAACATTAGGGAATCTGGAAACATGTTGGTGTAATGAGTAATATACTTAGTTGGGAGTTTGGGACGTTTTAACGGAAGATTTGGGGTGTAAATTTGGAGAACCCGTAATCGTTTAAAGAATTTATGGGCAAACACCTGCTTGATCGATTGATCGACTCTTTCGATCGATCGGTCCTTTGCCTTTGATCGATCGACCCCTCCTAATTTTTGAACGTTTTCCCCTTTAAAGTTTAATATAAATCCCAAACCTATAATGATTCTTAGGGTGATAAATATAGTATTGTGGGACTTAGTGAAGGTCAGCAGGGTCTTAGTTGATGCCCAGAAAAATGGTTTACCTTATGGAATTGAATGCTATTACTTATGAGGGTCTACCGAGTGAGGTACGATTAGAATTCATTCAAATTGAAACTATAATGGGAATGAATGATGATGTAAGGATAAGAACAGTAACGGAGGTACTTTAAGTTAATGAGATAATCTTAGAGACTAGTGGGAGACTTAATAACCTTATGAGGTAGGCTTAAGTATTCGGACTTATACGACGAGAGTTATTGCGCTAAACATATTACGTAAAATATTCGGGATGGCACTATGATACGTATGAGACTTAAGATATAGAGCTTGTGGATACCTATATTAATGTGATGATTACCTAAGTTGTGTGACTACTTAGTATCTGGATTATTGTGTGTATGACATATCTACCATACTTGCTATCACGGGAGGTTAATTTTCTGAAAAGGACCATCTTATCTTTGTGTGCCTTCGGGGGGGATTTGGATTGGTACCTTAAGGACATAGGATTGTGAATGACTTATTTATGAGTTGATAAGTCAGCTGACCATGGGAGTGTAGGTATGTACGTGACCCATGGGTATGTGAACTATGTTTGCCTCCAATATGTGTGATCTTATTTATTGAAACGGTTCCTAAGTGATTCAAAACGCATAGTCCTTATGTACGTGATGTGACGGGATTCAATAGCAGAGTATGCGTGCATCGCAGCTTATCCTATGGGTGCCATATATGTATATATGTATTGAGAGTGATTTATATACATACTTGTGACTGGTTCACTATTACTTAGTAGATGTGAATAACTAAGATATTTGAATGGACTACGAATATGAGAATTTAAATAACACTTGTGATAAGTAATTTAATGAATGTTAATGTGAGATATAAATATAACTTGCTTGTGTAATACGAGTAGACACCTTATATTAGAATGTGATAGCAGGGGTTAGTACGAACTAGTTAGATAGTGGCATAACTAGGATGGGTTAAGGGTATACGTTAAGCATGCACATTAGTTAAGAGGTGAGAAACTCATGTGAGAGTACGCAACTAACATGTATATAATATTTACTGTTTAATGCAATTAAACACTTGCTATATTTTCAAACTGTTTTCACCCGTGGATCTGACCCGTTTGCTTCCAAATCTATTTTTGTAAAAACCTTTTAGGTGCCCAGCCACAGGGACGCCAAGCATAGGAGCTCCATTACATTGACGTGTTGTAGTTGCTGTGAAAGTTACAGGATCTCGATATTAGACGCCTCCACATTCTGCACTTGATTCTATTCAGGGTTACTCATCAGCTAGGGCATGTTGCCCATTTCCATTTAGAGATAGCATTCTCAGACTTTCAGTTTATTTTAGATGTTGGTTTATTTATTCAGACTCTTGTATCGGGATTTTATTTTACTCTGATATTATTATGGAGTGTTTACTCCAGACTCAGCTTATTTTATTTAGTTGGTTATATATATGAGATCGTTTATGCGATTGTTGACTAATGATTTAATTACTTGGTTAATTATTAACTTAATTAGTAAAATTTGACATCTTTTTTTTTTAATATTAGGTGGCTAGTAAGTAACTAAATATTTTCGACAGTGATGTTAAGACTGAACCAACTTGATATTCTGTATTAGTTTAATAAAGGAGTAGCTACCCGGTATTTAATTAGTCGGGGTGTCACGGTTACACTTATGAAGAGCAAATGAGCAAAAACTGGTACCTGAATTGACTCTTGGAGAGCAAACTCGGCCAACAACGGGACGTCCAATGCGCGTAAGAAACGTTTGTCCTCTTCAGTCATTATTGTGCCAATAGCATCAACAGCCTTCAGAATATGTCCGATCAAGCTATCACTGATTTTAAGCTGAGCAAGACGAGCAACTAAGGCATCGTCTGTAGAGATGGGAATGGCACGATCCCTAGCCTGTGTCTTTCCTGGCTTCGTATGCTCCGGGTCAGCTGTGGTCTTCCTCTTTTTATTAGCCTTGGACTTGGAGGTGACTATGTTCTTCTTGGTGGTAGGTGGGGGTACATTTTTTCCACCCCTTTAATTTATTAGCTTCACAAGACCAGGAGGAGACATTTCCCAAAGGTCGTCTAATATGCATGGGCGCTCTACAAAAGACAAGTCTCTGAGTTAGTCAGACAGAGATATAAAACATAAGAGGTATATCTTGTGTAAGAAAAATAAAGACTTGTGAAGCTCTTCCAAGGGACCACCCCCTAAACTTGTCTGAGATAGGTAGTAGGGGGTCATCAGATGTTCATATTTAACAAGCTGACCCTTCTCGTCCTGACTGCGAAGGTCTTCAACATTTTTATAATTATCTTGACAAAGTTGAGGGTCGGCTTTGGCAGCAAGGGAGACCTTCCCCCATCTCATAGGGGTCCTTGGAACCGACGTTCTAGAGGCCTCATTTAAACCAAATTCCCATGCCCTGGAAACAAAGAAATATCGAGGTTTCCAGTTATGATTCGAAGTTTGGGTAACCAAGAGCATTTTCTTCTTTGATTTCCTGACTAAGAGTGGTAATATCTAGGGTGGTTTTTGGCAGAGGAGGGAACATAATAACCAGTGAAAACTCTAACTGGAAGGTCTGAGTGGTGGACATCCCTCTAAATGACGATGGCCCCAATCATAACTCTCCAGGCATTAGGGGATAATTGAGAAGGGGCAAGATTTATATGGGAGAGTATAGCTCTGATAGATGGGTGGATAGGAAGACGAAAGCTCAACTTGAACATTTGCTCATAGATACAGATCTCTCCATCTCGGCCATCAAAGTCCCTCTCATCCCTTAGAGGTTTCCTAAGTATGATGGAAGAATTTATGGAATAGAGGTGACTAAAAGAAGAAATTCGTACTCGCTGATAGTGTTTTCATACTCGGCTACCACAAATGTATCAAGATTACTCTCCTCACCATTATCACCATCCCCAGCAACATTGGCTCGGGCAGGTATTGGAGCACCGCCAAGAAACCTCTGAGAAAATTTGACCCCAGTGGCAGCCGATAAAGGAATAGCATCAATAGGAAGGGGAACTGCCACACTTGGCCCTAAGATTTCAACATCAGAAGACCTATGCGAAGTGCTAGCACCTTGGTGAGACGAGGCAAGGCTTGAAACCTCTACTTCCTCAGGAACCTCACCCTGTCTAGGACAATAGTCCATAGCCTCTTGAAAAGACTCTACAGATTATCCTACTTTAGAGGTTGACATGGGTTCTGAGGAAGATGACTCAGATTCAGACATTGGGTTGGACCCTCAGGAATCTCTGCAAGCTCAGTAGGATCGTTTGGCTCAGGGTATATAACCTTCAGGGGTGGAGGAAAGATAGGTCTGAGGGGAAAGGCCTCAGCCCTACGAGCTTCCTCTTGGGCTATATCTATTTGCCTAATTTTCTCAAAGGTCTTCTCATGAAGAGAGGGTAACTCTTTTATAAGTTGGTACAAGGGTCTGGACATAAGTGAGACGACAGTACACTTAAAGGAAGTACCCAAGCCACAAACATGTACACGACTTAAAAGAACCCAAACTAAAGATCAAAAAGGGGAAGTTGAAACATTTGATCGATGAACACCAAGAACACTCAAGGGCAGGTCACCGGAGAAGGTGACCAAAAGGCCATGGGTAAACCTAAAAAGGGTTGTTTGTGGCTGAAACAACCTCGGAGCTGCCCGGAACAGTCCGAAAATGACCTAATCACTACGAGCCTAGCCCTACAAACAATGACACTGGTGGAAACCCTCGCAGGAAAAGGAAGAACTCATCGAAAAATTGAAGCTTTAAAAATTACAACCGAAAATGGAAAATGATAGGTTAAGAAGTAATACCTGAGAGTACGATTGAAGAAGGAAAAGACTAGAAGTAGGAGACTCTGAAACACAGCGAACTATGGAAGGTTTTAAGAGATTTTCAATGGAAAAAAAGCTTAGGGGGAGAAAGAAAAAGAGAATGAGGAAAGAGAAGGTGTTTTTAAACCTACTCAATGATGGGGTGAGGTTCCCAATGCCCCCATCATTTCTCTAGGGAACCCAAAAGACAAGTCAGAATCATCGCACCTTAGGGAATATGTTTGTCACTTAAATAAATGACATGTGTCAAGAAAACATTGGCACCCAAAGAGACTCAGCCTTGGCCTAACACACATACTCCTCCATCGTCTATTCACATAGAAGATTAAGGGCTAGGGGGTGATTGATAAACCCAAAGTGCACCCTCTTACTCATAATGACTAACCTCGTCCAGTCTCACAGCCGAGTTGACAAGAAGCTTATGATAACCATCAGCAAGGTCATCTTTTATAAAGTCGACCCCTCATATACCAACCGCAGCTGGCTATTAGTCGAGGTCGGTAGAGTCTCGTGGGCTCAAGTAACTGCCAACATCATCATCTGCCTCAGTCGACGTTACAGATACCTCATACCTAACCTCGGTCAGCCCTCCTGGCTGAGGTCATCATGGATATTAACAAGACGAAGCAACACTATCGGACTTTACCAACCTCATACTCGTCCCGGATGAGGTTACATCAGTCAAGGACACAGGGCCAAGCATTTGCAAGCACATGTAATGTTTGAAACATGTGGACAAATTAGTTATAACCGAATCATTCCCCTCATATGAGGGAATATTGAGGTCATCATTATCTACATAAGATCAGTCAGGTGTCATTACATGCTTGGGGGGTACATTACACCCCCCAAGCACTATATATTGAGGTCATCCTATACCTTGTAAAGGGATCCATAATTGCAACCCTAGCTAAAACTCTGTTGGTTTACACAGTAGAAAAAGAAAGCCTGAGAGCTTGTACCTATGACCATTAGTGCCTTCATCTAGTGATATTACTCACACACTCAGTGGACGTAGGCCAAATTGGCTAAACCACTTATATACCAGTGTTCATCCTATTATCCTCACCTCATTCTACTATATATTCACTCTTATGCTGCCATTGTTATTACTAGTTTGAGCTTGACAAAACCTTACCTGGTGGTGCTAATCACACCATGGAAAGTGCACTAAGACAACCAAGTCAATGGAAGAGGAATTGTAGGGGTGTGAACAAATTCGATAGGACAATCAATGCATACTATCATGACATATGTTCACGATGGAATATCGGATACTCCTAACGAATGTACTCAATCTCTTTCTTATGTGTAAAAAAGGTGAATTTAACTGAAATTGACTTAACCAAATCGCCAATTTAAAGTCTAACATGATTTTCATACCAATAACACCCAAAACTATTTAATGCTTTTTCAAGACGTTTTTCAGAAAAGTGCAAAACCATTTAAAAAAAAAATTCCAACCAATCTCCCTCATAGATATGAACGAACATATACAATTAACTAGGTTGGCCCAATTTTGCGGCTCTTTTAAATGACCTTGGCAAAATTTTACTAGTGCCATACTTTTTAAGGTCTTTTTAAACGGAGGCATTTCTCATAAGGATTATTATTCTTTCGCAACCCTTTTCCCATTTTTCACTCATCAAAATTTTATTAAATACAGTTGATAAGCACCCAAAATTGTACAATTTATACCCCAAATAGACATACTTTAGTTGCTAATTCTCGGCAATACGGGTCTTATGTGCTTAAATGTTTATTTTGTAGGTCAAATTGTGCATTGCAGAGTTCAAACGATTAAATCAAGACAATTATGCAATAATGGTGCTAAATACCTTTTCCCTAAACCTACCTAAACCCTTACCCGAGCCTAAACCTACCCCGAATCCCGTGTGTGTCTAATTTTCCCCTTTTTAATATTTTTTAGATTTTTAGTTTGAGTCATTTTTTTTAGGATTTAATTTACATTTATTTAGTATTTTCTAGGTTTTATTTTCTATTTTTCTATTTTATTTTCATTAGTATAATTTTATTTTATTTTGATTTTTATTAGTTTTTAGTGTAATCTTATTTTATTAGGATTAGTTTTTAGGAGTTTATTTTTAGTTTATTAGATTTTATATTTTTAGGACTTTAATTTTCATTTAGATTTTAAATTTTATTTCTTTTATTTTATTTTAGTTTTTATATAAGCTTAGGATTTTATTTTTTTAATTTTAATATTTTTATTTTTATTGTTGTTTTTAGTTTGTTTTATTTTTAGTTAGATTTGATTTTGTTTAGTAGTTTTATTTTTTTTTAGTTATGTTATTTTTAGGGTCACAACTTAAACACACACATTAAACCTACTCACCCACACTCTTCTAGCCTACACCCTCATCCAAACTAACACATCCTAACCCATCTTCAACCTCCATCACCACACTCCTTCTCTCTCCTCCCTCACCCACCATTAACACCTTACTACCATAACCCCCATTATCAATTTAACTCAAAACCATACCCTCCTTAACCCACCCACATCCCATAACCCGAATCTCAACGAAAAATAAGTCGGCGCCGGAACCCCATACCCCCTACCGCCGGCAGCGTTCCCTTCTCTCTCTCTTCGCTTGCTCACCAAAACCCAGTTGTCCACCCGAACCGGACAACCCGATCTCACCCCTCTCTCTTATCCATCTCCGGCCTGACCACTGGCGTTTATCATCCCAACCGGCGACGACCCTGTCCACCATCCCGCAGGAACCCAACCGATGACGACCCCCTTAATCCGGCCGCCCCACTCCGTCAGTACCAACCCGACCTTACCCCCTGCCACGGTCTACCCATTTCCGACCCGGATACCTCAACCCAAATTGTCTTGAACCTTAGTCATCCTTAAACTAAACCCACATGCTATACCCATGAACCCATTTCCACCTTTGATCCTATTCTCCCATATAGCCATGACCTTACATTTCCCAAATAAACCATAATCCAAAACCAACAAAACCCACATGTGCCACTTAAACCCTCTTTTACCCTTTTTCCCATAATACCCCCAACTACCTATTTTACCCAACTTCCCATTAAACCCTCTAAAACAATATCAGATTTTATTCCCTCACCCACGTATCCCCACACCTCACCATTTCCATGCACACTAATGTCCATTACGCACAATACCCCTAACTCCATGCCTACTATTTAAATGAAGATGAAGACCCCATTTGAAGGATGGAATACAGAGCTAGATAGATAGGAATTAATAGAGAGAGAAAAGTACAGAGTTAGGTTAGAATAAATTAGATAGAAATATTTGTAAATAGTTTTATTTTCATTTTTTTTTAGATATTTGTGAGTGATAAATGTGTGAAATTCAATTGAGTTGATTATTATTGGATGCTCATATTGGATGGATTGTGCTTGATTTCAAGGAAATAAGAGTTCAATTTCACTTCAAGAGATTGGATTTGATTGTTCTCTTCTCTTCTCGTTTATTTTATGCCTTTGATTATTAATTTATCAAATCTTATACCATGTTAGGCTAAATCCCCTTTCAAGGGGGGGGGGGGGGGGGGGAACCCTTATTTGATGTTATTTTAGTTTAATTAGTTTGATTACTTAAAATTTCCCTTTAAATGTTAATTTTGATCCCTCACCCTTAAATTTACGCCTCGAGAGAGGGTAAATGATTTTCGAGAGAAAATCGAAATTCTAGTTATAATACCCATTTTAGATTCGAACTAGAGATAGGGGTTTCTTAAGTGGGGTATTATTACTTGAATTTCAACTCTAAATTTATTTTCTAAAATTTACATAAATTTCAATTGATCGATCCTAGCGGGTTATTAATTAAAAGGAGTGTAGATCTATTTTTCTAGAGTTTTGGGGTGTTAAACTTAATTTTCTAAAATACTACTATTATAATTACACTTGCAACGAGAGTTGGTTTGTAATATTGATATTAATTTTGGAGAATTCAAATAATTAAATTAATTAATTAGAATAACTAAAATTTGTGGTGTAATCTTATTCCTTGATTGTTCTCACAATTATTTACCTCACTTTATCTCCTATTTTACTGTTAGACTTTATTTTGCACTTTTAGTCACTTTCTAGTTAGTTGTTTTCATCTCACAATGTAGTTTAATGTTATTTCACCTCACCTCACCCAATTGTTTTAATATTTGAAAAGCTAAAAAAATTAGAAAAGTAAAATTCCAAAAAGAAAATAAAAAGTGAATTACAATTTTGTTCCCTTTGCTTTACAACCTTGAAAGTGGATTGATACCCTTACTTACCTCTACATTTTAATTGATATTATTTTGTAGGTATTTTAAGGTTTTGACTAACTTGACTTTTAACAACGACATACGCAAAAAGCAACGTGATCAACAGTTCTCACTAAAAACGAAATAACATGCACCTCTTCAATTGTCAAGTTTTATTGCATTTGATTCGTTGTATAGGTAGAATTGAGATGAAAACACTGACCAACATGGGATAAGAAAAGCACAATAATCAACCAGATTCGTGCACTAGTTCAATAAAGGAGATAAGGAGCCAAACATGTAGAAAGATATCACTAAACACATCTCAATGGAACCAAAACACTGTAAAGTACATGATGAAATGAAGAAGCATATATAGTCACTACAAAACAGACACATGAAAGATGGAGATGATGAGGTGACTTTGGCCATCCTAAGTGTCTAACCATAAAAGGTGCAAATGAATTACAAAAATATTTTGACTTTTCATTTTTTCTTAAAAAAGCGAAAATATTTTTTAACTTTTCATATATTCCTAAATAACCAAAAATCTTTTTGTATTTTTTAAAGAATTAAGAATAATGCAATATACAAAATGATACAAATGAGACAGTCTAGTAATAGGAATTAGGTGACATGAACATGAAAAAAAACATCATACTCTAGACATGGAAATACCCCTCGGTCAACAGTGCAAATTCCTAAAGACTTACTTAGACTCTCGAATCTAAGGACATGTAAAGGCTTCGTCATAATATCGGCTAACTGAAGGTCAGTAGACAAAAAAACTCATGGATGCGACCTTTTGCTCTACAAGCTCACAAATAAAGTTCTCACATATCCTAATGTTCTTTGTGCAAGAGTGCTGGACAGGATTATGGGATATGTGTATCGCCCTCGTGTTATCACAGGAAATGGTCATGGTGTCCTATGATATCCCATAATCTTTCAGCACCTACTTCATCCATAGAAGTTGTGTGCAATAACTCCCGACAACTATATACTCAGCCTCAACAGTGGATAAAGAGATGGAGTTTTGTTTCTTACTCAACCAAGAGACAAGAGCCGAACCAAAATAAAAACACCCACCATAAGTACTCCTACATCCATCTACATCCCTGGCCCAATCGTCATCTGAATAGGTAGATAAACGGTCATTGGTATCAAAGGAATATCAAGTGCCAAAGTAAAGATTTCCACTTACGTATTTGATAATATGTTTTAGAGCGAGTAAGTGTGACTCTTTGGGGGATGCCTGATATCGTGCGCAAACTCCAAAACTAAAGGCGATGTCGAGACGACTAGAAGTAAGTTACAGAAGATTGTCTATCATACTTTGATACAAGGTTTGCTCATTGTCTTGCCAGAATTGTCCTTACTAAGCTTTTTCGATGTACTCAAGGGTGTACGTGCGGGCTTAGCGGAGTCCAAACTAAATTTCTTCACTAGGTCTCTAGCATACTTGGATTCGGAGATGAACATCCCATCCTCTAGCTGACGAACCTGGAGACCAAAGAAGAATGTAAGATCACCTACCATGCTCATCTCAAACTCACTCTTCATCTCCTCCTCAAAGTGATGAGCATACTGGGAGCATGTGGATCCAAAGACTATGTTGTCCACATAGACATGGGCAACCAAAATAGCACCGTTAACTCTCCTGCCGAACAATGTCATATCAACTCCCCCTCACTTAAAGCCACGGGTTAAAAGATAGGAAGTAAGCCTCTATTACCAAGCACGGGGTGCTTGCTTCAAACCATATAAGTATTTCCTCAGATAGTATACGTGTTTAGGGTCTTCAAACTCTTTTGGTTGTTCCACATAAACCTCCTCCTGTAGAATGCCATTCAGAAAGGCACTCTTGACATCCATTTCATATAACTTGAAGCGAAGATGACATGCGATGGCGAGTAGTAAATGGATGGACTCAAGCCTCGTAACAGGAGCAAATGTCTCATCAAAGTCAACACCCTCTATCTGTGTGTAGCCTTGAGCGACCAACCTAGACTTGTTATGGATAATAATACCATTTTCATCAATTTATTTCTTGAAGATCCATTTGGTACCAATCAAGTTAGTCTCACTAGGTCGGGGGACAAGTTCCTAGACATCATTCTTTTTAAATTGAAGTAACTCATCCTACATGGCAGATATCCAGTGTTCATCCTTGAGAGCTTCTTTGTGATTCTTGGGCTCGACTTGAGACGTGTAGCAGACATGGCTAAAAACTTTCTCTAGCTGAGCACGAGTCTAGACCCCTAGGGTGGGATATCCCAAAATGGCAGTAGGGTCATGACTCTTGCGAACCCAAGTAGGCTTGTACCCTAAGATAGGATTAGGGTTCACCCTAGGTGTAGGAGGCAAAATGGGATCATCAAAATAATGTGTGTATCCTCATACAACTGGCTGGGATCAACTAACGCCGGAGGTTCATCATCTTGCACGGTGACATTAATTGACTCCATAACCCTAGAGTTGTTCAAGTTAAAAACTCGGTCTGCTCTACTGTTCAATGAATATCCTAATAGAATTCCCTCGTCGCTTCGGGAGTCAAACTTTTCTAGTTGTTGTCTATCCCGTAGGATGTAGCATTTACTCCCAAAGACACAGAAATATGCAATGTTGGGCTTGTTTCCTGTCCACAATTCATAAGGCATTTGAAGTGTGTGTGGATGTAAGTAAATCCTATTCACCGTATGGCCTGCGGTAGACATCACCTCTGCCCAAAATCTCCTAAAAACCTTACGACCAAGAAGCATAGATTTAGCCATTTCCTAAATCATTCAATTTTTTCTCTCAACAATCCCATTTTGCTGAGGTGTCTTTATGGCCGAAAATTCATGTTTGATCCCAAGGCTATCACAGTAAAAATCTACTTTTTGATCCTTGAATTTAGTATCATTATCACTACGCATTCTATTAATAGTGACATCGTGTTGGTTTTGCAGGAAACGACAATTGGTCGTCAAAAAATCAACAGCATCTGATTTCTCTCTCAGAAGACCTACGATAGAATATCTAGAGAAATCATCCACCATCACAAGGATATACCTCTTACTACACAAACTCTCTATATGAGTATGACCCATAAGATCCATGTGAATTAACTCAAGTACTCTAGAGGTGGGAATGGAGTTCAACTTTCTATGGGGGTTACGAATTTTCTTTCCCAACTGACAAGGTCCATAAATTATGGAAGTTGGTCTTCCAAGAAATGGTAAGCCACGTACTAATTCCTTTTTAACAAGACGATCTAAATCTCTAAAGTTCACGTGAACTAGATGTTGATGTGACACCCCGCCTAATTAAATACCGGGCGATCAATCCTTTATTAAATTAAATCAAGGTGAACAGTTGGTTCATTCTCAGCATCACTGTCGATAAAAATAAATTTTCCAATTTAACACCCTAATTAATTAAGCTAAGTGTCAAAACCATTTTCATACATACCTTCCAAATTTTATTTAAAGAAAAACATTTATTTTATTAACAACATCAATAAATAAGAATCACACCACAACAACCTGGAACATAATCAAATTTATTTAGAACATTCGTCAATCGAATGTCAACATGCGAAATATAAAGTAACACAACTACTGAATAAAATCCCATAGTAACAGTACTAGAAATAAATGAAATACAAATGTCCCAATAACAACGGAATAATAGAAAGGGAGACACGTGCCCAATAAATGAGAATGCTAGAAGTGGAGTCAATAAAGGAAGCCGTCTACGCAAGTGACCTGCAACTCCCACCTAAGCTGCAGCGCGTTCCTGCCAAGAGATCCTAAGCAAGTCGCCCATGTGGCTGAGCACCTGTAATACATACATATATATACAAGAGAGATAAAGAGAAAAAGAAACGGGTCAGAGCCCGTAAGTGTGTTTGATTTAAAATACGTTTAGCAAGTATTTAAATTAATACAGGCCAATGTAACAACATATTAGTGCGACACTCTCTTGAGAAAATCTCACCTCTCTTCTAATGTGCACACCTATCGCACTAACCTTCCCAACAGTTTGTCTTATCATTTATCGCACTAGTCTTCCTAAATGATTTAACTTATCTTAGATTACTCGTAAGATTTACAATACGACGATTCCATTTTAAAAAGGATGCTCCAATTAAGGACCAAAGTTCTCCATTTTAACTTTATAAAAATCAATAAAGTTTTCCAGTGACATATTATACTTTCTCAAAACAAGTATCCATAATTTATAGTCCAGAATTATTTCTCACTTACTACGTTACAGCAACAGTTTAAATTCCCCAATTCAGATATATATATTAAGCACTCGTATAATATATATATATATCCTAACAGCGCCAACATACAAACTATGGTGCAGGCATACTCTGCTATCCAATCCCCGTATCTCTCACACTAAGGGGTGTACAAATTCGGAATCACTCTCGAACTGTAATAACATAAATACACAAAACAAGAATGAGGCGAAGCATAGATTCCAAGTATCTAAGAGGTCAGTACATACCCTCACGTCTCTTAGGACCGTCTGAACTATCGGTCCGATAGCCTGTACCAAGGATATCTATCTTCTAGGGTACAAGTCAATATCCACCATAAAGGTCCCATCGAGATAAGACTGTCCCAGCGCGGTAACCTCAGGGATAGCAAGTAGCGCGGGTACGTTTTTCACACGTATATAATATATGCATACACAACCATATAAATATACCACTTATCATTATATCAATATAGGTTTCTCTCATCACCCATAATTACGACATTTATCCTTAATTTTCACATTATTAGTATTATGTACAAGGTTTCATCTCTAACCTTACCTCGAAGGGTTTTCTCACTTATTAAGTAACGCTCGTGGGTACTATCCTCCAAGTAGGAAATTCAGTAGGTGCATTATCTCGTTTCAACGTAACTCTCTTACGCGCCTCACCCTTTAATATATCAATTTACTAACCCTAAAGTAAATATCCCATAAATGCCATTCTCGTCGAATAATATTAATGATCCCAATATTTATTCATACGCCCTACTGGTCCTCCATGACTCCCAAATCATTATACTAAGAATGCCCAAGAATTATATCACGACAATACGATTTTTAAATCATTTATAAAGGAAATAAGAGTCTTCCAGGAGGGGTCGATCGATCGAAGCCTGGGGCTCGATCGATCAAAGCTCTAGGCTCGATCGATCGATCAAGCAGGTCTGCGAAATCTGCAGAATTGCAGTTACTGGTGCTACCAATTTTCTTCATCCAAAACCATGTTTTTCCATTCTAAACGTCCCAAAAATCCTACTGCTAACATTATATCAATATACCAGATGTTTTCAACGTAAAGCATGTGTATATCTAACATTAAACATGGATAATTAACCCAAAATCTCATCTAATCATCAAGAACCCTAGAGTTTTTCTTAAACATGATTCTAATCTGTTTTTACCAGAATTTCCTTCTAATATAACATCAAAATTTCGTGGGTTATATTCCTCTACATGGCAAGGTTTCCAGAATTTTCACATAATCAATCTACATGCATTTTCCTATCACAATTTTGGGTTTTCTTCTACATGATTCATCCCTAATCATTCCTAAACTAATATGAAGATTGCACCAACGAAAATAGCAAGTTAAACACTTGCCTGGGATTTTTGGTATTCTGATTCACGGTTGATTTTGGTATGGCTGCGTTCCTCGTCTCGCGATCTACGCGGTGGTGGTTGTTGTGGTGCAAACGGAACACTTTTGGGGTGTTGGATTGCCTTGGAGCTCTCTCCTCTCTTATCTAATGGCCGTCACTTGCTTTCTGAATATTCTAACCCTAAAAGACTAGCCTAAATGGCTGATATATGTTGCTGAATTTCGTGGGTTTAATTACCCAAAAAGGTGAAATGACTAAATTGCCCTCCCGGGGTACCAATTAGGCCTAAAAACGCACCGAGACCCAAACTAAACCCCCGGGTACACTTTTCTAACTATCTCGATCCTTTCGGACGCGTTGGCGCACTTAAAACGACCATACGAACAACTTATAAAATATTCACTTTTTATTTAACAAAATTAGTCCCGACGTGACACGAGCACGTCCCGACTTAAATTTTCCTAAATTGTCAATTAATTCACTCATGACATTCAATATAACCAATATCATATATATTACTTTTCTCATTAGTAATATTCAACAAATTTCCCATAATTACTAACTCTCGTCACGTTAATGATTATAACATAATTAATTTCCGGATTTTTATTAAATAAATTACTCACATTAAATTCAATAAATCCCCCAAATTAATATAGCATAAAAATACGGGGTATTACAGTTGATTCCATAGATTTATAGGAGTGATCGTGGCGTTATTACAGAAAAATGAGAACTTGGGCACTATCCTATAGCAATTATCTTCTGTCCTCACCCCTTGCAGTACCAGTTTACCGGCTTGACCATACACATTACAAGCATACCGATCAAACTTAACTGCAAAGTCAGCGTCGCACAACTGGCTGATGCTGAGAAGGTTTGACTTTAAACCTTTGACGTACAACACATTTTCTAGCTTAGGAAACCCTGGTATCTCTATAGTACCTCGTCCTATAATGCTAGACCTGCTCTCATCACTAAAAGTGAATTTTCCTTTCTTGCAATCCACTAAGGAGGTAAAAAATGAGACGTCGCCAATCATGTGTCTAGAACACCCACTGTCAAAATACCACTGTGAGGTATTCTGAGCTTTCAGAGGGACATGAGAAATAAGAGCTTTGTTGCCATTCCTAGGTACCCAAGAGGAGGCAACCTTTTGTTTGACCTTGTGGTTGATGCTTCTAGTCCTAAATTTGGTAGTATTCATAGATGGTCTAAATAACTGTTAGAATTCCCCCATTAGGCTTTGGGAAGTAGCGACTAAAAACTCAACCTGCTCTCTCAGTCTCGTGAGATTATTCGTGGGGTGTGATGGAGCATAAATACGTCCTATTCGACCCAAACTATAGGAAAACTCTCTCAGGTGACCTTTACTCTTACAATAAGTACAAAAGTACACAGTCTGAGTCTACCTCGGTTTGCTTTTCTTGGCCGAATAACTTTCTTGGGTTTTGGTGAGTGACTATACGGATTCATCGTAAACTGAGGGACTGGTTCATGTGCAATTTGTGATGTGGATGCACCATCAAATCCAATTCACGACCTCTCACCAAATCCTAAAGTAGTGGTGAGGAGCATCTTTCCAGATCTATCCTCGATTTGAACCTTGACTTCTCGTGCTCTTTTAAGATCGTATGTGAGTTGGGCAACAAGGTATTCTAGTATCTTTTGAGCCTTTTCGGATGCAGTCTCTCATCAGATTAGACACTTGTTTTGTCAAGTCCCCTTTGACTTTCTCAAAACACTTTTGTCTCTCTAAAAAAAACTCTCTCTCTCTCTAAATAAGCTTTCTATCTCTCTCTTCACAAACAGACTCTCTATCTCTCAAAATGGTGCACACGGAGGACTCACTCTCTCTTATCTCTCCTAGGTCTTTCTCTAACCCTACAATCCTAAGAACTAAACCTTTATTACACTTTTTGGTTTTAAATCAATCAACATAAGAGCGACTAAGGTCACTCTCGCTCTCACTCCCTGCATCCTCTCTCTCACTCTCAGTATCGAGGTCTCCATGTGAAAAGGCATCCTCATCGACGTGAGGTGCATTAAAATCTCTTACGTGGCTATCCATGAATGAGGTGAAGTTGCACTCATGCGGTGATTCATCTCCTGAATCCATCGGCTCGACCTCACTATCATCACTCAAGGTTGCATTTAGAACAACTTTCCCTTTTCTTTGGCAAGTCTGTTCAGCCTTATAACACACTCAAAAACTTTATGACACTTACCATCACACTCATAGCATCTCTCTTCATTTCTCATGGTTATGTCTTTCTTTTTTTTAGAATTCTTGACATTTTTACTTTTCTCAAATTTCTTTTTATCATTAAACTTGCCACTATTTTTTAACTTGAGAAATTTCTTCAAATTCTTCGCAAACAAAACCAAATCATCTAAATCAAAGTCGAAATCAGAATCTGACGCATTTTCCTCACTCCATTTAGACGATTCTACCCTTCTCCTAGCTGATGCAAAATTCTTTTTAGCTTGGGCCATAGGAGAAATTCCTTTATCTTTTGCTTTAACAACTTTAGGAAACATGTCTATTTCATAGGTTTGAAGATCACCTACTAATTCTTCTAATTTAAGGGAGTTCAATTTTCCTAAAGAATTTGACACTATGACTTTGGGGATGAAACGCTTAGGCAAAGAACGCAATATCTTTTTAACAACTCTAGCATTAGGGATGTGTTCACCAAGGTTAAAACTAGTATTCACTATATCAGATAAACGAGCATAAAATTCGTGAAATCATTCACATTCCAACTTGGTAATTGTTTCAAACTGAGTTGTTAAATTTTGTAGTTTCGATTCTTTAACAGCAATAGTTCCTTCATGGATAAGTTGAAGAACGTCCCATGCTTCTTTAGACGTGATACACGTCATTATTCGTCGAAACTCGTCTAGAGTGACGGATCCCGAAATAGCACTAAGTCCTTTAGAGTTATACGTGGACTATTTAAATTCATCCTCTGTCCATTGAGCCACATATTTTTAAGTTGTCACGTTTTTAACAGTGACGGTTGGAGGTGTCCACCCATTTGCAACAAGAATCCACACACGTTCATCAATGGCTTTAAAGGCATATTTCATCCGGACTTTCTAATATGCATAGTTAGACCCGTCAAAAACTGGAATTTTACTAAATGATTTTTCCATTTGAACAAATGCCTTCAAGAAATCAATAAAAAAAATTGATATTCAGGAAAAACTTGCAAAAAATTACATGGTGAAATTGTGTAATTGGCTTTGATACCAATTTGAGAGTGCGTTTTTTATTCAACTAGATAAACCAATTTAATTAAGCCCGGTTTTTAATAAACCAATTTTAAATACACACCTAGGTCATGCAACTAACTGTGATTAATTAATAGATAAACACATTCAAATCAGGCAATAGTCAATCACACAGAGCAAATGAGGAAAAATCCCCCAAAGGGGCAAAACCTTTTTATTTCTATTTGATTTGTAAAACTTACATACATAGAGAAATAAAATTTGACAAACGAAAACCCTCAGGCACCGGTTCATTGTCTTCAGCAAGAGCTTCCCACGATATGCTCTAAGGACAACAGTGTAGAGAACCCTTTCGCGACACAAGATGCTCCACAGATGTGGGTATAGTTGGGTTTAGCACGATTCACACGGAATTCTGAGTGTTTTTTAATCTTAAAGTGTTTGGACTTGATAAAAGGTGAAGACTTGATAAATTAGGTCTGATGAATGTTTCCGCCAAAGTCTTAAACAAAAATGTCTCCGAATTTGGCAATTTATAGAACACGAAGAAAACAAATATGTCGGATTTTTCTGAGCTCATTGGATCGGTCCGAAAAGGATAATTGGATCGGTTAGTTTTTCTCTTTAAACGGATTGATCCACTTGTTAAAACTTGGCATAAGTTTTTCCAGAGTTGTATCGGTTTATTTTTGTATAGGGCCGAATTGTTCTGGTATCCAAACTTGGACAGTAAGACTTCAGGTCATCGGACCGATTCGATTTTCTTCAGGACCGAATTGATCCGGTCTTTGTTTTTCTTCAGCTTCTCTGTGTGTGGACTCTTATGAATCGAAAAAAGTTACCACGAACACACGATTGAAGGAAATAGGCATAACTCACGATGTTGGTGATGATGGATATGTGAAATGCATAATTCGAATTGAGGCCATCGAAATATGATCGTGCTGAGACAAGCCGACTGTAGCGGTATACGATATATATTCTAGAATCTAGGATAAAATAGAAATACCTAGATACTACCCTGGACATTTATTGAACATATCCTTACAAACTTTTATAAAAACTCTCAGTCATGAATTTAATCAATATTTCGTAGTTTCAATGCTTGATCCCCCAAAAAAATCTTTGAAATTTTGGAATTTTTTTGAAGAGCTTTTCACAACTTTTGGATGTTTTTCCCAAGTGCAAAGTCTTTTAAAGTGACTATTTTGGGTCCTTAGATCATATTCATTTTAGGTAAAAGCAAGAATGGAAGTATAGACACCCCATTCTGTAACCCCCTAACTCTCCTTAGGTCCCTAGTACCTCCCTCATCACTACAAACCCAGGTCATACCCCGGGTACTGACTTAGAAGCCATCGGGCACTCCCAACCTCCGTTTGACAAAAAAGTCAAACTCTTCAGCTCAACCGAGGCTGAATGAATCTTCGAAGGGCATTGAAATCCCTTTCCAACGGTCCATCCCATGCGCGATTCTGACTTACCATGCGAACGAACGACCGTTTGCGTTCGAAACTTGATATAAAGGCCACCGGGCGCTCCCAGCCTCTGTTTGACCTAAGTCAACTCTTCATCTCGATCAAGATTGAATGAATCTTCGAAGGTCACTAAAACCCCTTTCCAATGGTCCGCTCCGTGCGCGATTCCGACTTACCATGCGGACGAACGATCTGTTTGACTCTAAAAAGGTCACCAAATGCTTCTAGGGACCGGTTGACCAAAGTCAACTCCTCAAACTAGGTCAAACTCTTCGAAATGTCGAAGTACATCTGCCAAATGGATGCTTCCAGACCCTACCTATCAGCAGGTGCCAATATGAAGGACCAGGTCTATGTCGATCGACAGTGACCTGGGCCTATAAAAGGAGGCCTTCATCTCATTTATATGGGGGAGCCCAGGTCTGATAAGAATCGCTCTCAGCGAATCCCAAAAACCTCTCTCGAAGACAACACTATTTTAACATCCAAATCCCTTTCTAACTTCCACTTTTCATCATCCTTTTCATCAAACTTGGTGATTAGCCACTCTCCATCATCATCCAAGTGCAAGGACTGCTCTCCAACATTCAAGATCAATCTCAAGATCTTCAAGAAGGTCCAACTTTCTCAACTCTCTCTTAAATTCTCTTAAATTCTCAATAACTTGTTTTATTACTTAGCACTTTTACTATCTCATCTCACACATCCTAATATACTTTTTATTTAGTATTATTTCACATATCTTATTTTCATATAAATAAAACCCAAAAAATAAGAAAAAGAAGGTTTTCTCATAAATTCCAAATAGGGAGTCTCATACTTTTCTCACCACTAAAACACTTTTTCTACACACGAACACATTCACAAATAAAAGATCCCCCATTTGGATTTATGGGATAAACCCCACCCCTCGTTTTGTATGTGAACTACGTGGACACTTATGCCTTTATAGGCTACGTAGGCATCTCGGGGTAAAACCCGAGACTCGAGTCATATTCTTACTTTCTCTCTCATTTTCTATCCTCTCTAAATCCGATTTTCTTATATTCTATATACTTTCTCTTAGTGACGTATTACTCCATATGCGTTATCGTTCCTTTATAACGATCAACGTAAGAGTAATCGCGTAAATATTATTTTCTAATATTATTTTTATACCTTCCTACGGATGACTCGCTTTATCTCTTCCATAATACAAGTCGAGGATTTCTATCTCCACCATATATATACACATGCACACATATCACGGGGAAAATAAAGGAAAATAGCAAACATCCATGAGAGACCGAAAGGGAGGAATGGGTGCCTAACACCTTTCCATTTCGTAACTTAGCCTCTGAACCCTTCTTGAATCATTTCAATTTTGCATGCACCAGTATGTCTTTGGATGCCATCCTTCGGGATGGCTTCCCCTTTTTCTTTTGTCTGTTTTGAGTAAAATAGACTGGCGACTCTGAATCTCTCTACATTTTTACACCTCATCTCAAACGACGCCGGCCGAAGCACTCTCGAGAGGGACGCGCGGGACCCGAAGGTTCCTCCCTTCAAGTGCCCGCCCGCACGGCGAGGATCGGGGATGGCCACAGTGGCGACTCCGCTGGGCATATTGTATATTTTTAGGGCTTGACTCTATTTACATGGATGTTATATTTGTTTATGTTTCCCCCCATATCTGCATGTTCCCCCTTTTTCCATGTGTATCCCATGTTTATGCTTACGTTCACACACTTGTAGAAAATTCTCCATGTACACTTCGCACCACGTGCACCTAGGATCACATATATCTACATGTTGCACGCATCACCCATCCATACTTGGTGTACCTTTGGTACTTGTACTTTGCTCCCTGTTTGGCATAATTAAGAAAGGCATTCTCAACATAAGATACTAATAAGAGAATCATGCATGATTCACACGACATCACCAAAGAGCATTGTTATTGACCAAATTTTACCCAGTAATTGGAGGTTCACTTCGTGATGGGTGCTGGTCCGGCAGGGCGCAGTTAGCCTAAGCGATATGACTCTCACCTTCCATTGACCAAGTACCTTCAACGTATATCGAACAGTTCCCCCGCATCGTATCGCTTGATCGAAGTCATGACGGGAGGTATATCGCAGGGAATTCGTTCACGTACAATGAGTATATCGAATTCACTCTCACGTGTACCGTCCCCATGAGGTATATACTGAGGAAATTCACGTACACTCAGGTATATCAAATGGCTTGTCCACACGTACCGATTGCCCACAAGAGCAAGACGTATATCGTGGAAGTCAGGCCAAAGGGGGGAACCCATTCCGATTCACCCAACCAACTGCATACCCGCATATAGGTGTCAAACCTAGGACACGCACTCTAAATTGCCGGTTTCAACTCGAAACTCTGCTGAAATTTCGGGTCGGCCTGTTGCCCAAATTTTCAAACATTTTTAAAATGGGACCCTATCCGTGAGCCTGGTTACAAGTCCAGCCGTAGCTTTGCATATATTAAAAATCCCACTTTTCCAGGCTCGGGTCCCGTCCGGCATTGCATTTAGGAGAATTAAATATAAGTGAGAACATAATAACCATAATAATCATGCTGAGTTTCGTCTCCAAAAACATTTCTCCCTTCTTTATCAAAAATCCAAAAATATTTTTCCCTTCTTTATCAAAAATCCAAAAATAGTTTCTTCCTTTTTTCTCAAGAAAAAAAATATAAATCCCATTATACGCCTTCTCAGGTCGATCGTAAGCCCTTTGCCTGGCTCCCTATTGGCTTCAATCTTCAGTCAAATCACCAAGAAGCTCGACCAAGTCAGAATCTCTGGGAATTACATGGACTACACCCACATTTCTCCTTATCCTAAAGCGAGGTTACCCGAGAAGTTCAAGATGCCAAATATCGAGAAGTTAAGAGGGAGTGGACCCCCAATTGTTCATTTTCACATTTATCATCATTCCATGACTCTACTAGGGGCTTCTGAAGAAGTGATGGCCCAATTGTTTCAGAAAACTTTGAAGGATACTGCCCTCTGATGGTTTTTGTCTCTCGAGGAATCCAGATCTGTAGCTGGGAGAATGTAGCCTAAGAATTCATGTCGCGGTACAAATACAACGAAGATCTTGAGGTCACCCGTCGTGATTTAGAGCTTCTCAAACAGAACCATGGGGAATCAGTCAGTAACTTTATAACCCGATGGAGGGAACAGGCAGCTACCATGACTAATCGGCCATCTGAGGAAGAACAGGTCAACATAGTGAAGAAGAATTTCTTGCCCCATGTTCGAGCGACGATGGGAGGACAATATTATCCCCACTTTTGATCTCTCAAAGAAGCAGGAGTATAAATCGAGGAAAGCCTTGTTGAAACAGAGGTTGAACCGAAGAAGGTGTCCGGACAGTTCACCCCTAGAAAGTATGATAAGCCTGTCAGTGCTACAGTCTCAACCATTAACAACATCTCTCAACCAACCACATCATGGGCACCAGAAAGCCACCCTGCCCCCATCCGAAAGGAATACACTGAGATTCATGCTCCCATCTCCAAAGTTTACCAAGCCCTATTAAGCCAAAACCTCATCAAACCCTTGGATCCCCGTCCATTGCCAAATCCACTCCTAAAAAAATTCAAGGCCGATGCTCATTGCGCCTTTCACCAAACTGCTGGCCATACCACCGACCAATGCTTTCACCTTCAAAACATAATCTAAGATCTCATTGATCGGGGTACCATCGCCCCACCAGCCAATCCTAAGCCAAACACTACTCATAATCCACTCCTAAGTTATACCAATGCCATCTTCTTAGAAGAAAACCCATATTTCGATCCCTCAACTCAAATCACACCCATATACTCTCCTAAACCTCTTAAAATTTGTCCATATTTCCTCCTACACCCTACTAGCCTCGTTGATCAGGCATTGTCACTCCTCACCAGAGCATGCATCACTGTCCGTACCCGTTCTAAAAATGGAAATATGGAATTGTCAGAGGTGTTAAACCAACTCCTAGAGTTCGGACTGAAATTACCCTCATAGATGGTCATCGATTGCCAAAGTCTCAGTACACTATTCTTGAAAGCACGAAAATGGGCCCGAGATTCAGACAAGTGGGTGGTACCAACCGATGAAGTCAGCCTAGATGATGTTGTCCAGATTACGGCCGAATTATTCGGGCAAACCAACAGCATGTGTAGTATCATCGGGTTACTTGATACTTTGAAGCTACAAGGGCGCTTAGTCCCTTCAACCATACATATCCCCACAGAATGGGAAGACCTGTATGAAGAAGCCGTTGAAGTTGTGGAATGCACTGACTTTACATGAAAACACAGAATTTTTACCACCGGATTGGGGGAAGAATTCAAAGATTCGAGTGAAGAACAAGCTTCAGGAAGAACTGGCCCAGTAGCCGATATATGTGGGATGATATCATTTGAAGAACTCCTCGGAGAAATAAACAGGGTGATGGAACAACCTGAGATTGATAAGGAAATGGGATTCATGTTCTTCCCTTCTTCAGTAAATCACATGACCAGATCAGGGAGACATTACCAAGTTCCAAGCTCACTACAAGCAAATGACAAAGGGAAGGGCGTTGAAAACCTTCCTATGCCAGAGATGACCATCGAGGAGAGCAAGATTCTCGATCAATTGAAGAAAACTCAAGATAACATCACTCTATGGGGGATTTTTATGTCTTCTTAGCTGCACTGAAATGATTTAATTAAGCTACTCAATGGACCCATAGTTCCACCTTCTACCACACCAGAAGAGGCGATAAATCAGGTCGGATCCTTGACCTCTACCCGAATGCTATCATTTTCTGAAGAAGAAATCCCCAGAATTGGACCAAATCACAATCATGCACTCAACATCTCTGTCGAAGTTATGGGGAAGGCCGTGCCACTCTCTCTTGTCGATAACGGATCCGCCTTGAAAGTCTGCCCACTAAGAACCTTCAAGCGTTTAGGCCTGAAAGAAAGCGACCTCTCTCCAACCTCCGTCGCTGTACGTGCCTACGATAATGCTCGAAGGGAGGTGATGGTATCCATAAAACTTGTAATAAGGTCTGGCCCTATAAACCCTGTAGTTGAATTCCAAGTCATGGGCATCCCAGCTTGTTTCAACCTGTTGCTCGGACGACCCTAGCTCCACAGTATCAGGGGTGTGTCTTCCTCACTCCATCAGAAATTAAAGTTCTTCGACGATGGGCGAGTCATCACCATTTTGGAAGACGACAAAAATGTAGAGGGTGCAAGCACCAGCAGTCCGATCCTTGAGATATAGCACGGGTGAAATGATATGCTTCTATCAGGATCCTGAGTTGAGCCACTCCTACTCCCGACGGGGGACGATTTCAAAGAAAGGGTTTGTCTGAAATATGACCCTCATGGAAATGTCAATGTGATTCAGATGTTCAAAAATATGCACTTCATGCCGGGACTGGGGCTAGGACAAAGGAAGAAAGGGATACTTGATCCCATCGAACTGAAGAAAGCTTTCCCTCCTTGTGGCTTGGGGTACCAACCATCAGAACAAGACCTCAGAATGATCCACCAGTCTCGACCAAAGAGAAGATTATACTGTATCCCAACTATCCTAGGAGAGTCCTTGAATGGACGATTCAGCAAAGAAGGCGAAGACTTTCCCTTTTGCGGTTTTCCAGAACCATGGTATGACCACATAGATAAGAAGATGAAGCCTGGAATGGAGATCTTTTTCCAAGATAGCTACCCATGGGCTGAAATTTTCTAACACCGAGTACAGTCGCTCATCAAAGATATCGAAGAGACTAAGTAAAGTGACTCCGAAGATTCCTTCAACTTACAGACACTGGGGCAGGCACTCTGCATGATTCATTCAAGCACTACATGAATGGATCCATCCCATCTGATTAAAGCTGTTGATACACCCCTCCTCAACTGGCATGCTGCACCAGTTCTAACTTTTGAAATCTCCCCTAACCCCAATGTTTACCCTATTTCTTCTGCTATTATCTATCCTTGTTCAAATGTAATCTAGACCTCTTTTGATAAGGTTCTCAATGATGTTTTTCCTACTAATGAAATAAACGAAGATTTTGAGTATCTTGTTGTGCCTTACATTAACTGTTTGGATTCTAATCAAACTTTTAATGATGATGATTTTTCATATGAACAATTCTTAACTGATAAGGTTAATAATAAACAACATAACCGCCTTCAAGTTAATAAAGAAGAGACTATTGTTATTAATCTCGGTTCTAGTAGCTAACTGTGCGAGATTAGGATAGGGGCCACCCTTGATAAGCATGAGCGCGCACAACTCGAAGAATTTCTAAAGGAGTTTGTGGATGTCTTCACATGGTCCTATGATGATATGCCCGGCATTGATCCTGAAATAACTCAGCACGAGATCCCCACTCCCCAAGATTACGAGCCAGTCAAATAAAAATTGAGAAAGCTCTACACCGAATGGTCTCTCAAGGTCAAAGAAGAGGTGGTCAAACAGTTGAACGTGGGCTTCATTCGTGTGATCGAATATCCCACATGGATAACCAATATAGTACTTGTGCCGAAATCATGAGGGAAGGTTCGAATGTATGTGGACTACCAAGATTTAAATAAAGCTTCTCCAAAGGATGATTATCCTCTACCTAATATCGACATGATCGTAGACAACACAGCCAGTCATGCTCTCAAGTCATTCGTCGACGGGTTTATTGGATACAACCAAATCAAGATGCACCCAGACCACCAAGAAAAAACCGAATTCATCACCCCATGGGGAACATTTTGCTACATTGTTATTCCATTTGGTCTCAAGAATGTTGGGGCTACCTACCATAGGGCTGCCACAACCATCAGGCATGATCTGATTCACAAAGAAGTTGAGGTTTATGTGGATGATATGATTATCAAGTCCAAAAGTAGAGAAGGTCATGTTCTCGCTCTCCGAAAGTTCTTCGAACGACTGTGACGATATCAGGTGAGACTCAATCCACAAAAATGTGTCTTCGGCGTTACAAAGGGAAAACTCTTGGGATCCATAGTCAGTGAGAAGGGGATAGAAGTTGATCCCGCAAAGCTGAAAGCCATACTTGAGATAACACCACCCCGAACAGAGAAAGAAGTCCGAGGTTTTCTTAGGAAATTGCAATATATCAGCCGGTTCATCAACCAGCTAACCTCCATCTGTGAACCGATCTTCAAGATCCTCCGAAAGGATTCAACCAAGGTTTGGAATGAGGCCTGCCAAGAAGCTTTTGACCGAATCAAACAATATCTGACCCAACCTCCAGTGCTCATGCCACCACAGCCTGGTCTCTATTTGCTCATATACCTAACCATAATCGACACTATAGATGGGGATTTGCTAGCCCAATACCTTGAAGACTGTCGCAAAGAAAGAGCCATCTATTACGCCAGTCGAAAATTGGTCGGGTACGAGATCAACTACCCTGCTTTGGAAAAGGCGTGTGTCGCACTTGTCTGGGTCACCCAAAAGTTGCGACACTACATGCTCTCCTTCCCCATCAAAATTGTATCCCGAATGGATCCCATCAAATACCTGCTTAAGAAACCTGCCTTATCCAGTCGAATGGCCCGATGGTTGATGCTCCTAACCGAGTTCGATATCGTGTACATCACGCAGAAAGCCATTAAAGGAAGATCCATCTCCGACTACCTCGTTGATTACCACGTAGAAGAAGCAGATGTCTGGATCTTCGAATTCCCAGATGAAAACATCCTCTGCACCGCTCTAGACAACCTTCGATGGCAAATGTTCTTTGACGGTGCTGCCAATAAAAAGGGATATGGCATTGGGATACTTCTGATCGCCCCAGATGACTCCCACACTCCCATTACCATCAAATTGGAATTCCCTTACACTAACAACATGACGGAATACGAGGCATGCACAATAGGCCTCAAAGTTGCTCTCAAGAAAGGTATTCAATACCTTGATGTCTATAAGGATTCTGCCCTCATTATCGGTCAAGTGCTCAGAAAGTGTAAAGTCAAGGACGAAAAGCTCCAACCCTTCCATGCCCACTTAGAAGAGTTAGCCTCCCGATTTCGAGATATCACCTTCCATTACCTACCCCAAGCAAAGAATAACCTAAACGATGCTCTTGCTACCTTGGCCTTCATGGTCGACATGCCCGAAGGAATAACAATGACCTCCTTCCTAGTTTAAAAGCAAGACAAACCAACCCGATACTACCATATTGAGCTCATCTCTACCGAAGACCCTGAACTAGTCGATTGCAGGTACTATGATATCTGGTGCCTACTCAAACATGGTAGGTATCCCGAGGGTTCCAACAAGAAAGATTGAACGACCCTTCGAAGACTGGCAGCCCAGTACATCATCTGTCATAAAGCTCTATTCAAGAGAAACTTCGATGGAACTCATCTACACTATATCGTAGGGCTGATATTGAGAAAATAACGCAGAAGGTCCACAGCGGGGAATGTAGGCCCCACATGAACGGTCACATGCTTGCCAAGAAGATCATCCGACAGGGTTACTACTGGACCACCATGGCCTAAGATTTCACCGCCTATGTCCGGAGGTGCCTCAAATGCCAATAGTTCTCCAATCTTCAACACCTGCCTCCGCGAGAATTATACAACATGACCTCTCCCTGGGCATTCTCCACCTGGGGTATCGACATCATAGGGAAGGTTACACCAAAGGCTTCAAACGAACATGAGTTCATCGTAGTTGCCATTGATTACTTTACCAAATGGGTTGAAGCTGAGTCATACGCAGGTTTAAACGCCAAAAAAGTGGCCAAATTCCTCAAGAAAAATATCATCTGCCAATATGGGGTCCCGCACGAGTTAGTGTCAGATAACGGGTTGCACTTCAAAGCAGAAGTCATAGAAGTAGTCAACGAGTATGGGATTCAGAGACACAAATCTTCTACCTACCGACCTCAGACCATTGGTACAGTTGAAGCCGCCAACAAGAACCTCAAAGCCATTATCAGCAAGATGACCGAAAACTGTAGGGATTGGGCCGACCAGATCCCATACACCCTCTAGGGATAGTAAACCTCAATTCGAACCTCCACTGGGGCTACCCCTTACTCTCTGGTCTACGATATGGAAGCAGTCCTACCTGTGGAGCTGGAAATACCCTCACTACGCGTCATGCTCGAAAGCAAAGTTAGTGAAGAAGACTGGTGCCAAAGCCGTCTCGACGAGATAACCCTCCTAGATGAAAGGAGATTGAAAGCTCTTTACCACATACAGGGGTACCATCACCGAATAGCATGATCATTCAATAAAAGAGTCAAGGACCGCGGTGTCCGGGAAGGGGATTTAGCCTTCAAGGAGATAATAGAACCCATCTGGGACCCCAGAGGGAAATTTAAGCCCAATTGGAGTGGCTCCTACATTGTGAAGAAAATCTTATCTGACGGTGCCGCCATGATCACTGACCTAGATGTGGAAGATATGGCTCGTCCAGTCAACCTGGACCGTCTCAAGAAATTCTACCTCTAGTCCGAAATCTCAGCGCGCTACGACTCTTCTCATTTCCCTTCTATTCTTATAAAAAAAAACTCTCTTCATCTCTCTCTACCCAGAAGTACGTGGGCCTGATCCTCTGCAAAAAACCATTTTCAAAAAGAAATAAAAAAATTCAAAAACCCTAGAGGTACGTAGGTAGCTCATGCATCTTACATGAGCACGGCCCCCTTTTCTTTTCACAAAATACTATTATTTTCTTATCTCCGAGAATGACAGTTCATTCTATCAAATACTTGAACAAAAGGATTATGTATGCCTTAGCGATCGGTATAGATAATTCAAAATTATAAAATTCATCGAAAGGCACAGTTGGATGATCAGAAACTTGCTTATTTCATTAATAAGAAATTATAGCACTGATTATAAAAGAAAAGGAACGGATAACTCCCTTCCCCCTACTGCCATAAAAAGCCAAATAAAATCCCCACATCTATTCCCTATTACACAAATAAACCCTCCAAGAGTACTACCCACAGCTACCAGAGGAGCCCGCACCCTCATCGTCTACATCCTGGGGTCCTCAAATTTTCCCTGCCTGAATAGAGTGCCGTAAACACTCCATGGACCGATAAGCACGAACCAGCTTCAAAAAAACCACAACACTCCTTTCCATGGTGTTAAATAAAATGAACCACCTTTGTCCACTCTCCACTGGCAACATCTTGCTAATTACTCTCCTCCATAACAACTTCATATAATCCCCAGGGACATGCCAAACTCTCCCGACAGACTGAGAGGGACGGGTTGATGGACGCCGATTCTCCCACAGAGATCCAAGCAACAGACGCAGGCGCTCGGTCAAAACGTCTACAAGAAAGATATTCAGTTCCCGAGTTGGCACGAACTGTGCCCAGCCAAATTGGCGCAGAAGCCGCCAAGGGAAATAAAAAGAGATCTGTCTGAGACCAACTAGACGCACATATGAGTACTCTCCTAGCTCCAGAAAAGGCTGCAACTGCCCCCACCAAGGCACTGACCAACACAAATTCCGATCCCCATGCTCCATAAATTCTCCCAACTTGCAATATCCAGGCCAACGCGGATGAAGTAACGCGAAAAGAAGTTGGGCACAGCCGATAAAGGATATTCTGGAGGGACCGCCAAGCGGAATCTTTCAGACAACCACATGAACAGCATCACGGGGCTACTCCTCAGAAAGTCAGAACGACCTTCTAGCCAGGCATCTAGACCATTCAATGTCTCCGCCAGTATCACCGGCGCAGGATTGTGACGGTATGACATCCACAAAGTAATGGCTGCAAGTTTCGGGTCCACCAGCAGTTCCCCAGTAACCAGCAACAATTTTGAAACCAGGCCCAGAGCAACAGCTCCAGCAAAGCCAGCATTACCTACTTCCCATAAATGCACGGACTGTAGCACTGTCGGGAGAGAGATCATTCTTCCAGCAACCAATGATCTGGCCGCCGAAGGCGAAATATGAAGAAGCCCGGCCAACAAATCCCTGGGAGAATAGGAAAATTCGAGCAAAGCCGCAGCAACACTGGGATTTACACCCAGCATGGCAGAAAATTCCTCATAGGTAGGACAAACTTCATCCAACCCAAAGCGGAATACATGATCTTCGGGGTACCAGAATTGTACCACCGCCATCAGCATATTCCACTCAATGGGCCGATTGCGCACAAGGAGACTCGACGCATGTTAAAAGCATCATAGTCGACATTATAAGAGAACATTGCTTCCAAGGCTTCGAGGTAGTTAGCAAACTCAATGCTACCAGGGAGAGCCATCTTGCAAGGCTAAGAGATAGTTGGCAAGTAAGTAAGAATGAGAAGGTGTGATGAAAACACTCCAGCCTCACCCCTTTTTATACTTGAGAACACTCACAAGAGACATAATCCATGCAAAAATCGGAGGAAATCTTACCCCACAAAATGCAAAAGGCTGAAGAGGGTACCATTTAAAGCTTTGAATTGATGGGACTGGACTGAACTGCCGATAGGCAGGACAGGGTGCTTGCCGATCGGCAACCCCCCATTTTTAGAAATTTCCCTTTTTCCTCTTTTGTCAAATCAGAAAACTCAATAAAAATAAATTGATATTCTCAACAGAATTTCAAAATCCCTTTTCCTCCTTATATAATTTCCCTTTTAAATAAAAACTTTCCTTCAAAAAAATTCCAAAAATACTCTTTTTTACGGTCTCAGCAGCAAAGTAAAAAGCGCATGTGCAAGCATTCATTCATCATTAATAAATGGTAATAAAAAAACTCCATTGCATCAATCTGTTTTATGTGTTACATCATCTTGTAGGAAATAAAAAGAAAAGGCAAAAAAAACAGCGGGGCTCAGCCCAAACCCACATTCTCTCTCTCTCTCTCACCCACCTTTCTCTCTAAGAGCTTCCACCCCTGCGACGTGCTCTCTTCCCCCTACGGTGATATGATGCACCACCACTACCCAAGCTCGAGTCCTCTCCGGACGATGTAGACAGCACCAAGTAAGAAGGAACAGGAACCGCATCCTGAATATGGGAAGTCGCCGAAGATATCAAGTCTCTGATGTCTCTTAGCCAAGTGGTCGACACTCGGACTTGCTGCAAGAAAAGGCAAAATTAGTATCAAAGCAGAGATGTCCAAATAAAAAAGAAATAAGGAGAAAACAGAAAGGTATACCGTAGGTCGGAGGACCTCCTCTGTCAAACCCAACTCCTCCGAATCCATCGCATGAGAACAATGCATCATAGGCACCATCCCTCCATCAGCCCTCCGAATGTTGTATGAAGGAGTGTTCAACCACACAAAAGGAACCTCTGAAGTCACCGTCGCTGCAGATGTCGTCGAACCACCACCACTGTGGGAAGATCACATCTCCCGACTCGAACCCGCAGGAGGGAAAGGCAGGGCATCATATATGCTGGGCGCCATCAACCATCTCGTCACAAAGTTCATATAGTCATATGGCGTAGCCGTATCAGTGTACAACAAATAGGACTCGTCAATCATCGTCGCGATCCTCGCATCCATCGACAGCAGTCGCTCCCGCCTCATAGACGTAGGAGGCTGCGCAGGTGGCACCACCACCTCCTCCTCAGCAATCTGGCGAACCACCCTCTTCCCGAGATACCAGGAATGGCCAAACTCATGAGCTAGCAAATGCCTCATTTGCGCGTTCACCCCGATCGTCCTCGCATCCTGAATGGCTGTCCCCCAGGGATAAAAGGTCACCTGAAAATCCCCAAGCAGGCATAAATCAATACAAGATCAGAAGGTGAAAAAACCAATACTAAAATGGAAAGAGCCTTACCCTACCACTAGTCAGGTCATTCAATACCTGACGCACCGCCTCTAGAGATAGAGATCCCTTCGACTGCCGATTGACCTTACGCCATCGATACAATCGGCATGCATCCCCAACAGTGTCATCCTTCAAAGAGATTAGTGGGGTATTGCACCCAATCACCTCATAAAACCACGTCTGTGAAAGATAAGGATTCACAAACAAAAAGAGACGCATAAGGAAAATACGAATTCATGAAAGGAAAATGCGAATGCATGAAAAGAAACGTGCAAACTGAAGAATACCTCAAGAAGGTACGTGGCTACAATAAAGGTCTACCGGCAGCACCGGCTGAATGCATCCAGAGAAGAGTAAAGTGTCGCCAAAGTCAGACTGCCCCAATCATAGAAATGGATGTTCGAAAACATCCTTAGGTACGGCAAGAACCACAAATGGACGACATCGTCGCTCGACGCCACCATGAAACCTCCCAACACTAGCAAAATGAATAACCGGGCCATCTGCCTCACTTACAGCCCGTCCTCCACATCAATCTCCCTGCCTAACAGAACATCCTTCAGCAGCGACAGCCGGATAGAAACCCCAGAAACTATCCTCCCTACATCACCAAGTGCCGCACACATTGCCTCCGGTCTCACCCGCAAAGAGCGATCCACCTCTATCTGCTCTCCATCACAATCCAGACCCAACATTTGTTGCACATCTATAGGAGTCACTGTCATCTCCCCGAAGCTAAAATGGAAGGTGTGAGTAGTATCCCACCACCTCTCCCCCAAAGCGCACAGGACCGCTGTCGAACGAGGCGTCTCATCCAGCGCAGATGCCAACCTCCCAAAACCCGCTGATGATACCACCCAACGCACCACAGGTGGGAGATGCTCCCAGACATCCCTGAGCCCCGTCGTCCCGCGGATGCGCATGTTCTTCAAAGAAATATCAGACTGGCAAAAAAGAAAAAATCTCATCAGAAGTCAAGATAGAAAGAAAAATCACCAAAAAGAAAGGAATGTCAAAGGTCAAGTCACTTACATAACCGCCAGGAGTCACTTTCGAATAGCGATGACACGACGACTCCCGTAGCAAGGTTCGCTCATTCGCAACAGACTCAAACACATCAAAATAAGTTCTCACTCCCCAAAGCAAGAGGCACCCTGGCCCTCCACTCCACATTCGCCCAGTCATCAACGATCAACCACTCCCTGTGGACTGAGGTGCTCACAAAAGCGGCCATTTCTTGAAGATCAGAATGCTAGAATAATTTGCAGAGGAATCGTAGAAAGAGAGAAAGCAAATAAGCTGTGAAAAAAATGAAGGGATTCGCCCCCTTTATATAGGATGCCAAGCGCAATGTCGATCGGCACTAACCCCCACAATAACGATCGGTACTAACTCCTTACCTTCACGAGGCAGTCCAAAAGTCTGTGCCACTGTCGAATGGCACCCCTCATACCATGCCGATCGGCACCCCCCCTTTAAATTTCGTACAGAAATTCCCAGAAAATACCGAAAAGCCCCAAAAAATCCTCAGAAAATTCCTAAAAATCCCAGGAAGGATTCAGAACATTTTCACCAAGAAAATTTTGCATTCCCTCAAGCGGAACCCCTCTTTTCGAGCAAAATCCTCAAAAACCAAGTGAATCCCCTCCCGGAAAAGCATCGGAGGATCTTTAAGGATCGCCTGATCACTTCCCCGACGGAGTTTTTACAGCACCAAAATTGGTTGTTCCCCCCTGCGAGGCCTCCTAAAGAAACAAAAGCTTCCCCAGCTATTAGCTCCCCAGCTCAGATCAAAATCACAAAGCTCTTTCTCCAACAAAATCAAAATCCAATCTTTATCCACTCTTAGGTCAGAATTGACCTCGGTCTTGGATCATCACCTGAGTTAGGTCAGAATTGACCTCGGTCCTCGGACGTCACCACTCTTAAGTCAGAATTGACCTCGTTCTTGGATCGTCACCTGAGTTAGGTTAGAATTGACCTTGGTCCTCTATCCTCACCACTCTTAGGTCAGAATTGACCTCGATCTTGGATCGTCACCTGAGTTAGGTCAGAATTGACCTTGATCCTCAATTGTCACCACTCTTAGGTCAGAATTGACCTCGATCTTGGATCGTCACCTGAGTTAGGTCCTAATTGACCTCGGTCCTCGGTCGTCACCACTCTTAGGTCAGAATTGACCTCAACCTTGGATCGTCACCTGATTTAGGTCAGAATTGACCTCGATCCTTGGTCGTCACCACTCTTAGGTCATAATTGACCTCGATCTTGGATCGTCACTTGAGTTAGGTCAGAATTTACCTCGGTCCTCGGTAGTCACCATTCTTAGGTCAGAATTGACCTCGATCTTGGATCGTCACTGAGTTAGGTCAGAATTGACCTCGGTCCTCGGTCGTCACCACTCTTAAGTCATAATTGACCTCGATCCTCGATTGTCACCACTCTTAGGTCAGAATTGACCTCAATCTTGGATCATCACCTGAGTTAGGTCAGAATTAACCTTGGTCCTCGGTCGTCACCACTCTTAGGTCATAATTGACCTTGGTCTTGGATCGTCACCTGATTTAGGTCAGAAATGACCTTAGTCCTCGATCATCACCACTCTAAGGTCAGAATTGACCTCGGTCCTTGGTCATTACCACTCTTAGGTCAGAATTGACCTCGGTTATTAGATCTTCTCCCTAAGCCCGCAGAATTGGCTTTGACCCGCAGAATCGGTCACCCTCATCACTTAAGCCCATAGATTTAGCTTTCACCCACAAAATTGGTCATCCCCATCACACCCCTCAGGTCCTTAGAATCGACCTTAACCCTCTGAATCGATCATACTCCATCAAAAACATCATGCGGTGTCTATTCGATGGTTATCATTTATTCCCAACT
The DNA here is from genome assembly GCA_949130495.1 of Sambucus nigra. Taxonomy (NCBI): domain Eukaryota; kingdom Viridiplantae; phylum Streptophyta; class Magnoliopsida; order Dipsacales; family Adoxaceae; genus Sambucus; species Sambucus nigra. Next base: position 302,412,060 of record OX422208.1, read on the forward strand.
CACCCATCGAGGGTCTCTATAGACACCCCATTATGTTACCCCTAACTCTCCTTAGGTCCCTAGTACCTCCCTCATCACTACAAACCCAGATCATACCCCGGGTGCTGACCTAGAAGCCATCGGGCACTCCCAGGCTCCGTTTAACCAAAAATTCAAACTCTTTAGCTCGACTGAGGCTAAATGAATATTTAAAGGGCACTGAAATCCCTTTCCAACGATCCATCCCATGGGCAATTTTGACTTACCATGCGAACGAACGATCCGTTTGCGTCCGAAACTTGATCTAGAGGCCACCGGGCAATCCCGGGCTCTGTTAGACCTAAGTCAACTCTTCAGCTCAAAAAAGACTGAATGAATATTCAAAGGGAACTAAAACCCCTTTCCAATGATCCGCTCCATGCGCGATTCTGACTTACCATGTAGACGAACGATCCGTTTGACTCCAAGAGATCACCAAATGCTTCCAGGGCCTGGTTGACCAAAGTTAACTCCTCAAATCGGGTCAAACTCTTTGGAATGCCGAAGTAAATCTCCTAAACTTTCCAACGATCTGTCCCATATGCGATTCGGACTTACCATGCGGACGAATGATCCGTTTGCGTCCTAACGATTCCCCGTCCAATGGACCGACAAACGCTTTTGAACCATATTTGGCCCAAATTCAACTCCCAAACTCGGGAGAGGTCCAAAGGACTTTCAAAGGTCTCTGAATTACCTTTCCAATGGTCTACCCCATGCACGATTCTGACCAACGGTTTGACCTCGGCAGCTAATTTTCTGAAAAGGCCTGAAACACACTACCAAATGGCAGGTTCCAGACCTTGCCTATCGGTCGGTGCCGATAGGCAGGACCAGTTCTAAGCCGATCGGCAGTGACTTGGGCCTATAAAAGGAAGCCTTTACCTCATTTGCAAGGAGGAGCTCAGATTTGATAAGAATCGCTCTCAGCGAATCTCAAAAACCTCTCTCGAAGACAGTGCGATTTCAACATCAAAATCCCTTTCTAACTTCCACTTTTCATCATCCTTTTCATAAAACTTAGTGAATTAGACACTCTCCATCATCATCCAAGTGCAAGGGTTGCTCTCCAACATTCAAGATCAAGCTCAAGATCTTCAAGAAGGTCCAACTTTCTCAACTCTCTCTTAAATTCTCTTAAATTCTCAATAACTTGTTTTATTACTTAGCACTTTTATTATCTCATCTCACACATCCTAATATACTTTTTTATTTAGTATTATTGCACATCTCTTATTTTCATATAAATAAAACCCAAAAAATAAGAAAAAGAGGGTTTGCTCATAAATTCCAAATAGGGAGTCTCACACTTTTCTCACCACTAAAATATTTTTTCTACACACACACACATTCACAAATAAGAGATCCACCATTTGAATTTATGGGATAAACCCCACCCTTCGTTTTGTATGCGAACTACGTGGACTTTGATGCCTTTATAGGCTACGTAGGCGTCTCGAGGTAAAATTCGAGACTCGAGTCCTAATCTTACTTTCTCTCTCATTTTTTATCCTCTCTAAATCCGATTTTCTTATATTATATATACTTTCTCTTAGTGATGTATTACTCCATATGCGTTATCGTTCCTTTATAACGATCAACGTAAGAGTAATCGCGTAAATCTTATTTTCTAATATTATTTTTATACCTTCCTACGGATGACTCGCTTTATCTCTTCCATAATACAAGTCGAGGATTCCTATCTCCACCATATATATACACATGCACACATATCACGAGGAAAATAAAGGAAAATAACAAACATCCATGAGAGATCGAAAGAGCGAAATGGGTGCCTAACACCTTCCCATTTCCTAACTTAGCCTCCGAACCCTTCTCGAATCATTTTAGTTTCGCATACACCAGTATGTCTTTGGATGCTGTCCTTCCAGATGGCTTCCCCATTTTCTTTTATCTATTTAGAGTAAAATAGACTGGCGACTCTGAATCTCTCTACATTTTTACACCTCATCTCAAACGACGCCGACCGAAGTGCTCTTGAGAGGGACGCGCGGGACTCGAAGGATCCTCCCTTCATGCACTCGCCCGCATGGCGAGGATCGAGGATGGCCACATGAAGCCTTAGTAATTCTTTTAGCCTATATGGGGTCCTTAGACCTCGGACTGTTTGTTCGAGCCAAGGACGAACGCCTTGTAACCTTTGTTGGGTCCTGATATCTTTGATTTCATAGGAACCAAGGATTAAAGCCTTATAATTCTTAGAGTCATACATATAGGGTCCTTAGACCTTAATCATTTAATTTAGATCCAGTGATGAAAGTATTTCAACTCTTGTTAGGTCCTGAGACCTTAGGTTTAGTTCAGAGTCAATGATTGAAGCGTTGTAACCCTTCATCACATTATATAGAGACAATGAAGGTAACAACAAGGGTTCTTTTCATTCCATTTCAATAACAAGATACATGATTTGAAGTATTTCTTTAGATATTATATGTTATAGAGGTGAGGAAGCTCATATCATTCCATATCTTTCAAGTAATAGCAACCTAGCCTCGCAATTTTAGTAACCACATAAGGGCCTTCCCACTTAGAATCGAGTTTTCCTCTGCTTGGATTTTTTGTTGAAATGGTGACCTCCCTTAGGACCAAGTCACCCACTTTGAACTCTCTATGGTACATCGTTTGTCAAAGTAAGAGGTTGTACTTTGATTGTAGCATCCATTCTGATCAAGTCATTTTCACGACGTTCCTTTAGCTTATATAAGGAACTCTTAAGCCCTCCGTTACTAATCTTTGGATCACACTAATCTACCCTTTGAATTGGTATCTTGATATTAGTTGGGATGAAAACTTTAGTGATGTAAGTCAAGGAGAAACGAGCTTCCCCAGAAAGACCTCTGATAGTAGTCCCCACAATGTTCTTGGCTACTCTTTAGTTCACAAACCTTTGACCTTTTTTAGCTTTTTAGTTAGACTGTGGAATATGGTCATATTCATCACCTCCAAATGTCCATTTGCTTCTGGATGGACTTATGAGGAGTAATGATTGTCGATTCCATAATCAGGGCATAATTCTCTGAAGGTTGGGTTTTCAAACTGATTCCCATTATTTGAGAATATAACCCTCAATAATACAAACTTACAACTGATGTTTTTCCATATGAAATTAGTGGTCTTCCTCTCTGTGATGGTATCTAAAAGCTCAGCCTCAACCCATTTAGTAAAATAATCAATCATCACGATACTAGTTATAACCTTTGTTGAGGGGTATAGGCCCTATAATTTATACTCCCCGTTAAGAAAAGGCCATAAACTTAACATTGTGTCTATTTTCTTTGTTGGCTATTTTGGGTTGAAGGAAAACCTTTTACACTTGTCACAGAGCTACACAAGATCTTTAGCTTATTTGTCGAAGGTGGACCATAAGTACCTCTACCTCAAGACCTTGTAGACTAAGGTCTTAGGACCAGTATGGGAACTATAGATACCTTCATGGAGATCTATGAGAACACAACTATCCTCCTAAAGAATAGAGCATCGTTGTGTTACTGAGGAGTACCAATTTTTTAATAAGACCCCATTTTCCATGTAAAATCTTGATGCCAAAGACTTCAGTCATCTAGCCCGTAGCTAATCTTTAGGTAAGCTTCCATCTCTGAGGTATCTCTTGATGGGAGTGGTCTAGCCTGATCTCTATTTTTCTTTAGCCATGTTGATCTGGAGCTAGGTAATGCTTGGTTGATCAAGAGTTATAATCAAAGAATTTAGATCCACCTCATCTGAGGAGGCCACCCGGTCAAGATGATTAATTTCAAAATTCTCTACTATGGGTACCCTCATAATGTTGAATCTGGGGATTGTGTAGATGAGGTTATTTACAATAGCCATGTACCCTACGATGTGATCAATTTTGGCCTCATAGACCTCTGGGACCTGATTAATCACCATCTCTAAATCATTAATAGCTTCAACATGCTTTACTTTTAAGTTGATAGATAACCCTTGACCAACTACCAATGCTTCATACCCTACCTCATTGTTAGATGATTTAAATTTAAAGTAGAGATCAAGAGAAATTATACCTCCTTTTGAAATTAGAATGTGAAGTCCAGTGCCGCTTCCTGATTTGTTGTAAGATCCATCCACGTATAATACCTATGTTGGAAACCTGGGGCTTATCTCTTAAAATAACGGGAGATTGGACTCCTTGGGCATTGCCACTTCTTTATCTGAGATATAGGGTTCTTCCTTAACCTCCTCTAGGTTGTTTAACTTTGCTATGAAATTGTATAAGGTTTGGCCTTTTATGGAATTCCTTAGCTGGTAACTGAGGTCGAGTCATGACCACTATGGTGTGATATTGGAAGTTGGGCCTTAGACATTTAGCTGAAGTAATCAAGAAAATGGTCAGCTTCCCTACCTTAGATACTTACTTTTACCCCTGCAAATTTCTATTAACTTTCTACACAAGGTATTAGATCCAATATTACTTTCTCATTAAGGTTTATCTAACAATAATAGACGATGAGGAAAGTTATAGGTATATGTCATCTCCTATGATGGTTCAGGAAATGAGAGGTGGAGAACCCGGATACTTTTTCAGAATTTGGAAAGCTTCTTTTGCCTTTAAAGTCCATTAAAAATCTTTCTAGAAAACCTTGAAAAAGGGAAGACACTTATTTGTGGTTTTCAAGACAAAATTATTGAGAGAAACAACTCTTTCGTCAAGGCTCTAAACTTCTTTGACAATTTTGGGGACATCATGTCAAATTAAGATTGGATATACTTTGGGTTGGCCTTTATACCACGCTTGGTGACAATAAAGCCAAAGAACTTTCCCCCTGCTACCCGAAAGGCAAATTTCTTCTAATTTAAGATCGTTTGGTTCCTCCTGAGGATAACGAAGGTCTCTTTGAGGCTCCAGATGTGATCCTAAGCCTCTGAACTCTTGGACAATATGTCATCATCATAGACCACCATAGATATGCCTATCAAGTCTTTGAAAATGGTGTTTACCACCCTCAAATACATGGAACCTGCATTTTTAATCCAAAAGGCATTACTTTATAGTAGTATTTATATTTTTTAGTAATGAATGAGGTTTTTTCCTCCGGCCAAGCTCCTACATCTTATTTGGTGAGTAGGTGAAAAGCATAAAATTATTCCACCTATCGCCACCACTCAACTCCATTAGCATTGGTGGCTACCATCCGCATTAAATGAACCCATTAATTATCTTACACTACCTGTAAAACTTTTTACTAACACTCTACCCTTCAGCTGACGTCATTAGGCCTCAGAGACACCACAGCCATATTGTGATAGTCCACGCATTGTCTCTGCTAGAGATTGCTTATATAAGTGGAGATGGTTTTATCTTCTCTAAGTTTTTACTCCTTGTTTCATAATATCTCAACCCATAGTTGTGAGTACAGAACCATAGTTCAGATCATTTCCAACTATCTTACTGGTTGTACCCCTTGTTAAGTCCTAAGATAATACTCGGGAACCCTTAGAGAAGTCTATCAGTTATTTCCAAAGGCACTTTGGATTATTAACAAAGGAAGCAAGGACCTCAAACTCTCTTGGCCAAATCCCAAGAGGTGTCATAAATTACAATAATTCTTTTATGATCCAATAAATAGTATAACACCCTTTGATAGTGGACGTAGGATCCTTAGCTGAGGGTTGAACCACTTTAAACCCTTGCCTAATGCTTTGACACTTTTCCCTTTAACCTATTTGAGGAGCCTGAGGGGAGCACCTTTTAATTCAGATGCCACTCGTGATATTAATAGCAACCGTTTTGAAACTATTTATGGGAACGGCAAGTTCTATTCCTTTTATATACAAACCTTACTCTTTTTAATATGCCAATCAACGTCGTCTTGGGCTTATCTTTCAAAGATATGGAAGTTAGACAAAATGAGTTCTAGACCAACTTGATGATATTCTTTGAATGATTCTTTTACCACCTGTGGTAGAGGAACCTATTGTACCATAACATATAAGTAATGCGAAGAACCAAGAGCCTTAATTGGAGGGAGAAAAATATCTAGAGGGTGTGCCTAGGACCCCCAACAATTAGTATATCGCATCCTTGTCAAAGATAGGTTGTCACTCCCTGGAGATCAATATTAAGGTGGTTCCAGGGTGATCGAGCCCTTGGACAATGATATTAGGAAAATGAAAGATCAGTTTGGGAATTTCCTCAACTAGTACAAGATGCAAACTCTCAACACCATTGATTTAGCTATCCAAAATACATTATCTATGTTCTCCAATGACATTTAACATTATTCTTTACCCCCAAAGTGGAAGATTCTTATTATTGAATCATTTAATGGGTCTAAGAATCCCATTGATCACTTGAAGACTAATATATCATGCATGCTTCTTCAAAAAACCCCAGACGAGGTCTTATGTAGAGCCTTTCTTGCTATTTTAAGATAAACTACTAGGAAATCATTTGCCAAGATCGAACCACAGGGCATTAGGAGCTTTACTAATGTCCTTTGTCAACCATTTCATGGGAGCTCAAAAGATGAGGAAGCTTGTTACTTCCTTCCTACATTTCAGACAATAAATTGGCAAAGCTCTCAAGGAGTATGCCAAGAGTTCAACCAAGAGGATCTCCAAATTGATGATCTGAATGACATAATCTGTGTGGCTGCTTTCATCTCAGGTCTTACCTCAAAAAATAAGATTGAGTTGTTCGAGAGAGATCAAAAATATATGAATACGGAAGATGCAATCTCAGGAAGGTGTACCATAGCCTCGACTCGACAGGGCAAGATGAAAGATGTCTTCTCTCACCTTAGGGAGTCCCCAGAGGCAGTTGAGGTCAAGAAAAAGAAAGGAAAAGGTAAAAAGAATGAACTTCCAAAGTTTAATAACTTCACCCTACTCACAACCACCATATAAGATGTCTTTATGATGGAAGAATACTAGGATCTCCTACCTCCACCCAAGACCATTAGGGACACAGATAATCATAGGGACAACGCTAAATATTGCAAGCTCTATAGGACCATGACCACAACACCAGCGACTGCTTCAGGCATAAAAAATCCACCGAAGGGATAATTAAGAGGGGATACCTCAAAGAATTTATGACTTAAGATGCAGGCAAAGGTTAGCACAACAATAACAACAATCAAAATAAATATAATGTCCCACTAATTGTCTGATTGATGTCAATAATATTTCCGGAGGTCTTGCCAGAGGTGGACTCTCTTTTGCAGCTAAAAATCCCACCTCAGAAGCATGCAACATGAAGGGGTGTAAGTCAATAGTGTTTATCTCCCATATTAGTCCCCAAAGGAAGTTTCAATGATAGTTTTTCTAGAAGCAAACCTCAGAAGGGTCCGTATATGTGACACCCCGCCTAATTAAATACCGAGCGATCACTCATTTATTAAATTAAAATCAAGGTGAACAGTTGGTTTATTCTTAGCATCACTGTCGAAATAACTTTTCCAAATTAAACACCCTAATTAATTAAGCTAAGTATCAAAACCATTTTAGACATTACTTTCCAAATTTTATTTAATAAACCAACATTTAAAACTTTGCATAATTCACAATATTAAAGAATCACACCACAATTATCCTGGAACATATAATCCAAATAATTTAAACACTCAACTAGTTGAATCCAACATTTAATACTTAAAGTAAAACATCCAGACAGTAATAAATCCCAAAGTGACAATACTAGAAATAAATGAATTTATAATATCCCATAACACAACTGAATAATGGAAACGGGCGACACATGCCCAACTGAATAAATATGCTAGGAGTGGAATCAAATAAATGAAGTCACTACACCAAATCTGCCCATTTGTCAAGGTCATTGACCTTGACAAATCCACCTTGTCAAGGTCAATGACCGTGACATTTCGAGGCGAGATAACTTTTTTTGTCACGGTCGTGTCACGGTCATTGACCTTGACAACCTTGACAAAAAAACATGCGTTTTGTGTCACGGTCGTGTCAAGGTCAATGACCGTGACAAAGCCGTGACCTTTTTTAAAAAAAATTGTCACGATCATTGACCGTGATAATTCTGGGCAGAATTAAAAAAAAACTGCTGGGCAGTATGGCCACTGCCACTGCTCAGCAGTATATTTGTACCTGTTATAGCAACGTTGTACCTGTTCCAAACATCATATATCCAACACAAACTAAAGATATAATCTAAATATATTCATGACAGTATAATCCAAATATTCAAAGTAAAAATAATATACATGACGATATAATCCAAATATAATTAAAATGGACAAACTTGAAAATAATGTGACTACATGTCTTGGATAAAACTGAGGAGGTGAGTAGGCCACACGACATACGAATTGACGCACCGACTAATATACGTCGTGCCGCATTGTTCGCGTAACCACAATAGGTAATTCTCCTTCCCGGGTATGACATGCGTGACGAGCACCCGGGACTCCATCTCTTGAACCACAAGTCCATGGACTATTCCACCCTCGACGATATTCGGGTCCCTCAACCCCCGCCCTATCCGCTGGCCATCAAATACGTCCAATATGAACACGCTCAGCCAACCAATTATCGACAATGGTCTGTTGGAGGGCGTCAAATAGGGAAGTGGATCGTCGAAGTACGAACGTGTCGGTGATGAAGCAGCGAGGTCCACATCCTCGTCATCCTGCGCCTCGTCCTCCTGCACCTCCTCCTCCACCGCCTTCTCCTTCTGTTTCCCTTTACGGTCTCCACCCAACGTACGCTTCATGAATGCATACATATCTTGGACCGTCGCCTCCAAACGGGACAGCTTCGCGTCGTGTGAATCCACCGTTCGAGCCAAGTCGGTGTCTCTCGTCTCCAATCCAATGATCCTATATTTAGCCACCCGCGAGCTCACTCCCCTTGTTCTCCCCTTGCGATCAGAGCCAAGCACTTGGCTGAGTGCGTCTGTGGACAAAGATGCCTTGTCGGCATCAGACTGCGACTCATGCACTTCCTTAAGCTTTGCCTGAAACGACAAAAAGCACATGATTAGTAAAATAAGTAAACTAAAAAATTATAACGTAATTAACAATAATTAAACTGTCGGATTACTTACAATCGTGGTCGCGACGCTCGGGGACACCTCCTTGTCCTTCCCCTTCTTCGTCCGAAGAGCCACATAAGTATCGAGCCTATGTGGCTTACCCCCTGGCCCACTCCCTACCCCCTGAAATAAAATAAAGTAAAGTAAAATTAGTATCGGCCTCGCAAAGTAAAATAATATCCAATAATATATTTCTGTAGTTATAGATAAATTAAATCTTACCTGCATCCTATGCTCCACCTCAGCGTAAGAGGTCCGGTCGGAGTAGTGCACGTTCGTCTTTTTAGCCCGATTTTCCCTCCCCGATTGGCGAGATGCCAATTGTCGATCCTCGATCTCATTGTCAATGAACTTTTGCCATTGTGCCAATGAGATCGGCTCCTTGGGCGGGACGGATCCGCGCCTTTGTAAAATGGACTCTCGTGTTTTTCCAAAGTATCGTGTCCGCATATTTTTCTTCCACGTCTTGTGTTGCTCCCTCAACTACTCCAAGACGGAATCGCGTAGCTTTGGATCCAAGTTGAATTATTCATGTCCAACAAATACAATGTTAGTTGCGAATAAATATAAATATAAATATAAATTGAAATTGAAATATAAATTGAAATATTCATATAAATATTACCTGTAGTGCCGCCCAAACAGCTAACTTGAGCTCATACGGCACCTCCTTCCAACTCATAAACCCCGGGCCGATGACCGTCTTTAGCAGCTCGAGGGATCTCGCTAAAAGCTCCGACTTGTTTTCGACGGTAATCCCAAATTTTCCATATTTGGAGAGCCTAGGGGCGGAGGAGCTCTCGTCGCCTCCGCTACCACCGAACCCAGACGACATCATCATAAACAGCATCATCATCTTCGCCCTAACATCTGTAGGAGACATTTTTGCTGTAAAAAAAATGTTATTAGTACAGATTAAAAAAAATGTTAATAATACACATTTCGTTTTACCTAATTGAATTAATTGAATTAATAGTACAGATAAAAAAATGTTCCGTCTATATTATAACGTATGTGTAAGTTCCTTCTATAAATATTTCATTCAAAAATGTTCCGTCTATATTATGTTTAAATGAAAATATCAATTATTATCCAATATTTTTAAATGAAATATTTATTTTGAATGAAAATATCAATTATTATCCAACTATTATCAATTATTTATTTTGAATGTAAATAATATTCAAAACCCCACCCACCCCTACCCCCACCCCCTCCCCCTCCCGATGTGGGAGTCATGTTTGGGATCTTGTTTAAATTATATGTAAGATTTAATTAAGTTTATGTCTAATTTATCTTATTATGGTTATGATAATAGTTAACTCATAGTTCATCTGTCTTGTTTACAGTCACTTTATTATCAACAAGTGCTTTCTCATCTCAAATTCGAAGATACTAAAGCCAGTACTGCTGAGCATCTTTCAAGGTATATATTCTTTGTTTCAAAATCATATGATGTTAGTCATAAAATACTAAGAACTGAAGGCTTTTTTGTGATCAAGAATTTGTTGTATTTACAACAACAATGTTGGTAGATTTTTTTATGAATTTAAAATGAAGTATCAAATGCAATTATTTTTAAATTGGGTGCTTTTGTGTTTGTGAAATGATTTTTTTTTATAACATCAAATACAATACGAAAACATAGGGTCCTACCTAATGTTACCTGAAACGTGGATCATTTTTTATAATATTCTTCTAATAAATATCTTCTAATATTCTCAAGATATGAGAGTTTTTTTATTCATTTTTTATATTTCCTATATGAGAATTATGTATATAAACACTTTTAATAAGTATATCCTAGCCTTTTAGGATTTTCTCTTAAAACCTCCTTATCAGTTTATTCTTAGATTTTAGCACATTATAAATTCACTATAATTTATCTTTTTCCTCTTAAAAAAGCAAATTTTCATGTGTTGGAACGGAAGTGTACCAGGTTTTGGAACGCGGGAATCAATACGTAAATTGCTAGGGTGTTGGCATTCCCTAACCAAAAGCGCTATGTGAGTATCTTATCTAATAACTTGAGCCCTAATTTTTAATTATCATTATAACTATTATATTCAAAATGGAATTGAGCCAACGATGAGTTTATGGATTATTCAAAATGTATTTTTAATAAGTATAACTATTATATTCAAAATTATAGTTACCCACACCCCACCCCACCCCCTGCCCCCCTCCACCACCCCCTCCCCCACCACACACCACACAGACACACACCCCACCCCACCCCACCCTCTGCCCCCCTCCACCACCACAAACACACACACACACACACCCCGCCCCACTCCCTGCCCCCCTCCACCACCATACACACACACACACACACCACACCACCCCACCCTCTGTCTCCCTCCACCACCCCCTCCCCCCCTCCACCACCACACACACACATACACCACACCACCCCACCCCCTTCCCCCCTCCACCACCTCCTCCACCACCCTGCCCCACCCCTACCCCCACCCTTCCCCACCCCCCACACACGCACACACATACACACATATATATATACACATACACACATAAATATACACACAAATATATATATAAATGGAAGAGAGAGAGAGAGAGAGAGAAAATGGACCTGAAAGTATAGAGAGAGAGAGCGTCGAGAGAGAGAGAGAGAGAGAGAGATGGAGGGAACGGCGCGGGAGGGAAAAAAGAAGAGGGATAGGATTTTTGATGGGAACACTGTCACGGTCGTGTCAAGGTCTTTGACCGTGACAATAATTGTCACGGTCGTGTCAAGGTCAATGACCGTGACATAAAACGCGTGTTTTTTGTCATGGTCAATGACCTTGACAAGGCTGGCCGGCTGAAAGATGACAATTTGCCCATTTTGGTGTAGTGAGTCGTCTAAGCAAGAGGCCTGCAACTCCCACCTAAGCTGCAGCGCGTTCCTTCCAAAGGATCCTATGCAAGACGCCCCTGTGGCTGGGCACCTGTAATATATACATATATACAAGAGAGAAAGGAAAATAGAAACGGGTCAGAGCCCGATAGTGTAAATGATTTAAAATTTGTTTAGCAAGTATTTGAAATATTTACAGGCCAATGCAACAACATATTAGTGCGTCACTCTCTTGAGAATTTCTCACCTCTCTTCTAATGTGCACGCCTATCGTACTAACCTTCCCAACGGTTTAACTTATCTTATCTTGAGTTTCTCGTAAGATTTAAACTAAGCAATTCAACTGTTTAAGAAGTAAATTTCATTTAGTAACAAAGCTCTCATCTTAACCTTATTTATTAATAAAGTTTTCCAGAAATATACCATTATGCTTTTCAAAACAAGCATTTCCAATATGAAGTCATTATTCATTTCTTACTTAACATAAACACAGTATGAAATTCCAAATTTCAGAATTTAATATATATATTAAATACTCGTATAATATATATATTCTAACAGCACCCCACATAAAAATTATGGTGCGGGCATACTCTGCTATCCAATCCCCGTCTCACTCGTACTAAGGTAAATACAAGTTTGGAATCACTCTCGAACTATATTAACACATACACAAACAATATTGAGCCGAAGCATAGATTCCAAGTCTCTAAGAGGTCAGTACATACCCTCACGTCTCTTAGGACCGTCTGACCATCGATCAGATAGCCTGTACCAAGGATATCTATCTTCTAGGGTACGAGTCAATATCCCCCATAAAGGCACATCGAGATAAGACTGTCCCAGCGCGATAACCTCAGGGATAGCAAGTAACGCGGGCATGATTTTCACACGTATATAGTTTATGCATAAACACAGGCATATAAATATACTACTTTTACCATATCAAATTTAGGTTCATCTCATAACCCATAATTATAACATTTATCCTTATTTCTCATTATTTAGTCATCACTTATAATGGTTCGTCTCTTACTTTAATTGAGGGATTAATCCAACTTACTACGTAACACTTATGGACCCTATCCTCCCAAGTATAGAATTCAGTAGGTACTCATCTATTTTTCCAACATAACTATCTTACGCGCCTCTCCCTTTAATGCATAATTTCATCATCCCTTATATGTAAATATCCCAAAAATGTACATCTCGTCTTACATTAAAGGTCTCATAATTATTCACAAGTCCTACTGGTCTTCTTATTCTCCCAAAATATTTTAATAAGGATGTCCAAATATTTCTACTCATTTAATTTGAATTTAACTATTTTAAAAATGGGAAATGTGAGTCTGCCAGAAGGGGTCGATCGATCGAGGGCAGGAGCTCGATCAATCGATCTGTCGATCGATCGACACCCCTGGTTCGATCGATCAATCAAACAGGTATACGAATTCTGCAGATTTACAGTTACGGGTTTCATAATCTAACCTCAATCAAATCCAGATTTTTCACACCCAAACTCCCTAAAATTTGTACTACAAATGATATAAACCCATATTATACATCTTCGACGTAAAGCATGCAATTTTCCATTAATAATCATAGATTAATAGGTCAAAACTCATATAAATCTCAAGAACCCTAGAATTTCTTTAACATGGTTCTAATCAGTCTTTTTCCATAAATTTTACTCCTGATAAATCATAAATTCGTGGTTAAGCCTCTACATGTGAAGGGGTTTCAAGATTATCATTCAAATCATTACTACATGCGATTTTCCTATCTCCAACATGGATTTTCTTCTACCAAACTCATCCTAATCACCCTAGACTAACATGAACGATGCATTAACGAAAATAAGCAAGAAAAATACTTTCCTGGAAATTTCAAAGTTCTGATTTGATGACGATGTGGTTGCGTTCCCCGTCGCGCGATCTACGAGTTGGTGGTGGTAGCGGTGCAATCGGATGACTTTTCAGTCAAGAATTGCTTTGAAAGCTCTCTCCTTCCCTCTCCTATGGCCGTCACTTGTCTTTGGTTATGTTAACCCTAGAAGGCAACCTTAGACATCTGATATAACCCTTGAAATTTTGTGGGTTTAATTACCCAAAATTACAAAATGTCCAAAATGCTCTCCCGGGGTACTAATTATGCCCAAAAACTCCCCGAGACCCAAACTAAACCCCCGGGTACACTTTCTGACTATCTAGACCCTTCCAGACACTTTGGCGCACTCAAAACGACCATACGAGCAAATTATAATATATTCACTTTTATTAATCAATATTTAGTCCCGACGCGACACGGGCGCGTCCCGACTTAAATTTCCAAAATTGTCATTTTATTCACTCTTGACATTTAATAGAACCAATATTATATTACTTTACTCATTAGTAATATTCAACAACAAGTTTCCCATAATTACTAACTCACATCACGTTAATAATTATAAAGTGATTAATTTCTGAATTTATATTCAATTAATAACTCATATTAAATTTAATAAATCCCCAAATTAATATAGCATAAAAATACGGGGTATTACATACTTCCCCCCTAATAACGGAATTTCATCCTGAAATTCGAAAAATAAGGCATACCTGGTAAGAATAAATTTGGGTATCCCTCGCGCATATCTATCTCACGCTCCCAAGTGGATTCCTCCACATTATGACGCTCCCACTGGACCCGTACAAGTGGAACTACCTTCGACCTCAATCTCCTCTCGCTATGGTCTAGGATAGCCACCGGTCTCTCCTCGTAAGAGCTATGAGGCTGTAAGTCTATCTCATCTATCGCGATGTGAGTATGGGCCATATCATCCTGAAGATATCATCTTAACGACGATATGTGGAATACATCATGAATGCGATGTAAATGCTCTGGCAGTCCCAATCTATATGCTATCGACCCAATCCTCTCGATAATGGGAAATGGTCCCACGTACCTCGGGGCCAATTTCCCTTTCTTCCCGAACCTCATCACTCCTTTTATAGGAGATACATGTAGTAATACTTGGTCCCCCACATTAAACTCTCGGAAGAACCGTTTCGCATCGGCGTAGCTTTTCTACCTATCTTGGGCTACTCGAATGCGACTCCTGATCATCTCAATCCTCGCGGAGGTTTTCTAAATTACCTCTGGTCCTAGCAATTTGTTATCCCCCACCTCGAGCCAACAAGTTGGGGAACAACAAGGCCTGCCATACAAAGCCTCGAATGGATCCATGCCAATCGTGAACTGATAAGAGTTATTATAAGCAAACTCTACCAGTGGAAGATGTGTCTCCCAACCTCCTCCAAAATCAAGAACACACATGCGCAGCATATCCTCCAACATCTGATTAGAGGTTCCGACGTGGATATGGGAGAGCATATCCATGGACTTTATCACGGTGTTACCTACGTCACAGAGGGGTCACGACTCCATTTAGGTAATTGTGGACCGTTTGACCAAAGTTGCTCATTTTTTACCCGTAAGGACAAACTACACTACGGGACAGTATGTCCAGATTTTCATTTCAGAAATAGTGAGACTTCACGGTGTGCCTCTAAATATCGTGTCTGACCGAGACAAGATATTTATTTCACGGTTTTGGGAGAGTTTCCAGGAGGCCATGGGCACTGAATTGCGATTGAGTACGGCTTATCACCCACAGACCGATGGGCAGATCGAGCGTACAAATCCGATGTTGGAGGACATGTTGCGTATGTGCATCATAGACTTTGGGGGTGGATGGGAGCAGTACCTTCCACTGGTGGAGTTTGCTTATAATAACTCCTATCAGTTCACCATTAGCATGGCTCCATTTGAGGCGTTGTATGGTAGGCCTTTTCGTTCCCCATCATGTTGGTTAGAAGTGGGGGATAACAAACTCCTTGGGCCGGAAGTGATTCAGGATACTTCGTCAAGGATAGAGATGATACGAAATCGCATTCGGGTAGCTCAGGACCGGCAGAAGAGCTATGTTGATGCCAAGAGGTTCTTTAGAGAATTCAAAGTGGGGGACCAGGTTTTACTCAGAGTATATCCAATGAAGGGGATTATGAATTTTGGGAAGAAGGGGAAACTATCATAGAGCAGATTGGTCCAGTTGCGTATAAACTTGGGTTACCGGAGCACTTGCATAGAATTCATGATGAGTTCCATATTTCCTCACTAAGGAAATATCTTAGGGACGATTTGGCCCATACTCACATTGCTTTGGAGGACATCGATCTCAAGCCTGATAGTTCCTACGAGGAGGGTCCGATTGCTATTTTGGACCGACGCGAGTGGAAACTGCGGTCAAAGATAGTACCGTTGGTACGTGTTCAGTGGCGGCATCATAATGCCGAGGAGTCCACATGGGAGCGCGAGGATGAGATGCGCGAACGTTATCCAGAGTTGTTTTTACCATGTACTTTTTAGTTCCGAATTTCGGGACGAAATTCTGTACTTAGGGGGGAAGTATGTAATACCACGTAATTTTATTGATATTTATTTAAGGGATTAATTAAATTAAATGTGAATTAATTGAGAATTAATCCGGATATAAATACTAACGAGATGTGAGTTGGTATTTGATTATGATGTGTATATATGGCAATATATGAATATTGAAAATATTAGAATTATAGCAAGACAGAAATACGAAAATTTGGGAAATTTAGTTGGGACGCGCGTGTCAGTCGCGTCAGGAATGTAATTATTTGAATTAAAAATTAAATTCTATTTTTACCAACCGGATGGTCATTTTGAGTGTACCAACGCGTACGAAAGGGTCGAAATAGTCAGAAAACACTAGCCAGGGGTTTAGTTTGGGTCCCGGGGCATTTTTGGGCCATACCGGCATCTTAAAAGGGTATTTTGGTAATTTTAAAAATTAGGGAATTAAAACCCACGAAAATTGGAGTTTATATTTATAATTTTAAAAGGGGCCACTAAGGCCATTACCAGCAAAAGTTTAGAGAGTGGGCTACGGGAGTTTTGAGAGAAGTTGGAGAGAAGTTACAAGAGCCAAAACCAAGCCATCTTCAACCTTGGGAGAAAATCTATAGAGAAAGGAGAGAATCAACCTTCATTCACCAACATCAATTCTGAAGAACAATCTAAGGCAAGTGATTTTATATTTTTAGTGCATTGAATATGTCTTCCATGTTTAGTGTAGGAATTATCTTATATTGAAATTTTTAAAGAAAACCTATGAAATTGTTGGAGAAACTTTGAATTTGGGTTAGGATTTGCATGTAGAATGATGATGGACTAATTTAATATTCGAAGAGTTATATATGATGATTTAAAAATGAATTTATGATGAATAATTGGGCATAAGAAAATTATGAGTTCTAGTTCCTAGGGTTTGGGGAAATATTTGGAGATTTATATTAATTCCTTGATGATTTGTAAGATTTGACCCCTAAAATATGTTAAGAGATGATCTAGGATGATTAGAATTGGTTTAAAAACGTTGTGTAGGAGGGTAGTGAGACTGGGGTCTATGAATAACTAGAAAACGGTGAGGCGTGACCCACTCCAATGGACGCTGTCTGCAAGGTTCTCGAGAACTTCTGGAGCAGCTTCTGATAAGACCTTCTCCTTTTGGTAACAATGGAGCTCAAGCTGGAACTCCCTCCCTGAAAGAAGATGAACTTCCACAAAAATAATGTAATTTTCTCAAGAGGAGCTCCTGAGAGTGATGGTTGTCAGTGGGGAGTGAAAGAACAAGGCACTCAGCACTAGAAAGAGAGCAGGGAGAGAATACTAGAGAGGTTCTGGTGTGATTTTGACAGAGTGACTTTGCTATTGAGTTTTTCTATCTCCTATGACCTTGCCCAGGGGTCCTATTTATACTTGGGCACTAAGGCTGGGTTGGTACTTTTTGTGCCAAAACTTAGAGGGTTGGTGAGGGACAAAGTCTGCAGTGTACTATTTGTCCCTACCTGCAGGCAGGTCTGCCTGTCCCCTCTGGCAGATGCCCCCTGGTGCCGACCAAATTTCAAAAGCAAATATGTCTTCTAATGGAGAGAAAATATCTAATTTGCTAAATATCTTTTGAAACGGTAACTTTTGGTACAAACTTTATAAACTTGAGGGGGGGTCTCGAGGACCACCTCCTCTAAAATATTTGCAAGCTTGAGGGGGGTCTTGAGGACCCCCTTCTAAAATTATTTTTCTTGAGAGGGGTTTAGAGGACCCTCTCCTTTAAAATCATTTTATAAACAGTTCTTTTCTTGTGAGGAGCCAGCCCTTTGGCTGCTCATTTCACTTGTGACTAAGTGTGAGGTGTGTGAGGACTGGGTGACCCTAGGGTCTCCTACTAGTATTATCTCAATCCTATAGTGTTAAGTGGTTGAGCTTGCTCAACATACCTTGTCCCTCATCCGCCAAGCCAAAAACTCCCGAGAGGTCCCAACTAGCCTGCTTGAGCCCTGCTTGCTCAACTAGGCAACCTGTACAAGAAAGCAAAGTGTTAATACTGTTGTTCTTTTAAAGAATGAAGTTTCATGATGAGGAGTTGCTCATGGTAACCACTCCCTCATCCTGGCCACCTTGGGTGGGTTCCTTCTCAACATGAGTTTCTGTCGGAACCCTTGCAGTGGCACTTCTCTGATAACATTTCTGCAGTGATCCTTGCAGTGGCACTGACCCTTGCAGTGACACTTCTCAATCTTGGACTTCTTCGGTGACCCTTACGAGACACCTCTCGAATGTCATTGCTACAGTGACCCATGCAGTGGCATTGACCCTTGCAGTGGCACTTCTCAATCTTGGACTTCTGCGGTGACCCTTACGAGGGACCTCTCGAATGTCATTGTTGCAGTGACCCTTGTAGTGGCACTGACCCTGGCAGTGGCACTTCTCAATCTTGGACTTCTGTGGTGACCCTTGTAAGGTACCTCTCGAATGTCATTGCTGCAGTGACCCTTGCAGTGGCGCTGACCCTTGCAGTGGCACTTCTTAATCTTGGACTTCTGCGGTGACCATTGCGAGGCACCTCTCGAATGTCATTACTGCAGTGACCCTTGCAGTGGTGCTGTTGCATTGGCATTTCTCAATCTTGGACTTTTGCGGTGACCCTTGCGAGGCACCTCTCAAATGTCATTTACTGCAGTGACCCTTGCGGTGGCGCTGACCCTTGCAGTGGCACTTCTTAATCTTGGACTTCTGCGGTGACCCTTGTGAGGCACCTCTCGAATGTCATTGCTGTAGTGACACTTGCAGTGGCGCTGACCCTTGCAGCTGCAGTGACCCATGCAGTGGCGCTGACCCTTGCAGTGGCGCTGACCCTTGCAGCTGCAGTGACCCTTGCAGCTGCAATGACCCATGCAGTGGCGCTGACCCTTGCAGTGGCGTTGACCCTTGCAGTGGCATTGACCCTTGCAGCGGCGCTGACCCTTACAGCTGCACTGATCCTTGCAGCTGCAGTGACCCATGCAGTGGCGCTGACCCTTACAGTGGTGCTGACCCTTGTAGCTGCAGTGACCCTTGCAGTGGCGCTAGGGGTTCCTTCTCAATATGAGTTTCTTCCAGGACCCTGGGGTGGTTCCTTCTCAATTATGAGTTTCTACCCGGACCCTGGGAGTTCCTGCTCAATATGAGTTTTTACCGGGACCCTGGGTGGGTTCCTTCTCAATATGATCTTTTGGGACCCTGGGTGGATTCCTTCTCAATATCAGTTTCTGTCGGGACCTGGGTAGGTTCCTTCTCAATATGAGTTTCTACCGGGACCCTGGGGTGGTTCCTTCTCAATATGATCTGTCGGGACCCTGGGTGGGTTCCTTCTCCATATTTCCAAAAAAAATGTTTTTATTTATATTTTTTTGTAGGTAGACACCCTTCTACATTAGCCCCTCGTGCAAAGTCTTTTGTATTGGGTAGACCAAAAGGCTTTGTACGCCATAAATTCAGTTTTTTTTTCGGGACCCTAGGGTTTCTTCATCATTCCCCTTAGGGTTATTAAATGTTATGTCACTTCATCCCAAGTTTTATAAATGAGGCCACTTATAGTAGACCTCCTTATCAGGGTATAAACTTGGTCGGAGGGGTTACTCGCGGTGAGCCCCTCATTTTTAGCCTTCTTTTATGGCCTTCTACTTTGTTTAAAGGTGTTGCTCATGGTGAACCTCTCGCCCTTGGCCTTTTTTCTGTGGCCTTATATCTTGGTTATAGGGGTTTCTCAATGTGATCCCCTCTCCCTTGGCCTTCTTCTGTTGCCTTTCATCTTGGACAGAGGGTTACTCGCGGTGAGCCCCTCGCCCTTGGCCTCCTTCTGTGACCTTTCATCTTGGGCGGAGGGGTTAATCACAGGGAGCCCCCCGCCCTTGGCCTTCTTATGTTGCCTTCCATCTTGGGTGGAGGGGTTACTCGCGGTGGGCCCCTCGCCCTTGGCCTTCCTCTGTGGCCTTCTGTATTTGGTGGAGGGGTTACTCGCGATGACCCCTCGCCCTTAGCCTTCTTCTGTGGCCTTTCATCTTGGGTGGAGGGGTTCCTCGTGATGGGCCCCTCGCCCTCGGCCTTCCTCTGTGGCCTTCTGTCTTGGGTGGAGGGGTTACTCGCGGTGAGTTCCTCGCCCTCTACCTTCTTCTGTGGGCCTTCATCATGGGCGGAGGGGTTACTCAGGGTGAGCCCCTCGCCCTTGGCCTTCTTCTGTGGCCTTTCATCTTGGGTGGAGGGGTTACTCGCGATGGACCCCTCGCCCTTGGCCTTCTTCTATGGCCTTCTGTCTTAGGTAGAGGGGTTACTCGCGATGAGCCCCTCGCCCTTGGCCTTCTTCTATGGTCTTTCATCTTGGGCGGAGGGGTTACTCGCGATGAGCCCCTCGCCCTTGGCCTTCTTCTGTGGCCTTCTATCTTGGGAGGAGAGGTTGCTTGCGGTGAGCCCCTCGCCCTTGGCCTTCTTCTGTGGCCTTCCATCTTGGGCGGAAGGGTTACTCGCGATGAGCCCCTCGCTCTTGGCCTTCTTCTGTGGCCTTTCATCTTGGGCAGAGGGGTTACTCGCGGTGGGCCCCTAGCCCTTGGCCTTCTTCTATGGCCATGTATCTTTGGCGGAGGGTTACTCGCGGTGAGCTCCTCGCCCTTGGCCTCCTTCTGTGGCCTTTCATTTTGGGCGGAGGGGTTACTCGCTGTGAGCCCCTCGCCCTTGGCCTTCTTCTGTGGCCTTTCATTTTGGGCGGAAGGGTTACTCGCGGTGAGCCCCTCGCCCTTGGCTATTTTCTGTCAAACTTGCATTCTTGGGCAGGTGGAGCCACTCTAAGTGGGTCCCCACCCTCCCAGCTTATTTTATTATTTGTTCACTTACTTGAGGACTTCTCAATATTAGTCCCCTCGTGCAGAAGTGTCTTGTAATGTCGATAGACTTGTGCATGAAATTATCGTACCTTTTTTTTATACTTTTCCAGTTGCTCAAGACTATGAGCGCTCCGGTGCCCTTGGGTGCTAAATTGTCTCACCTTACATTTATACTTGACACTTGCTCAAGACTGTGAGCGCTCCGGTGCCCTTGGAGCCTTAGGTGCTCAACTGGTGCACTTTATATTTATACTTGGCACTTGCTCAAGACTGTGAGTGCTCCGGTGTCCTTGGAGCCTTAGGTACTAAACTGTCGTACCTTATATTATACTTGACACTTGCTCAATGACTGTGAGCGCTCCGGTGCCCTTGGAGTCTTAGGTACTAAAGAGTTGTACCTTATATTGATACTAGGCAATTTGCTCAATATTGTGAGCGCTCTGGTGCCCTTGGAACCTTAGGTACTAAACTGTCATACCTTATATTTATATTTGGCAGTTTCTCAATATGATGAGCACTCCGTTGCCCTTGGAGCATGAGGTACTAAACTGTTGTACCTTATATTTATACTTGGCAGTTGCTCCAGACTGTGAGTGCTCCGGTGCCCTTAGAGCCATAGGTGCTAAACTATCGCGTCTTATATTTATACTTGGCAGTTGCTTAAGACTGTAAGCGCTCCGGTGTCCTTGGAGCCTTAGGTGCTAAACTGTCACGCCTTATATTTATACTTGGCAGTTGCTCAATACTGTGAGCGCTCCGGTGCCCTTGGAGCCTTAGGTACGAAACTGAGGTACCTTATATTTATATTTGACACTTGCTCAAGACCGTGAGCGCTCCGGTGCCCTTGGAGCCTTAGGTGCTAAATTGTTGCACCTTATATTTAAATTTGACACTTGCTTAAGACTGTGAACGTTGCGGTGCCCTTGGAGCCTTAGGCACAAAAACTCTCGTACCTTTTATATAATGGAAATGAAGTCTTATCCTATTTGCGCCTTCATTTTCTGTGTTATGTTAAGATATGCTTTTATTGTTTTGTGAAACCTCTTTATTCTGCGAAGTACCCACTTATGGACTAGTGCTGCTCCCTTTTCCTGTGGGAGTACTTGCTTATATTTGTGCATGTTAATTGAAGCATAACTGCATGTATTTCTGTGGGACTTCCTGTTCTATGCCCATTATTTTTTCTCAACAATTTTTTTAACATTTGAATCAAAACAAAACTTAGAGGGAGGTTAAGTCCACTCAACATTTTAAAAAAAAAATTGATTCATAACTTAGAGAGGGGTGAGTCCCCTCAACATTTTTTTGAAATTTGATTCATAACTTTGAGGGTTGAGTTTTTTCAACATTTATATCAAAACATAATTTAGAGGAGTTTGAGTCCCTCAACATTTTTTCAAAGTTTTGGGCGAGAGCCTCTCCATTTTTTCTTTGGCTCGAAATTGTTTACAACTTCTAGTGCTCAACTAGATTTTTGTGTTGCTTTTTTTTTTGTACTGTTTGGACATAGTTATTTCTCGTTTTGGGTTCCTTGCCCACTTACTTTTTTAAACCCTTGCTACTTCTTTTTTACTTGCAGAAAGTATTTTCTAGGATGCAACATTTGCTATAGAGTAATCCATACGGTTCTCATTTTCTTCTTCTATTTTGAGAGCTCTAACTCGCAAAATGGGTCTTGATCGGCATATGGCTATCCTTTTTAGGTTCGAACTCATTGCACCTCCTCTGCAACATCTTTTTCATTTCTGGAAAAAAAAGTGGAAACTTTACGCGAGTTTCTGATAAAGCTATTAAGACAACTTAGTTTTTTACACCAAATGATAATAGTTGGATTGAGAGATCAATATCCTCGCAGACTTTTTATGAAATCTTTGGGTCTGTTACTCTTTTTCTATCACTTCCTACGACGTCAACACCCGGAGCCACCGCCACAACCATTACCGTCGGCGATCCCGCTGTTCCTTTCTCCTGTGCCTCGTTTTTTATGGATGATAGTGTGAAGGAAAAAGATGCCTTATTCCGCCGATGAGTTACTTATTGGGGATATATTGGAAGTTGCGAATCTTAAAAACTGGGTCCGTTTTTGTGGTCGAGGACCTCTAGGGACTCCTCGACGTCAGCCATGGAACCAGGGGTTACTCGCCCACGTTGTCAAGTTTGGGGAACATCCCACCATCAGGTATGATTGCCGAGCTAGAGGGGAGTTCCTCGCACGCCTCTTTTCAAACCAAGGTTTCTTTAGTCGAGAATTTAGGACTTATGGGTTCCTCGCGATCTGTGTTGGTTGAAAAAAGGGTTCCTCGCTACCCTTGTTAATTGAGGATGGTTTGAGATCTGTGGATTCCTCATTGGAAATAAATTTTCATGAGGGTCCCTCGTGCACCGCTGTTGGTTTTCAATTTGAGGGTTCCTCGACTGATTCTAATGAGTCTTTGATTCTTGTATGTGTTCCCTCAATGCTTAAGGGTTCCTCGCCTATTGGGACTTCAACTATGGGACCCATTGCAAAGGGTCCCTCGCCAATAACTACTGCTGCATGGGTTCTTCGTGTGAAATTTTAAGCACGAGTAATTTTCCATTGCCCTTTTATTTTATTTTATTCATCATAATATAAATAAAATAATAAGTAACACAATTCATCCCCTCTAAGATTTTTAATATTTTATAAGAGGATGTGTTGTGGATTTGAAAATTGCCAACATTCATATGGATAAAATCCATAAAATTAATTATAGATATTATGATTATTATTATTTTTTTGAGTGAGTTGTGCCGATAAAGAACTATTATGATTGTTCTTCAATTTTATCATTAGGCATCTCAAGAAATTATAACATGTGTCTCATTTTTTGTACCAACTAAATCATGTGGCATATAAATAAAATGCTTAGTAAAACATAAATCAAGACTTGTGAAATGAGCATATTCAACAAGTAATAAAGCAAGGCAGTACTTAGCTGATCGAGAATAAGATATGCCGCACATGGTCCTTGAATACTCTATTTTTTTTTTCAGCACCTAAATCCTTAGAGTGGGTAGAGTCTCCTTTAAGTTGCCTTTAAGGGTAAATCCTCCACCTCCACTTTCTTGGCTAGAGGGTTACTCCACCATCACTTTTTTTGTCAGCGCCACCTCCGGTGCCGCTGCTCCCTTACGGGAATCGTCGCTCGTGCAACTATTTATTTCGGCTCTGTCTTCCACGACGGAGCCACCTCCACTATTGTTTGTGCTGCAGCGGTTTCCCCTCCAAAGGGGGTTGTCGTTGTCATTGGAGCAAATATTGTTACACTAGTCTGTCCTCCTTGAGGAACAGGTGCTCTAGCTCCTATCATTACCACCTCCTCTTGGGTGGTCTGGTCACTCTGAACTCCATTTCTAGCAGGAGTGTTTTACAAAAATGGGTGATATATATATATATATATATATTTAGGGTATCTCACTGACCATTGGCACTATGGGGGGTGCGCTGCCAGTCATGGATTCCTCGCGACCCTATTTTTTGTTGGTCATACCTCGTTTGAGGGTTCCTCGCCAGAAATGTCATTGGAGCCCGATATTCTCTATGAGGGTGTCTCGATCCCCACTATGTTGGAAGGGGGGTCTCAACATCTGCTGGAATGGGTAATGGTTCCTCGCCAGAAATGTCATTGGCGCCCGGTATTCTGTATGAGGGTGTCTCGATCCCCACTATATTGGAAGGGGGTCTTGACATCTGCTAGAATGGGTAGTGGTTCCTCGCCCCCTCAAATGTCGGTGACTTGGGGTGTCTCGACCCCATGCGTTGTCGACGGTTCCTCGGCTTATCATGCTGCATTTGGGGAAATAGGTAATTTGCAATTTGTTTCAAGTGTGGGTATCTCGACCCCGTGTCACGTCGAGGGTTCCACGACCCAGGGTGTCTCGCCAATGTTGGCGTTATAGAGAGTATGGTGTTGACCACGGGTTGTCACTTCCACTTCCACTCCCTTCTTGGCGGCGGCGGGTTTGTCGCCGAGTGTTGGTACTATAGGGGTGTGCTGCTGGCCGCGGGTTCCTCGCGACCCCCTTTCCAGTGAGTTCATCGTGACCCCTCGCTGGTTAGAGGTTTTCCATATTTTTGGGATTTCAACTATGGGACCCACTACAGAGGGTCCCTTATCGTTAGCTGCTACTGCCATGGGTTCTTTTCTTAAGGGTTCCTCATCGTTATCATTCAGCGAGAGGAGTTCCTCGACCATACCGAATTCCTCGCCAAACACTTAGGGTTTCGGGCATTCTGCCTGTGAACTTGACGATTGTCACAACTTGCTCCAGCGTCGTCCTTTGCGGCTGAGCTACTTATGCCGGAATCGCTGCCAGAACGGCTGCCCCTCCAGAGGGGGTTGCTGCTGGTGTTACACAATCTTAACCCAAACTTGCCAAGTCTCAAAAAACATACTCATAAGCCTCTACCACCGGAGCTTCTGCCGGTGAGCTGGTCTGCCCTCTCGGAGGAGCAGGTACCTTTGCTCCGGTCACCACCACATCCACCTGAGTGGCCTTATCTCTTTGAGCTCCATTTCCAGATGGAAAGTCTTCAAACACTAGTTGCCTAGAAACAATAAAACCTTCTTTGTCCATGGAAGTGAGGATACCTCCCCAGCGGAGTCGCCAAATGTAGGAGGGTAGTGATACAGGGGTTTATGAATAACTGGAAAAGGGTGAGGCGTGACCCACTCCAATGGACGCTGTCTGCAAGGTTCTCAAGAACTTCTGGAGCAACTTCTGATGAGACCTTCTCCTTTTGGTAACAATGGAGCTCAAGCTAGAACTCCCTCCTTGAAAGAAGATGAACTTCCACAAAAATAATGTAATTTTCTCAAGAGGAGCTCCTGAGAGTGATGTCTGTCAGTGGGGAGTGAAAGAACAAGGCACTCAGCACTAAAGAGAGAGCAGGGAGAGAATACTAGAGAGGTTCTGGTGTGATTTTGACAGAGTGACTTTGCTATTGAGTTTTTCTATCTCATATGACCTTGCCCAGGGGTCCTATTTATACTTGGGCACTAAGGCGGGGTTGGAAGTTTTGGCACCAAAACTTAGAGGGTTGGTGAGGGACAAAGTCTGCAGTGTACTATTTGTCCCTACCTGCAGGCAGGTCTTCCTGTCCCCTCTGGCAGATGCCCCCTGGTGCCGACCAAAGTTCAAAAGCAAATATGTCTTCTAATGGAGATAAAATATCTGATTTGCTAAATATCTTTTGAAACGGTAACTTTTGGTACAAACTTTGTAAACTTGAGGGGGGGTCTCGAGGACCACCTCCTCTAAAATATTTGCAAGCTTGAGGGGGGTCTTGAGGACCCCCTTCTAAAATTATTTTTCTTGAGAGGGGTTTAGAGGACCCTATCCTTTAAAATCATTTTATAAACAGTTCTTTTCTTGTGAGCAGCCAGCCCTTTGGCTGCTCACTTCACTTGTGACTAAGTGTGAGGTGTGTGAGGACTGGGTGACCCTAGGGTCTCCTACTAGTATTCTGTCAATCCTATAGTGCTAAGTGGTTGAGCTTGCTCAACATACCTTGTCCCTCAGCCGCCAAGCCAAAAACTCTCGGGAGGTCCCAACTAGCCTGCTTGCTCAACTAGGCAACCTGTACAAGAAAGAAAAGTGTTAATACTGTTGTTCTTTTAAAGAATGAAGTTTCATAATGAGTAGTTGCTCATGGTAGCCACTCCCTCATCCTGGACACCTTATGTGGGTTCCTTCTCAATATGAGTTTCTGTCGGAGGCACTTCTCAGATAACATTTCTGAAGTGATCCTTGCAGTGGCACTTCTCAATCTTGGACTTCTACGGTGACCCTTGTGAGACACCTCTCGAATGTCATTGTTGCAGTGACCCATGCAGTGGCGCTGACCCTTGCAGTGGCACTTCTCAATCTTGAACTTCTGCGGTGACCCTTGCGAGGCACCTCTCGAATGTCATTGTTGCAGTAACCCTTGTAGTGGCACTGACCCTTGCAGTGTAACTTCTCAATCTTGGACTTCTGCGATGACCCTTGCGAGGCACCTCTCGAATGTCATTGCTGCAATGACCCCTGCAGTGTTGCTGACCCTTGCAGTGGCACTTATCAATCTTGGACTTCTGTGGTGACCCTTACGAGGCACCTCTCGAATATCATTACTGCAGTGACCCTTGTAGTGGCACTTCTTAATCTTCGACTTTTACGGTGACCCTTGCGAGGCACCTTTCGAATGTCATTTACTGCAGTGACCCTTACGGTGGCACTGACCCTTGCGGTGGCAGTTCTCAATCTTGGACTTCTGCGATGACCCTTGCGAGGCACCTCTCGAATTTCATTGCTGTAGTGACACTTGCAGTGGCGCTGACCCTTTCAGCTGCAGTAACCCATGCAGTGGCGCTGACCCTTGCAGTGGCGCTGACCCTTGCAGCTGCAGTGACCCATGCAGTGGCGCTGACCCTTGCAGTGGCGTTGACCCTTGCAGCTGCAGTGACCCTTGCAGTGGCGCTGGGGGTTCCTGCTCAATATGAGTTTTTGCCAGGACCCTGGGGTTGTTCCTTCTCAATTATGAGTTTCTGCCGGGACCCTTGGGGTTCCTGCTCAATATGAGTTTCTGTCGGGTCCCTGGGTGGGTTCCTTCTCAATATAATCTTTTGGGTCCCTGGGTGGATTCCTTCTCAATATGAGTTTCTGTCGGGACCTGGGTGGGTTCCTTCTCAATATGAGTTTCTACCGGGACCCTGGGGTGGTTCCTTCTCAATATGATTTGACGGGACCCTGGGTGGGTTCCTTCTCAACATTTCCAAAAAAAATGTTTTTATTTATATTTTTTTGTAGGTAGACACCCTTCTACATTATCCCCTCGTGCAAAGTCTTTTGTGTTGGGTAGACCAAAAGGCTTTGTACGCCATAAATTCAGTTTTTTTTTTCGGGACCCTAGGGTTTCTTCATCATTCCCCTTTTGGTTATTAAATGTTATGTCACTTCATCCCAAGTTTTATAAATGAGGCCACTTATAGTAGACCTTCTTATCAGGGTATAAACTTGGTCGGAGGGGTTACTCGCGGTGAGCCCCTCATTTTTAGCCTTCTTTTATGGCCTTCTACTTTGTTTAATGGTGTTGCTCATGGTGAACCTCTCGCCCTTGGCCTTTTTCTGTGGCCTTATATCTTGGGTGGAGGGGTTTCTCAATGTGATCCCCTCTCCCTTGGCCTTCTTCTGTGGCCTTTCATCTTGGACGGAGGGTTACTCGCGGTGAGCCCCTCGCCCTTGGCCTCCTTCTGTGACCTTTCATCTTCGGCGGAGAGGTTACTCACGGTGAGCCCCCCGCCCTTGGCCTTCTTATGTTGCATTTCAACTTGGGAGGAGGGGTTACTCGCGATGGGCCCATCACCCTTGGCCTTCCTCTCTGGCCTTCTGTCTTGGGTGGAGGGGTTACTCGCGATGAGCCCCTCGCCCTTAGCCTTCTTCTGTGGCCTTTCATCTTGGGTGGATGGGTTCCTCGTGATGGGACCCTCGCCCTTGGCCTTCCTCTGTGGCCTTCTGTCTTTGGTGGAGGGGTTACTCGCGGTGAGTTCCTTGCCCTCGGCCTTCTTCTGTGGGCCTTCATCTTGGGCGGAGGGGTTACTAGGGGTGAGCCCCTCGCCCTTGGCCTTCTTCTGTGGCCTTTCATCTTGGGTGGAGGGGTTACTCGCGATAGTCCCCTCGCCCTTGGCCTTCCTCTGTGGCCTTCTGTCTTAGTTGGAGGGGTTACTCGCGATGAGCCCCTCGCCCTTGGCCTTCTTCTGTGGTCTTTCATCTTGGGCGGAGGGGTTACTCGCGATGAGCCCCTCCCCCTTGGCCTTCTTCTGTGGCCTTCTATCTTGGGCGGAGAGGTTACTTGCGGTGAGCCCCTCGTCCTTGGCCTTCTTCTGTGGCCTTTCATCTTGGGCGGAGGGGTTACTCGCGATGAGCCCCTCGCTCTTGGCCTTCTTCTTTGGATTTTCATCTTGGGCGGAGTGGTTACTCGCGGTGGGCCCCTCGCCCTTGGCCTTCTTCTACGGCCTTCTATCTTAGGCGGAGGGTTACTCGCGGTGAGCCCCTCGCCCTTGGCCTCATTCTGTGGCCTTTCATTTTGGGCGGAGGGGTTACTCGCGGTGAGCCCCTCGCCCTTGACCTTCTTCTGTGGCCATTCATTTTGGGCGGAGGGGTTACTCGCTGTGAGCCCCTCGACCTTGGCTATTTTCTGTCAAACTTGCATTCTTGGGCAGGTGGAGCCACTCTAAGTGGGTCCCCACCCTCCCAGCTTATTTTTTTATTTGTTCACTTACTTGAGGACTTCTCAATATTAGCCCCCTCGTGCAGAAGTGTCTTGTAATGTCGAGAGACTTGTGCATGAAATTATCGTACCTTTTTTTTATACTTGACAGTTGCTCAAGACTATGAGCGCTCCGGTGCCCTTGGAGCCTTAGGTGCAAAATTGTCGCACCTTAAATTTATACTTGACACTTACTCAAGACTGTGAGCACTCCGGTGCCCTTGGAGCCTTAGGTGCGCAACTGGCGCACTTTATATTTATACTTGGCACTTGCTCAAGACTGTGAGCGCTCCGGTTCCCTTGGAGCCTTAGGTACTAAACTGTCGTACCTTATATTTATACTTGGCACTTGCTCAATGACTGTGAGCGCACCGGTTCCCTTGGAGTCTTAGGTACTAAAGAGTTGTTCCTTATATTTATACTTGGCAATTTTCTCAATACTGTGAGCGCTCCGGTGCCCTTGGAGCCTTAGGTACTAAACTCTCATACCTTATATTTATATTTGGCAGTTGCTCAATATGATGAGAACTCCATTGCCCTTGGAGTATGAGGTACTAAACTGTTGTACCTTATATTTATACTTAGCAGTTGCTCCAGATTGTGAGCGCTCCGGTGCCCTTAGATCCATAGGTGCTAAACTATCGCGCCTTATATTTATACTCGGCAGTTGCTTAAGACTGTGAGTGCTCCGGTGCCCTTGGAGCCTTAGGTGCTAAACTGTCGCGCCTTATATTTATACTTGGCAGTTGCTCAATACTGTGAGCGCTCCGGTTCCCTTGGAGCCTTAGGGAACTAAATTGTGGTACCTTATATTTATATTTGACACTTGCTCAAGACCGTGAGCGCTCCAGTGCCCTTGGAGCCTTAGGTGCTAAACTGTTGCACCTTATATTTATATTTGACACTTGCTCAAGACTGTGAGCGTTGCGGTGCCCTTGGAGCCTTAGGCACAAAAACTGTCGTACCTTTTATATAATGGAAATGAAGTTTTATCCTATTTGCGCCTTCATTTTCTGTGTTATGTTAAGATATGCTTTTATTGTTTTGTGAAACCTCTTTATTCTGCGAAGTACCCACTTATGGACTAGAGTTGCTCCCTTTTTCCTGTGGGTGTACTTGCTTATAATTGTGCATGTTAATTGAAGCATAACTGCATGTAGTTCTGTGGGACTTCCTGTTCTATGCCCATTATTTTTTCTCAACAATTTTTTTAACATTTGAATCAAAACAAAACTTAGAGGGAGGTTAAGTCCACTCAACATTTTAAAAAAAAATTGATTCATAACTTAGATAGGGGTGAGTCCCCTCAACATTTTTTTGAAATTTGATTCATAACTTTGAGGGTTGAGTTTTTTCAACATTTATATCAAAACATAATTTAGAGGAGTTTGAGTCCCTCAACATTTTTTCAAAGTTTTGGGCGAGAGCCTCTCCATTTTTTCTTTGGCTCAAAATTGTTTACAACTTCTAGTGCTCAACTAGATTTTTATGTTGCTTTTTTTTGTACTGTTTGGACATAGTTATTTCTCGTTTTGGGTTCCTTGCCCACTTACTTTTTTAAACCCTTGCTACTTCTTTTTTACTTGCAGAAATTATTTGCTAGGATGCAACATTTGCTACAGAGTAATCCATACGGTTCTCATTTTTTCTTCTATTTTAAGAGCTCTAACTCGCAAAATGGGTCTTGATCGGCATATGGCTATCCTTTTTAGGTTCAAACTCATTGCATCTCCTCTGCAACATCTTTTTCATTTCTGGAAAAAAAAGTGGAAACTTTACGCGAGTTTCTGATAAAGCTATTAAGACAACTTAGTTTTTTACACCAAATGATAATAGTTGGATTGAGAGATCAATATCCTCGCAGACTTTTTATGAAATCTTTGGGTCTGTTACTCTTTTTCTATCACTGCCTACGACGTCAACACGCGGAGCCACCGCCGCAACCATTACCGTCGACGACCCTGTTGTTCCTTTCTCCTGTGCCTCATTTTTTATGGATGATAGTGTGAAGGAAAACGACGCCATATTCCGCCGATGAGTTACTTATTGGGGATCTATTAGAAGTTGCGAATCTTAAAAAGTGGGTCCGTTTTTGGGGTCGAGGACCTCTAGGGACTCCTCGACGTCAGCCATGGAACCAGGGGTTACTCGCCCACGTTGTCAAGTTTGGGTAACATCCCATCATCAGGTATGATTGTCGAGCTAGAGGGGAGTTCCTCGCACGCCTATTTTCAAACCAAGGTTTCTTTAGTCGAGAATTTAGGACTTATGGGTTCCTCGCGATCTATGTTGGTTGAAAAAAGGGTTCCTCGCTACCCTTGTTAATTGAGGATGGTTTGAGATCTGTGGATTCCTCATCGGAAATAAATTTTCGTGAGGGTCCCTCGTGCACCGCTGTTGGTTTTCAATTTGAGGGTTCCTCGACTGATTCTAATGAGTCTTTGATTCTTGTATGTGTTCCCTCAATGCTTAAGGGTTCCTCGCCGATTGGGACTTCAACTATGGGACCCATTGCCAAGGGTCCCTCGCCAATAACTACTGCTGCATGGGTTCTTCGTGTGAAATTTTAAACACGAGTAATTTTCCATTGCCCTTTTATTTTATTTTATTCATCATAATATAAATAAATAATAAGTAACACAATTCGTCCCCTCTAAGATTTTTAATATTTTATAAGAGGATGTGTTGTGGATTTGAAAATTGCCAACATTCATATGGATAAAATCCATAAAATTAATTATAGATATTATGATTATCATTATTTTTTTTTTGAGTGAGTTGTGCCGATAAAGAACTATTATGAATGTTCTTCAATTTTATCATTAGGCATCTCAAGAAATTATAACATGTGTCTCATTTTTTGTACCAACTAAATCATGTGGCATATAAATAAAATGCCTAGTAAAACATAAATCAAGACATGTGAAATGAGCATATTCAACAAGTAATATAGCAAGGCAGTACTTAGCTGATCGAGAATAAGATATGCCTGTACATGGTCCTTGAATACTCTATTTTTTTTCAGCACCTAAATCCTTAGAGTGGGTAGAGTCTCCTTTAAGTTGCCTTTAAGGGTAAATCCTCCACCTCCACTTTCTTGGCTAGAGGGTTACTCCGCCATCACTTTTTTTGTCAGCGCCACCTTCGGTGCCGCTGCTCCCTTACGGGAATCGTCGCTCGTGCAACTATTTATTTCGGCTCTGTCTTCCACGGCGGAGCCACCTCCACTATTGTTCGTGCTGCAGCGGCTGCCCCTCCAAAGGGGGTTGTCGTTGTCAATGGAGTAAATATTGTTACACTAGTCTGTCCTCCTTGAGGAACAGGTTCTCTAGCTCCTATCATTACCACCTCCTCTTGGGTGGTCTGGTCACTCTGAACTCCATTTCTAGCAGCAGTGTTTTACAAAAATGGGTGATATATATATATATATTTTAGGGTGTCTGGCTGACCATTGGCGCTATGGGGGGTGCGCTGCCAGTCATGGGTTCCTCGTGACCCTATTTGTTGTTGGTCATACCTCGTTTGAGGGTTCCTCGCCAGAAATGTCATTGGAGCCCGGTATTCTGTATGAGGGTGTCTCGATCCCCACTATGTTGCAAGGTGGGTCTCAACATCTGCTGGAATGGGTAGTGGTTCCTCGCCAGAAATGTCATTGGCGCCCGGTATTCTGTATGAGGGTGTCTCGATCCCCACTATATTGGAAGGGGGGTCTCGACATCTGCTAGAATGGGTAGTGGTTCCTCTCCCCCTCAAATGTCGGTGACTGGGGGTGTCTCGACCCCATGCGTTGTCAACGGTTCCTCGACTTATCGTCCTGCATTTGGGGAAACATGTAATTTGCAATTTATTTCAAGTGTGGGTATCTCGACCCCGTGTCGCGTCGAGGGTTCCACGACCGAGGGTGTCTCGCCTATGTTGGCATTATAGAGAGTATGTTGTTGACCGCGGGTTGTCACTGCCACTTCCACTCCCTTCTTGGCGGTGGGGGGTGTGTCGCCGACTGTTGGTACTATAGGGATGTGCTGATGGCCACGGGTTCCACGCGACCCCCTTTCTAGTGAGTTCATCGCGGCCCCTCGCCGGTTAGAGGTTTTCCATCTTTTTGGGATTTCAACTATGGGACCCACTGCCAAGGGTCCCTTGTCGTTAGCTACTACTGCCATGGGTTCTTTTCTTAAGGGTTCCTCATCGTTATCATTCAGCGAGAGGAGTTCCTCGACCATACCGAATTCATCGCCAAACACTTAGGGTTCAATGGGTTCTGCCAGTGAACTTGACGATTGTCACAACTTGCTTATGCGTCGTCCTTTGCGGCTGAGCTACTTCTGCCGGAATCGCTGCCGGAACGGCTTCCCCTCCAGAGCGGGTTGTTGCTGGTGTTACACAATCTTAACCCAAACTTGCCAAGTCTCAAAAAACATACTCATAAGCCTCTACCACCGGAGCTTCTGCCGGTGAGCTGGTCTGCCCTCCCGGAGGAGCATGTACCTTTGCTCCGGTCACCACCACATCCACCTGAGTGGCCTTGTCTCTTTGAGCTCCATTTCTAGATGGAAAGTCTTCAAACACTAGCTGCCTAGAAACATTAAAACCTTCTTTATCCATGGAAGTGAGGATACCTCCCCAGCGGAGTCGCCAAATGTAAGAGGGTAGTGATACAGGGGTCTATGAATAACTGGAAAAGGGTGAGGCTAGACCCACTCCAATGGACGCTGTCTGCAAGGTTCTCAAGAACTTCTGGAGCAGCTTCTGATGAGACATTCTCCTTTTGGTAACAATGGAGCTCAAGCTAGAACTCCCTCCCTGAAAGAAGATGAACTTCCACAAAAATAATGTAATTTTCTCAAAAGGAGATCCTGAGAGTGATGGCTGTCAGTGGGGAGTGAAAGAACAAGGCACTCAGCACTAGAGAGAGAGCAGGGAGAGAATACTAGAGAGGTTCTGGTGTGATTTTGACAGAGTGACTTTGCTATTGAGTTTTTCTATCTCCTATGACCTTGCCCAGGGGTCCTATTTATACTTGGGCACTAAGGCGGGGTTGGAACTTTTGGCGCCAAAACTTAGAGGGTTGGTGAGGGACAAAGTCTGCAGTGTACTATTTGTCCCTACCTGCAGGAAGGTCTGCCTGTCCCCTCTGGCAGATGCCCCTTGGTGCCGACCAAAGTTCAAAAGCAAATATGTCTTCTAATGGAGATAAAATATCTTATTTGCTAAATATCTTTTGAAACGGTAACTTTTGGTACAAACTTTGTAAACTTGAAGGGGGCTCTCGAGGACCACCTCCTCTAAAATATTTGCAAGCTTGAGGGGGGTATTGAGGACCCCCTTCTAAAATTATTTTTCTTGAGAGGGGTTTAGAGGACCCTCTCCTTTAAAATCATTTTATAAACAGTTCTTTTCTTGTGAGCAGACAGCCCTTTGGCTGCTCACTTCACTTGTGACTAAGTGTGAGGTGTGTGAGGACTGGGTGACCCTAAGGTATCCTACTAGTATTCTCTCAATCCTATAGTGCTAAGTGGTTGAGCTTGCTCAACATACCTTGTCCCTCATCCACCAAGCCAAAAACTCCCGGAAGGTCCCAACTAGCCTGCTTGAGCCCTGCTTGCTCAACTAGGCAACCTGTACATGAAAGCAAAGTGTTAATATTGTTGTTCTTTTAAAGAATGAAGTTTCATGATGAGGAGTTGCTCATGGTAGCCACTCCCTCATCCTGGCCACCTTGGGTGGGTTCCTTCTCAATATGAGTTTCTGTCGGAACCCTTGCAGTGGCACTTCTCAGATAAGATTTCTGCAGTGATTCTTGCAGTGGCACTGACCCTTTCAGTGGCACTTCTCAATCTTGGACTTCTGCGGTGACCCTTGCGAGACACCTCTCGAATGTCATTGCTGCAGTGACCCATGCAGTAGCGCTAACCCTTACAGTGGTGCTGACCCTTGCAGTGGCGTTGACCCTTGCAGCTGCGCTGACCCTTGCAGTGGCGTTGACCCTTACAGCTGCGCTGACCCTTGTAGCTGCAGTGACCCATGCAGTGGCGCTGACCCTTGCAGTGGCACTTCTCAATCTTGGAATTCTGTGGTGACCCTTGCGAGGCACCTCTCTAATGTTATTACTGTAGTGACCCTTGCAGTGGCGCTGTTGCAGTGGCACTTCTCAATCTTGGACTTTTGCGGTGACCCTTGCGAGGCACCTCTCGAATGTCATTTACTGCAGTGACCCTTGCGTTGGCGCTGACCCTTGAAGTGGCACTTCTCAATCTTGGACTTCTGCGGTGACCCTTGCGAGGCACCTCTCGAATGTCATTACTGTAGTGACACTTGCAGTGGCGCTGACCCTTGCAGCTGCAGTGACCCATGGAGTGGCGCTGACCCTTGCAGTGGCGCTGGCCCTTGCGGCTGCAGTGACCCATGCAGTGGCGCTGACCCTTGCTGTGGCGCTGACCCTTACAGTGGAGCTGACCCTTACAGCTGCGCTGACCCTTGCAGCTGCAGTGACCCATGCAGTGACACTGACCCTTGTAGTGGCGCTGACCCTTGCAGCTGCAGTGATCCTTGCAGTGGCGCTGGGGGTTCTTGCTCAATATGAGTTTCTGCCAGGACCCTGGGGTGGTTCCTTCTCAATTATGAGTTTCTGTCGGGACCTTGGAGGTTCCTGCTCAATATGAGTTTCTGCCGGGACGCTAGGTGGGTTCCTTCTCAATATGATCTGTTGAGACCCTGGGTGGATTCCTTCTCAATATGAGTTTCTGTCGGGACCCTGGGTGGGTTCCTTCTCAATATGAGTTTCTGTCGGGACCCTGGGGTGGTTCCTTATCAATATGATCTGCCGGGACCCTGGGTGGGTTCCTTCTCAATATTTCCAAAAAAAATGTTTTTATTTATATTTTTTATAGGTAGACACCCTTCTACACGTTGGAACATAAATTGGATGGTCTTAGGGTGGATTTAGAGGAGAGAAGAATTGAGAAAAAAAGACTTGGGAATTTCTGGGCTGAAACTGCCATCTCGTTAGAAGACCTGCCCAGGTCGTTTGAACGACCTCGTTCGAACGAACTTCTAACGAGATGACAGTATCCCTTCTAACGAGTTGGTATTTCGTTCGAAGCCCTTCGTTCGAACGAACTCGTTCGAACGAGTTGACAGAATGGCCTTTTTGGCCTGGATTGATTTCTAGTATCCCGTAGACTTATTTAAATGGTGAGATAACCTTCCCTTATTAACTAGTGGGTATATTTGGGAGATTGGGGTACATTGAGGAGTAAAACTTAGAATAGTGTATTAAACCGGATGACATTTGTGGATTGGAAAGCGAGTAACTAATCACGAAGTGAGAATAATTGATAACTTAAATACATATAAACCGGGAACTTGTGACTTGTATAGCACTAAGTGCTGGTATAATAACGAGAAGTATACCACTAATAAAATATTGTAATATCTAAGATGTGTGAATGCTTAGTATATGTAGTTATCTGTGTATAACATACCTATCGTACTTGCTATCATGGGATGTTGGCGTTCGTTTAGGGCCATCTAATCTTTGTGTGCCTACGGGGGGGATCTAGATTGGTATCTCGAGGACATAGGTCAGAGAAGGGCTTATTGAGAAGTAAATAAGTTTGCTGATCATGGGAGCGTAGGTATGTGCGTGACCCATGTGATGTGAACTATGTTTGCCTCCATTGTTTGTGATTGTTGTTAATGAAACGTTTCCTGAGAGATTCGGAATAAGTGGTCCTCATGTACGTGATGTACCGGGATTTGATAGCAGAGTATGCGAGCACCGCAGCTTAGTCTCGGAGTGCTAGTATTGTATATTTATGATGAGAATAATGTATTGTTAATTGAAATGAATTATCAGTATAAATGTGAGAATAAATAATAGTAACAGTTTGTAAAGTGAAAGTGGAATATCTCTAGTAATTAGAGTACTAACATGGGAAAACTGTGTAGCAAGTTATAATACTCTGTTAAATAAAAGTTGTTGGAAATTGAATTGGGTATCATATAAAAATGTTGGAATTTGGTATCGGACTAGTTAGATATCGGAACAACTAGAATGGGTACGGGTACGATAGGAGTGCACAATTAGTTGAGAGGTGAGGAACTCATGTGAGTGCACACACTATCATGTACTTTATATTCACTTTTTAATAATATTAAACACTTGCAAATTTTTAAACTATTTTCACAATCGGGCTCTGACCCGTTTCCTTTCAAATCTATTTTTTTGTAAAACCTTTTAGGTGCCCAGCCACAAGGACACCATGCATAGGAGTTCTATTCAGGTGACGTGTTGTAGCTGTTGTGGAAGTTACAGGACCTTGACAGTAGACGCCTCCATCTTCGATCTTGATTCCATTATCAGATTTTCTTATTTTGTTAGGCATGTCGCCCCATTCCTTTAGAGACATCTTACATTTCAGTTATTTCAGACTTTGGGTTGTAATTAAGTTAGTTATGCAGACTTGGTATTTATTTATTTCAGTAATTGGATTGTTGTGAGGAGTATTCCTCCAAACTTATTATTAGTTTATGGTTATTCTATTGTGGCTATGTTGTGGTGGTTATGTTAGCATTTCATAATTCACTTATTGTATGTTTATCAAATTAAATTAAAATTGGCAACTCACTTTTTAAATACTAGGTGGTTAGTAATTATTAAAATGTTTTCAACAGTGATGCTATGAACTGAACCAACTTGGCATTTTGTATTAATTTAATAAAGGAGTAGCTACCCGGTATTTAATTAGTCGGGGTGCCAATAATCCATAGCGCCCAAATCTACGCTAACCTGCCACTAAAAGAAAATATGGGGAAGTACACAATACGACAGAAAAGATGCTCAACAAATATATGTTAGCGATGAATAAAGCGTAACAACACGAGTATGAATATTCAAATAAAATGCAAATCTCAAAGCATTTATCAATAAATTTCTCAACAACATATTAACCGATTCACCAGGCCTCACCCCATCCGCATATGCTTTATCAAGCCATAGCCCGGGAAGCAGGAATTTTGGCGGGTGCCCAACATCGTGCCATATTAAAATTTCATGACAACGTGCTCATCAACAATATAATGATGTCACATGAATCAAAATAATTCAACAATTATTTCTCCAGATTTCAAAGAATTTAACAATTCAAATATGAGTTCAATTAAACATGAAATCAACGGAATAAACTCGCGAGATTTAAAGGAGCATATTGTATAAAACCCCATACCTTAAAATCATGGCATGAATCGTCACATAAAAATCATCCTCAAAATATGATTGCATCATCATGTTCCTCTCGCGAAAATAATCAAATCATGTTCTAGCCCCAACACGAGATAACCCCAAATAGTCCTATTTTAAAAACTCAGAAAAATAAGATCCAAAAGTTATTCGAATCACTGATTCGACTTCAGATTTGGATTCTACATGAAAAATTGAGTCAGGTATGTGTTTTGAGTTTTTCTTAAATCTCATTCGAATGCACTCAAAAAAAAGATCTAAACATTCCAAATTGGCTCTTCTCATTCCACTCGTTTTTACCTTTTTTTTTAAAGAAAATTATCAACATATTATCTTCAAGAACACAAAATGATTTTCAGAATTTCTTCCACAGATTGATGAATATTTCTTGGATTACTAACTACCTACAACATGAGTTTAATTCCTATATATTTTCAGATTCCAAAAATCCATTAACATCTTTATCTTTTCATCTTACAAACATGAAAAATCTCATCTTTTTATAACTATTCTAACATGGACAATATACAAACTTAGATTGCAAATATCAAACACTTGCCTCTAATGAAAATCTGATCCTTTGGTGTTGTATATCACAGGTAGTTCTCCCTTTTTTCGGCCAACTTCCGGTAGTGGTTGGTGGTGGTGACCTTTGGCCTTTGGTTCTCCTCCTTTTTCCAAGCATATACTAAGTATTCACACATCTTAGATATTACAATATTTTATTAGTGGTATACTTCTCGTTATTATACCAACACTTAGTGCTATACAAATCACAAGTTTCCGGTTTATATGTATTTAAGTTATCAATTATTCTCACTTCGTGATTAGTTACTCGCTTCCCAATCCACAAATGTCATCTGGTTTAATACACTATTCTAAGTTTTACTCCTCAATGTACCCCAATCTCCCAACTATACCCACTAGTTAATAAGGGAAGGTTATCTCACCATTTAAATAAGTCTACGGGATACTAGAAATAAATTCAGGCCAAAAAGGCCATTCTGTCAACTCGTTACAAGTCTCGTTCGAACAAGGTCGTTCGAACGAGTTCATTCGAACGAAGGGCTTCGAAGGAAATACCAACTCGTTAGAAGGGATATTGTCATCTCGTTAGAAGTTCATTCGAACAAGGTCGTTCGAACGACCTGGGCAGGTCTTCTAACAAGATGACAGTTTCAGCCCAGAAATTCCCAAGTCCATTTTTCTCAATTCTTCTCTCCTCTAAATCCACCCTAAGACCATCCAATTTATGTTCCAACGTTTTTAAACCAATTCTAATCATCCTAGATCATCTCTTAACATATTTTAGGGGTCAAATCTTACAAATCATCAAGGAATTAATATAAATCTCCACATATTTCCCCAAACCCTAGGAACAAGAACTCATAATTTTCTTATGCCCAATTACTCATCATAAATTCATTTTTAAATCATCATATATAACTCTTCGAATATTAAATTATTCCATCATCATTCTACATGCAAATCCTAACCCAAATTCAAAGTTTCTCCAACAATTTCATGGGTTTTCTTCAAAAATTTCAATATAATATAATTCCTACACTAAACATGGAAGACATATTCAATGCACTAAAAATATTAAATCACTTGCCTTAGATTGTTCTTCAGAATTGATGTTGGTGAATGAAGGTTTATTCTCTCCTTTCTCTATAGATTTTCTCCCAAGGTTGAAGATGGCTTGGTTTTGGCTCTTGTAACTTCTCTCCAACTTCTCTCAAAACTCCCGTAGCCCACTCTCTAAACTTTTGCTAGTAATGGCCTTAGTGGCCCCTTTTTAAATTATAAATATAAACTCCAATCTTCGTGGGTTTTAATTCCCTAATTTTTAAAATTACCAAAATACCCTTTTAAGTTGCCGGTATGGCCCAAAAATGCCCCGGGACCCAAACTAAACCCCTGGCTAGTGTTTTCTGACTATTTTGACCCTTCCGGACTCGTTGGCGCACTCAAAATGACCATCCGGTTGGTCAAAATAGAATTTATTTTTTAATTCAAATAATTACATTCTTGACGCGACTGACACGCGCGTCCCAACTAAATTTCCCAAATTTTCGTATTTCAGTCTTGTGACAATTCTAATATTTTCAATATTCATATATTGCCATATATACACATCATAATCAAATACCAACTCACATCTCGTTAGTATTTATATCCGGATTAATTCTTAATTAATTCACATTTAATTTAATTAATCATTTAAATAAATATTAATAAAATTACGGGGTATTACATACTTCCCCCCTAATAACAGAATTTCGTCCCGAAATTCGGATCTAAAATGAGAGCTTTGTTACTAAATGAAATTTACTTCTTAAACAGTTGAATTGTTTAGTTTAAATCTTACGAGAAACTCAAGATAAGATAAGTTAAACCGTTGGGAAGGTTGTGACACCCCGCCTAATTAAATACCGGGCGATCACTCCTTTATTAAATTAAAATCAAGGTGAACAGTTGGTTCATTCTTAGCATCACTGTCGAAAATAACTTTTCCAAATTAAACACCCTAATTAATTAAGCTAAGTGTCAAAACCTTTTTAGACATTACTTTCCAAATTTTATTTTATAAACCAACATTTAAAACTTTGCATAATTCACAATATTAAAGAATCACACCACAATTATCCTGGAACATATAATCCAAATAATTTAAACATTCAACTAGTTGAATCCAACATTTAATACTTAAAGTAAAACATCCAGACAGTAATAAATTCTAAAGTGACAATACTAGAAATAAATGAATTTATAATATCCCATAACACAACTGAATAATGGAAACGGGCGACACATGCCCAACTGAATAAATATGCTAGGAGTGGAATCAAATAAATGAAGTCGTCTAAGCAAGAGGCCTGCAACTCCCACCTAAGCTGCAGCGCGTTCCTTCCAAAGGATCCTATGCAAGACGCCCCTGTGGCTGGGCACCTATAATATATACATATATACAAGAGAGAAAGGAATATAGAAACGGGTCAGAGCCCGATAGTGTAAATGATTTAAAATTTGTTTAGCAAGTATCTAAAATATTTACAGGCCAATGAAACAACATATTAGTGCGGCACTCTCTTGAGAATTTCTCACCTCTCTTCTAATGTGCACGCCTATCGTACTAACCTTCCCAACGGTTTAACTTATCTTATCTTGAGTTTCTCGTAAGATTTAAACTAAACAATTCAACTGTTTAAGAAGTAAATTTCATTTAGTAACAAAGCTCTCATCTTAACCTTATTTATTAATAAAGTTTTCCAGAAATATACCATTATGCTTTTCAAAACAAGCATTTCCAATATGAAGTCATTATTCATTTCTTACTTACCATAAACACAGTATGAAATTCCAAATTTCAGAATTTAATATATATATATATATATATTAAATACTCGTATTATATATATATTCTAACAGCACCCCACATAAAAATTATGGTGCGGGCATACTCTGCTATCCAATCCCCGTCTCACTCGTACTAAGGGAAATACAAGTTCGGAATCACTCTCGAACTGTATTAACACATGCACAAACAATATTGAGGCGGAGCATAGATTCCAAGTCTCTAAGAGGTTTATACATACCCTCACGTATCTTAGGACCGTCTGACCATCGATCAGATAGCTTGTACCAAGGATATCTATCTTCTAGGGTACGAGTCAATTTCCCCCATAAAGGTACATCGAGATAAGACTGTCCCAGCGCGGTAACCTCAGGGATAGCAAGTAGCGCAGGCATG
Organism: Sambucus nigra; assembly: GCA_949130495.1. Lineage (NCBI taxonomy): Eukaryota > Viridiplantae > Streptophyta > Magnoliopsida > Dipsacales > Adoxaceae > Sambucus > Sambucus nigra. Next base: position 302,454,517 of record OX422208.1, read on the forward strand.
ATTTTCACACGTATATAGTATATGCATAAACACAGTCATATAAATATACTACTTTTACCATATCAAATTTAGGTTCATCTCATAACCCATAATTATAACATTTATCCTTATTTCTCATTATTTAGTTATCACTTATAATGGTTCGTCTCTTACTTTAATTGAGGGATTAATCCAACTTCCTACGTAACACTTATGGACGTTATCCTCCCAAGTATAGAATTCAGTAGGTACTCATATATTTTTCCAACGTAACTATCTTACGCGCCTCTCCCTTTAATGCATAATTTCATCGTCCCTTATGAGTAAATATCCCAAAAATGTACATCTCGTCTTACATTAAAGGTCTCATAATTATTCACAAGTCCTACTGGTCTTCTTATTCTCCCAAAATATTTTAATAAGGATGTCCAAATATTTCTACTCATTTAATTTGAATTTAACTATTTTACAAAGGGGAAATGTGAGTCTGCCAGAAGGGGTCGATCGATTGAGGGCAGGAGCTCGATCGATCGATGCGTCGATCGATCAACACCCCTGGTTCGATCGATCGATCAAATAGGTATACGAATTCTGCAGATTTACAGTTACGGGTTTCATAATCTAACCTCAATCAAATCCTGATTTTTCACACCCAAACTCCCTAAAATTTATACTACAAGTGATATAAACCCATATTATACATCTTCGACGTAAAGCATGCAATTTTCCATCAATAACCATAGATTAAAATGTCAAAACTCATATAAATCTCAAGAACCTTATAATTTCTTTAACATGGTTCTAATCAGTATTTTTCCAGAAATTTTTACTCGTAATACATCATAAATTCATGGTTAAGCCTTTACATGTGAAGGGGTTTCAAGATTATCATTCAAATCATTACTACATGCGATTTTCCTATCTCCAACATGGATTTTCTTCTACCAAACTCATCCTAATCACCCTAGACTAACATGAACGATGCATTAACAAAAATAAGCAAGATAAATACTTGCCTGGAAATTTCAAAGTTCTGATTTAATGACGAATTTGGTGTGGTTGCGTCCCCCGTCGCGCGATCTACATGTTGGTGGTGGTGGCGGTGCAATCGGATGACTTTTTAGTCTAGAATTGCTTTGAAAGCTCTCTCCTTCCCTCTCCTATGGCCGTCACTTGTATTTGGCTGTGTTAACCCGATAAGACAACCTTAGACATCAGATATAACCTTTGAAATTTCGTGGGTTTAATTACCCAAAATTACAAAATGTCCAAAATGCCCTCCCGGGGTACTAATTAAGCCTAAAAACGCCCCGAGACTCAAACTAAACCCCCGAGTACACTTTTCCGAGTATCTCGACCCTTCCGGACACTTTGGCGCACTCCAAACGACCATACGAGCAACTTATAATATATTCACTTTTATTAATCAATATTTAGTCCCGACACGACACGAGCGCTTCCCGACTCAAATTTCCAAAATTGTCATTTTATTCACTCTTGACATTTAATAGAACCAATATTATATTACTTACTCATTAGTAATATTCAACAACAAGTTTCCCATAATTACTAACTCACATCACGTTAATAATTATAAAGTGATTAATTTCCGAATTTATATTAAATTAATAACTCACATTAAATTTAATAAATCCCCAAATTAATATAGCATAAAAATACGGGGTATTACAGTATATCTCATGATGACCCATTTATTATCATGATAATGATAAAAATGCCACATGAAGAGGGTGCTAATTGATACTGGGAACTTAGCTAATATCTCGTTCTTGGATGCCTTTAGAGCCATGGGCCTTTCCCCAATTACATATATCTTGTCACCACTCCTACGATTGGGTTCAATGAGGAATGGATCTATTACCTGGGGCATGTCACTCTCCCCTTAACTATTGGTTCTAATCATTAATGCTCAACCATCTTGAATAAATTCATAATCATGTATCTCCCCTCATCTTATAATGTGATCTTGGGTAGAACATCACACAATGACTTAGATGTTGTCATATCAACACAAAGACATGTAATGAAGTTCCTAACCCCCATGGGAGTGGGAAAAGTGTTGGCAATCAAAAGAAGGATAATGAATGTTATAAATCTTCCATAAAATACCAAAAGAGGTCACATGAGACTTCCCAAAATGTGTCTAAGATCCCAAAAAATGCACAAAGGTGCTCCCGAGCCTCATAAGAAGTCTTGCCTCCTCCACCAGAGATGCCTAAGATCTCAATAAAGCGCTTAGGTTTAGAGTTGTTGAATGTGGATACCTTTGATCCACAAAATGAAGATAATGAGTAAAGAGGTGAGCTTACAAAGGCTCTGGTCACTGTGTGCATTGATGTACAAGATCCAACTAAGGAAGTCCAAAGATGAAAGCCTGGAGATTTATATTGATGACATGTTGGTCAAAATTTTGGAGGCTCAGGACTATGTACAAAACCTCATGGAGACCTACGCTAACCCCAGGAGGAACCAGATGAGGCTTAACCCAAAGAAATATACTTTGGGGGTTACTAGAGGTAAGTTTATGGGTTTTATGGTCACCATGCGATGCATAAAGGCCAATAAGTATAAGATCCAAGCACAGCTATACATGGAGCCTCCAAAAATAGTTAAAGAGGTCTAGAGCCTAGCTAAGAGAGTTGTTACCCTCAATCATTTTATCTAAAAGGCCACGGATTAGTGCATGCCTTACTTCAATACTGAAGAAGGCCTGCGAATGGACTCCTAAGGTCTAAAAAGCCTTCAAGATCCTCAATAAATACTTAAGTTCCCCACTTTTGTTATCTCGGACCATTACGAAGGAAGATTTGTACTTATACCTTACTATTTCATCGCCCACTGTTAGCTCAACTCTGATCCAAGAGGAATTTGGGGTCCTGTACCATGTATACTATGTCAACTGAGTTCTGCAAGGGTTGAAAGCAAGTACTAGAGGAGGGAAAAGCTCACCTTCTTCCTTACCGTTTTATCCAAATATCTAAGGCTCTACTTCTAGTTTCACACGATTATGATCACGAGTGATCAACCCCTCTGACATATCCTCCACAAGCCTAATCCTCAGTAAGCTTTGTCAAGTTGTATATGGAGTTTGGAGAATTTTATACCAAGTATCAACTACAGTGTGCCATCAAGGGTTAGGCCTTAGATAACTTTATTACGGAGTTTGACAACCTGGAGGAAGTGGAAGAATAGCTCAAGACTCAGGGCCAGAGGCAATAATATCGCCCAAAGAGCCCCAATAACCATTGTTCTAAGAAATAGACCCCAACTCTTCCACGTGGGTCTTACACATCAATGGATCTTCCAACAAATCAGGTAGCGAATTTAGACTTCATTTGGTAATCCCATAATGAGGTACAATGTCTCTTGCTCTTCATTTCCAGTTTAAATCCTCTAAAAGCAAGGTTGAGTATGAAGCCTTAGTGGAAGGCTTAGTCCTAGTCATCAAATTAAAAGTAGAGCATGTAGAAGCCCTTAATGACTTTCAAGTCATGTTCAACTAAATCATGAGGTCTATAAGGCCAAAGGTGTCAGGATGGAAGGGTACTTAGAAATTGTAAATCACCTCATCCAGATCCTAATATTTCACATCAAAAGGGTCCTTCGAGCAAAAAACTCAGAAGCTCACCATCTTGCATGAGTCCTCATTAAACAAGGTAAATCGAAATGTAATAATTATTACTTTGGACTAACCAAGCATCACCCATCATCAGACGAACACTACAGAGGTCGATTAGAGCTCGAACTAGACCAATCCCACTAAAGCTTACCTCAAAGATGGAGTCCTACCTAAAGGCAAACCTTAGTCTAGACGGATCAAGACTCTAGTTTTCATGTACGATATGGAAAATGGGGTGGGTTATTTCTAAAAAATAGGTACTGCTCAGCACCTCAATGATGACTTAGCCCATCAAAGGCCAATTATGTCCTCAGAGACCTCCACGAAGGTGTACGTGGTGCCCATACAGGACTAAAGGCCTTAGCCTACAAAGTCTTAAGGCAAGGGTACTTTTGGCCAACATTAGGGAAGAAAACTAAAGATCTGATACAATGCTATAATAAGTGTCATAGGTTTACCTTCATCACAAAGCATCCAGTGAAGAAGAAGGATCTAAACCTAAGTACGTGTCCCTTCTCTCATTAGGGAGTGGATTTAGTAGGCCCTATGTCCCTCAACAAAGGCCAAATCAAGTTCTGCATTGTAACTATTGACGACATCACCAATTGGGATGAGGCTGATCCCTTGGACACCATCACGGAGAAAAATACCACCAATTTCATTTGGAAGAACACCATTTTCAGGTTTGGCTTGCCTATAGCTATCATCTCTGACAACGGGAAATAGTTTGACAGCCTAACCTCTAAGGAATTCTGCTCAGACTACGACATAAGTAACCACTACCCATCTTTCTAGGACATCTTTGGGCCAATGGATAAGTCGAAGTGACTAACAAAATCATCCTCCACAGTGTGAAAATGAGGTTAGATAAAGCCAAGGGATTGTGGATTGAGTACCTATCGAGTATTTTCTGGATCTATAGAGCCATGGTCTGGGGTCCAACTACTACACCAAATCTGTCGAATTGTCACGGTCATTGACCTTGATAAGTTCAACTTGTCAAGGTCAATGACCGTGACAATTCGGGGCGAGACAACTTTTTTTATCACGGACGTGTCACGGTCATTGACCGTGATAAGTTCGTTAGAATTGTCACGGTCGTGTCACGGGCCATGACCGTGACAAGTTAGTCACGGTTAATCACCGTGACAAAGCCTTGACCATTTTTAAAAAAATTGTCACGGTCATTGACTGTGACAATTCTGGGCAGAATTTTAAAAAAAAATCTGCTGGGCAGTATGGCCACTGCCACTGCCCAGCAGTATATTTGTACCTGTTATAGCAACGTTGTACCTGTTCAAACATCATATATCCAAATAAAGTAGAGATAATGCAAATGTACATTCAAAATAGAAACTATTTAATAAGAAACAACATCACCATCAATTATCTCAAATCTACAAACTATTTAGCTGGAAAAGAGATTTTGTACCATGACGCTCGGGGACACCTCCTTATCCTTCCCTTCTCATCCGAAGAGCCACATAAGTATCGAGCCTATGTGGCCTACCCCCAGGGCCACTCCCTGTCCCCTGAAATAAAATAAAGTAAAATTAGTATCCCCCCCCCCCCCCCCGCAAATATAGATAAATATAAATATAAATATAAATCGAAATCGAAATCGAAATTGAAATTGACATATAAATATAAATATAAATATAAATACATCACCTGTAGTCAAACAGCTAACTTGAGCTCATATGGCACCTCCTTCCAACTAATGTACCCCGGGCAATCGTGTCAAATATAATTCCCTTCATATCTGAACACTAAGAAATGCCATAATACTATGGAGTTATGCTCTGCAAATTCGTTCCAACCGTTGTGTAGCCAAAAATCACCAGTTGAAGTTGTCAATTCCACCTTCCAATGGTCTCCCATGTTTTGCTATAGGTTCCAAGTGGTGGGGTATGGAAAGTGGAATTGACAACTTCAACTGGTGATGTTTGGCTACACAACGGTTGGGATGAATTTGCAGAACATCACTCCATAGGATTATGGCATTTCTTAGTGTTCGGATAGACGAAGAGATTCAGTCTCCTCTCCACAAATAGGACACCCCAAATAACTATGTACTAATCACCTATTAAAGGTAAGAAGAGTATATTCATGGATTAGTATAAACAAAACATAGATGTAGTTGGAATATTTATGTATTAATCTCCTCTCCACACACGCACACTACACAAGAGTGAAAATGATAAAGTGAAAATCAATTAAAAGCATTAAAAATGGTTGTTTCGGTACAAATTGGAATATTAATTACAAATTAAAAAATTGTTTCAAATTCGGGTTATCATCAAAAATGGATTGACATTCGGTAGGAGCAGCCAAGTCATCCACACTACTATTTAGACGCCTTGGCGCGTGTTGGACAATTGAACACGGCTCGTTGTTGATATACTCCGAGTAAAACACTTGATTAACCTTTTGAAATGCACAAACAAATGGCTCATCGCTCACGTGGTCGTTGTTCTTCAACTTGGACAAGTCAACCATGATCAAATTGATGACAGGATCAACTTTACAAGCATTTTTATCCTCAACTCTTACCCAGTCACAGTAAAATACAACCTCTTTGAAGCTTATATAATCAAATTCAAATATATTTTGGATTGCACCATAGTAAGTCATTTCAGCTTCAACGAGGTTTTTATCTTTTGCGCTCGCTCAAAAGAAAGTAAGAGCCTTGTATGAAATTCTCGAGTTTTGTACATTTTTACTTTCCTCGTACACTTTAGCGCCGAAAATATAACCGTTTAATCGATACTTTTTGTACTCTTGTGCCACGAACAACGGTCCAGTGGCTAGACGAGCAAGCCTTGATATCGCATCACCCGTCTTTAGGAGCTAAGAATATAGATAAATTAATTATATTAGTGGTAAAATTTGAGTGTAATGTAACGTTATATAACGACTATTTTCATTATAATTACCTCTTGTGTCAACCACATCCTAAATTCGCTGTCTGATTGTACCATTGTTTTTCGTCTTTTATTGTTCTCACGGGCTTCATATTTTCTGCATATTACAAAATTAATCATGTATAAAATAATCTAAAATAATGTTAAACATTATATTAATTAAAACTTACTTTTTCCATTCTTCGACATCTTCATGCGTGTCAAATAGATAAAAAGCTACTTGTTCATGTTTCAAACTCATTAATTTCACTCGTTTTCCCATCACATGACCACCATCATCGACGAACTCATCAGTGTCATCAACGCTGGTCGAGTCAAGGATATATTCCCGAGTATATATTGATGACTCCACGGTGATGTATTCCTCTGCAATTGATCCTGCAATGTGTCGCGTATTCTTGACGTAATCTTTAAAAACTTTCATCAATCTTTCATTTCAAACGGATACATCCACCGATATCTAACTGGACCACAAAGAAGTGCCTCGTCACATAGGTGTACCAATAAGTGAACACTTATGTCAAAGAATGCTGGGGGGAAGTACTTCTCCAATACACAAATCGCTTCGATCACCGCCAATTTTGCGGCCACTATGTGTTCTCTATTGACTACCTTCTCACACAAGAGGGAGAAGGTAATACTAATTTGCATAATAGCCCTACGCAAATCCTTGTGCTTGGAGAAACAGTGCTTAAACAATAGACGAACCAATTGCATGATCACATTCCAATCGTAGGACTTACACTTATGTAAATCATGAGTAGCAAAATTCACAATCTTTTGAAAGTTGGACGAAAAAGTATATGGGCCCTTCAAATTATATATTATGTCCAGAAGCACCTTCCTTTCCCCACTCGTTAAAGTAAATTCACCAGGGGGAATTATTTTCCTTCCCCTACTATCTTCTTTCAACCATAGTTGTGGCTTAAGTTTTAACGATTTAAGGTCTTTTTGTGCATTTTCTCCGTCCTTCGAATGACTCCCCCCAAGGCAAGTACCCACAATATGTTCAGCTAAGTTCTTCTCTGCATGCATCACATCCAATACATGGCGCACCGGCTTATTCTTCCAATAAGGCAAGTCGAATAAAATTGACTTCCGAGACCATGCCTTTCTTGTCTCAATTTCATTCCCAGTTAGGATCTTCTTATGCTTGACGTTCTTAAATTTAGTATTCTTACCTAACATATTAGGGCCACATTCAAAAGATTTACTTTCAGTTTCTGAACCCGAAAGTTATCTCGGCGGTAGCCTATGTTCAACCCCGCCCAATAAAAAATTGGAACCTTTCTCAGATCTGAAACTTTGAGATGGGGGTAAAAACCTCTTGTGGCGATGGTATACATTTTTTAAGCTAGAGGATAGACGAAGATATTCAGCCTCCTCTCCACAAATAGGACACCCCAAATAACCATGTACTACACAACCGGATAATGTCCCATAAGCTGGAAAATCATGAATTGCCCACATCAACATAGCTTTCAGCGTAAACTCTTCTTTTCTAAAAGAGTCAAATGATTGCACACCCTCTTCCCACAACTCATTTAATTCTTCTACCAAAGGAGCCAGGTAGACGTCAATGTCATTACTTGGTGCCTTTGGCCCAGGTATCAACAAAGCCATCATCGAAAACTCAGGTCTCATACACTGTGAAGGAGCTAGGTTGAGTGGGGCTAGGATCACTGGCCATGCACTATGATTGGTGCTTAGATTTCCAAATGGATTGAAACCATCTATTGATATAGCCAAACGAATGTTGCGTTGTTCTTGATCAAAATTGGGATACTCAAAATTCATCCTCCTCTAGGCAGTAGAATCAATAGGATTACGCATAATATTACCCCCTACTTCTGCCCTAGCATGCCAAGTCATTGCCTCTGCAATCCATGGTAATGTGAAAAATCGCTTTAATCTAGGCCCAATGGGAAAATAGTTCAATACTTTTTGAGGCACTTTTGAGCTTATGCCTTCCTTACTAGTAGATTGGGCATATCTAGGTTCATCGCATACCGGACAACGATCGAGATTTTTATACTCCTTTTGGTATAGTATGAAGTTATACACACAAGCATGAATCGATTTATACTTCATTCCCAAACCTTTCAAACTGTTCTTCATAACAAGATAGCAATTTGGAAGCGTATTCACCTTGGGTAATAAGCCCTTCATCCATTTCAGAATTCCTGTCATGCTATTGCCAGACAAATCGTACTGCATCTTCAAACTGTGCAAATTAACCATGGTATGTAAAGTTCTTTTATCTTTCTCAGAGCCAGAGTATAACAGTTGGGTCGCCTTAAATTTTAAACTTTGGTAGTCATCGTCAAGTTTTATCGTGTTATCTTCACGAGCACTTGAATCTTCTACATCATCAGTAACCTCATTCTCCTCTGCTTCATAAACTCCGTACGCATCATCAACTAAATCCTCTAACATATTATGATCTACGCCATCCCCTTCTACATCTATTCTACTTGTTAAAGGTTGTTGTGAAGGTTGGTCGGGGACAAAAGGAATTTTTAATTCATCGTGAAAACTCCAAAATCGATAACTATCTTGCATACCCGATCTTAACAAATGTATTTCAACTGTTTTCCACTCAAACACCTTACCATTATTACACCTAGCACACGAACACGGAAACTCTTCATCATTATGACATCTCTTTGCATATTTCACAAATTCGTTAGCATCTCTGCGAAACACATCCCCCATTCTATTTGTCTCATCCATACACTCTTTGTATTTCGGAAATCCCATCACAGCTACCATAACTAAACACCTATTAAAGGTAAACAAAACTTAGATTTATAGTTTGTTTCATTTAATTATCCCGTCATTTAATTTCTATTTCCTCCATCTCCTCTAAAGGGTGAGTGGTCCTATCCCATTCAAGACCGCATTTTTATGTAATATACTTAATAGCTCATGCACCTTGTTACGATTTGAAAAAAATTCGACAGCATATCCCTGTAGTTCTCCAAGTACACGATGTAGATTGGCAGGTGTGAGTGTTATTTCAATTGATCAATTGAAATAACAGTCACACTTGTCAATCTAGTATATACCCAGAGAACATTAAGATACGACTGCAGAACTTCCTCCAAAAGTAACAACTATACACCACTAAGAATATTATACAGAAATTATACAGTCTCAAACTGTCCAAACGGGAAAATTCGAGAGATCTCATTACAGGGGTAATAACTCTCAAACGGGTCTAAGGGCTATTGAATGCGTACGCATAAGAACTATAAGGCTAGTATTTATGCGCACTATATTTAATTTCAAGTATGTTTCATTTAATTATCATACTATATATATATATTGTTCGATATACAAAGTAATTTTCAAAAAAAAGTTGAAAAATCCCACCCCCATATGGACAATAATCCAGTGGTCATGCCACTTTTAAAACTAACCAACCAAGCATTTACTAAACAAAATAATCCAACAGCAATGTCAATAACAAATGTGTATCCCGTACTCCTTCTAATTCATCTACTCAATTAATTCATTTCATCAATTAAACTAACAATTAACGTATACAATTATTAATTTACTAATTTACAATGAGGGGCAATCCTACTTTCATACGAAATGCGCACTAATTATTAATTTACTTTCATCTAAAACTATACAATTAAAATTATAGTGAAAATGATAAAGTGCAAATCAATTAAAAGCATTAATTTTATTTATGCAAATCAAGTATGTTTCATTTATTAATTATATTTTAGTGGGTGTAATTATAGAATCTATGGATGGATTCAATTTAATCTTACTATGTGAATGTTTTTATCTACAGTGTGTTAACCTTGAAACAATATATATTATCTCATGGAATCATCAAAACACGATATTAAGGGAATTACAATGGGACCTTGCTTCACCCCCCCCCCCCCCCACCCACCCACCACACGCACACACAACAACCCCGTGCCCCACCCCCACCCTTCCCCCCACCCAGCCCCACCCCCCACCCACCACACATATACACACACACACACAGCAGCCCCTGCCCCACCCCCTACCCCCACCCTGCCCCACCCCCCACACAAGCACACACACACATACACACACACACACACATACATAGATATATATATATATACACACAAACATATATATAAATGGAAGAGAGAGAGAGAGAGAGAGAGAGAAATTTACTTGAAAGTAGAGAGAGAGCAACGTAGAGAGAGAGAGTGAAAAAAGGAGGGAAACGACGGGGGGGGAAAAGAAGGGCAAAGGTTTTTTTGCTGAGCAATTTGTTATGGTCGTATCAAGGTCCTTGATCGTGACAATAATTTTAAGAATTGTCACGGTCACTGACCGTGACAATTCTTAGTCATGGTCTTGTCACGGTCAATGACCTTGACAAGGGTGGCCGGCTGAAAGGTGACAATTTGGTCATTTTGGTGTAGTGAACAGGAGAAACCCCATTCTCCCTGACCTTTAGCACTGAGGAAGTAATCCCAATAGAGGTCGAGGCACCCACTCAGAGGGTGGCTCAATTTGAACCAGGCCTAATGAATAAGGTCACGAAAGATCCCTGGATGAATCAAAAGAAAGGAGAGAGGTTACCTTATTAGAATGATCGCGTACAAGTAGAATAAAAACCTCCTACGTCAACAAAACGGTCAAACATAGAGAATTCAATGTGGGGGACATGATCTTGAGAGAGGTCACCCTTGCAACTAGATATTCGAACAAAGGAAATATAGGCCTTAAGTGGGAAGGCCCACAAGTGGTTGTCAAAATAGCTAGGTCAGGGTATTATTACCTTAAAGACATTGATGGATTTGAACTTTCGCACCCTTAGGACATAGAGCATCTCAAAAAGTACTAGTAATGATGTATTATGCTATTCAAATTAAATGAAAAAAAAAACTATTTCGCTACCTATGATGTCTCAGTACATTATACAATATGAGTTATAAGGCTTCAATCCTTGTCTTCAAATTTAACCTAAGGTCTCAGGACCCAAATCAAGTTGCAAGGCTTCAATCCTCGGTTCTAAACACATGGTTGAGGTCCACGATACCTCATAACTATAACTCATGGAGTTTTAAGGCTTCCATCCTTAGCTCCCAAAGTCCCCAAGGTCTTAAAAGACCTATAAAGAGTTGCAAGGCATTTATCCTTTGCTCGAATTAATAGTCAAAGATCAAAAGACCCAAAAAAGACTAAATTAATTACCAAGGCTTTCATCCTTGATTCCACCTAAATTGAATAAAGTCGGAGGACCCATGACGGTCAATTTATTTTCCAAATAGCAAAATTACATAAAAGGTAAAACCCTTAGCAAGCCATCTATTTGAACCTCAATTTTTGAATCAAAGGTTCCTTTTTTTTAATCACGCCTAAGAATTTGGGACTTAAAAAAACTTCCACTTAAATAAAAATGGAGGGCTTAGTGTATACATGCAAAAAAAATAGTTCAAAATTCTAGTTTTCTAAAAGTGCAAGGTCCTAACTTTATAAACAATGGTTCATAGGTCCTCATGACCCTTCGTGGAACCTCATACTTATACAAAAAGGCTTTAATCTTGATGGAAAAGGGTTCAGAGGTCTCACTACCCTTAGTGGAACCTCAGACTTAAAGTCCAAAGGTATTAGGACCCATTAGGGAACTTAAGGTGATAAAAATTTCTAAGTATAGAGGTATTATAACCCTTCGTAGTACTTCAGTTTTCAAAACTCCTAAATCCAGAGGTTTATGATCCATTATAGGACTTCAGATTTCAAATTTTCAAAGTTCTAAGGTCTTATGACCTATTATGGGACTTCAAATTACAAAACTCCTAAGTCTGGAGGTCTTGTAAATATTCTTAAGTTCTATGGTCTTCCTACCCTTAACAAGATTATATTTTTGCTCTAAGGATTTTATCCTTACTAGAACATGTTCTAAAGGTCTCAAGACCCCTTTATAGGATAATTCAAGTTAAAATTATAAATCTAATGTCTTAAGACCCTTGATAGATTCACTTTTTGACTTCCACTTCCAAAATTTTGGTGGGGAGCTACGTGTTTATGAACAAAAAATTTGAGGCTTTTAGTCTTTAAAATGTACGATTTCAAAAGATTTTATGGTTTTAAGGTCTTACGACTAGGGGTGGCAATTTTAGAAACGACGCGAAAAAACGACACGGAACGACACGAAATTGACCCGAAATTGACACGATGTTTCGTGTTCGTGTCGTGTTTTTTTGACACGAAGTCGTGTCGTGTCGTGTCGTGTCGTGTTCGTGCCTTAATTATGAGTCGTGTCGTGTCGTGTTATCGTGTTATCGTGTTTTTTAAGTCTGAAATTTAAGAAATTATGATTGTCGTGTCATGTCGTGCCATGTTATTTTTTATTCGGGTCGTGTTCGTGTTAGCTTAAAAAAACACGAATTCGTGTCGTGTCGTGTTCGTGTCCCTTGTCGTGTCGTGTCGTGTCAGGCCAAAACACGGCCCGTTGACCCGAATTGCCACCCCTACTTACGACCCATTTAAGAGCCTCAATCATAACTTCAAGAGCTACACAATCATACAACAAAGGTCTATAAACCCTCAACTCCACTTTAATAATATTGTTGGCAACGTTATTTTGACTTACCAAGACATTTTTAGAGGAAAGGGGGATACTACCTACTTAGCAAACCTCGGGCAGATATATAAGTGCAAATATTCCTTGGAAAAATAAAAGTAAATCAAACAAGAAAAAAAATTAGTGAAGAACTCAGAATTTCAAAAATCGAACCACTGTCATTGATAATAAAGAGTTGCGGGATTACAATAAAAGGCCTATGGCCTGAAAGAGTTCAAATTGAAACAAAAATATATAAAAATCCTGCTCAAGGCTTGGGGTTTTCTTTCACAAAATCTTCACTTTTGTGAGGTCTTGATTGGGGATGAGGAACGGAGGCTCCCTTCTGGGTTTCTTCTTCTTAAACACTGGAGGCGAAGGATCCACTGACATCATCACCACTACTTCTCTCATTGTATGAACTCTTATTTCCATATTAGGGGCCTTCAATAAATAGACCAGAAACATTTACCTCGGGAAAGATCTCCTGGGCCTTAGCTTTTCAAGCTTCAAACCCTGAGGTATATTTTTTAAAAAGAAATTTCTTATAAACCTCGGACTCAAGGCATGCATTAGAATTTCTTTTCACGGTGGCATGGATCCTCCCCTAGAGCATAGTGTACTTCAACAGAACCTCAACATACTCCTTCTATAGCTCCTGACCCTTAAAGGTCAACTGGTCTTTCACGATATTGACATCTACTACATGTTTCTTCAGAATATCCATATCCTTTTAGCCTGACGAAGCTTATCTTGGTCACCTTAAAGCTTGAGGGTTTTCCTTGAAGTTCATCCACCACCACTTTATGCTCAATATGAGCTCAAACATGTGCTTCCTTAACCTTAGCTAAGGTATCCCGAGAAGCAATAAGGGAGGAAGCACTGTCTTTAAGAATTCTCGTTGAGAAATCGATTCAATTCTGAGGAAGTGATATGCGACTTCAATACAACTCTCTCCTTCTCTAAAGAAAGCACCTTCTGCCCTTGATTATAAATAATTTGGTTCAACTCCAACTAGATTATGGCCCACTCGTCATCCAGCTCCAGGTCCTTGTTCCACCCTTCGAAACCTCAATGACATCATCCATAAGGGCCTAAATCAAGTGCTGATCCTATAAAAAGGAAAAAGGTATGAGAATAAATCATATAAAGAAAAGGTCTATTATGGAAAAGTGAAAAATAATATGAAAGTACAGTGCCCAGAAGAAGGATCATCTCTTGAGCATCAATAGTGGTCCCTCGACCTATCAGAGTGGACACCATATTCGAATAATTTTTCTTGGCCATTGAACAGAATGCCTCCACAACAGAAGCGTATGAGTTCAGCCCCTTAGCAGCATGAGGTCTTGAATATCCCTCCACACCAGAGGTCAGTAGGCCTTCCCTCACTACAGTAGTTGACCTCCCAAGTTATCATGAGGCATTATTGGCACCCTTCATACTCCCATCCTTTTGAGGAGACACCATAACCTATTTCCTTTTTTAAGGGGATCATATAAAGGTTCCTCTATCTTTAATACCAAAGGATACAAATCCCTTGGAATAGAAGAACTTCTCTAAATTTCCCCAGAGGTTCCACTACCCCCGAATATGCTTACAGCAAGTCCAGGGTTTTAGCAGCATACACCTGAGTTATACTTTAGCTTTTTCTTCTCTATGTACACTATGAGCAATGTTGTTTTGTATATGAGGTTGCAAATAAGATAATTATAATCTAAAGACCTCTTGGGCTTGCGTGAAGCTGGCCTAATGATGATGATATCTTTGTCACTAGTCAAAGAACCATTTAAAACTTATTAATGCACTCTTCATAGGGTTTATTAGCTTAGTTTAAGGTTATATAATGAATACAAGTATAAGAGGTTAGAAATGGTCCAATCATTCTCGTAATCCTACTAACAGTGGGTTAGCTATTGCTAAGTGATAAATAATTAGGATAAAGGGATATATAGTTTCTCTGATGGTTTCTTGATGATATTCGGATGCTTTTATCCCCTCACAAGTCTTTAATATATAATCATTCTTTTAGAGGGAGTGTGAGTGGACTACACTGGTAGGGGCCGAGTTAGCCTGAGGTCTGACACCTACAGTAACATGGTGGAGTGTTGGTGAAAGAGTTGCAGGTGGTTTAAGGTATTTGATATGAGCATTAATTAGGATTAGATCATTTAATTCTAGTGTAATCAAGTGGTGTCGATAGGTAGAATAATGTATGTACCTTTACTTGCCTGTGATAGAAGTTGCAAAAGATTTGTCCGGCGTCTGAGGTGTCCTGAGGTTATTATGGTCATCATGGAATGCTTTGATTTTACTCTCTTAACATAAATTGAAATTCATCTTTGAAGAAGATGTTAGGAACTAAGGAGAGGTCAGTACTTGTTAGGGAAGGTCTGGTGGTTTTCTTTGAGACCTGATGTTGTTCATCCCCATGTCTCTGAGCTTGGTCCTTAAGGTCTGAGTGTACGAGTGAGGACTTGGTAGCCCTGATACTGCGGCTATGGTCTTTAACTTTTTGTGGGCCTTTTATTGGGACAACTGCGATCATTAAGGACTGGAAACCACCTGGCAAAGGTCTTTAATAGGCCTTGGGACCTCATCCTCCATATGAGGGAGAGTAAAAGACTAAAAATCCTTAGAATGCTCAATGGACTAAGTGTGGTATCATCATATGAAAATAACATTTTCATGGTAAAAAAACATTATCAATGGGTGATTTAATAACTAAGTATGATTAAATATAAACTAAATGAAATGACAAGAGTAATTCTAAAGTAAATGAAATGCCTAGCAAATATGTATGAGAAAAATCAAGGGCCAAGAATCCAAATCAACTTTCGATAATTTATTTTACTGAGCTAATTTTCAATTTAATTACACTACAAGATCTATTTAAATTTAAGTGTTTATTTTCGTCACATAAAAGATTAAAAAAATAGATATCATTTCACAAAATTAATTAAATAAAATTAGATTAAATCCTTTAAATGAATCATCGGATAGTAAAATCCCTAGAAAATATTTCCATTCCTAAAAAAAATTTAGAGTTAAGAAATTTATATTTTAAGATAAAACTAATGAAAAGCCTATATCTACTTTGATTCTCAAGAAAATAATATAATGAGATATAAAAATTTTCTCAAACGTGATTCACCCTTATTTAAGCATGTATAAGTGTAGAAACTTAATTTTAATTAATAAATAAGTGTAAATAAATTATATAAATTACAAAACTAAGACAAAAAATTTGGTGGATGCCTCATCTCTCCCCTTTAATGGGAGATTACCTTCCAAATGTGTAAATTCAAACCAAAAGTGTGAAAATAACTCCATACAAAGACTTTAAAATTTAAAATATGGGATTGAATATGAATAACAAAGTCTTATTATATTAATGATATCAATCACTACATATATTACACCAACAAAGTGTGAGAAATATAATAAAAATGAGCTACAAGTTTTCAAAATAGTAATTTCAAGCTCTCATTTCCCTAACCAATATCTCCTATATCCAAATACTCTCTAGAAATGAATAGCACTCATTGAAAATGAGCTCACAAACTCTCAAAATCTCCTTTAAAAATGCAAAATTGAAATCTCAAAATGATATAGCAAGTGATATATATATATATATATATATATATATATATATATATATATATATATATATCACTTGCTATATCATTTTGAGATTTCAATTTTGCATTTTTAAAGGAGATTTTGAGAGTTTGTGAGCTCATTTTCAATGAGTGCACACACACACACACACACACACAGATATATATATATATATATCACTTGCTATATCATTTTGAGATTTCAAACTCTCAAAATCTCACTTGCTATATATATATATATACATATATATATATATCACTTGAAAATGAGTGCACTCATTGAAAATGAGTGCACTCATTGAAAATGAGCTCACAAACTCTCAAAATCTCCTTTAAAAATGCAAAATTGAAATCTCAAAATGATATAGCAAGTGATATATATATATATATATATATATATATATATATATATATATATATATATATATATATATATATATATATATGTGTGTGTGTGTGTGTGTGTGTGTGTGTGTGTGTGTGTGTGTGTGTGTGTGTGTGTGTGAAGCATGATTGAGGGTTATTTGTGTGCGTATAAGAGGGGATAAGAATTAAAGAGGGTGAAAAAAAAAGTGAGGAATGGTAAAAGAAAAAATAGAGACAAACTGGGATAGGGGCAGCTTAAGCAAGATTGCGATATGAGAGAATATAAGAGAATTGAGAGACACTACAAAAAATTAGTATTTAGGGTCAAATTTATCAAAGATTAACCATTCAACAAGGATAACAAACAAATAAACATGTGAGCATGGGACATACACACAAATACATATATAATTATTAAGACAAATACTTAAATATAAAAAAGCAAATACTAACATATATAAGTCAATTTACTAGATATACATATAAATACCCATAAAATATAAATACACACATATAAAACACGTTGAAATATCTATAATAGTTAATAACACAACTATATAGATAAATATTATAAACCTCTTATATGTAGTTGAAATAGTACCCATACTAAACTTATAAAAAAATTAAACATTCAAATAGTACCCATAATAAACTTGTATATATATATACACACATATACACACACTAGAGGAATGCCCGTGCCTGAAGGTACGGCGAAACATTCCAAAGTATGTAATCATAAAATGGCTAAAATTTCCGATGTACATAATTATAAAACTGCAAAAATTTCGTTCCCCAATAAAATAAAGAGTAATTTTTAAAAAAAAGGTCATAATCTCCTTTGTTTACGGAACTATCGAAATGTGTAAACAATTTAAGTCGAGTTTTATTACAACACAAATGTCAAAACAATTTATTAAATTTGGACAGAAAAATCAACAATACTAAAATTCCATCCTGGACCTCGAATAAACGTTTCGATAGTCCTAGACCTCAAATTAAAAGTTACAATAGCCAATTTTTTAATCCTATTAACACTTAAACTACAGGAATTTTATAATATTTCAATATCCAATTTGATGACCCTTAAATGCAAGTAAGATAGTCTAGAATTCTGCGTAATTTTTTATGGAAAATATTTATGGCGTTTCGTGAAGCTTCTTTGATTGAGGAAAGAAGAGAAAGCGTTGAGATAAGACAAGCAGCCTACCAGCAGAGGACTGTCAGGTTTTACAATCAGAGGGTAAAGCAAGGGTCGGTCGCTGTAGGAGACCAAGTCCTCAAAAAGACATGGCAAAAACCTAACAAGATTCACCCAAATTGGCATGGCCCATATAGGGTCATCGATGAAGTTATCCCATGAACCTATAGACTAGAAAACCTTGAAGGGGAACCCTTTTCGAACCCCTGGAACGCAGATCATCTGAAGAAATACTATCAATGATGTTGTAGTTAATGTCCTAATTTTTCAATATTGTAATGAATGTGTTGTTTCATAGCACACCTGAAATGTTAATGAGAATATTCTATTGGCCCCTCATCTTATGTTTGTCAATTTAGATATATGTTGAGGTAATTCATGCTAAGACACAAAATATCATTCGTGGTGAAGTAGGCTTAAATGCTCTTTGGTGATAGAACAACATGAATGAGGACAACCTCATCCATATGTTGTCGATAACATCGAGGAGCATTTAGTCGTGAAAACACCATTTGATTTGGCAGATAACCACCCTCGGCTATGATGAGGGTGAATGGTAGGGACGACCCTCCATTCACTCTCAAAAAGATGAGGGATGACTTATTATTTAAAACATCATTAATTTGGTGGTTAATCTCCCTCGACTATGATGAGGGTGGATGGTAGGGACGACCCTCCATTCACTCTCAAGAAAGACGAGGGAGGACTTAATGTTATAAAACATCATTAATTTGGTGGTTGATCTCCTTCGTCTATGATGAGGGTGAATGGCAGGGACGACCCTCCATTCACTCTCAAGAAAGACGATGGAGGCTTATGTTTTAAAACATCATTAATTTAGTGGTTAATCTCCCTCGTCTATGAAGAGGATGAATGGTAGGGATGACCCTCCATTCACTCTCAAGTAAGATGAGGGAGGACTTAATGTTTTAAAGCATCATTAATTTGGTGGTTGATCTCCTTCGGCTAGGATGATGGCGAATGGTAGGGACGACCCTCCATTCACTCTCAAGAAAGACGAGGGAGGACTTAATGTTTAAAAACATCATTAATTTGGTGGTTGATCTCCTTTGGCTATGAGGAGGGTGAATGGCAGGGACGACCCTCCATTCACTCTCAAGAAAGACAAGGGAGGACTTAATGTTTTAAAACATCATTAATTTAGTGGTTGATCTCCTTCGACTAGCATGAGGTTGAATGGTAGGGATGACCCTCCACTCACCCCCAAGAAAGACGAGGGAGAACTTATTGTTTGAAAATACCATTTGAATTGGTGGTTAACCACCCTCGGCTATAATGAGGGTGAATGGTAGGGACGACCCTCCATTCACTCTCAAGAAAGACGAGAGGGAACTTAATAATTAAAAACATCGTTAACTTGGTGGATAACTACCCTCGGCTATGATGAGGGCGAATGGTAGGGATGAACCTCCATTCACTCTCAAGAAAGACGAGGGAGGACTTGGAGGATGGTTAGCATGTTAAGAAAAGAGCAAAATAGAAGACCAAATGAAAGGGAAAGGCACTTCCATTAAAAACACTGTTATAATACAGAATGTTCAAAAGATGGTAAAAAATAAAATTACATCAGAGGGTATAGGTCACAGACGACCACCCAAAACAGATGCCTCAAAGGGCAAGACAGAGTCAGAAATATTGACCCGGGGCTGATCCTCAGATGTCTCGGTCCCCTCAACAGCCATCTGAGACTCCACGTGGAACAGAGCCTCGTCCATCAAAGGGTCTTCTAGGACTGCAGCTTCTAGAAATGGGCGTATCGCTGACACTACGTCTGAAAACTTCAGGAAGACCCACCGACAAGTTGTCTTAATCCCTCTCTCTAGATACTCAAGGCCAAAACCTTAGAATTCATCAGAGATCTTATAGGCCTCCACATCATCGGTTTCAGCCCTCTGAACAGCTGCCTCGAGGTCTGGCTTGAATTGCGTTTACTTGATTGGTCAAAACCTCATCCTTGGCTTTTAGAAGATGTCTTTTTGTGTCAGCTGCTCAGCGTGCTCCTTTCCAAGCTCCTCAAGAACTCTGTAATGGTCGGCCCTCACACTCTCCAACTCTTTCTTGAGACTCTCCAGCTTTGCCTTCAAGCTAGCCTCGCTCTGAACAATCCTCTCAACCTCTTGGATCTTGGGGTAATTCTCAGCCATCCACTTCATGGCTGACGTAAAAGTGCAAACAGACTGAAACTATGAGGATAAAGTTAGACGAGGTAACAGTTGATATTTTTTGAATTATAAATAAAAAGGATGTGATAAAAGTACTTAGGCCAGAGTGTAAAGCCCAAAGTCGTAGACTTTGGGCGAGGGAATCTTCGCTAGAAAATTATAATTAGACGAAGACGGGGCAGAGAACATCGCCTCCTTAGTAGCCTTTCTATGGGCAATCAGGGAGGTGGGGTCGGCCTTTAGCATGGTCAGGTTATCCGACCATAAAGCATCTAAAGAGGAGGAAGAACTTGTCCCTTCAGTGCGCGTATCGACGGAATCAATCCTTACCCTCGTAGTGTCGTCTCGACGACCCTCAGTAGGAGCGTCTCTCTCTTTCCTTTTCCGTGAGTCTATCTGGGTCGGCCCCACAGCCACCGGCCCCACTTCAACTACTTTCTTCTATTGTTGCTGAGGCTGCTTGCCTTTCTTCTTAAGACCAGCTAGCAAACTTGGGGATGACATTTCCCAAAGTGTGTTAGATATGCATGTAGGACGACTTGCAAAGATAAGACGACATGTCAGATATAAGTAACAATAACGAGGGAACACTTGGAAGAAATTAAAGCAAAAATAACTCACATAATTCTGTCAAAGGGCCGACCCTCAGACCAACTTTTTTTAGGAGACGAGGGGTTATTAAATCTTCAAACTTGGGAATCGCACCCTCTTTCCCCTGCTCCCTCAGATAGTAGGCTATAGCCCGTTCATCTAAGCTAAGTCCAGGGTCTGACCTCACCTTCATAGAGGGGTTAAACCATGCCCTTGGGACCCTCGAGCTATCTTCAGGGGGATCAACCCCGACAGGGAATTCCCAATCCCTAAAAACAAAGAAGAACCTCTTCTTCCCGTCATGGTTGGAAGTATGTGCAACATGAAGAAGTTTCTTGTCTAACCTCCTAGCCCCTAGGTGGAAGTATCCAGGTTGCTTGGACGATGAAGTTATGTTGTAACAACCAGGAAGAGATCAGCCGATGGCTTATCAGTAAATGTCTTCTTTCAAAGGGACATGTAGCTGAGGATGATCCTAAAGGAATTAGTAGTAAGTTGGGTAGGAGCAACCCCAAGAACAGAGAGTATGCCAACTATGGCAGGATGTAGAGGGAACCTGACGCCGACCCTAAACATCTGCTCGTAAATAACGACTTCTCCCTCTCTCCCCTAGAAGACCTTCTCATCTTCATTTGGGATCCTCATAGTATCATTGAGTAGTACACCAAACGAATGTCTCCAAAATAAGAGATCACGATACTTGAAAGATGAGACATAGGCCGAGGCTATTGAAGTGTCGACCTCTTTCTCAGCATTTGAACTCTCATTTTTGGCCTCGGCCCCACTACCCTCATCCTCACATCCCTCATCCCCTGTTGCGTCGGCATCATTATTATCAAAGTGTGGGGGGCACCAGGAAAAGTTGCTTGCAATTAAAGTGGGGACATGGCAGTAACATGGACAGCTTTAGGGTTAACTGTTCCCTCGGCCTGTTCGCGGGGGTTAAGGCTCGAGGGGTCATCTCTCTTGAAGGTCCTAGCACCAAAAGAACATGACACTCTAGCTCATTTATCCATAACTTCTTGACTATGACTCTCAGATGGACGATAGGATGACCCTAAGGGCTCAGAGGTCGATCGTAAAATTTTGGCCAATGGAATTGGGAAAATGGGTCCTACCCAGACAGGGTCGGCCCTACATCTAGACCTGTTATCTTCCTCTATTCTCCTAATCTCTCTAAAGCACCTCTCTCTCAAAGTTGGAAACTCCTTAGCTAAATCATAAATCCTTTGGAGCATTAAGAATAAGACCCTACACATAAGGAATTTTCTCAAACAACCTACAAACAAAGAAAATAGTTAACCAGGTTGACTTTAAGATCGACGTAAAGAAATGAAGGGTTTTTTGGGATGAACAGCCAAGAACAGAGCAAGTGAAATTCACCAGAGAGGAAGATCAGAGGGTCACCAGCAAACATAAAAAAGACTACAAATCAACACAACCACCACAAAACGGTGGAGGAGGAACCCAGAAAGGCTTATCACCAGGTTGCTAACCCTAAAACCACCGAAGAAAGGTGGATGCACACCGAAAAAAGAGAAACCGGCCAATAAAATCTCTATAAAACTATTTAAAGTAGAAACCAAAAGAAACTTGACAAAAGAGAAAGAAAATGGAAAGACCGGTAAAGGAATTACCTGGAAGAGGAGACCAAAACTTGAAGAAAACTTGAAGCTTTCATAAAAATGCAAGAATGGGGGTTAACTGCCAAAGTTAGAGAGAAAGCGTACATGCGAAGAAGAAAGAAGAAGAAAGAGAGAGAGTTATTTGAAATGGTTTAAATACCTTGCCATCATTGGGCTCAATAACCTAGGTGGCGCACAACTCACGAGGAAAATTATCATTACGGCATAACATTGCAAGTGTAACATCCAGCCGTCATTCCTGGAGAACATAAAAATGATGATTGACACCTGATAAGACGTTAACCAACTTGACAAGTGTCACTCATCAGCCTGACCACTCATCAACTCAACATTCAAAGACATTATTACCCCTCGGCCATCTCAACGGCATCGATGAATAAGGGCTAGGGGTGATTGATATTACAAAATATGCCCTCGGCCAGGCCGATGGTAACCTAGTCTAGGATGAGGACTCAGACGTATTTCTACCCCCAAGGGGTCATACTGAAGATAGAGGGTCATTCAGGCTGACCCCATCATTAGAAACACGGTCTAGACGATCAGATGACCCTATGGAGGCCGACCTTGCTATTGACAAGTTTGTTGGCCCAAATCATCCCAAGCCCATATAGTTTGGAACCTCAGCTTGGGGCAGTGCAGACGACCCTAAGACCAACCGACCTTATGTAGGCCGATAGTGCAACTGTCCTACCTTCTATAATCAGGGTGTCCACTAAGTCAGCATCAGCCTCGACCTGTCGCTATAAGTCGAGGGTGACACAATCATGGAGCGTGATTTGGGAGACGCATGGGACAGTGCACATGGGACTCATATAACACGTGGACTAAACCGTTATAATAAGATCATTCCCTCATGTGAGGGAATATTATATCATCATTACCTACAAGTGGACCATCCAAGTGTCAACAGAGGATTAGCTGGATCATAATTCACATGCTCAATGCATGCTTGGGGGGTACACTATGCTCCCCAAGACATATATATACTTATCACCTTTATTATTATAAAATGATCAAGAATTGTAACCCTAGCTGAAACTATGTTTGTACACATAGTAGAGGGGGAGCTTAAGTGCATTGTATCCAAGGCCATTAGAGCCCAAATATAGTGGATCACACACTCACAGTGGATGTAGGCCAGATTGGCTAAACCACTATACATCATCGTCTCAATTCCTCTTCTACTAACCTCCTTCTATATACTTAATACATACATAACTCTATTGTTGCCATTTTTACTATTGCTTGAGCTCCACCACCTCTTATATGGTGGTGCTGATACCTAGCATCATTAATGATAGTGCATTGATTGTGGATCTTAGGGCACGTGAGAATCTAGAGTACGTTGAGGGTGAGAGAGATAGTCTTCATGGTTTAATGGAGACTATGAAGAAATGGATTATATAATTTGAGTAGTCTATTCATTTACTCGAGTCAAAGATAGTTGAGCTTGAGGAGAGATTGAAAGATTCAAGTGGGTCAAATTTGATTTGGAGTCTAGGTCAAAAATATTAGATAGAATGTTAGGCACCGTTCGAATCAAATTTGACAAGTGTGTAATTGGCTTTGATGATCGTATTTCTCCCACTCCTTAATACAAGACCATGCATTTGAGAGAGTCGACTAGGAACATTAATAAAGGTCGACCTTTAAGTAACACTCCTCGTCATGTTATAATTTCACCCATTGCGATAAGAAGGATTAACTTAGACATTTTTGTTATGATATTCAAAACGGTCCTAGGGGGTCTAAGAATAGAGTCACTACAGTTCCTAAAACCCCTAAGTGTCATTTTATACTTACTTAGGTTAGGAAATTAAATTTAGAGGCTTTACATATTAGGCTTGATGATTCTCATTTGCTTGCACATGATACTTCACATGCTATATCTAATGGTAGATTGTGTTACTGGTGTTTGTCATACTATAGTAGCGCTTCTCAATATATTCTAATGTTATGACTTGTCTATCCTTTGTATTATAGTTTCTATCTTTCTTGAGTCATGTTGAAAAAAATACAAAAAGATTTTATTTGTCGTTTGAGTTAGAGTCGTATTTTTAAAAGTTGGTATTTTTGTTTGAAACATTTTAGAAAAAACTCAAAAGGATTTTATGTTTTTATGTTTTACACTTATGGTGTGGCATATGAGTGTGCTTTAATCCCCTTCACTTTGTAACTTCCGTGTGGATAGGACATTTGGTTATATCTTTAGATACTTAGATTTGATCTTAACCATGTTTTTCCTGGAGTTGTTTGGAACTTGACTTGCATTATGGATTCGACTGTGTATATGCCTCCACACACACATACACGAGCTCTTTGAATGCTTAACTTCTCATGTACATTTGAGTTTGGTGAGATGTTCTCCCATCAATTTTGTCATCCACGTGTATTTATGACTAAGGGCGAGTTATGAATGTAAGAATCGTTGCCCGCATGAATTATCTAAATTAATTAATAATATGAGTATGCACGGATAAAGGGCTATGAAAAGGGCAAATCTCCTTTGAGGGAAAGCCACCATTGGCAAAGCCTAATAAAAATATTAAAGGCAATAAAAACAGAAATATTTCCAAAGAGGGGCCAACTTAGCATAGTTTGATCATTCAATAAAAATAACTTCAAAATAGTAGAGAAAATATAATTATTTATCTTTTGAGGGAGTTTAGTTAAATATCAACGGGTTTGCACAATGAATCTTAGTTATATCAGTTGTGTCATGACATTATTGATTCTTAGAATCATCAAATTCTAGGCTTAGGTGCATTGTGTTTGTTCGTTCATTAAGTTCAATATATCTTGTCACTTGAGGCTAAATCATAGTTTAGATAAAATTTTGCAGTCAATTAGAGCCTCTTGTATGTATTTAAGTGTTAGGGTCATAATTCATTTATTTTTAGTTCATGCTCATTCACTTCATTCCATATGTTTAGGCACATCGATATCATGCTACCGTGTAACACTTACTTTTTGTGTCACATAAAAATTTGAGTTTTGGTCATATTAATGTGTCTGCAAGTTCACCTCTGTTAAGGGATTCTAGTCAGATTTTTTTAAGAGGGTTTTGATTTTTTTGTGTTCGTTAGAATGAGATTGAATCTCATCTCGAACGAGTTGAAGATCTCATCCGAGCTCTGCTTCAAACTAACATCCAACAATAGCACACTATTTCAATTTGTTAAATGCTCGTTCAAATATGGATCAAACAAAATCTCTACGTTGTTTGAACGACATCTGATTTTCATTTAAACGAAGTGCATTTTTCATTCGAACGAGCCCAATTGTCGTTTGAATGGCCGTTAAATCGATTTAGGGCTTTTCTTCTCTTTTTTCTGTCATGTTGCCCTTTACTCTTCTTTGTCTACTGAACGTTTCCAATGCCCTAAACCCCCATTTATAGCAATACCTTCCTTGGAAGTTTCATACTTTGGGCTTCTCTACAACATAGCCCTTCACATTGCTCATTTTATACAGGTATTCACTACTTTATCCGTTTGTTTATGGTTTTTTAGGGTTTTTGACTCAAAATGAAAGGGATAATTTTTTTAATCATGTCTATTATTTTCTTGATTACTTTTTATTAGACATGCATATTTACTGGTTTCACTCTCAGTTTGAATAAAAAATCTAATTTCTTTTTGGGGGGGGAGGGTTTACTTTTATTCATTTTTTTTATTTTGTCAATATTTTTACTGCCCCTGGTGTTGAATGTCATAAACATTCAATTCAAATAATTTTTTTAAATTCTTACTTTTGGGTATCTATGACATACACAGTGTAAATATTTTTTTATGTTTATTTGGTACCTCATCCTACATTATCTGATTCAGTATATATATACTAGTTTTTGTTATTTGTGGACTGGTTTTTGCGATGGTTCAGTTGGATGTTTAACGGAGATAGGGTATAGAGAGAGGTTGTTTGTGTTGGAGATAGGATTTAGTCATATTTGTTCCTACTCTTACCATTCCATATTGTCTATCTGTTTTCATGGTTGGGGGTGGTAAACGTCGTTGATCCATTCATTCTAGAGTGGTCGATGACCCCTCCTCATCTTCTTCGTGGGCCCAGGACGCACAGGACAAAAGGCCTCAATACACAACAGGGCGATGGGTCCGTCGTGTGGATTATGACCTTTACCGCACTCTGGGTTTTCATATTCGAGCGTAAGTGAGGGAGAGATTTTTTAGGATTAAGAAGTTCGGGCTTTCTCTCATCCTTGGTTGGTTAGCTGGTAGGGATTGGGATCCCTTTTTTATGTATAATGTTATACTTCCTGACATCGTTCGAGAGTTCTATTTCCGGGTGGCGGGATCATCTACTAGTTTACGTTCTTATGTTCGTGGGGTTGAGTTCATTGTCACTTCGAACACCATTGCCCATCTGTTACGCATACCTCGAGAGCCTGAGGCCACTTTTCTTGGTCATGTTGTGGGTCATCCTGAGACCCATGAGATTTTGAGAGAGGTTTTTGGAGAGCTTCCCACCAACACCATCACACTTTTTCACCACTATCTTCATACAGACTATCGGATCCTTGATTGGGTCACTTGCTCCTCTACTTATCTGCGAGAAAATCACACCTAGATTTCCTTCGATATTGTCCACTTTATGTACGCATTGAGCTACAGCTAGCTTATAGATCTTCATGCACTCATGCTGCTCGTTATGTCTTCGGTCCCTAACGTTGGGACTATATTAATTCACAGTGCACTTCCTAGTGGCATTCTTATTTTCCATCTCTGAATTAAGGCAGGGGCTCCACATCTTCCTAATGAGGTAGAGTTGACCACCATGTCTATGATTGATGCGCACTATTTTCGTCGATCGGAGAGTCACCTACCCCAGGAGGCTCGTCGTGGATATTCAGCTGCTGACTCATCATCATCAGGGTCTGGTCATCAATCTGAGTTTATAGGACCCCTTCCCATAGATTCCCCATCTATTAAGACAGGTACTAGAAGATAGGAGACGGTGAGATTGCTAGAGGAGGAGCGTGCTGCAAGGATTCATTTAGAGGTGCAACTTGAAAAGCAACAGAGGATTACTGACGCGGTCATGGCAAGGTTGGATGTAGATGTAAAGCATCAGGCTAGGCAGAACTCACATTTCATTTCCTTTTAGAGGATATGAGACGTATGGAGTAGAGGCAAGAGCTTTCTCATCAAGAGGAGGCCACACTGACCATAAGAAGAGACATAATGCACGTCCCTTTGACAGTTGATTTATTTTGAGACACATGTTTACCTTTTGTACTGTGGACACTTATTTTGGTTTGGCATGTATTATGATATTTTCAGTCTGTATTAATACAATTCGATATTTATCATCTCTTGGATTATTTAGATGTGAAAATGTATTTATTTCATATTTTGATGGAGCTATATTATTCTGTGTATGCTTCATTTTCTTTCTTACTATACTTCTGTGATCCATATTGTATGATTGAGACTCCTTTTAGTCACTATATTATTTTACTACTTATTATTCTTGTAACTTTATCTAGTTATACTTTGTCATTCTTTATGATATTCACATGCTAGATATTGTGTTTACCATTTTATGTCCTCCCTTTTTCTTCTTCAGGCAAAAAGGGGGAGAGATATCCGTAATGTAGGGGGTGTTCATACTGATTTTCCAGACATATTGTTATTTTTGTTTATTCCTCTGTAATTCAAAAGGTATTGTTGTTTCATATGTGTAGGATACTTCATGAGTTTCAGATTTTGGCTACACCATGTTACATTTCGATGCTGAGAGGCCTTTTTGTTTATGTCCTTGTATTTCTTATTTTTGGGATTTATGGGTGGGGCATAGGAAATTGGCTTGACAACCTGGCATAGCTTATTTCACTTATTTTGGTTTTTTTCTCGGAATAGCCAAAGGGAGAGATTTGTGAGGACAAATTTCTAATCGAGTCAATTTTTTTATAATTGGCATAATTCCGAACAAATCTATTTTGAGTCCTAGGTTGGACTTTGAGTTTCATCATCCCACTAAGCCTATGACGTTAAGTGTTGAAGACGTAGCGACCAAGATTCACAGATATATCGTGTCGAGTTTTAGTGTCATTTTTCTCTTCACGCATTTATCGAGGATCTCTAAGGTGTTAATGCATAAAGATTTATGAGAACTTGGATAATTTTTATAAGGATGTGTATTTTTACTTAAAATGTTTTAGAGCTTAATTTTATTTTTTAGAAAAATTTGTTTATGAGTTCAAATGAGATATAAACTCGTTATAACAAAGATAATGTTTTTGTTCGAATGAAGTTATAACTCGTTCAAATGAATTTGGCTTTTCATTTAAAACATGGTTCAAACGAACATCCAACGATGGCACACTATTTCAATTCGCTGGAAGCTCGTTAGAAGCTGGTTCAAAGGAGTTTGCATTCTCGTTCCAACAAACTTGAGATTTAATTCAAATGAGATGTGATTCTCATTCGAATGACCTTAGTATTCGTTCGAACAAATTCCCGCCTCAAAATGCGTGTTTTCTAATTTAAGGAGTTTTAGACTTAGAAAATTCAGAAATTTTTTAGAAAAAGGTCTTTGTATGCTTTTTGAGACCTTAGTTTCGAGAAATTTTTGAGATCTTAGTTTCAAGATCCAAGTATTCTAATCTATATGCTTTGAGATATTTGTTTTCACTTTCGTTTGACTAATTTATCTAAAAAGAACACGTTTTGTGTGGTGGACTCGATACATATCACATTCGGTGTAAGACAATTTTTGAGAATATATCGGTGGATAGCGAGGCTCTAGACAACTTGCATGGGTGTACTCCTGCTTCGCACTGTGGAGGAGCAGTTTAAGATCGAAGAGTGTCAAGGCTTGTGGGTGATCGAGTCGTTGAGTAAGTTTGTTGTCTACTATTTGTAATACCATATCATAGTGATTTATCTGGCCTAGCCGTTCGAGGTTTTTTTCCTTAGTGGTTTCCTTGTACATAGGTGTCTTGTTGTTGTGCTTTAATTTAACTTATCTTCTCATCACCTTAGATGCATGCTATATGGCTAAAAAGATAAAATCTACCAAATTCATTTGTTCCACATGATAAGTTTAAAAATTGGTGCAAAGTAAAAATTGAAAAAAAACTTAAAAGTATTGCCTTTACCTAAAGAACTCACTCTAGCGGCCTCCTCAGATTGCAACATGCTACCTTGGATTCACATGAGGTGTCCGTGCCACTCGCGGTTCCATTTGGGGGTCGTCAGGGGTGTCCACCCCCTCGCGGCACACTTTTAATTTTCAAGCCTAATTGGGACTGCTTTCAAATTCGTATCCTATTCTATAATCGGGAGTCCCGCGACTGCGTGTTCGGTTGCTAAGTATTACGTTGGATACACACAAGGTGTTCCTGCCACTCGCAGTGCCGTTCGGGGCAGTTAGGGGTATCCACCGCCTCGCGGCACGTTTTCAAGCCTAAGTAGGCCTGTTTTTAAATTTTTGTCCTATTCTCAAACCTAGATCATGCGACTGCACAGTCGATTGTTATGTTTTACATTGGACGAGCATGAGGTGTTCATGCCACTCGTGGTGCCGTCTGGGGGCCGGTTGGGGTGTCCGCCCCCTCACGATACGTTTTTAATTTTCAAGCCTAAGTGTGCTGTTGTCAAATTTGTGTCCTATTCTCAAATTGGGAGTCCCGTGACTACACGGCATGTTGTTACGTGTTATGTTAGATGTGCACGAGATGTTTGTGCCACTCGCGGTGCCGTTTGGGGACGGTTGGGGTTTCCAATTCCCCACGGCATATTTTCTAGCCTAAGTATGCATATTTTCAAATTCGTATCCTATTCTCAAACTGGGAATATCATGATTACGTAATCGGTTGCTACATTTTACATTCGACGCGTACGAGGTGTTCGTGCCACTCGTGGTGCTATTTAGGGACCGTTGGGGATGTCTGTCCCCTCGCTGCAAAATTTTAAGCCCAAGTGTGACAATTTTCAAATTCATATTTTATTCTTAATTCGAGATTCTCGTAACTACGCGACCAATTGCTACGTGTTAAGTTAGATGTGCACGAGGTGTTCGTGCTTTTTGCAGTGCCGTTCGAGGGCGGTAGGGGTTGTCCGCCCCCTCGTGGAAAATTTTCAAGCCTAACTGTGCCTATTTTCAAATTCATGTCCTATTCTAAAATCGAGTGTCCAATAACTACACAATCGGTTGCTACGTGTTACGTTGGATGCGCATTAGGTATTCATGCCACTCGCGGTTCCGTTTCGGGTCTGTTGGGGTGTTAGCCTCCTCACGGCACATTTTCAATTTTCAAACCTAAATGTGCCCATTTTCAAATTCCTGTCCTATTCTAAAATCGAGAGTCCCGCTATTATGAAGCTTGTTGTAACGTATTACGGTTGATGTGCACGAGGTGTTCCTGCCACTCACGGTGACGTTTGGGTTTCGTTGGGGGTGTCCGCCCCTCACTGCACGTTTTTAATTTTCAAGCTTAAGTGTCCCTATTTTCAAATTCATGTATTATTCTCAAATCGGGAGTCCCTGAAATCGGTTGCTACATTTTACGTTGGACATGCTTGAGGTATTCGTGCCACTCGCAGTGCCATTTGGGGGCTGTTGGGGGTGTCCTCCCCTCCTGGCACATTTCCAAGCCTAGGTCTGCTTGTTTTCAATATCGTGTTCGATTCTCAAATCGAGAGTCCCGAGACTACACGGACAGATGATGCATGTTATGTTTGACGCGAACGAGGTGTCTTGACACTTGCGGGGTTATTTGGGGGCGGTTGGGAGTGTTCGTCCCCTCGCAAAACATTTTCAAGCCTAAGTGTGATTGCTTTTAAATTCGTGCCCTATTCTTAAATCGGGAGTCCCACAACTGCACATTTGATTGATACGTGTTACATTAGACGTGAACGAGGTGTTCATGCCACTTGCGGTGACGTTTAGGGGTCGTTGGGGATGTCCGCCTCCTTGCGGCACGTTTTCAAGTCTAAAGTGTTTCTGTTTTCAAATTTGTGTCCTATTCTCAAATCGAGAGTCCCGTGGCTGTGTGGCCGGTTGCTTCGTGTTACATTAGACATGCAAGAAGTGTTCATACCACTCGCGGTGTCATTTGGGGGCGGTTTGGGGTGTCCTCCCTGTAGACACCCCATTATGTTACGCCTTAAACTCCCCTTAGGTCCTTAACACCTCCCTTCATCACTACAAACCCAGGTCAATACCCCGAGTACTGACCTAGAAGTCGTCGGACACTCCCAGGCTCCGTTTGACCAAAACTCAAAGTCTTCAGCTCGACCGAGACAAAATAAATCTTTGAAATTCCCTGAAACCCCTTTCCAACGGTCCATCTCGTGCGCGATTTTGACTTATGGTACGGACGAACGATCCGTTTTACTCCGAGAAGCCACCAAACGCTTCCAGGGCCTAGTTGACCAAAGTCACCTCCCCAAACCGGATCAAACTCTTTGTGATGTCGAAGTAAATCTCCAAACCTTTCCAACGGTCCACTCGGTGCGCCATTCGGACTTACCATGTGGACGAACGATCCGTTTGCGTCCGACGATTCTCCGTCCAATGGATCGACGAGCGCTTCCGATCCATATTTGACCCAAAGTCAACTCCTGAACCCGAGAGTGGTCCAAAGGACTTTTCAAGGTATCTGAATTACCTTTCCAACGATCCACCCTGTGCGCGATTCGGATCAACGGTTTGTGCTCTGCGGCCGATTTTCTGAAAAGGCCTGAAAGACACTGCCAAACGGCAGGTCCCGGTCCCTAAACACACTTGTCGATTGGCAGGAATAGGTCTATGCCGATCGGCAATGCCGTGGGCCTATAAAAAGGAGGGCCTGACCTCATTTGTAAAAAAGCCCAGATCAAAACCATATCACTCTCAGCAAATCCAGAAAACCTCTCTCGAAGTTAGCGCGATTTTCACATCAAAATCCCTTTCCAACCTTCACTTTTCATCATCCTTTTCATCAAACTTGGTGAATTAACCACTCTCCATCCTCATCCAAGTGTAAGGGCTGCTCTCCAACATTCAAGATCTTCAAGAAGGTCCAATTTTCTCAATTCTCTCCTTAAATTGTCATAAATTCGCATTAACTTGTTTTATTACTTAGCACTTTTATTCTCTCATCTCACATATCCTAATATACTTTTTATTTAGTATTATTGCACATCTCTTATTTTCATACAAATATAAAATAAGAAAAATAAGAAAAAGAGGGTTTGCTCATAAATTCCAAACGGGAATTCTTACACTTTTCTCACAACTAAAACACTTTTTCTACACACACACACACACACACACACACAAAAATAAGAGAAGTCCCCGGTTGGATTTGTGGGATAAACCCCACCCCTCGTTTTCCATGCGAACTACGTGGACTTTGATGCCTCTATAGGCTACGTAGGCGTCTCGGGGTAAAATTCGAGATTCGAGTCCTATTTTTACTTTTTCTCTCATCTCCTATTCTCTCTAAATTCAATCCTCCTATATTACATATATATACATATATTTGTCCTTAGTGCCGTATTATTTCACATGCGTTGTTGTTCCATCGTAAAGATCAACGTAAGGATAATCGCGTAAATCCTATTTTCTAATATTTTAATACCATCCTACGGATTACTCGCTTTACCTCTTCCATGGTACAAGTCGATAATTCCTATCTCCACTATATATACACATGCAGACATACCACGGGGAAAATAAAGGAAAATAGCAAAAACTCATGAGAGACCGTAAGGGCGGAATGGGTGCCTAACACCTTCCCATTTCGTAACTTAGCCTCCGGACCCTTTTTGAATCATTTTGGTTTCGTATGCATCAGTATGTCTTTGGATGCTGTACTTCGAAATGACTCCCTTTATTTTGTCTGTTTTGAGTAAAATAGACGGGAGACTCTATCTCTCTACATTTTTCACCTCACCCAAATGATGTCGGTCGAAGCGCTCCTGAGAGGGCCGCGTGGGACTTAGGATCCTCCCTCACGCCACCCGCCCGCCATGAGGATCGGGGATGGCCACACGCCCCCCACGACACATTTTCAAGCCTAAGTGTACCTGTTTTTAAATTTGTGTCCTATTATCAAACTAGGAGTCCCGCAACTGTGTGGCCGATTGCTACATGTTACGTTGGAAAGGCAAGAGGTGTCCGTTCCTCTTGCGGTGTCGTTTAGGGTCGTCTAGGGGTGTCAGCCCCCCGCGGCACATTTTCAAGCCTAAGTGTGATTGTTTTCAAATTCATGTGCTATTCCAAAATCGAGACTCTCACGTTTGCACGA
Organism: Sambucus nigra; assembly: GCA_949130495.1. NCBI lineage: Eukaryota > Viridiplantae > Streptophyta > Magnoliopsida > Dipsacales > Adoxaceae > Sambucus > Sambucus nigra. The sequence continues at coordinate 302,488,492 of OX422208.1, forward strand.
CTGACTGCTACGTGTTATGCTGTATGCGCACAAGGTGTTCGTGCCACTCGTGGTGACATTTAGGGGCGGTTGGAGATGTTCGCCCCCTCATTGCACGTTTTTAAATTTCAATCATAAGTGTGCCTGTATTCAAATTGGTGTCCTATTCTCAAATCGAAAGTCCCGCAACTGTATGGCCAATTTTTACGTATTATGTTGGGCGTGCACGAGGTATTCGTGCCAGTCACGGGGCCATTTAGAGGTAGTTAGAGGTGTTCCTTTTCAAGCCTAAACGTGTCTGGGTTTAGAAATCCCGCTCTATTCTCAAAATAGGAATCCCGTGACTGCGCGGCCGATTGATACGTCTTTCATTGGACACACATGGGATGTCCATGCTACTTGCGTTGATGTTTGGGGGTCGTTAGGGGTGTCCGCCCCCTCATGACACGTTTTCAATTTTCAAGCCTAAATGCACCTGTTTTCAAAGTCGTTTCCTATTCTCAAGTCAGGAGTCCCCCGAATGCGCGAAGAAGTGCTACGTGTTACGTTGGAGGTGCACGAGGAGTTCATGCCACTCGCGGTGACCTTTGGGGTTCATTGGGGGTGTCCGCACCCTCGCGGCTAGTTTTCAATTCTCAAGCCTAACAGTGTCTATTTTTAAATTAATGTCCTATTCTCAAACTGAGAGTCCCCCGACTATGCGACCGATTGCTACGTATTATATTGGACATGCACGAGGTCTTTGTATGACTCTCTGTGCCGTTTGGGGGTCGTTGGGCATGTTTTCCCCCTCACGACACGTTTTTAAGCCTAAGTGTGCCTATTTTAAAATTCGTATCCTATTCGCAAATCGGGAGACCCACAAGGTGTTCATGCCACTCGTTGTGTTATTCGGGGGTAGTTGGGGGGTCCGCCCCTCGCGACACGTTTTCAAGCCTAAGTGTGCCTGTTTTTAAATTTGTATCCTATTCTCAAACCGGGAGTCATGCGATTGTGCGACCGGTTGTTATGTGTTATAATGGACGCACACAAGGTGTTCGCCCCACTCGCAGTGTCATTTAGGGGCAGTTCGGGTGCCCGACCCCTCTCGAAATGTTTTCAAGCCTAAGTGTTTTTTTTAAATTCGTGTACTATTCTAAAACCAAGATTCCCACAACTTCACGGCCAGTGGATACGTGTTACTTTGGACACGCACGAGATGCTCGCTCCATTCGCAACGAGTTTTATGGGACGTTGGGTGTGTTCGTCTCCTTGCGGCACATTTTTAATTTTCAAGTCTAAATGTGCCTATTTTCAAATTCGTGTTCTATTCTCAAGCTGGGAGTCCAGCTACTAAGCGACTAACTACTGCATGTTACGTTGGAGAAGCATGAGGTGTTCGTGCCACTCGCGGTGCCATTCGATGAGCGTTGGGGGTGTCCACCCCTCCGCGGCACGTTTTCAATTCTCAAGTCTTAGTGTGTCATTTTTCAAATTTGTGTCCTATTCTAAAATCAAGAGTCCCGTGACTGTGCGATCGATTTTTATGTAGTACGTTGGATCTCCACGAAGTGTTCGTCCCACTCTCAGTGCCGTTTGGGGGTCGTTAAGGATTTTCGCCGCCTCGCGGCACGTTTTCAAGCCTAAGTGTACCGATTTGAAATTCGTGCCTATTCTCAAACCAGGAGTCGCACGACTGTTCGACCAATTTCTTCATGTTATGTTGGACATGCAGAAAGTGATCGAGCCATCACATTGACATTTGGGGGCTGATGGGGATGTTTACCCCCCTCGCACCACATTTTCATGCCTAAGTGTGTCTGTTTTGAAATTTGTATCCTTTTTCTCAAATTGGGAGTCCCTCAATTGCGTGGTTGGTTGCTATGTGTTACCATGGACGCACACAAGGTGTTCGTGCCACTCGCGGTATCATTTTGTGGAGGTTGGGGTGTCCTCCCCCTCGCGGCACATTTTCAAGCCTAAGTGTGTTTGTTTTTAAATCATGTGTCATTCTAAAATCTAGAGTCTCGTGACAGCACGACCAGTTGCTACGTGTTACATTGGATGCGCACGAGCCGTTCATACCACTCGCGGTGACGTTTGCGGGCGATTGGGGAAGTCTGCACCCTCGCAACACATTTTTAATTTCCAAACCTAAGTGTGCCTATTTTTAAATTTCTGTCTGATTCTTAAACCGATAGTCCCATGACTGTGCGACCGGTTACTACGTGTTACGTTAGACATGCACAAGGTGTTCATTCTAGTCGCGATGGCATTTGAAGGCCATGGGAGTATCCGCACCCTCGTGACACGTTTTTAATTCTCAAGCCTAAGTGTGCCTGTTTTCAAATTCGTGTCCTATTATCAAACTGGGTGTTCTGGCACTTTGTGATCGATTGCTACGTGTTACGTTAGACGTGTACTAGTTGTTCATGCCACTCACGGTGTCTTTTTGGGGTTGTTAGGGATGTCCTCCTCCTCACGGCACGTTTCCAAGCCTAAGTGTACCTGTTTTCAAATTCGGCTCTTATTTTCAAACCAGGAGTCTCATGACTGCGCGACTGGTTGCTACGTGTTATATTGGACATGCACGAGGTGATCGTGCCATCGCGGTACCATTTGGGAACCGTTAGGGTTGTTCATCCCCTCACGGCATGTTTTTAAGCCTAAGGGTGTCTATTTTCAAATTCGTGTCCTATTCTCTAGCCCGAAGTCCTGCGACTGCGTGACCTTTTGATACATGTTTCATACATTTGTGGTGCCATTTGGGGGCCATTGCGGGTGTCCCCCTTGTGGCACCTTTTTAATTTTCAAACCTAAATGTGCCTCTTTTCAAATTTGTATCCTATTCTCAAGTTAACACTCTAGAGATTGCTCAGTCAACTAGTACGTGTTACATTGGAGGCACACGAGGTGTTCGTGCCACTCGCGATACCATTTGGGGGCGTTGAGGGTGTCTGCCCCCTCGCGGCATGTTTTCAAGCCTAAGTGTGCCTGTTTTCAAATTCGTGTCTTATTCTCAATTCGGGAGTGTCGCGACTGCGCCGCCAAATTCTATGTGTTACGTTGAAAGTGCACGAGGTGTTCGCTATAAGGTGTTCGCTATAAGGCACATTTTCAATTTTCAAGCCTAAATGTGTCATTTTCAAATTTGTGTCCTATTCTCAAGTCGGGAGTCTCGTGACTGCATGGCCAAATGGTATGTGTTGAGTTTGATGAGCACGAGGTGTACATGCCACTCGCGGCGCCATTTGGGGACCGTTGGGGGTGTCCAGCCCTTCTCGGCACGCTTTCAATTCTCAAGCCTAAATGTGCCTATTTTCAAATTCGAGTATTATTCTCAAAACAGGGTGTCCCAGGACAATGCTTCCGATTTCTTAGTGTTACGTTGGACATGCATGAGTGTCCGTGCTACTCAGGGTGATGTTTGGGGGCCATTGGGGTTGTTCGCCTCCTCGCAACACATTTTCTAGTTTAAGTGTGATTGTTTTAAAATTCGTGTCCTATTCTCAAACCGAGAGTTCCGCGACTATGTGGTTGGTTGCAACTTATTACATTGAACGCGTACGAGGTGTTCGTGCCACTCGCGGTGTCTTTTGGGGGCGATTGAGGGTGTCTTCCCCCTCAAGACATGTTTTCAAGCTTAAGTGTGCCTCTTTTTAAATTCGTGTTCTATTCTAAAATAGGACTCCCGCGACTGCGCGACTGATTTCTACATGTTATTCTCAAAATAGGAGTCTCACGATTGTGCGGTCATTTGCTACATGATAGGATGGACGGGCACGAGGTGTTTTTACCACTCGCTGTGTCGTTTGGGGGCGGTTGCAGGTGTCCTCCCCCTTGCAGCACGCTTTCAAGCCTAAGTGTGCATGTTTTTTAAATTCGTGTGCTATTCTAAAATTGAGAGTCCCATGACTGCACGACCATTTGCTACATATTATGTTGGACGCGCACGAGGTGTTCATACCACTCGCGGTGACGTTTGGGGGTGCCCGACCCTTCGCGTCACGTTTTTAATTTTCCAGCCCAAGTGTACCTATTTTAAAATTTGTGTCCTATTCTCAAACAGGGAGTCCCACGACTATGAGGCCGGTTGTAACGTGTTATGATGGACGTGCACGAGGTTCTCGTTCCACTCGTTGTGTCGTTTGGGGGAAGTTTGGGGTGTCCGCCTCCTCACGACACATTTTCAATTTATAAGCCTAAATGTGCTTGTTTTCAAATTCGTGTCCTATTCTCAAATCGGCAGTCCTGTGACTACGACCGGTGGCTACTTGTTTAATTGGACATGCACAAGGTGTTCGTGCCACTCGCGGTGTTATTTGGAGGCATTTGGGGGTGTTGGCCCCCAACGGCACGTTTTCAAGCCTAAGTGTGCTTCTTTTTAAATTCGTATGATATTATAAAATCAAGAGTCCCACGACTTCATGACCATTTGCTACGTGTTACATTGGATCTGCACGAGGTGTTTGTGCCACTCATGGTGATGTTTGGGGGTGTCCGCCCCCTCACGACACATTTTCAATTTTCAAGCCAAAGTGTGCCTGTTTTCAAATTCGTGTCTTATTCTCAAATTGAAATCCTGCGACTGTACGGCCGGTTGCTATGTGTTACGTTTGATGTTTAAAAGGTGTTCATTTCACTTGCGATAACGTTTAGGGTCAGTTGGGGGTGTCCCCTCCTTCGCGACACGTTTTCAATTTTCAAGCCTAAGTGTGCCTGTTTTCAAATTCGTGTCCTATTCTCAAATCGGCAGTCCCATGACTGCGCGGTCGATTGCTACGTGTTATGTTGGACGTCCATAAGGTGTTCGTTCCCGTCGCAGTGCCATTTGGGGTCCGTTGGGTGTGTTCGCCCCATCGCGGCATGTTTTCAATTATTAAGCGTAAGTGTGCCTATTTTCAAATTTGTGTCCTATTCTTAAACTGGGTGTCCCATGATTGCACGAGCAGTTGCTACGTGTTACATTGGAGATTCATGAGGTTTCCATAGCACTCGCGGTGTCGTTTATGGGTCATTGGGGATGTCCGCCTCCTCACGGCACGTTTCCAAGCCTAAGTGTGCATGTTTTCAAATTCGTGTCATATTTTCAAATCAAGAGTCTCGCCACTGTGCGATCGGTTGGTACGTGTTGCGTTGGAAATGCATGAGGTGTTCGGGCCACTCGTGATGTCGTTTGGGGGCCGTTGAGGATGTTCTCCCCCCTCACAGAACGTTTTCAAGTCTAAGTATGCTTATTTTCAAATTCATGTCCAATTCTCAAACTAGGAGTCCCGCGACTGGGCAGTCGGTTGATTCGTGTTTCGTTGGATGCACATGAGGTGTTTGTGCCACTTGTGGTACCGTTTGGAGGCCGTTGCGGGTGTCCCCCCCCCCCCCCCCCCCCTCGTGGCACGTTTTCAATTTCGAAGCCTAAATGTGCCTCTTTTCAAATTCGTGCCCTATTCTCAAGTCGAGAATTCCAAAATTTCTTGGTCAAGTGCTACGTGTTACGTTGGAGGAGCACGAGGTGTTCATGCCACATGTGATGCTGTTTGGGGGCCGTTGAGGGTGTCCTCCCCCTCGCGGCACGTTTTCAAGCCTAAGTGTGCATGTTTTCAAATTCGTGTCTTACTTTCAAACCAGGAGTGTCGCGACTGCGCGGCTAAATGTCATGTGTTACGTTGGAAGTGCACGAGGTGTTTGTGCCACTCGCAGTGCTGTTTGGGGGCTATTGGGGGTGTTCGCCCTCTCAGGGCACGTTTTTAATTTTCAAGCCTAAATGTGTTTATTTTCAAATTCGTGTCCTATTCTCAATCCGGGAGTCCCACGACTGCATGACCAAATGATATGTGTTAAGTTGGATGCGCATGAGGTGTTCATGCCACTCGCGGTGCCGTTTGGGGGCCGTTGGGGGTGTCCGCCCCTTCGCGGCACGCTTTCAATTCTCAAGCCTGAATGTGCCTGTTTTCAAATTCATGTCCTATTCTCAAATCGGGTGTCCCGCGAGGGCACTTCTAATTGCTACGTGTTACGTTAGACATGCATGAGTGTTTGTGCTACTCAGGGTGTCATTTTGGGGGCCATTGGGGCGGCCCGCCTCCTAGCGACACATTTTTAAGCTTAAGTGTGCCTGTTTTCAAATTAGTGTCCTATTCTCAAACTAAGAGTCCCGCGACTATGTGGCCAGTTACTATGTATTACATTGAATGCGCACGAGGTGTTTGTACCACTCGCGGTGTCCTTTGGGGGCAGTTGGGGGTGTACACCGCCTCACGACACGTTTTCAAGCCTAAGTGTGCCTCTTTTCAAATTCGTGTGCTATTCTAAAACGGGACTCTCGCGGTTGTGTGTATGATTTCTACATGTTATTCTCAAATTAGGAGTCTCACGAGTGTGTCATAAGTTTCTAAATGTTATGATGGACGCGCACGAGGTGTTTTTACCACTCGTGGTGCTATTTGGAGGAGGTTGCAGGTGTCCTCCCCCTCGCGGCACGCTTTCAAGCCTGATTGCACCTGTATCAAATTCATGTGCTATTTAAAAATTGAGAGTCCTCTGACTGCACGGACAGTTGCTACGTGTGATGCTGGACGCGCATGAGGTGTTCGTGCCACTCGGAGTGACATTTTGGGGTGATTGGGGGTGTCTGCCTCCTCACGACACGTTTTCAATTTTCAAGCTTAAGTGTGTTCAAATTTGTGTCCTATTCTCAAACCTGGAGTCATGTGACTATGCGAAAAATTTATATATGTTACGTTGGACACGCACGAGGTGTTCGTGCTAGTCGCAGTGCCGTTTGGGGGCAGTTGGGGGTGTCTGCCCCCACGCGGTATGTTTTCAAGCCTAATTGTGTATGTTTTAGAATTCGTGTCTTATTCAAGTCCGGAGTCATGAGACTATGTGACCGGTCAATACGTCGGATCACATGAGGTGTTAATTTCACTTGCAGTGACATTTGGTGGTCGTTAGGGGTGTCCGCGCCCTCGATGCACATTTTCAAATTTCAAGCCTTAATGTGCTTTTTTAGATTTGTGTCATATTCTCAAGCCGGGAATCATGCGACTGTGCGACAAAGTGTTTTGTGTTATGTTAGGGGCACACGAGGTGTTCGTACCACTAGTGGTTCCGTTTGGGGGTTGTTGGGGATGTCCGTCCCCTCACGGCACGTTTTCAATTCTCAAGCCTAAGTGTACCTATTTTCAAATTCGTGTTCTATTCTCAAATCGGAAGTTCCACGACTATGACACTGGTTGCTACGCGTTATATTTGGCATGCATGAGGTGTTTGTTCCACTCGCAATGCCTTTCGGGGTCCGCAGGTGATGTTCACCCCCTCGTGGCACGTTTTTAAGCCTAAGTGTGGTTGTTTTCAAATTCGTGTCATGTTCTAAAATAGGGAGTCCTAGGACTACGCGGTTGGTTACTACGTGTTACGATGGATGCGCATGAGGATTTTGTGCTAATCGTTGTGTCTCTTAAGGGCGGTTGGGGGTGTTCGTCCCCTTGCGGCACGTTTTTAAGCCTAAGTGTGTCGGTTTTCAAATTCATGTACTATTCTAAAATCTATAGTCCCATGATTTTACGGCCAATAGCTATGTGTTACATTGGATGTGCATGAGCTGTTCGTGCCACTCGCATTGACATTTGGTGGTGATTGGGGGTGTCCGCCCCCTCGTGGTACATTTTCAATTTTCAAGACTAAGTGTGCCTATTTTCAAATTCGTGTTCTATTCTCAAACCGAAATTCCTACGACTATGCGGTCGCTTGCTACGTGTTACGTTCAATGCGCACGAGGTGTTCATGCCAGCCGCGGTGCCATTTAGGGGAAGTTGGGGGTGTCATCTCCCTCATGGCACAAGTCGGGATTCCCGTGACCGTGTGGCTGATTGATACGTGTTTTTTTGGATGCATATGATGTAATCGTGCCACTTGCGGTGCCCCCTCGTGACACATTTTTAGTTTTCAAGCCTAAATGTGTCTGTTTTCAAATTTATGTCATGTTCTCAAGTCGGGAGTCCCGCAACTTTACGACCAAGTGATAACGTTATGTTGCAAGAGAATGAGGTGTTCGTTCCACTCGCAGTTCCGTTTGTGGGTCGTTAAAGGTGTCCCCCTTGGAGACACATTTTCAATTCTCAAGCCTAAGTGTGTCTATTTGGCAAATTTGTGTCTTATTCTGAAATCGGGAGTCTCGTGACTGTTCGACCGGTTACTACGTGTTACGTTGGATATGCACGAGGTGTTCGTGCCACTCGCGGTGCCGTTGGGGATGTTCGTCCCCTTACGGAACATTTTCAAGACTAAATGTGCCTATTTTCAAATTCATGTTTTATTCTCAAACTGGGAGTCTTGAGACGGTGGGGTCAGTTGCTATGTGTTACGATGGATGCGGATGAGGTGTTTGTACCACTCGCAGTGCCGTTTGGAGGCGGTTGCAGGTGTCCTCCCTCTCATGACTCGTTTTCAAGCCTAAGTGTGCCTGTTCTCAAATTCGTGTGCTATTAAAAAATCAAGAGTCCTGCGACTGCATGGCCAGTTGATATGTGTTACACTGGATGCGAACGAGGTGTACGTGCCACTCGCAGTGAAGTTTGGGGGCGGTTGGAGGCGTCCGCTCCATCGCGACACATTTTCAATTTTCAAGCCTAAGTGTGTTTGTTTTCAAATTTGTGTCCTCTTCTCAAATCGGGAGTCCCGCGATTGTGCGCCCAGTCGCAACGTGTTACGTTAGTTGTGCACGAGGTGTTCGTGTCAGTCACGGTATCGTTAGGGGTCAGTTGGGGGTGTCCACCCCCTCACGGCACATTATCAGGCCTATGTGTGCTTGTTTTAAAATTCGTATCATATTCTCAAGTCGAGAGTCCCACAACTGCGCGGTAGGTTGATACGTGTTACGTTGAATGCGCCTGCTGTGTTCGTGCCACTTGCGATGCCGTTTGGGGAAGTTGGGGATGTACACCCCTCGTAGCACGTTTTCAAGCCTAAGTGTGCCTCTTTTAAAATTCGTGCCCTATTCTCAAATCGGGAGTCCCGCGATGACACGACTAGTTGCTACGTGTTACGTTAGATGCGCATGAGGTGTTTGTGTCTCTTCGATGGCCGTTGGGGTGTCCGCCCCACGCGCAACGTTTTCAATTTTCTAGCCTAAGTGTGTCTGTTTTTAAATTCATGTCCTATTCTCAAGCGAGGAGTTCAGAGACTGCATGACCAAGTGTTATCTATTATATTGGGCGTGTACGAGGTGTTCGTGCTACTCGCAGTACTATTTGGGGGCTGTTTGGGGTGTCCGCCCCCTCGCGGTACATTTTCAATTCTCAAGCCTAAGTGTACCTGTTTTCAAATTCATATCCTATTCTCAAACCAGGTCTCCCGGTACTGTGGAACCAGTTGCCACGTGTTACGTTGGGCATGCATGAGGTGTTCATACCACTGGCGGTGTCATTTGGGGTCCGTTGGGGATATTCGCCCCCTCGCGGCATGTTTTCAAGTCTAAGTGTGCCTGTTTTCAAATTCATGTCCTATTCTAAAAATTGACAGTCCAACGACTGCATGACCATTTGCTATGTATTACATTAGATGCACACGAGGTGTTCAAGACACTCGGGGGGTCGTTTGGGGGCAGTTAGGTGTGTTCGCCCCCTCGCGACTCATTTTCAAGCCTAAGTGTGCCAATTTTTAAATTCGTGTGCTATTCCAAAACTGGGAGTCTTGTGACTGTGTTGTCAGGTTCTACATGTTACGTTGGATGAGCACGAGGTGTTCGTGCCACTTGCGATGATGTTACGGGTTGGTTGGTGGTGTCCACCCCTCATAGCACATTTTCAATTTTCAAGGCTAAGTGTGACTATTTTTAAATTCGTGTCATATTCTCAAACCAATAGTCCCGCGAATGTGCGATCGGTTGGTACGTGTTCTGTTGGATGCGCATGCGGTGTTCATGCCAATCGCGATGCCGTAAGGTGGCGTTCGGGGTGTCCGCCCCCTCGCGGTACGTTTTTTTAATTTTCAAGCCTAAGTGTGTCTGCTTTAGAATTCGTGTCCTGTTCTTAAACTGGGATTCCCGCGACTACGCGGTCGGAGGATACGTGTTACGTTGGACGTGCATTAGGTGTTCATGCCACTTGTGGTACCGTTTGGGGGGTGTTCGCCTCCTCGCGACATGTTTTCAAGCCTAAGTGCGTATATTTTAAAATTCGTGTCATATTCTCAAATAGGGAGTCCCGCAATAATGCGGTTATTTGCTATGTGTTACGTTGGATGCGCACGAGGTGTTCGTGTCACTTGCAGTGCTGTTTGGGGGTGGTTGGGGTGTCTGCCCCCTCGCGGTTCCTTTTCAAGTCGAAGTGTGCCTGTTTTAAATTTGTGTCCTACTCTAAAATCGGCATGGACGGTTGCTACGTGTTACGTGATGCACACGAGTGCATGACATCACGGTACCCCTTAGGGCTATTGGGGGTGTACGCCCTCTTGTGGCACATTTTTAATTTTCAAGCCAAAGTGTGTCTATTTTCAAATATGTGTCATATTCACAAACCAGGAGTTCCGCAGCCATGTGGACAGTTGCTACATGTTACGTTTGACATGCATGAGGTATTCGTGCCACTCGCGGTGCCATATGGGGGTGATTGGAGGTGTCCTCCGCCTCACCCCATGTCTTTAAGCCAAAGTGTGCCTATTTTTAAATTTGTGACCTATTATCAAATCGGGAGTCACACGACTGCGTGACCGGTTACTTCGTGTTATGTTGGATGCGCACGAGCGATTTGTGCCACTCGCGGCGCCTTTTGGGGGCAATTGGGGGTGTCTGTCCCCTCACGGTACGTTTTGAATTTTCAAGCCTAAGTGTGACTAGTCATTTAGTTAGTGCATAATAATATCTGTAAAGCAAAGAGCAAAGCTTCTACGATAGTTTCCCCCTCATGTAGTCGGCGACCTTCCCCAACCCCCTTCTTCACTTCTGGCTAAGCATATTTCGGGGGAGGAAAGGAGGCGACTAATCGTTTATGATGAAGCTGTAAATTCATGAGCAAGTGAATGAACGAGCTAGCGAGCAGCGAGTGAAGGCACAAAAAGAGGCCTTTTTGAACGTTCTTAAAATCTACGCAAACGCCTAAGTTCAACTTCCGCCGAAGAGGAAGATTTTCTATGAATATCAAGACTAGCGAGGCGTCTTTGGTTTTGGCATAACTCTATTTTGATGAACGCAAGGGTATCTCTTAGGGAAATTAGATAAACAAATAGAATTTAAACTCTGAGGTAATCCTTTTCTGGCCCTCAATGAGATTCAAAAAGACTCTGCTCCTGCCGGTTGCTACGTGAAATCGCTCGGTTATATGGATTATGTCTAGGGTGGTAATTTTGGGAATGAAACGATAACACGACACGAAACAAAATAAAATTGACCTAAATTGACACGGTCTTTCGTGTTCGACTCGTGTTCGGGTCTGGGTTTTTGGACCCTCCATCGGGTCATGTCGTGTCGTGTTCGTGTCCAATTTTTACCACGAAATTAACCCAGTAGTGACATGATAGTGACCCAATTAACGACATGATATATACCATATGTAGACCCACTATGGACCCCATTTAGACCCATTATCAACCCACTATTTAGACCCATTTTTTTTTAATTCCTCACTAACTGGTCTAATCGTATCCAATCGTATCGTGTTGGGTCAGGTTTAATCGTGTTCGATAGAATCTTATTTACTTATCTTGTTATCGTGTCGTGTTTGGGTTAAAGAGAAAACACACGCTATTGCGTCGTGTCGTGTTCGGATCCACTGATTTCTTATCGTGTCGGGTCAGGTCGTGTGAAAACACGACCCGTTGACCCGTTTTGCCACCCCTACTTAGGTCCACATTCGAAAAATACACTCCGAGATACAAATTCACAACATAAGTTACAATTACAACTTACAAGACCCTAAGTGAGCATACAGGATATGATACGTAAATAGAAAGAACACAACCACAACGCCACGATGTACGAGGAAAACCCTAATGGGAAAAACCTCAGTCGACGAGGTCTAGACAAAACCCACTATGAATACAGTTTTATAAGAAAACACAAAATACTTATAGACTTGACCCTATACGTACCGTTGATGCCGTATTCAACACCTCCATCCGTAGTATGTGTAGATTTAACACATTGGACGACATCTTATGTGCCTCGATATCCACTGAAAGCCAAGTGCCATCTATAACCCGTGCGGAGGTCCACCGCACACAATGGTGATGAATGTGGGAGAAGATGGTTATGGGTTTTTGTTCTTGAAAAAATGATCCACAAAGATTATACAAATTTTGGAGAAATATTCCCAAGAGATTTTTGGCTTTCCTTAGAAGTTAAAAGAGATTATGGTCTGATTTTTCTCGAGCCCATTTTTTTGTGAAAAGTGGAATAGTGGACAAGGGAAGTTATGAAGAAAAACTGCTGAAATGTTCAGTAACTGTTGCGTTAGTTAGAATGACATTGTTAAATGTTGTATGAACGAGATACGGACGAGGTTTCAAATGAGATCTCAACACAGACCCTCAAGGGATATCATTAGAAGTTGTTTAAACCACCTCGTTTGAACGAGATAGCAGATCTCGTTAGAACGGCCTTAACAATTTATGAAAAATAAATTAAAGTTTAAAAAATGTTTTTTAAAAATAAGGAGCCTATAAAATGTATCTCTAGCAAACTTTAAAATTGAGTCATATAGCTTTAGGGAAAATGAGCGTTCGGATTGATAATGTGAAGTATTCAATGCAGTATAATCCAGATTGATCAATTTATATTTCTTCAATGTGGAGTATAATATGACACCTAGACAATCAAAATGTTTTGTCCAACGAAAATAGTCGATACTATAAATTGACTCGATTTTGAAACTTGTCCTTACATTACGTGTAACGTTGGATGCGAACGAAGTGTTTGTGCCACTCGCAATGCCGTTTGGGGGCGGTTATGGGTGTTCGTCTCGCGACGTGTTTTTAAGCCCAAGTGTGACTGTTTTCAAATCCGTGTCCAATTCTCAAACTGAGAGTCCCGCGACTGCAGGTCAGTTTCTACGTGTTATGTTGGACATGCACGAGGTGTTCGTGCCACTTGCGGCGCTATTGGGGGTGTCCGCCCCTCACGAAACATTTTCAAGCCTAAATGTGCATGTTTTTTATAATTGTTTCCTATTCAACAATCAAGAGTCATGCGACTATGCAATCGGTTGCTACGTGTTATGTTGGATGCGCACGAGGTGTCCGTGACACTCACGGTACCGTTTTGGGGCCATTGGGGGTGTCCGCCCCCTTGCGGTACGTTTTCAAGACAAATTGTGATTGTTTTTCAATTCGCATCCTATTCTTAAATCAAGAGTCCCTCGACTATGCGACCGGTTGTTACATTGAACGTGCACGAGATGTCTATGCCACTCACGGTGCCAGTTGGGGGTGTACACCCCCTCGCGAAACATTTTTAATTTTTAAGCCTAAGTGTCCCTGTTTTAAAATTCACGTCCTATTCTAAAATCGAGAGTCTCATAACTGCTCGAACGGTTGCTATGTGTTACGTTGGACACACACAAGGTGTTCGTGCCAAACGTGGTGGCGTTTGCGGCCAGCAGTGGTGTACGCACCCTCATAGTACGTTTTCAAGCCTAAGCGTGCCTACTTTCAAAGTTGTGTCCTATTCTCAATCAGAGAGTCCCGCGACTACGCCGTCAGTTGCTACGTGCAATGTTGGATGCGCACGAGGTGTTCGTGCCACTCGCGGTGTTGTTTGGGGCTGTTGGGAGTGTCTGCCACCTCGCAACACATTTTCAAGCCTAAGTGTGCTTGTTTTCAAATTCGTGTCCTATTCGCAAATCGAGAGTGTCAAAACTGCATATACAATTGCTACTTGTTACGTTGGACACGTGTGAGTTGTTCGTGCCACTCGCGGTGCCGTTTGGAGATGTATGGGGGTGTTCACCTCCTCGCTGCATGTTTTCAAGCCTGAGTGTGACTATTTTCAAAATTTTGTCTTATTCTAAAATTGGGAGTCACTTGACTGTGTCGTTGGTTGCTAGGTGTTACGTTGGATGCATACTAGGTGTTCGTGCCACTCGCGGTACCGTTTAGGGACCGTTGGGGGTATCCGCCCCCTCGCGGCACGTTTTTAATTTCTAGGCCTAAGTGTGCTTGTGTTTCAAATTCATGTCCTATTCTCATGCTAGGAGCCCACAACTACTCCATCATTTTCTATATGAAACGTTGGATATTCACGAGGTGTTAGTGCCATTCGCAGCACCGTTTGGGTGCCATTGGGAGTGCCGGCCCACCCGTGATACGTTTTTAAGCCTAAGTGTGTCTGTTTTCAAATTCGTGTCATATCCTAAAACCAAGAGTCCAGTGGCTGTGCGGTTGGTTGCTACGTGTTACATTGGATGCTCACGAGGTGTTCATGCCACTCGCGGTGCCATTTGGGGCAGTTGGGGGTGTCTGCCCCTCGCGACAAGTTTTCAAGTTTAAGTGTTCCCGTTTCAAAATTAGAGTCCTATTATCAAATTGGGAGTGCCGCGACTACGCGACCAGTTGCTACATGTTATATTGGGTGCGCACGAGGTGTTCATGCCACTCACGGTGTACTTTGGGGGCTGTTGGGGGTGTCCATCTCCTCATGACACATTTTCAAGCCTAAGTATGCATGTTTTTAAATTCTTGTCCTATTCTCAAACTAGGAGTCCCGCAACTGTGTGGATGGTTGTTACGTCTTACTTTGTATGCGCACGAGATGTTTGTGCTACTCACGGTGACATTTGACGCCGATTGGGGGTGTCCTCCCCCTCTTGGCACGTTTTTAAGCCTAAGTATGCCTGTTTTCAAATTTATGTCGTATTCTCAAAACGAGAATCCCACGACTATGCGGTCGGTTGCTACGTGTTACGCTGGATGCGCACGAGGTGTTCGTGCCACTCGCGGTTCCATTTGGGGGCCATTGGGGGTATTCTCCCCCTCGTGGCACGTTTTTAAATTTCAATCCTATTTGTGATTGTTTTCAAATTCGTATTCTCAAATCGGGAGTCCCGCTACTACGCGATTGCTTGTTACTTATTACATTGGATGTGCACAAGGTGTCCATGCCACTCGCGGTACCGTTTGGGTGCATTGGGGGTGTCTGCCCCCTCGCGGCATGTTACTAAGACTAAGTATGCTTGCTTTTCAAATTTGGTTCCTATTCTCAAATCAGGAGTCCTGTGACTACGCGACTGATTGCTAATGTTACGTTGGAAGCGCACGAAGTGTCGTGCCACTCTCGGTGCCATTTGGAGGCGGTTAGGGATTTTTGCCCCCTTACGACACGTTTTTTAAATTAATAATATTCCATCCTTAAAAAAACTCATTTCAAATTGCAAAAAAAATGAAATTCCTTATAATGCATGTGTACCCAGCAAGATCGTATTTCATGATTCCCTCCAAGGCCCAGCAAGATCGTATTTTATTATTCTATCCAAGATAACTTTTTACATTTGTCTTCCCAATTTATCCCGCCATCTCTCTTCAATTAATGTCATGTTTGCAACTGTTTAGTCCTTAAGAGTTTTGTAACTTTTTAGAGCTCAAGAGTTTTGCAACTTTTTAGAGTACAAGGGTTTTGCAACTTTTTAGCAAATATGACATTAATTGGAGAGAGATGGCAGGAGAAATTGGGAAGCCTACGTGCAACGACAACCACAATTATCCAACATATTATCTAACAACTAAACTACTAATTATACCGTACTCCTTTTAATATACTATCCAACAACAAACCAATAACCAATAATTATCCAATAGCCAAACCAAATAAAACTAATAATTATCTCGTACTCCTTCTATCATCTAACATATTTAAAAGATAATGAATATCATTTATATAACTACTTCCGCTAAAGTAAAGAATACCTAGTTCCTCCAATCCAAGAAGACCATTAAATAGAGTCTTCTGAATTTATGATTAAACCAAATTAATCCTGGAGCCCCCAGCGTATTCTTGTACGTGTACATTTACTGATTCGTTTCTTTGATACAATCTTCATAAAATAAAGCTAATTTACCTTCATTTTGTGAATACTACATCAATGAAACTAATCAATAAATGTATGTGTACAGGAACACGTGAAAATTGAGTTGGATCAATTTGATCTAATAACAAACTCATGAGACTTTGTTATCAAACCGAGCGTCTTATAAAAGGTATTCGTTCCCCGCAGCATTCAATTGAACAAAACATATTATTAATAGTTAACTTATATGAATCCAAACCAATATTTGGAGGCACGAAGATGAAAATTGTTCCGTAAAAAAGATCAGGGACTCTCTAACATTAGCATATACAATAGTGAATAATTAATAATATTAAACTTTCATTCATGTGTGAATAGGTAAAAACAAATGTCATGTTGCATACAAGAAATTAATATGATTACGAAAATGTCACAACATAAAAAATATTATTACAACTAAAATAAAAATAATATTCTTACAACTGAAACAAAAGAAAATATTATTTGAACTTGACCAACAAATAAACTGTCCAAGTGGTAAAAGAATTTGCATAATTCCTCAATTATATCCCTTCCCCGATGCCAACGTACACGTGTGCATCTTTCGGAGCCATTATATATATCATCAACCATTAATTGAGCCTCAGCCCTCTGCAAAGCTCGATTGTGTACTGGAGTTCCGACAACTATAGAGATGAGTGTGCTTATGCCAATAATCCCCATACTAGTCACGTCCCTGAAATAGTACTATTTTCCATAATCACCGTGAGTTATTGACGATGATCCAATACTCGGGGCAAGCGGAACATTTGGGAGGGGAATGTCAAATAAGGCGACATTTCAAAGGGGAATATTGAAGGAGGTGGCATTTAGGAAGGGAAGGGGATAGAGGAAACCTTGAGGAAGAGAGTAAGGTAAACCTTGAGGAGGCATTGGGGGCCTATAAAGTTCAGTATAAAAAAGTCACAAGTTTCCCAATTTGATTTTTCAAGAATCCCAGATTATTTTTAATCTCCTAGACATCCCCATTAGTCTAGAATTGTTCTTCCTCTTGGGTCTAGATACGATTCCTAACTGAAGAAAGCTCATCCACGAGAGGTGTGGTGTGTTTTAATTTTGTTTATGGCATATGTAATCCAACACCTCTCGTCTTCCCCATTTTTGTCCTTTCCAAAGGTCTGGGCCGGGGCATTTTTTCTAAGGTCATCAAAAGGGCTCGAACTTGACTAATTTTTTGTGACCTCTATTGATTCCAGTGCCTTATCTAAGTGCGACGTGAATTGATTATCTTTGTCCCATAAATCTTGAACGCATAAGTTGGCCCAATTTGGTTGTTTATCGGTATCTGGACCATTTTTTTCCCTACTCGCCCATTCATTCCTCATATCCTCATATGATTTAGAGCCCAGCCTGTGGACATCATTTTTTTTTACCTTGTTTTGTTTGTTTTTCTCCCTTTAGACCAACTTTTTCTCCTTCGTCTCATTATCCAAAAAATTACTCTACTACTCCACTAGCATTTCCACATTGCGAGGCACCCAGTCTTTCAGAGACCAAATATCGGAGCTCAGTGCATCCTTCTAGAAATGTCTCTGTCGAAGGTTTCTCCGGTATGTCCTCAATCATTTAACAACCCGAGAAAGAACCTTATGCTTCGACTTGTCGGTAAATGTAAACCGCTTGCAGAGTTGATCGTAGATGTCATCTTTGATAGCTTGATCTAGGTTCCAATTATCCGATCCCCCGATTCCACGTTCATTTTTTCCAGGTACAAACATTGGGCTTTTAAGTTTAGTATATCATTTTTATCTCCCATTGGGGTTATTCCCGAGAAGGGAGAAACCAATTGGATTCTTTTTATTTGAGCGGAGGTGTTGGGAGCACTGGATGGGGGCATTGGAGCAATGAGAGCACTAGATGGTAGCATTGGAGCAAATGGAGTTGAACTTAGTGTAGTGGAACCTCTTTAAGGTGTCACCTCGCCACTTGATACATTTTGGTTGTTTCCTCCTGACATTATCTACAAAAATAAAAAAACTTAAGTGGCTAAATAATTAAAATAATCTGAAATTATAACTTATTAATGAAGCTTATGATATATACACCTTTTTAGAGTAAGACTTTAGAATATGTTCAATGTGTCTGATCTCCATCTATTTAGTATTAGTTTTTAAAAACTTATGAATTTTTACACTTAGACAACTAGGAGGAATCGTATCTATGATTGATGTGTAGATATTAGTGACATCAACTTGCAATACCATATTTTTTAACTTGTTGGCAAGATTCAATTTTATGTGCATATGGTAAGAGACATCACAGGCTATGTCAATGCTCTCAGTACGTAATTGTATCCATAACGGGTGGATTTTTTTCCTGCCTTCTCCAAAAACGTAAGCAAGGTCAGGGATACATCGGGATTATGTGTGTAAAACATATTACGTATAGAGTCAGCCAAGCTTTCTAGTAGGGAAAATAGAATACGATCGAACAAATACTCTTGCTAGAGATGAACTCCACGATTTGTAAGGTAGTTAAATTGTTCTATCTTTTAATTTCCATATCTATAAATATGAGCACCCTTTATATGACGTACATTAATA
The DNA here is from genome assembly GCA_949130495.1 of Sambucus nigra. NCBI lineage: Eukaryota > Viridiplantae > Streptophyta > Magnoliopsida > Dipsacales > Adoxaceae > Sambucus > Sambucus nigra. The sequence continues at coordinate 302,507,045 of OX422208.1, forward strand.
AAGGAGTTAAATGTGCAGTTCAATTGCAACCTCTCATACTTTTGTTACCATTGATTATCACCGTCCCTCATTTTTTCTGAGAAAAATATACGAGGATATATTATACTATATCTATCCTATAGCATTTTTCTACTTACGAGAGTTTTTTAATTTTATCCTAACACTTAATAATAAATTGTAAGAGAGCAATCATTTGACTATATCTATCATATAACAAGCTTTTCTTCTTCTTCTTCTTCTTCTTCTTCTTCTTCTTCTTCTTCTTCAGTATTCCACGTGTGAGTTTATTTATTACTTTAGCCCACAGGAGGATTTGTCGTTTGCCTTGAATTAAAAGGAATTATTTATTTAAATCAGGGTTATCAATTTTAAACATGACACGATAACATGATACGATATGTCTTGTTTGTGTCAAATTTTTTTAGTTGAAGTCGTATCATATAATGTTCATATAAAATTACTAGTTATTCACTTATGTTGTGTCATGTTACTCGTATTTCCATGTATTATCTTTTATAATTAGGTGTAGAAATCATTATTTGTGTCAGTCGTATTTTCTCGTGTTTTATATAATGTTTATTCCAGTATGTATTGAAAGAGACTAAATAAAAAAAACAATTTAATGGATCTTAGGTCATCTATCAAATCAATTTAACATATAAGATATATAGTCTCTGACCAACTCGCGTGACCACTTTGAAAGGGTCACGGGCAAAAGTCGTGACCCTATTGGATGGAATTTTGGCATCGGTCATGGGCATGATCACTGCCTTAGTCCGTGAACACACTTGGAGGGAAATTTAGCGTGAATTTAGCACCATAATGGTGAGATTATCAATACAAAAAAATGGAAACAAAAGTTTGAGTTATTGCAATTGAATAATGCATTATAATTTAAATGATGTTTATTCCAACATGTATTGAAAGAAACTAAATCAAAAAACCAATTTAATGGATATTAGGCCATTAAATTGATTTTTTTTATTACTACATAATTCCTTAAATGGATATTATGCAATTAAATTGATTATTGGCCTGATATATGTGTGAATCAAATCAGGATGAAAAGATTAATTTAATGGATATTAGGCCATCTATCATATACACACACACGGATAAACATAACACACACATATATACACACAGTACACACACACACATATACACACATACACTATACACAAAGTACACACACACATACATATACACATACACACATGTATAAATATGTAAATATACACACGCAATATACACATACACAAATATAGAAATGCACACATATAAATACAAAAATATTAGGGTTTAAGAGTTATATTTGAGATTGAGCCGAAAAACTGAGATTGAGCTGAACGATTAAGGTTTGAGGATTAATAGAGAGAAAGAGATAGAGGAAATTATCAGGTGAAATGAAAAAATGGTCCTTCAATTTATATATGAAGACTCTGGTCACGACTGTGGGCCGTGAGCCAACCGCATGACCATATTATTTCCATGTCACCGGACGTGATAAGGGTTTTAAAATAGTTGTCATCACGGCCTAGGTCTGTGACCCACATGTGCGACCATTTTGAACTGGTCACGACCCAAAGTCGTGACCCTATTTGATGAATTTTTGGCATCGATCATGGACATGGTCACGGCCTTAGTCTGTGACCCAACCTGGAGGAAAATTTGGCACAAATTTAGCACCATGATGGTCACGTCATGGCCAGGGCTAAGGTCCGTGACCTACATGAGTTATATAGATGAAAGTTGTGACCATCTCCAAGTGCATCCATGACCACACTTCGTCATGGAACTGGTCACACCTCTATTGAACATGGTATTGGCTTTGGGTTGTGACCAACTGGTCAGACAGCAAATTCGTAACCCACCTGCCATGACTATTCATAGAATTTAGTGTAGTGAACTATCGTGTGTTCTATGGTCTCGTCATTGGTATTTGAGTGATAACAAAAATATGGGATATTATAGTCGACTAAGCTTAGGGTGATAGGGGCTCTATCATGTTTGGGTTTTGACTGCCTTCTATTGGGTAGGGGTTGAAAGACGTGGGTTTAATGGTTTCATTTTGTGTGTGTCTTTCTTCAAGAGTGCATAAAAAAGGGTGGAAGTTTGGGGAATGATTTCAAAAAAAAAAATCGCTCTTTTAAATATGATTTCGCTCCATGCATATATTAGTCTAAATCTAAAATGAATATTGGTTTATGTATGATACACATTCAAGTACCAAAAAAAATTAACAAATATATATATATATATATATATGTGTGTGTGTGTGTGTGTGTGTGTGTGTGTGTGTGTGTGTGGTTGCCAAATACAGAGTTAAGTTCCTTGTGGGTTACTATCTTAAGTATTTAGTCATATATAAGGGTTGGGCTCACTTGTCTTCTCTTGTCTTGAGAAATTGTTTAAGGAAAATGTTGGCTGATTGGATAAGAATGTATCATATAACAAAATGGTTGTTATATGCATGGTGTCGTGTGTTTAAATATAAGTGGAAGATGATATACTAAAAGTCATGGTTTGTAAGTGAACTTTAGTAGCTCCATGTAATGAAAATATTCAGAGGCAACATTTTCATTTTGTTATTATTTATTATTGATGCATATATGTCTTTTTTTATTCAAAAATAAATGATTGGTGTGTAGAAGCTTACACATGGAAGATCAAATCATCGGTTCTTCTAGAATATAAGTTTTTTCACAGTCTTAAATGAAGTTGGGCACACCATCGCTAGGAATGTCGCACAATAGTTTAGTAAGTTTATCTTGATTACCAGAAATTATATAGTTTTGACCTATTGTGTCAGTACACTTTATGTGTATTGAACAAGATCTTTTTTAGGTAAATATTTGTATACTTGGTTTATAAGATCTTATGGTTATTATGAGTGCTTAAGCTCTTAATTCAAATGAAATTAATAAACATGTGCATTGATTGTTCATTACTTTGATTTATTGGTATGAATCATGAATGGATCAATAAGCATGGTAAATTGGATAATGGTGATTCGTGTATGGTGAAAGTTAATTATGGATGGAATTCATATTGCAAGATCGATGATACCCCTTGATTTAGCTTATGAGTTTTGATAATGTCAAACACAACCCATTTATTTAATTATCAAAAGTATCAAATAATTTAAGTGCGCGGTCTAAAAGAATTCATAAGAAATCGATTAAATATAATTATCACTAGTTTAATTTAATCGACGAGTACTCGTAATATTAATACAGAGAGGTTATACAAAAATTATAAGAGGGAGATAAAAAAAATATAATTTTGGAGACAATAGACAAAAGTGAAATTATTACTATTTAGTGTAGTGAATGATACTAAATAGAATTGTGATCTTAGTTATCGATTTGAATGAGGAATACTAATCCTATATAACCAATCTTCTATTTCTTCCCGGGATCTTCATGCTATTCTATAAAAATATTATATTGTCATCTAATTATGCATGAGATCATTATATACGAGAGATAAACATAAAAAAGAGTGTGAGGGTATTGTTATTAGGTTACCATATATCAATGGTTATTTTGGCTTAAAAATGAATAGCACGAAAGATCTTGAGGTCACTTATATAAATCTACCATGTCAAAGACATATCTCGCAAAATCATTTATTCAATGAAGATGGAATTTTTACCTGATTATCCAAAGGCCGAAAAATATAAAAACTCACAAAATATATTGTTTTGAGGTCGTTACTATTTTGAAAAAATAATTTCATTTTTGTAATAGGCAAATTTGACAAAATTGAGTATATATTGATTTAAATCAAATAATAACTCAAGAAGGTTGGTTCAAAATTCAAAAATTCGTTCGAATACACACAAACACTCATATAATTCTTGGACAATCATAAATATAAAGGTCATGGGGTCAAAACAATTAAAGAATGTTGCCCAATCAGATTCGTGCCACTATACACACTCATTGTAATGAAAGTGATCTATACTATTTTTTGTTGAAAATCAGAACGGGTTAAAATTTATGGATGCATTTACGTCAAAATCCCTATATGGAGTAGGGCCCCCATGCTGATTTGAGGTCATCAATATTATTAAAAAATATATTTTTATTTTTATTTTATTTTTTTTACAGTTCAAGCCAGAAAGAACCGTAAGGGTGTGGGATTTTGAATCTCCTTTTTACATCCTCACCAACATATTTTTTAAACCCGATAATTATATCAATCACATGATTCGATTAAATAGGTTCTTAATAATCATATATATGGATGCTTTATATTTAATATTTCTCCCTCAGTTTAGGAGTTTATTGGCATGATCATTTCCCCCATTCTCGTTATTCCGATGTAAGGACATATTTTCTATCATTTCTCAATAGCTTAGGCTTAACCAGATTTTGGTGTATCCCGTTACCATTCGACTCGAGCGGTCATGGAGGACCGAATATCCAATATCTCAAACTTTCAAGGATCTCCAAACTATGATGGTATAATGCTATTAAGAGTCTAAATTTACTCATTAAATTTATTTTGGGATGATTTAATTTTTATTAAAACTGAAACAGGATTTGCTTTAAAAATCGAGGCATTTTTATGTTTAATTATTTTTTTCAAAATTCGCCTTCCTAGGGGTGTGTTTCGGATGGATCGGATCAGAATAGGTATGTTCGGAAAAAAATCCAAAATTTTCAGAATTTTAAAATCCTTTCCAATTCGAAAATAATAAAAATCAGAAAATGATTTTTTTCCTATTCGGCTGATTCGGAATATTCGAAAATTTTGAAAATTTTATTATTCGTAAAAATATCGGAATTATAAAAATTATCACTTATAATGTTTTTGAAAAATATCGAAAATGTCATTTTTGAAAAGGATATTTTTAAAATAAAAATAAAAATCAAACATTCCACTTTACATCACCTATGCAATAAACTACAGAGGTTTATGAATGCTAAGGCTATGCATCTCATACCATTTTGTAAATGTAATAAACTGCAGAGCTATGCATCTCATACCATTTTGGATAAAGATCAATTAAGACTTGACTATGATACTAAGAAACTACAAAGCTATGTGAATGAAAAAACTATTGTTTACCTACTTTAAAAAAAGGAAATGCAAGAAAGGTTAACTGCTGTAGTAGAGCCCCTACATCAGTATTTTTAGATACAAAAAATGAACAAAAGAAAGATAAGGGAAACTTAATATAAATCATCCTTGGAATCTAAATTCGCATAACAATTGAATATAATTCTCGATGTTGTCTTTCGATTTAGGGTTAGTATGATGTAGAAGGTTTATATATATGGGTATATATTAATGGTTGAGATGGTTTTAAATGGAGGGTCAAGATTAAACTAATAAATAATAATTTTTATATATAAATAACTGTAGTAAATATGTATTAAAATAAAAAAATATATTATTATTTCGAAAAATATTTTGGATGGATCGGATCGGCGTGATATCGAAAAATTTGGATCGAAAATTTGGAAATTCGGAATCCATATATGATTTCCAATTACATTCCATTTTTTTCGAAAAATTCGGAATCGAAAAAATTCAGAAATCATAAAATTATAATTGTGCCAAAATTGGAAAAATTCGGATCGAAAAATGGAAAATTCGAAAGTTCAAAAATAACTGACACCCCTACGCCTGCCCCATTCAAACGAGTTGTCATTTTCATTCGAATGCTTGTTTGAAGTTTACATCAAACGAGGGTGTACTTTTTTGCGTCCTTTGAATGTCGTTTGAAGCTGGTTCAAATGAGATAGATGCTTCATTTTAACTAGATCCTATTTCGTTTTAACGTACTTATATTCTCGTTCGAACGAGCCTTATTTTTATTCGAATGAGATGCTGCCTCGAAATTTGTGTTCGCCTTATAAATATATGTTTCATGTTCAAATTTTAAGACTTTTGCCAGAACTGTTTCTGCACATATTTTGCAAAAGTTTACAACCTTTTTGAGTTTAAAAACTATTTTGATTCACAAAATTTATTTCCCAAATATATTTATGTGAATTTGTTTAAATCCTATAGTTTGTATTATTACATACACAACTCTTTTGGAGAGAGTTTCTTCACGATAAATCATTGTGATTCTCTAGGGGATCATTGCTGAAGACAAAGGTTGATCGGTGGATACCGAGCGTGGAAGGCCGCGTGGCGATTGCTTCTCGTCGAGTAGTATTCTTTGGAGATTCTATGAAGACACTATGCATTATACTTGTGGATAGTATCAAGTAGTCTGTAAGTCGATAGTCTTGTAAACTCTCTAAAGTGCTAAAACTAAAAGGTTTTACCTCAGAGGTTTTTTCCCCTCAAATTGCCTTATTTGTCTGAATGCTTTAATTTATTTGTTTTATCACCTAGTTGCATGTCACATGATAAAAAGATAAAATTTGAATATTGTGTGTGTTGGACATTTAATTATATAAATATTCCATTAAGATCGCAAGCATGCACTCTCAAATTGGTATCAGAGGCTTTTGCAAAAAATTGATGTGTGATCTTTTTTCGCAAAATTACTTTTTCTTTTATATCAATTTTTTTTTGAAAAATTGTTGATCTTTGAAAGGCCGAATTTTAATGGAAAATTTGTATAATCGAGTGTCAATCTTTGATGATACCAATTATGCATATTGGAAGGCTAGGATGAGGTTTGTTTCAAAATCCATAAATAAGCGAGTCTGGTTAGTTTGTGAAAGAGGGTGGACTCCTCCCACTATCACTGCTGATAATGTTATTGGCCGTAAACCTGTTTCTTTCGGACTGACGAGGAATTTCAGTAGAGTAATTTTAATTCTTGTGGACTTAGTGTTATTTCTGGAGCAGTCACCCCTGATGAGTTCCATTGTATCTAGATGTGCACTACGTCTAAGAAAGCATGGGACACCCTCCAGCTCACGCACGAGGCTACCAACACTGTAAAGGCATCTAAGCTTCAAAATTTGACCACCCAATTTGAGACCATCACTATGTTAAAGTTCGAGTCATTCGATGAGTTTTATGCGCCTTTATCCAACATTATCAATTTGAGTTATAATTTGGGTGAGAAAAATCCAAAAACAAGAGTTATGAAAAAGATTTTGAGGTCACTTTTCACCCGTTTTACTCCTAAGATCACCGTGCTTAACTCATTAGATATTTTAGACACTCTTAGGTTAGAAAAACTCATAGGAGACCTTCAAACTTATAAGATCGATATGTTCCCTAAAATCATTAAACCTAAGGAATTAGGCATTGCTTTACATACTCAAACTAAGAAAAAGAAGAAAGAAAAATTTTATGAGTCTGAATCTGAGGGTGATTATGATTTTGATGACTTGGCCTTGTTTGCGAAAATTTTAAAAAGTTTCTCAAATTTTCCAAAAATAATTTTTCCAATAAAAATATTTTTGAGAAAAACAAAAATAAGAATGAGGTCAATAATAGCGATGTGAAAGAGGAAGATATAAGGTGTAATGAATATGAGGGTAAAGGGCATAAGACACATAATTGTCCCACTAGGCTAAAGAGAAAGGGCAAAGAGATTGAGAATAAAGCCACTCTTAGCGATAGTAACATCGAGTCGATTAATTCGAGGGGAGAATCACAACATGAAATGTGTGTTACATTCATGTCTAGTCACGTGAGTACTTCTAGTTTGTCCCACGCCAATGAGGACATATCTAAACGTGAAAACCTCGACGATGTTTTGATTCAATCGAGAGATAGTGAGTGTGAGGATGAGGATTTTTGCGAAGGATAAGGGAATCTCCAAAAGGCATTTAGTGATCTTTACACCGAGACGTTAAAGAAGAATAAGATTAATAAGGATTTATCTCTTTGGGTGTTATATTGGAAGAGAGAAGTGAAAGTTTTGAGGGTGTGTCAGGCATTGGTGAGTTAACTTGAGAAGGTTAACGTTTTTTATGTGAACAGTTGATAATTTTAGGCAAACAAATAGCGATTTAACCAACACCGTGGCTAGTCTTACGAGAGATCTTAAATTTTCATTGGAGACTCGTGAAAAACTTAAAGCCTGTGTATCCTAACTTGAGAAAGATGATCTCAAACGTGCCTGGGAGGTCAAGGTTACTTTAGAGGACACATCTAAGAAGGTAGAAAAATGTTCCTCAGTCCCGCTTTAGGTAACATTGAGAGGCTAGGAATAGGTTATGATGGTGCGTCCACTTTTCATATTGCACCCGAGCCGATTCACGAGTTTGTGTTAGATCCATATGGCCCTAGACCTAACCCACCAGGGAGAGCTCGACTTAGATGTTTTGAGAGATGTGGACCCAAGCCCCTGTATGTTTGCTCCCATTGCAAGCAAAGAGGTCACCTTAAGGAATTTTGCTTTAAGTTGGGGAGAGCGCCTCATTGGTATCTTCCATGATATGCTACCACACGAGTTTCTGCACGAACTCCCACACATGTTACTCCGCATGCTCCCGCACATCACAAGAGAGATTTTGAGAGTTTTCGAGAGCGAGTAGTGTATTTAGTCGAGACTTTACAATATTTTATTAATGTTTTTCGTATGATTTTATCTCCTTTGGAGAACTCCTCTGGACCTAATAATTGAGGTTGAGACTTGTTTACTAGAATATGACATTTTTCATGCTCATATCACGTATCCCTATCGTTAGTGTGTACTGCCATTGTACTTATATTTTTTATTTTGATATATTTTTTAAAAGATCCAAAAAGAGTTTTATTTTTCTTGAAAAATACAAAAAAAATTCTTTCTTTTTAAGAAAGAGTGAAAATGACAAAAAGATTTTATTTTTGATAATATTTTTTTGAAAAATTCAAAAAGAGTTTTGTATTTTTTTACATTATAGGTGAATGAATATTAAAGATGTCTGAGTCACCAATTTATTCCATATCTACGTGACTATTTTATAGCATTTTGAGACGTGACATCATGTCATTTATGTGATTTATAAGGCGTGGAGTCATTAAGATGTAATATTGTAAGGACATATTTTTATAAGTTCGTTATCAATGTATTATGTCATATACCGCTACACCGTCGAAGAGCATTCAAGAGCCATCTACATCAAAGACGGATCCGAATTAATCAAGTTCTTCATCAAAAAGACTCAGCGAAATTTACTTTGGTAAGGTTATGTTTTAAATACCTTAACTTTACACTTAGAGCTTTTGGGATATTTTTACAAAATATTTTCTGAGTGTTGGAGCGGACTTTTTCGTCAAATATGAGAATGAGTAATTTTTTCTAAGTGTTTGAGCATACCTCGATTTTGACGCCAGGTCGTTCAAGCGAGATAGCCATCTCGTTCGAGCGACATTGGATGTCGCGAGATGTCATTTGAACGACATATGTGAGTCGTTCACGCAAGACTGATATCTCATTCAAACGAGCACGTTTTTCGAGTCGGTACGATTTTGTATAAATACTCATTAAATGGTTTCGTTTTCATTAAGAAGCCCCAGTGTTTTACAGAACAGAAAAACTGCGAAAGAAAATTCTTTTGGCTTCTTCCTTTTAAGGGTGTTTAATCCCTCTTTGTTTTCAATTCACAAAACTCCCATATGCTGTAGTGAATTATTTTGGTGTTTAAAAACACAATTTTGTTTTTGCTCAACCACTGTGGAGAAGGCATCTCCATATTTGATCGGTGGATACCGAGCGTAGTCATTCTGCGTGTGGACGAGCCGAAGACGACGAACCGACGCCTGGAGGGTATTTCGCTGCCTCTCTTATCTTTAAAGGTTTGCTAAAGCCACCGTGCATTACACACTTATGGGAGATTATCAGGTTGTATGTAAGTCAAAGGTCTTGTAAATTCTTCAAAGTGTTATAAAAGGTTTTACCCGAAAGGGGTTTTTTCTTTAATCGGTCGTCTTTACTTTTCATGCATGGTTTGAATGATTTATCACATTTAGATGCATGTTTAATGGCTGAATTAATTTGGTTTAGATATAGACTCCAATTAAATAAGTGTGCCAAATTTGAAATTCGATATCACACATCGCATTTACACAATTTTACAAATTGGTATCAGAGCCGGTTGTGCTAATTTATTGCGTATTCCTATTTTTCGCAAAATCGTGTGATATTGATTTTTTTTAAATATCAGTTTTGTGAAAAATCGCCATTTTTTCTATGGAGCACTTATATAGTCAGATGCCTATTTTTTATGGCTCTAATTATGCCTAATGGAAAGCTCGGATGAAATCTAGTTTAAAAGCCATTGACGAGCATGTTTGGTTCCTTTGCGAAAATGGGTGGACTCCTCCCACGGTCACCGTTGATAATATTACCTCTTTAAAACTCGTGTCATCCTGGACTGAAGATGATTTCAAAAATGTCTAAATTTATTTCACGTGGTTTGAGTTCTATTTCTGGATCTATCCTATCGCTCCCGATGAGTTTCGTCAAATTATGACGTGCACCACGTCTAAAGAGGCATGAGATGTTTTGAAATTGACACATGAGGGTACGAACGCGGTTAGAGAATCAAAGTTACAAAATTTGGCCACCCAATGTGAGACTATCACCATGTCTGAGTCTGAATGCTTTGATGATTTTTATGCACGTTTGTCGGACATTGTTAACACCAATTTTAATTTGGGTGAGGTGATTGACAACACGCGTGTCGTTAAAAAGATTTTGAGATCTCTCCTAAAACGTTTTATTCCTAAAGTCACTGTTTTGAACTCTTTGGGAAATTTGAAAACACTTAAGTTGGAAGAACTTGTAGGAGATCTTCAAACCTATGAGATTGACATGTTTCCCAAAACTATTAAGGCTAAGGATAATGGCATTGCTTTAAAGACTCGTTTTTAGGAAAAGAAAGAAAAAGTTTGTGAGTCCAATTCTGAGGGTGAGTTTGATTTTGATAATGTGGTCATGCTTGTGAAATTTTTTAAAAAGTTTCTCAAAATGAAAAAAGAAAATTCTTCCAATAAAAGTAGATCTTTTGAGTCAAATAAAAAGAAAGTGGGGGCCAAAGATAGTGATAAGGAGGATGAGATCAGGTGCTTTGAGTGTGAGGGCAAAGGGCACATAGCTAAAGAGTGTCCTACTAGGATAAGGAGAAAGGGCAAAGAGACTGCTATGCCTGCCACACTTAGTGATAGTGAGGGTGATGAGGGAGATGAGTCCGATAAAGGTTTAGCACACGGGATGTGTGTAGCTTTTTCGAGTCCTGTGAGCACACGGGATGAAAGTGAGCTCCAAAAAGTATTTAGAGATTTATACACCGAGACCTTGAAAACAAAGAAGTATAATAGAGATTTAGATCGCCGGGTTTTAGATTTGGAGAGAGAGAATGAGGTTTCAAGAAAGGAGAAGTGTGATTTGGCCAACACGTTGTCTAGTCTGACGACATGTGTATCCCAACTCGAGAGTGATCTCGAACGTGCCAGGGAGGTCAAAGTAAATTTTGAGAACGCACCTAAGAAGGTGGAAAAGGTGGTTCTTAAGGGTAAAGGTGAGAAGTTAGGAATTAGTCATGACGGTGCCTTTACTTCCCAATTAGCACCCGAGCCGGTTCCCACTTTAGTTTTAGATTCACGTGAGTCTCACCTTAACCCACCTAGGCATCCCATTCCTATTAGGAGAGAGCGTCCTAGGCCTATATATGTTTGTTCCCATTTCAAAAAGAGAGGACACCTTAGGGAATTTTTCTTTAAGCTGGGTTATGTGTCACATTTTGCTGCTACACGTATTCCTGCCACACATGCACCCACACATGATACTTTACATGATCCCGGAGACTACATGAGAGAGTTTGCACATTTAGGTGAGCAAGTTAAGTTTTTGGTCAAAACTTCACAAGATTTGATAGAGGTTTTTCATAAGTTGGCACCACCTTTGGAAAACCCCTCCGCACCTAACGATTGAGGTTTGACTTGTTTACCAACATAGGATGTTTTTCATGATGACATTATTTGCTTATTTCTAGTATGTATCATTTTTGTATGTTTTTTCTTTTTAAAAAAAAATACAAACAGATTTTTTTTATAAAATTTTTGAAAAATCCAAAAAGATTTTTGTATTTTGTTTGCACCATATATGCATGGACACTTAGGATGACCGAGTCACAACATCATTCCATTTTTTCATGTGACTATTTGATAGTGTTTTGAGACAATAGGTCAATTCATCCATGTGCTTTATAATGTATGGAGTCATTAAGATGTAATTAACTGTTACTTCCTACATGTTTGACTCATACTTTCCTTTATTGCACACATGCACGGATTTGTTTAATTATTGTGATTGTCTTATCACATGTTGGTGAGGTGTTTTCACTTCAATCCTATCCTTAAAATGAACCAAGCGCGATAAAATTTGACAAGAAAGTTGTGCATGTAAGAGTCGTTGGTGAGGTTGTGTGCTTTGTTTAAAAACGGTGAAGGGCTACGAAAGATTTTCATTTATCCTTTGAGATTAAGTCGCCGCTTAAATTGGACCTAAAAAATAGAGGAATTTTATTATCCGGGGTCCAAATAGGTTTAAAATAGCTCGAAAAAATTTAAAGGCAATAAAAATAAATTCATGCCAAAAAGGGGGTCATTTATGTTTTTGCACCAATTCTCCAAAGTTTGAGAATTTAGTTTAACACCTCTAAAAGAAAATATATATTAGGGAGTTTGGTTGGAAATTAAAACGGGTTTGCACGTCCTTGAAAGTCTTGAAAAAACGCTAAATAGTTTTGGATGTTATTGGTGTGGACATCACTTTGACTTTTATTTGTTGATTTGCATAAGACTATGTCATTTAAATTCAATAATTTTTACACCTAAGGATACTTTTGATGTTCATTCGTTAGGGGTACACGTATGCATCGTGCGCATATGATTAATTGAGTTGATTTACCTATCGAATGTGTTCACACCCATTCATTCCATTCCCATGACTTGGTTGTTTTTGTTTAAATCCATGGTGTGATTTTTAGTATCTTATTTTTGTATGAAAAAAATTTAAAAATCCAAAAATAGTTTGTGAGATTTTTGAGATACTCCTTTGCATGTGCGTAGTTCGATTCGTATTTGATATGATTTTTTATCGTGACACTCCATGTTTTGATTTTTTCTTCTTATATGTCTATTTGGGGACATCATAAAAAGGGGAAGAAAGAATTATCACGTTATGGGGGAGTTTTGCTTATGGGGGAGATTTAATTTATTAATGCTTTATTCTTATATCATTTCAAACTCGATGCATCACGAAGGTATTTTGCTTTATCTCATGTGTGTAGGTATAAAGACTGAAGATCATTATGTTTCACACCCTGATGAGAAAAGCTTTGAGATTTGATGAAGACTTTTGAAGAACAGTTTAAGATCTTGCAAATTTATTCATGGGAGGGTAGATTTGTATAGGAATTTTTTGTATTTGATAATTCGTCAGTTTTTATGTATGTACCGGCATAGACATAGGGGGAGATTTGTAAGGACATATTTTTATAAGTCCATTATCAATTTATTATGTCATATACCGCTACACCGTCAAAGAGCATTCAAGAGCCATCTACATCAAAGACGGATCCAAACTAATCAGGTTCTTCATCAAAAAGACTCCGCGAAGTTTACTTTGGTAAGGTTATGTTTTAAATACCTTAACTTTACACTTAGAGCTTTTGGAATATTTTTACAAAATATTTTCTAAGTGTTGGAGCGAACTTTTTCGTCAAATCTGAGAATGAGTAATTTTTTCTAAGTGTTGGATCATACCTCGATTTTGATGTCAGGTCGTCCAGGCGAGATAGCCATCTCGTTAGAGCGACATTGGATGTCATGAGATGTCATTTGAACGACATTTGTAAGTCGTTCACACGAGACCGCTATATCCTTTGAACGAGCATATTTTTTGAGGCGACGTGATTTTGTATAAATACTCATTAAATGGTTTCGTTTTCATTAAGAAGTCACAGTGTTTTACAGAACAGAAAAACTGCGAAAGCATAATTCTTTTGGCTTCTTACTTTTAAGGGTTCAATCCCTTTTTGTTTTCAATTCACAAAACTCCCTTATGCTTTAGTGTTTAAGAACACAACTTTGCTTTTGTTCAACCTCTGTGGAGAAGGCATCTCCATATTTGATCGGTGGATACCGAGCGTAGTCATTTTGCGTGTGGACGAGCCAAAGGCGACGAACTGACGCCTGGAGGATATTTCGTTGTCTCTCATATCTTTGAATGTTTGCTAAAGGCACCGTGCATTACACACTTGTGGGCGATTATCATGTTGTATGTAAGTCAAAGGTCTTGTGAATTTTTCAAAATGTTATAAAAGGTTTTACCCGAAAGGGGTTTTTTATTTAATCGATCGTCTTTACTTTTCATACATGGTTTGAATGATTTATCACATTTAGATGCATGCTTAGGGGATGAATTAATTTGGTTTAGAAATAGACTCCAATTAAATAAGTGTGCCAAATTAGAAATTCGATATCGCACACCGCATTTACACGGTTTTACAAATATGATGAGAACTTACTAGATGTTTCAGTCCCTGTCATCTTTAATGCACACAAGCACGAACTTATTTGAGTATTGCACTTACCTTTCATGTGTCAATTGTAGTGTTTTCATCTTAACCCTTCTTTTAAAACGAACCAAATGTGAAAAACGAGATAATAAAAGTAGTGCATGTAAGAACCATTGCCCAGATTGAAAAAATAGAAAATCATTTTTCGGCAAAATTGGTATATTTTGTTCAATGGAATCGGGCTCCGAAAGGAAAATTGACTATGACACCCCGACTAATTAAATACCGGGTAGCTACTCCTTTATTCAAACTAATACAAAATGTCAAGTTGGTTCAGTTCATAGCATCACTGTCGAAAATATTTTTAAACAATTACTAGCCACCTAATATTTAAAAAGTGAGTTGCCAAATTTTATTAAATTAAATTAACATACAACCAATCAAATTATAAGCTAACTATACCACATACACATCACAAGCACAATGGAAATAATAATGGAATAATAAATGAGTCTGGAGTAACACTCCCCTGAATAAATACTGAATAAAAACCCAATACAAAGTCTGAATAATCAAATAACTCAAAAACTGAAATGAAACTGAAAGTATGACAAGGCTATATCTAAATGGAAAGGGGCGACATGCCCTAACAGATGAATGACCCAGAAATAGAATCAAATGCATAATGTGGAGGCGTCTACTACCGAGATCCTATAACTTCCACAGCAGTTACAGCACGTCAACAGGATGGAACTCCTATGCTTGGTGTCCCTGTGGCTGGGCACCTAAAAGGTTTTACAAGAAAAATAGATTTGAAAGCAAACGGATCAGAGCTCGAGGTGAAAACAGTTTAAAAATAGCAAGTGTTTAATTGCATTAAACAGTGAATAATATATATATGTTAGTTACGTGCTCTCACATGAGTTCCTCACCCCTCAACTAATGTGCATGCCTAACGTATATCCTTAACTCGTCCTAGTTATTATGACGTTAACTAACTAGTTTATACCACTTCATGTCCTCACACTATAATATAGGGGTTTATTCACATCGTTCTAACATATCCTGCGTGTAACTCACCTTTTCACTGATAAGATTAATTTATAACAATTACGATAGGAAATTCTCATTTTAAATCCCTTTCAAAATGTCTCAATAATTTATATTCACACTTTAACAAAGAGTCCGATATAAACACAAGTATATTATTCTCAGCACAAATATACAAATAGGGCACCCCTAGGCTAAGTTGCAGTGCACACATACTCTGCTATCGAATTCCGATACATCATGTACATAAGGACTACGTGTTCTGAATCTCTCAGGAACCGTTTCAATAAACAAAAATCACACATATTGGAGGCGAACATAGTTCACATACCCATGGGTCACGCACATACCTACGCTCCCATGGTCAGCTAATTTATTAACTCACAAATAAGTCATTCACAGCCCTATGTCCTTAAGGTACCAATCTAAATCCCCCCGTAGGCACACAAATATTAGATGGCCCTATTCCGAAAGCCGACCTCCCGTGATAGCAAGTATGGTAGGTATGTCATACACACAATAATCCATATACTAAGCATTCGCACAACTTAGATAACTTGTTATATTATTAAAGGTATGTTCTCGGCCCTATACCATTAGTCTAATCCGTTCACTATTATAATTTTGGATGATATATAATATATTTTGCCGATACGTCTCACGTCGTATAGTTAGGGTACTTAAAACCTATCCGAAGAGGTTACTAAGTCTTCTATTATTCCCACATTTTAATTTAGTACTCTTAAGTCCTTATTTGTGTCCAAAATTCTAACTTATCACTCCTAAGAACTTATGTCATGTTATCGCATTATAAGATAGGCAATTACTCGTCAAACCTTCGTAAATTCAACACTACATTCCAACCAAATTCTAATATGTTTCCGGCTTCAAGTATATATCCCTACTCGTCTCCCTCAAGTCCTAATGTATTCACATAATCCCTAACTATAACATTCGATGGCCGAAAACACTTAAAATCAAAAAGGGGGAAAAGTCACCATTTCTGGGGGGATCGATCGATCGAGCCTAATCATCGATCGATCGATGGTCGATCAATCGACCTATGAATATCGATCGATCGATCAAGCAGGTGAGGCTGCGGGTTTCTTCATTTTTCATTCCCAGCTTTATCCCAAAACTTCATTACATGATGTGAAATCCTAATATAAATATACGGGGGCATTATACAACCTAATTACATGATTTTCAACGTTCCAAAACTTTTAAATTATCAACAATTAGCCTTTCTTGGATCAAATCTTCATATTAACATAAAAACCCTATTTTTTTATCTTTAAGAACCATCATATTACTATTCCTAAAGTCGTTTTTAATTCATCTAGGGTTATGATTTGGTTACTGAATTACTTCCAGAACTAATCTACATGCAAATCCTATCCAAGATTTAGGGTTTTTCTCCAAATTTCATGAGTTTTCATCGTTATTCAAGGCTATCATCAAATCCTACACTAGCATGGATGAATTATTCGGTAAAACTTAATGAAATCAAATCACTTGCCTTGGAATTGAGGTTCTGATCAATTGGTGATGTTAAAGGATGGTTATCTCTCTCTCTCTCCGGTCACAATTTCGGCGGGAAGTGGTGGTGGGTGGTAGTTATGGCTTTGTAGCCCTCCTGTAACCTCTCCTCTTTCTCACGTTGCCCACTTCTTACTTTTTGACAGATAATGGCCCTCATATTAGATTCTAAATAAACCCTAAAATTCGTGGGTCCAAATCCTTTAAAAATTAAAATGACTAAAATATTCTCCTGGGTTGCCGGTTTGGCCTAAAAGTGACCCAGAACCCAAACTAAACCCCTGGCTAGTATTTTTTGACTATTTCGATCCCTACGGACACGTTGCCGCACTCAAAATGACCATACGGATGATAAAATTATAATTTACTTTTAAATCTAATTTAATTGATTCCTGATGCGACTGACACGCGCGTCCCAACTTAGTTTTCTGAATTGTCGTATTTATAACTCGCGATAATTTTAATAAATTCAATAATCATATATTACCATATATACCCAGTAATATTCAACATTATCATCATAATCAAATACCAACTCACGTCTCGCTAGTATTTAAGTCCGAATTAATTTCCAATTAATTCCCATTTAATTTAATTAATCCCATTAAATAAAATCAATAAAATTACGGGGTATTACACACTTCCCCCCTAATAACAGAATTTTGTCCCGAAATTTGGAAATAAAATATACCTGGCAAAAATAACTCTGGATAACGCTCGTGCATCTCATCCTCGCGCTCCCAGGTAGACTCCTCGGCATTATGATGCCGCCACTGAATGCGTACTAACGGTACTATCTTGAATGTCATCAATGAATACAATGACGAACTGATCTAGAAACTCTCTAAATACCCTATTCATCAAGTCCATGAACACAACTAGAGCATTGGTTAGGCCAAAAGGCATAACCCTATACTCGTAGGAACCATATCTCGTCAAGAAGGCTATCTTCGAGACGTCCAGCTCCCTGATACGCAACTGATGATATCCCGATCTCAAGTTAATCTTTGAGAAGAAGGCAAATCCTCTCAGCTGGTCGAATAAGTCATCGATTCGGCGCAATGGATACTTATTCTGTATCGTGACCTTATTCAACTCCCGGTAATCTACACACAACCTCAAAGATTTATCCCTCTTTTTAACAAACAGCACAGGAGCACTCCACGACGAAGTAACCCTACGGATAAACCCCTGACCTAACAGCTGCTCTATCTGATCTCGTAGCTCCCTCATCTTCGCTGGAGCCATACGGTATGGTACGCGGGCTATCGGCCGAGTGCCCGGCGTCAAATCGATAACAAAATCTATCTTTCTACTAGGAAGTAATCCTGGAATATGCAAGTGAACTCCCTAACAACTGGAATAGAATCATGTGGTATCACCACCTCCCTAGAGGTCTACTCCTCTATATAGTACAAGTGAGTGGAAGACCCTCCCTCGGGATGAGGCATATCCACTAGGAACATCTCCTACCCGGGTATGGGAAAAATAATACTCCTACTGAAATAATCAATCATGGATCGATACGCAACTAGCCAATCTATACCAATGATTGCATCGTACTAAGTCATTTCTAATACTAACATATTAGCAGGTAAAGGAAACCTCTCAATCTCTACTCCCACACCACTTTATATAACAGAAATCACAAAACCCCTACTCAACGGTGAATCTACACAAGTAACAGTGCTCTTCGCAGCATCTAATAACCCCATCGCGAGTGCAAATCTCGCGATAATAAAATGGTGCGTGGCTCCCCTGTCAAATAAAATACGCCCAATAGTCCCCTGAATAGAAAACATACCCTCAATCGCGGGTGGATCCTATAGGACTGCGACCTACTAGAGCTGATAAACTCGACCATACTGAAGATGTCCCTGCTGGACTGGGACTGCTAGGATAGGTCAAAATGCTGGCATCTGCAGCGGCGCTGGGAGGGCGGCGGGAAATATCAGCCTCTGGGGCTCATGACGAGCACCCTACTCCTGCTGCTATAAGTCCCTGCCCCTTTCAGGACACTCCTGGAGTTTGTGGCCAATCTTACCACATATAAAACATTTTCCTGAGAAGTTTTCCCTCTCTGACCCTGCTGCCCACGGCCCTGATGGTCGTTACCATTCCTACCCTGGCCATGCTGGCCCGGCTAAAACTGCTAGCCATGCCGAAAACTTCCATGGATATGACTGAAACCTTTTGATCTAAACCTATTAGAATCCCCCTGCTGGGAACTCTGATCGCCCTGCCTGTGCTGACTCTGAGCTGATTGTGCCCTGCTGGCACCATTACCCCCTGTCCTGCCCTGTTGGCTGGACTCTCCTGCTCGCTTACCCTCTGAAAAATGAAAGCGGTGGTCCTGGCAGTGGAGTAATGTTGTGTTAACCACATCTGAGTAGGTGTCCAATGAGAGATTACCCAATAGGTGCTGACGGATCCTCCACGTCAACCCATCCATGAACTTCTGGATCTTCTTCTCTTCAGTAGGGATCTTATCGGGAATAATATTCAGAAGACTATTGAACTTGGCCTCAGACTCTGCCACTGTCCTCCCTTCCTTCTTTAGGTTCATCAGTTTTTGCCTCATATTGGTGTGAACTGTTGAGGGACAATATTTGCGGTCGAACCGCACCCAGAACTCCTGAATAGAAAGAACATCTCTCTCCTCCGCGGTGGTAATGGACTCCCACCACTGCAATGCTGCTCCTACCAGCTTAAATGTAGCCAGTATCTACCTTTGCACATCCGTACACTCATACATCCCCAAGTGTCTTTGGATGTCCTTCTTCCACTGGCTCGACACAACGACGTCAGAGCTCCCTGTGAACTCCGGAGGGTGCGCCTTCTGAAAGGCATCACGGACATGTTCCCAAGCAGACGGGAATGTATGATCTTGGACTGGGGCTACCACTGGCGCCTAAGGTGGTGCCTGCTGCACGACTCAGCATTTACTGCCTGGGATATAATGGCGGCAACTTCCGCAATGTTCATAGAACTCGAAACTGGTGCAGGCTGAGGCTCGGGATGGGCACCCCTGAGAACTCGTTATGCACGTCGAGGAGGCATCTGAAATGAGAGAGAAGTTTTATAAGTCCACAGTTAATATTTCAAAATAGCTAAGGAACGTAAAATACACAAAAGAGTACAACAATCCTAAAATATAGGGCTCTACATCGAAGGACGCTACGCGAACATAACAAGTCGTACAGATCCTAAGGACACTAGAACCTGATGCTCTGATACCACCTGTGACACCCCGACTAATTAAATACCGGGTACCTACTCCTTTATTCAAATTAATACAAAATGTTAAGTTGGTTCAGTTCATAGCATCACTGTCGAAAATATTTTTAAACAATTACCAGCCACCTAATATTTAAAAAGTGAGTTGCCAAATTTTATTAAATTAAATTAGCATACAGCCAATCAAATTATAATCTAACTATACCACATACACATCACAAGCACAATGGAAATAATAATGGAATAATAAATGAGTCTGGAGTAACACTCCCCTGAATAATCCATATACTGAATAACAACCCAATACAAAGTCTGAATAATTAAATAACTCCAAACTGAAATGAAACTGAAAGTATAAGAAAGTTGTCTCTAAATGGAAAGCGGTGACATGCCCTAACAGATGAATGACCCAGAAATAGAATCAAATGCAAAATGTGGAGGCCTCTACTACCGAGATCCTATAACTTTCATAGCAGCTACATCACATCAACGGGATGGAACTCCTATGCTTGGCATCCCTATGGCTGGGCACATAAAGGTTTTACAAGAAAAATAGAATTGAAAGCAAACGGGTCAGAGCCCGAGGTGAAAATAATTTAAAAATAGCAAGTGTTTAATTGCATTAAATAGTGAATAATATATACATGTTAGTTACGTGCTCTCACATGAGTTCCTCATCCCTCAACTAATGTGCACGCCTAACGTATATCCTTAACCCGTCCTAGTTATGCTGTTAACTAACTAGTTTGTACCACTTCCTGTCCTCACATTACAATATAGGGGTTTATTCACATCGTTCTAACATATCTTGCATGTAACTCACCTTTTCACTGATAGGATTAATTTATAACAATTACGATAGGAAATTCTCATTTTAAATCCCTTTCAAAATGTCTCAATAATTCATATTCACACTTTAACAAAGAGTCCGATGTAAACATAAGTATATTATTCTCAGCACAAATATATAAATAGGGCACCCCTAGGCTAAGCTGCGGTGCACACATACTCTGCTATCGAATCCCGGTATATCACGTACATAAGGACTACGTGTTCTTAATCTCTCAGGAACTGTTTCAATAAGCAAAATCACACATATTGGAGGCGAGCATAGTTCACATACCCATGGATCACGCACATACCTACGCTCCCATGGTCAGTTGATTTATTAACTCACAAATAAGTCATTCATAGCCCTGTGTCCTTAAGGTACCAATCTAAATCCCCCCGTAGGCACACAAAGATTAGATGGCCCTATTCCGAAAGCCTACCTCCCATGATAGCAAGTATGGTAGGTATGTCATACACATAATAATCCATATACTAAGTATTCACACAACTTGGATAACTTGTAATATTATTAAAGGTATGTTCTCAGCCCTATACCATTAGTCCAATCTGTTCACTATTATAATATTGGATGATATATAATATATTTCGCCGATACGTCTCACGTCATATAGTTTGGGTACTTAAAACATAATCGAAGAGGTTACTAAGTCTCCTACTATTCCCACATTTTAATTCAGTACTCTTAAGTCCTTATTTGTGTCCCAAATTCTAACTTATCACTCGTAAGAATTTGTATCATGTTATCGCATTATAAGATAGGCAATTACTCGTCAAACCTTCGTAAATTTAACACTACATTCCAACCAAATTCTAATATGTTTCAGGCTTCAAGTATATATCCCTACTGGTCTCCCTCAAGTCCTAATGTATTCACATAGTCCCCAACTACAATGTTCGATGGCCGAAAACACTTAAAATCAAAAAGGGGGAAATTCACCATTTCAGGGGGGATCGATCGATCGAGCCTGATGGTCGATCGATCGACCATGAATGTCGATCGATCGATCAAGCAGGTGAGGCTACGGGTTTCTTCATTTTTCATTCCCAAATTTGTCCCAAAACTTCATTACATGATGTGAAATCCTAATATAAGTATGTGGGGTCATTATACAACCTAATTACATGATTTTTAACGTTCCAAAACTTTTGAATCATCAACAATTACCCTTTCTTGGTTAAAGTCTTCATATTAACATAAAAACCCTATTTTTTTATCAACAAGAACCATCATATTTCTCTTCATAAATCCATTTTCAATTCATCTAGGGTTATGATTTGGTTACTGAATTACTTCCAGAACTAATCTACATGCAAATCCTATCCAAGATTTAGGTTTCTTCTCCAAATTTCATGAGTTTTCATCATTATTCAAGGCTATCATCAAATCCTACACTAGCATGGATGGATTATTCGTTTAAACTTAATGCAATCAGATCACTTGCCTTGGAATTGAGGTTTTGATTCGTTGGTGATGTTAAAGGCTGGTTCTCTCTCTCTCTCTCTCCGGTCACAATTCCGGTGGGAAATGGTGGTGGGTGGTGGTTATGGCTTTGTAACCCTCCTGTAACCTCTCATCTTTCTCACATTGCCCACTTCTTACTTTTTGATAAATAATGGACCTAATGGCCCTCATATTAGCTGCTAAATAAGGCCTAAAATTTGTGGGTCCAAATCCCTTAAAAATTAAAATGACTAAAATACCCTCCCGGATTGCCGATTTGGCCTAAAAGTGCCTCGGGACCCAAACTAAACCCCCAAATAATGTTTTCTGACTATTTCGACCCCTCCGGACATGTTGGCGCACACAAAATGACCATACGGATGATAAAATTATAATTTACTTTTAAATCTAATTAAACTGATTCCTGACGTGACTGACACGCGCGTCCCAACTTAATTTCCCGAATTGTCGTAATTATAACTCGCGACAATTTTAATAAATTCAATAATCGTATATTACCATATATACCCAATAATATTCAACATTATCATCATAATCAAATGCCAACTCACGTCTCGCTAGTATTTAAGTCTGGATTAATTTCCATTTAATTACCATTTAATTTAATTAACCCCATTAAATAAAATCAATAAAATTACGGGTTATTACATTGACTTTGTGTGAATATCCACCATTTGTAAAGAAAGTAGGCAAAAAGATTGAAGTCACATAAAAACAGAAGTGTCAGGCCAATTTTTAAGAACAATGATGCTTCGCTACATATGAGCACTAATTTCTTCAAAAAAAATTGAGAGAAAAAAATTCAATATGTGATATTTTGAGGAAGTTAACTCGAAGATCAATGGGTTTTCACGTCCTATAAAAATCTCATAAAATATTACATAGTTTTGGGCATTATTAGTGTGAAAATCACTTACGGTCTTGATTAGTTGATTAGCTTAAGTCAATTTCAATTGAATTCACCATTTGTATACCTAAGGTAGATTTGAGATCTTTGATTTGTGGTGTCTAATTACTTCATGCACATGTGTTGTGTCTGTCTAAAATGGGGAGAACAAATTACCGTGGGGGGGAGGGGATTGGGATTACATGAGTTTGATTTATAGGAAAGAATTTTTATGAATTTTATTTTATATGTCAAATTCGATGCATCACGGGTATTTGCTTTGTTTCATGTGTGTAGGAACTTTTGGAAGATCATATTCACATTACACACGATGAAGATAAAGTGCCCAAGAGAAAATAAAAAAAAATGGGGATTTGAAGTCATCTTTTAACATTATTATTCTTGTACCTATCCATTTTAGGGTTTGTGAGGGAATTAGAATATTATTTTTATCTTAGAGGATTTAATATGTAACTTGGATTTCGATTTTATGTTTGTACCGGAATAGCCAAAAGGGGGGGATTTATAAGATCCCGTTACCATTCAACTCGAGCCGTCACGAAGGACCAAATATCCAACATCTCCAACTTTAAGGGATCTCCACACTCTGAAGGTATAATGCTATTAAGAGTTTAAATTTATTTATTAAATTTATTTGGGGATGATTTAGTTTTTATTAAAACTGAAACATGATTTTTTGTTTTAAAAATCGAGGCATTTTTTATGTTTATTTTTATTTTTTCAAAAATTGCCTAACTCGTTCAAACGAGAAGGCATTCTTATTCGAACGAGTTTATTTTTCGTTCGAAGGCTCATTTGAAGTTTTTATCGAATGGATATCGAATAAGGGCATACTGTTTTGCATTGTTTGAATGTCATTTGAAGCTAGTTCAAACGAGATGGATGTTTTGTTCGAACGAGATCCTATTTGTTCTAACGAACTTCTATTCTCATTCGAAAGAGACGTCGTCTCAAAATTTGTATTCACCTTATAAATACCCATTTCGTGTTTAGATTTTTTAAGACTTTTGTCAGAACTGTTTCTGCACATATTTTGCAAAAGTTTTCAACATTTTGAGTTTAAAATCGTTTTGATTCACAAAATTCATTCCCGAGATATATTTGTGTGAATATATTTTGTATTCTTGCATACACAACTCTTGTGGAGAGAGTTTCTTTATGGTAGACCATTGTGATTCTCGAGGGGATCATTGCTGAAAATAAAGGCTGATCGATGAATACCGAGTGTGGAAGGTCGCGCGTGGAATGCTCCTCAACGAGTAGTATTATTTGGATATTCTACAAAGTCATTGCGCATTATACTTGTGGCTGGTATCAAGTAGTCTATTAGTCGATAGTCTTGTTAACTCTATAAACTGCTGAAAATAAAAGGTTTTACCCTTAAGGTTGTTTTTTTCTCGAATTGCCTTGTTTGTCTGCATGCTTTAATTTATCCGTTTTATCACCTAGATGCATGTGTTAGGATAAAATATAAAATTTGGATATTGTGTGCATTGGACATTCAATTATATAAATATTCCGTCAAGATCGCAAGCGCGCACTCTCATCTGATTTTAACATTGCTTAAAAATGTCAATTAACAGTTAAAATTGAGTTGCTTAGGGAGTAGTTTGTCCATCCTCGATTCTCTCTAGAATTTAAGGATTGGCTTCAACTTGTCGAGGTCATTTATCATTATCCGACTTATTACATATGAGAACGTTGGTAATTGATTTATCCAATGGTAAAAAGTAGTCATCCAACATGTGTCATCGTTTAATTACCTATATAACTAACCCTGCTTTAGTAGAAATTTAAGAAGTATAACTGTATGTAAACCTAAATACTAAATATAACTAAAATAGTGATATAACATGAGATATTAAACCCATATGGTGCCCTTTTATTAATAAGTGTTTGCTAGAAACATGGTATACTATTAAATTTTTCTCAACCTCTAATTTTTAAATTATGTTCCAATCATTTTCAAATTTGGAATAATATTGTCAAATTTTGATTATGATATTAAATATTTTGAGAAAAATATACCTAGGATTATAATTAGTTTTAAACTTATGAATTTATGTTTTTGTTGATCTGCATTTTGAATTTATAACGATCCGTTATTTTGGAAATGTATATAAATTTTCTTTTGAATCACTCCAAATTATTTTGAATTTTGTTTGATCTTTGATTTTTTTTCCAAATTTTCTGATCTTGATAAAAAAATTTAATTCAAAAAATTCTGAATCAAAATCGACATAATTTTTTTTTGCACTAAAAAAATATTTTTGTCCGAAGCCAAGTATGGGATACCGCTAAAATATACTGGTAAAATTCAATATTAGGTGTATTATAACAACTTCCTATCTTATTTCATTCCTCTCAGTTATTAAAACAAAAAGAGTTTGGAAGGATTAACAATCTATCTTCAATAACTACTTATAATTTATGTATGATTTACTCTTATACTCTAATAATTCTACACCGACTAATAAAATAGAATCATAATTACCGATACACTGACTTATCATCTTTTAATTGGAAACAAAAAAGAGACTTGGGGGCTTTGTTGACTCGAGATGTAATTCACAATTCTTCTCTCATTCCTTTTGGCGCAAAGCAACATTAAACTCATCTGTATATATTTATTCTTTTGTTAATTTATTTAGTTTCATTTGACTGAGACTATAGTTTTAAATTCCCTTTTTATTAAATTATTTAGTTTTACATAAAAAAACAATGAGAAAAATAAGAGTAAGAGTTAGAATCTACCCAGTTATCCATTTACACCAAATGTGATAATATTAGACACAAACAATAATAAGGTATGAAAAGACATAAAATTGACAATAAATTTGCACGATATGTCGTGTTTATGTTGTGTTCGTTTAGTATTTTTGACACAAAGTCATGTTCGTGTCAGTTGTTTCTAACACGAAGTTGACTCATGTCATACTCGTGTTATCGAACTATGTAGTGTTATTCATGTTTTTATGATTATCATGTTTGTTAGGTGTTATATTAGTTGTGATAATTAAGTTGCGACGTGTTTTAAATGAGTTGTGTTTGTGTTTAGGAACAAAAATTATTTCATGTTCATATCTATTGATGTTTGTCTTTCGCGTCATGTCATATCTAAAGCTATTTCCATTCTCTTTTCATGTGTTTAACATCAATGCATTTTAATATTTATTAAAATTAGTATATATTTTTTTTTTTGGGGCTAATATTTATAAACTAATTAGTGTCTCATGACCTATATGTGTCGTATTTTTTAAAGTGTTGTATCATTTTCCATCATAACATATAAAGTAATAGCGAATACTCATGGCGATGACACACAATTTTACTAACACCCGTAAGTGCGGCACACCCACACGTCAGGTCTATAATATTAAAGTTAAAATTTTCAAATTAAATCAAACTCTAATTAAATTGGTGCCCGATTTTACTCAAAATTATAGATATATCTATCTAGTTCCTCATTTTCTTTTAGGAGTTTATGTTAACTTTTAGTGGGATCAATATTTTGCATTTAATGACTCATGTGGGACCTAACAGTTGTGAGGCTCATGGTATTATCTGACAACTTCTTCTGAGATTTGCTCAATAAATGTTAAATATGTTCACACATAATCAAAAGAAAGTTCTAATGTGCTTATCTTAAACTAACTGATAAGTTATGAGGAGAGTGTCCACTTTCTGGCGCATTTAGGCCATCTCCAATGGAGAGGCTTACAATCTAAATTTACACATTTTAGCTTCACAGTGGGTATAGAAAAATGTACATTCCGGTGAGAGAAAACGTAGAGGCAATGTAAATGTATATTGTGGCTAGACGGTGGATAAGTGGGGCCGTGGGTCTGGACGATTAACTCTTGTCCATCTAGGTCCCAGACGGCTATCACTTGTCCATCCAACCCCTTTTTTTTTTTTTTAAATGCCTCTAACGGCTCTAATGTAACGGCTATTTAATTTTTTAATGGATATATTTAATATGCATATAAATATCTAACCCCAAAACTTTTAAATTACAAATTGAATATTTATCCTTTCAAATATATGTAATGGATTCTCCCTCTAAAATTACTCCAACTAATTCATATTGGTTACCAAATTTCACTTCGCATGAAGAGATATTATTATGTCACGCGTACGTAAAATATTCCATAGATGGGGCTGTCGGGACAAACCGAACCTCTCTTACGATGTGGGAAAAAATTACAAGAGAATATAACTCTAGCGAGGGAGTTAACTACAAACGCGGCGAGAATGCGTTGCAGGGGAAATTTCGAACAATAAGTAGAGAGTGTTTATTGTATATAATGAAGTTGTCTCGAGCATAAGGAGACGGTAAAGATAGCTACAAGACGGAAGTTACTTGGGTAATTACATTTGGTTGTGATTAATTTATTATTTAAATTTAATATTCTTGATTTATATAACTAATGCTACAAATATTTTTTATAGATACAACGTTCTAGTGATAACTTTCGTGCTGATACGGGTCATAAATTCATGTACGATCATCGCTACGAGGTGCTCAAGGATTTGCCCAAGTTTACCATGTCAACCACGGGTTAACAATATACGGATGAAGATATAAATGAGAGTCCCAATGATTCGAACGATCCTAAAAATCGAGACTTCAATAATGGCTTACAATGACCGGTGGGACATAAAGAGGCGAAACTGAAAGGGAATAAAAGAGCGGCCACCAACAGTGTGGCTGCACACACGGCCCTGTTAGATAGCAATGATGAATTCAACACACTTTATTCCAAAAATTCTGCAGAATCACAATCAATCAAAAGAAATTTGAATGACAAGATTGATAATTTAATTTCAATTCGCAACAAAGAGTACGAAGCACAACTCTAACGCGATGAAGATCCAATTATGTACAAGGATACCAGTAACTTCACGCCCCAGCAACTAGCCTTTCATGAGATGCGAATGAATGAGATAACGCATCGTCGTACTGTAGCATATCGGAACATGTCTCAATAATAGAGTTACATGATTTTATATGTTAAGCAATTTCATTTCATATTAAGTTCTTTTCAATTGGTGTCAAATACTATTTGTTATTTTAAATATTTTAATTGCATGGATAACAACGTGAACAAGGATAAAATATTCATAACTCAAAATAAAACATAAAAATTTGCATAATAAAAATATAGTTATGAAAGATAAATTTTAATGACTACTCAATTTAATTATTTCCTAGGCAACCACGGAACATAACATAAGGCATGTCCATCGCCCATTAACATGGTTGGTAGATGATGTACTAAATCTATGTCCGACTCGACCCATTTGTAATCCGGCAGGTCCGAATCCGATGCATACATCGGATCGTCAAGTTCAGTATTTATCAAATATTTAGCGTGCCACAGCTCTAGACTTTTTTCCATCCGTGCAATTTCACGTTGCAATAAACATATGCATTTATCATTATCTTTGTTTCGATCTTTTCAATATCTTGTCGATTTTTCTTGAGGCACGGGTATACAATGCCAATGACAGTAGCACTCCAAATCACAACGTCTATCAAATAACCTAGGCCATTTCAAATGATCATCCCATGGAATATCTCCCTTTATCGGTGTTAACCATTTCATCACATGATTAACGTCACCTAAAGAATAGAGTGTGCAAATAGGGATGTTTTCAAAAACCCTTTTCTCGCCAAACCAACTACCTCCATGGGGATCTTGGTAGATCCCTGGGTTAGTCAACGCTAGTTCAGCATTTCTAGTTGTTGCCTCGCCGTGTTTAACACCAAATGATGTTGATGCTTTAGACTTACCCTTTGTATTCGTGACCTATTGCTTCCTGCTTCCCCCACCTGTTAAGAGGTAATCACATCGCACTGCTCTTTTAGGCGGTAACCAATTATAATAGGGAAGTTTTTCCCCGGATAGAGTTTTCCTAGGAACATGTGTTAGGTAGGGTAAATCTTCATCAGGCATGTAGACATGGTTATGCATTGTGACGTTTACAATATTAAAAGGAAGTATACCAATTATTGTGGCGGAATATCCAAATGAGACCATATATTTATATGGAAAAATATGGACGAATAGCTACAAAGATATTACGTGGTCAAATCATAAAGAAAGTATAATTGTTCAAGCACGCGGGTGTCATATGGCCATTACTGTGCATTATGCATGCGGGTTTCATTACTGTTCAAGCACGCGGGTGCCATTAATGTTCAAGCACGCGAGTGCCATTATTGTGCATTATGCACGCGAGTGGCATTACTGTTCAAGCACGTGGGTGCCATTACTGTTCAAGCACGCGGGTGCCATTTTTGTGCATTATGCAGGTGGGTGTCATTACTGTTCAAGCACGCGGGTGCCATTATTATGCATTACGCACGCGGGTGTCATTAATGTGCATTACGCACGCGGGTGTCATTAATGTTCAAGCACGTGGGTGCCATTACTGTTCAAACACGCGGGTGCCATTATTGTGCATTATGCACGCGGGTGTCATTAATGTTCAAGCACACGGGTACATCAATTTATCAAACCCAAATATTTAAAATATTTATGATGTTTTATTATAACATTACTAAATGGGACATATTACAAACGACCCACATTCATGTCAATGATTCAGCATGCCGATTCCAGATGTGTTCCATTAGGTCATCATGTAACTGGTTATGGGCATCCTTGTTCCTCATCTTTACATCCTGGACCTGGTACTGATAATGTCCAGCGAGACTTTGCCTGCTTAAGCAGGGTGGTGGCTCACGTAAGGGTTGTTCGGATCGCCAACTCCCGTCTCGCAACTCCTCTTCGATAATTATATTATGTAATATAACACATGTCTTCGTTATTACACGTAAGTCTTTATATTCCTAAAAATTTGTCGGGTTCATGATAAAATGGAACTGCTGTTGCAAAATGTCTAACGCCCTTTCCACATCCTTTCGGGCTCCTTCCTGCGCTCGTGTGAATACTCTTTGTTTTTGAGTGGTTGGCCTCTTGAAACTTTTGACAATAGTTGTGAGGGGCGGATAAATTCCATTTGCGAGGTAGTACCCTGTGTCGTACATGTTTTCGTTAATTTTGAAGTGCATTGGGGTCCGATTTCCTTCCAAAAGTTCTTCAAACACATGAGATTTGGAAAGAACATTCAAATCATTGCATAAACCTGGCATGCCAAAGAACGCATGCCAAATCAATGTATCATAAGATGCCACGACCTCTAAAATAATAGTGGCTGCATAGCAATGCCCTTGATATTGTCCTTTTCAGGCATGTGGACAGTTATTCCATTCCCAGTGCATGCAGTCGATGCTACCGATCATCCCAGGGAAACCTCATCGCTCATTCTCAGGCTAGAGGCGGGCAATATCTTCGACCGTAGGCGTGCGATAAAACTCCGAGCTAAACACCCTCACTACAGCCCTAGAGAAATGTTTTAAAGTCTCTATCGCCGTTGTCTTAACAATTTTTAAGTATTGATCCTATAAGTCACCGCAACCGCCATACACTAACATACGAAGTGCACATACGATCTTCTGGTGCGAGCTTAATCCAAGTCGACCCACACAGTCGGGTCTTAGGATGAAATATGGATCTTTTTCGCAAACGGTTTCTAAAATGCGATTGAAGCTCGCCTTGTTCATCCCAAAGTGACGCCTAAATATTTTTCCAGTATAAGTTGGATTCTCTTGAAAATAGTCTCACCATAAATTTTGGTGAGCCGTATATCTATCGCGGTGAACCGTTCTTCGGTCATGAATTGTTCTATTGTTCTATAACGAACCGGATTGATAGATTATCCTTAGCATTCTATTATGAATCGATGCGGCTTCATCACCAGAGTCGTCATTATAAGTTGCGGTAATCTGCGCTAGTATCATTTCGTCCATATCACTGTAAGACATAATTTGTATATAGTTGAGAAATATATTTATCCCAGCAGGTGTAGATGGGAGGTGAAGATGTATCATTTTCTCCACATTGCACTACTCTTATAGTATGGGATGTGAAAAAAAATAATTACTACAGATTGGACAACACAAACCTTCCAACCCACTTAATACTGATGTGATAACACGATCCAACCAACTCATTTATTACCGATTGGACAACACAAACCAACCTAGTAATTTATTACCGATTGTACAACACTGACCCACCTAGAAATTTATTACCGATTGGACAACACAAACAAACCCATATGGACAACACAAACCAACCTAGCAATTTATTATCGATTGTACAACACTGACCCACCTACTCATTTATTACTGATTTGACAAGACAAACAAACCCATCCAACTAATTTATTACCAAGTCTTTTTATTAAATGAACAATAAATGGAGCAAGAATTTTATTATAACAACATCCATAAAAAATGAATAAGATTTCATTATAACAACATCCATTAAAAAATGAACAAGAATTCAAACGATATTTTATATCACCCCAAAAAGTGTTGAAAATCCAAAAATTGTCATCGGCAAGAGATGCTTGTGTAGCCGATCCTTCGGGATCTTGTGAGGGTGCCTGGGAAATATTAGGAGAACCAAGATGATATGCATCTTCGTTTATGTAAGGCGGTGTGTGTTGGTGAATGGGGTAGTCTCCCACAGATGAGGGTGGTTGGGCAACACTAGGTCCTGCGCCTTGGAGATGAGCATTCTCTTCATCTTTTTCTCGCAACATCATTAACATTAGCTCACATTCTAATATTAGGGATTTAATTTTCTGGATGTAGTCCTCTCTTAGAAATACCATTTCACGCCATTGTGATCGTGAGTAGAATTCACTAGGCGGTAGAAGATTTGGCGTACTGGGCGGATGTACGTGAATAAATGTTGTGCCATTCCCACTTAAATTGACAACTTCAACATCACGTGATAAGGGTAGCAAATCTGAAGAGGAAGATTGTCCCTATGTGTTGTACGTATGTGGAGCCTCCCATCTATCTGATGATGCGATGGGTACCCGTACATCATCTGGTACAATCAAGGCAAACCCAAACCCGTCATGGTTTTTCCATCGAAATACCGCAAGTAGAATTGCACCGTTGCCCGCAATCTTCCAATATGTAAGCCATTCCTCCAGTGATGACATTATTAAATAAGCAATGCAGTTGCCAGGTTCTGATGTGTTGCATATATATATTTCTTGGAATGAATGACATTGGATAAGGCGGGCTATCGGGAATAGCAATATGGCTTGTCATTTGATGGAAGCACCGGTATCTGAGGTACCAAGTTCCACCTAAATCCGGAACAAAAAAGCATGTACCGTCTCTAAGACAAATCATGCACAACAACAAGTCCTTTTAACTGGTTTTCTGGAAATCCCACAAATGGTTGCCATATAATTGATTCGGGAGAACGCATTTCCAGTTGCTCCTGCATGGTCCCATAGTTAAATCGCAGTTGGCCGATTAGAGTGCCACGTTGATTTGTTACCCATCGTAACATTCTTGGCCACCTTTCCAATGTGTGGTCGAGTAAGAGTGGAGCCATCGTACGGAGATACTCGTACCCTAGGTACTGTAAAATTAAATAACAACTCATTAATAATTGGTTACTCATAAACCAAGTACCTTTATAAATTATCGAGAAAATTGAAATGTGGGGACGGTAGACTTTACCTCTACAATTTTCCAGAAACAATTAACCGTTTTCTGCTCATTTGTGGTGCATGCATCGAGGGCATAGTAAACTCGTGCAAGAATGACAGAACCCCAATCCCTATTAGCTATGTCGTTTAGGTTGTGTAAAAATGGGGCCCAATCCAAACTTACTGAATTAACTGCAGTGGGAAAAAATATGGAACTCATAATGAAAACAGTAAAAGAACGACCGATTTGTTCCGCGCTCGCTAATCTGTCCTCCGGAGCTTGCGCAATTGAATGAAACATGTATAATTTTAGGGTCCTGCAGGATATGTTTCGTCCTTTGCGTTCTGGATTGCTTATTTCGGGAAAATATATTCGAATATTTCATCCACGGTATGCGGACTACTCGTAGGAAAGGGGGGGGGGGGGGGAATTGGATGGATACCAATTTGAATTCCTATCAAATTAATAAAATTTATTGAGTACTAATTACTGAAAAATTCTTAAAAATATTGGGGTATAAAACAAATTGCGTAGAATTATATTCAAATATTACAGGATAAATGCACAAAATCGAAAGGGGTAATCCTCAACTCCACACAAGGTAGGTGAAATTTATGCATTATCTATGACCACATACTAATTAGGGCTACCGTCATTTGATTGTCCGAGTTAGGAAAAGTTTCCCTAAACAAATGACCGAATCAGAAATTGTCGATGATATCTCGAACTTCCGGAACATAGGCTAAATGAGCATATACTTCTATCGGACCTTGTAGACTCCCGCGCACATGAAATTAACTCTCGTTTGCATGCGCATTATGATCAATTATTACGTCTCTCACATGTGGTCTAATATCGTCATACACCCGAACCAAATTTGTATACACGATTGGCAAAGTTCGTTGGGGGGGGGATTCTCGTTTGGTTTAACGGCTTTGCCACACCATTTTCTTTGAATAGAATGCATTTTGGATAATAATATAAATAAATATGGGTGTAATAAATTGGATTGAAAATATGAAATTTGGTATGGTTGGTGGTAGGTGCTAATATTGGTATGAAAATAAATAAGGTTTTTGAAATTGATGTGAAATGAGAATGGGATAATTTTGAATGGTATTTACAGGGGTTGGTTTTTAATTATATATATTTTAACCGATACATTTTATAACCGACGGATTGTTAACGATTGGATTTTGGACCGTTGGGGAAGGTGGGGCCTGGACGGGTGTCAGTTGTCCGTCCAGGGCTTGGACAACTGACTCTTCCTCGTTCAGCCACTGCCACATCATTTTTCCATCTTCCTCTAGCCTATCCATTGCGTAAGATCGTCCCACAACTAACCTCAGAAGATGTAAATTTACATTTTCTTTAGCCTCTCCATTGGAGATGGCCTTACTACCAATTGATACACACACACACACACACACTGGGGTATGTGAGTTTCAGAGCCTCATACTTCTATCAATTTATACTCAGTAAATACTCATTAAGAAGAATCTCTCCCCTCTCGCGGATATAGACAATTTGTCGAATCACGTACATATGTGTCTCTTTTCTTTGTGTATTTAGTTATTCTTAACTCCTTTGTTGTTACATATTTCTTTTATGAATGTGTGTAGAACACATAGTTAACTAAGCTTAATGTAACACCCCGCCTAATTAAATACCAGTGATCAGTCCCATACCTAATTAAATCAGAATATACAGTTGGTTCAGCATCACTGTCGAAAACATTTTCCTATCACCTGATACTCAATTAAGTTAGTGTTAAAAACTTTCCAATTTTAATTTAATAAAACCATTCCACGACACTGAATAATAATATGCAACAACACATCACAACTGAATTAACTACAACAAGAATAAATGTGACTGGATTAACTCTCCAGTTAAATTATAACATTTACACTAATTAAACTGATATCCACAATGCCTACATAAGTAATTACAACCTCTAGAATCCTGGGCGACATACCCTAAATTGAGTAGATGCTACAGATGAGTGAATCAACAGAAAGGAAGCGTCTAAACAAAATCCGCATCTCTGCCAGTAGCTATAATCCATCAGAATATCCATAATCTATGTTGGATACCTGATGTACAAGATATAGTAGAGAAGAGAATATGCAAGGAAACGGGTCAGAGCCCGATTGTAAAAGATTTTAAAATAGCAAGTGCTTAACAATTACAATTAAGCATTTATTATGTACATGTTAGTTTCTCGACTCTCTCTTGAGAATTCTCACCTCTCATCTAGAGTGAACACCTATCGTGTCTTATTATCTTCCTAGTTAAGGTTCCCCCCTAACTAGTAACATAATTCTAACCCATATCATAAACCCGTATGTCCCATACCATACGTATTATAATTATTCATATTCATTTATCTTTAATATTAACTAGTTTTGTTATAACCTTGGAATTTAGTGTTCACTTACTTAATTCAATTCAGATTTTATTATTTACTTTTATCTACAACCTTACATAGTAGATTAAATCACAGCTTATATTTTTAACCTACAATTTCATACAGAAGATTACATCTCTATAACTACAATGTCACACAGTAGATTACATCACAGTTTATATATATATAATATCACACTAATTATATATATACTAATACATCACCTCTCTAGTCACAGTTGCGGTGCATGCATACTCTGCTATCATGTCCTGATACAAAATGTCACTGTATAGAGGACTATTGATTCTGTGTCTCTCGCGAATCATATTATAACACAAATATATTGGAGGCGAGCATACTCCACAGCCAAATGGGTCACGCACATACGTACGCTCCCATTCAACTGTCGAAACTATCATATACACCGATAGCACGTGTCCAAGGTCCTATGCCCAGGGTACGAATCTAAAATCCCTCCCAATTGGGCGCACAAGGACAAGATCGTCCACAACGCGAAACCTCCACCCCGATAACAAGCAACGTAGGTATGTCATACACATAACAAACTATAATATAGGTATACATTCCACCTATATAAATATAACATCAATAAGGTATTCGCACAACCATATGATAATAATAGGTAATCATCTCACCTATATATATTTAATAATAATATGTATTCATTATACTTGTATATAACCATAGGGCTTACGCATAACCTTTATAATAAATCCCATACGTAGTATAATTATATCCCGAACATCCTACGTATATTTTCGATTATGACTTTAATTCTCAAAGTATATATTTTCGAACTTATCTACCCGCACGATTGTGATCATTTAATCCTCAAATAAATTCAGTAGGTAAATATCACGTCCTACAAGATCATTCCATAAGGACTCCTGAATTTCTACGAATTAAATTTACTTTAATTAGGTTCATTCCCCGATAATCCATAATTCACTCTTGACCCCATTATTCCCTCTCTTAAGGTTAATCCCAATTATACCTAAGGTTATACCGGTAATTTATAACTCTCTTACTACTGGTCCTAACCTTAAATTATCGTTTATCTGATTTAAACCCCAAGTAATATCGTTCTCTAAAATAACTCATTTAATTAAAAACTCGTTCATTTCCCCTCATTCACAATTCCAAAATAATATTTTTTGGGTCTTATATCCTACTACCCTTCTCTAAGTCCTAATACCTTCAAATAATAATCACTAAAGATTTCTAAAAGTTTTAGCATTAAATCAAGAATTAAAAAGGGACAAGTTCATCAATTTTGGGAAGGTCGATCGATCGATGGTCAGTGGTCGATCGATCGATTAGTCGATCGATTGAGCTTCATGGGTCAATCGATCGATCGCCCAGATATCAGCCCAGATTCTTCAACTTTTATCCTACGGGTTTCACGTCTTTTAATCAATTAAACCTCTATTTTAACGTCCCAAATCTCTTATAGTCCATACAATATGATATAGAAACATATATAAATGATCTTACTGATCTAAACAACCTTGAATCATCAAGAGTTTGGATTAAAAGCATATATTTATCTCATATTTTTCCAGAAAACTAAACATATGATATTTCAAGAACACTCTAATAATTCTCAGAATTATTTCAACATGTGATGTTTATTTCGTGGATTAATATCTACCAACAACATGCGATTAATCCTACATATTTCTATTTTTTCATAAATGAATTAACATCTAACTAGTTTATCTCCAAAACATGAAATTTCTCATAATTTTCAGAAAACCCATATTTTATTATTTCTCAAAGAACATCATATAAACTAAGATTTTCTTTACTAATACTTCCCAAATTTCGTGGGTTAAATTATATACTCAAAAGAAAATTAATCCTACAGCATTATCCTTTCAAATATTCAATTAACATCACCATGATTCATCTTTGATTATGCATCTTTTTAGAATTTTCTAAACAACCTAACATGGACAATATACAAGCTAAATTTGCAATAATTAATCACTTGCCTTTAGATTGTAAGTCTGATCTGTTGGGGATGATACTTTACTGGTGGTCCTCTCTTTTTTCGACCAACTTTCGACAGTGGTGGTGGTGGATCCTGTTGGTGCAAGGTGATTGTTCTTTGATTTCCTAGAAAAGTCTCTTCTTCTCCCATAATGACTTTTCCCTTTCCCCAAAGAAACTCTTCGCTCTTTCTCAATTTCTTTCTCTCTAAGTTTGTAGAATGAATCAATAATCTAAACCCTTTAGACTTATAAACAATCTCCCAAATTCGTGCATACTATTCACCTCCCTTGTAAAATGATCGAAATACCACTCTGGGGTGTCTTTTCGATTCCAAAGTGTCCCGAGACCCAAAACAAACACCCCAAGTAGACTTTTTTGACTATTTGAACCCTTCGGGACACTTTGGCGCAGTCAAAACGACTATTCAGATGTAATAATAATATTTCACTTTTATTTTATTAAATTATAATCCCGACATGACTCAAATGCACGTTCCGACAAAATTCCCATAATTGTCGTACACATAATTCGCGATCATTTTATAAAGTCATAATCAATTGTATATACTTTAGTCACTAAGTAACATAAATCACATATTACTTTATTCTGGAGTAATATTTAAATTTCGGATTAATTTCTAATTATATCACAATTAAGTCTAATTAATCCCATTTTAAAAATTATTAAAAATACGGGGTATTACATACTTCCCCCTTTACAATGGAATTTCGTCCCGAAATTCGAAAAATAAATGTATAGTAGGAAAGAACAATTCTGGATAAGTATTTCGTATCACATACTTGCGCTACTAAGTAGACTACTCCGTACCGCCCATACAGTACGCTATCGAATACCCCCAATAATGAACACCTCATTTATGATCATTTTAACCCCAGGTTACCCTGTCACGTAGGTTCTTGTCTAATCCTTATAGTTTAAGTTTCATCACTTATACTTTAAAATACATTAACCGTTCTTTAGATAAACACCATCTTGTCTTGCGATTATCATACACAGGTAGGTTAATTGTGCAGTATATATTTTACACACAATAAATACTATAAGTTCCAAATCATCTCTACTATTCACAATAGTTCTTGGTTCCTCACTTTTATCCCACAAGTAGGAGAAACAATAAGACTTATCGTACCATACTTCAACTGGCACCATGCCCAACAGTAAACTTATAAGAGTTATAGTACACTAACTTCACTAGTGGAACGTACGTCTCTCGTCCTCCCTTAAGATTCAAGGGTACTAACATAATTTATCTTCCAACATCAGATTTGTCCGCTTAGTCTTCCCATTATTCTGCGGATGATAGTTCATACCCAATCACAACTCGATACCCATGCCTCATGTAAATTCTTCTAAAATCGGAAGACAAAATCTCGTCCTAATTGGACACAGTATTAAATGGTACCCTATGTAACCTCACTATCTCGATTATATTAAGATCAAAGCATATTGTCTCGAAGTATGATCAACCCTAATGGGCATAGCGTGATCTACTTTAGTCAATCGATCCACTATCACCCATATAGGATCGTAACCATCTTCGCGATAAAATCCTTACGAATACTCTCCCAATACTACTTAGAAATCCTTAACGGTTGGAGAAACCTCTGCTGGTTTCGAATGGTCCACCCTAATTCCAATAGACAGTTGGCTCGCTACAAGAGGAATCTAGCCAAACATCCCTTTATTTAAATCCTATTACCATAGTCATTTATAGCCGGATACATTTGTTATTCTACCGACTATATCTCTAATCGTCATAAATGACCGGACATTCAAGTCCCGATATCTAAACCTCTATATTTATTTTCCTTATCACATATCTCCAAAATGGGAAATAATATCAGATTCAATTACCTAGGGCGCCCATACACCCTATATTGTTGCACAAATAACATATACTCTTCTTAAATCAATTTTCGCTCACTTGGCATACTAATATGGTAGGGGTGCACTTAATCACCCCATTAGTCATAACTTGATCACTCTATCATTGGCATCATTGTTTTATTCATAATGTTACTAGAACTAGGCGACTCTTAAGTCATAATAGCATTATCAACTCTAAATTTAAAAAAAAAATGACCAAGGTACGAACTTATGCACTATTGACCAAACTTCTCTCCCACTCCCGACGTTCGCTAGTTTCATGCGTGGGATGTCTCACAAAGCGAAATCTAAACAAGGATCCCCCCTCAATACACTACTACTTAACATAGTCGGTCATCGAGATCCATAATGGCCCTCAGTCTATAATCTGTACCTTCCCATAATTTCTTAATGTTGACAAAAAGTCTACTAGTCCATGCTTATATATCCATAAAAATAACATAAACCACTATCCTAAATTCTCGGCTCTATATATAATGAGATATTTCTCGCTGTTTTACAAAAACATAATATAGCCTGAGTCACATCAGTATGATGAATTTGTACTCACACATATTACTAGACAACATTCTCATTAAGGTCTATGATATCATGAAATATAGGACCAATCCTATATCAGTTGGCGCCGCACAAAATAAATTTTTACTCTCTCCGGAGTACGATAGTCTTATCACTCAATCTACTATCGTTTAAATATTTGGTAATTTATCACTACACAGTACCATAATAAGTTCTATTAGGCTAACTCAAAGCAATATCAAATTATAATAACAAAATATACTATTAGGACCTACTCGGTTCACTCACGGGCGACACCAAAAAGTCCCGCTATCAACGAGAAATATTTTTGTAACCAGACTGTTAAAATTTTCGTTTCCACTAATCTCGACTCGCACGCGAATTTAGGATTTTCAATTTATATAAGTCTGTTGTGACACACCGTGTCACTAGAATTAATCCTTTATTCACAGGGATGAAATAAAACTTCAGCAGTCTCTCCTGATCACGTAGGGTCCTTACATACACTCATCACGATTAAAATAACTCACGATCACTTGCGCCAGTTATACATCTAGGTTTTCATCCTATAGTTGTACCCACCCGTTGTGGAAAAATTATTTACTCATGTGGTTACACACTAATTATTGAAATATTAGCCCAATATATCTAAGCCTCAATTATGGTCTTACCGACCTCCCTTTTTCTTCTTGGACCCCGCCGACCTTGAAGATATGGTATGCTACAATTATCGAGGACTCCACTGGTCGTATATAAACCTACCACTATTGGGTCATAAATTTCCTGGGCCTAATTATCTTGACCCAATTACTCCCCTAGAAGTCTCACTCCTCCAGTTATTATGCCTAATTGGTATGGTTTACTATTCCTAAAATTTATCGGCCTCACTACTCTATGTGGACATATTTAACACTTAGTAGTCTCTCTCTCTCTCTACCATAGGGTAATTTCCCTTACTATTTCCTCGTTACTGATCCTTTAAACGTCCTTCCCTTGGACCTATCAATCTTAACTCCCAATTGTTATTCCCATTATTCTTTTAGCTCTACGGGTCCTATGGGATACATTGTCGACCACACTAGTCTTGGATGATTTCATCGCCGCTTAGTAGGGATTTAATCATGTCACTTTAAATAGGTCCCCTACTAGGTACACCTTCCGGTGATGTTTCATTAACAATATTGGATTCAATATTGCCATTCGGCTAGGTTTCCTAACCCTTCTATCTTCCCTTCATTTGGAAACATCATCAAATTTCTTGGTGACGTTAATCTTAGTCGTCTTCGTCATATTTCCACTCACACTAGAGTATTTCACTCACGAGTCCTTTCACACAATGAATTCTATTTATCTTCTATATACCCCATTCTTCCTAGGGTAGGAGTTCGTTAAACAAGTTACTTCTATCTTTCTTTCCCATAAGAGATAAGCTTCGAAATTCTATTCATATTCTGATTAAAACATCAAATGAACGATTTCACTATCGAACCATA
This sequence comes from Sambucus nigra, assembly GCA_949130495.1. NCBI lineage: Eukaryota > Viridiplantae > Streptophyta > Magnoliopsida > Dipsacales > Adoxaceae > Sambucus > Sambucus nigra. Next base: position 302,548,468 of record OX422208.1, read on the forward strand.
CCTAAAATTTGTATTCCAGCTTCACACATGTTCTTTATATGTGATGTCTAACTCTCATCACTTAAGTTTTCTCTTCCTAGAAAAATTTTACTAAATTTTTTTTAGATCCTGGGTGTTACTGCACGTCACCCTTCACAATTGTCTTTGAATTTCTTCCTTCACAAGACTCTTTTAGACTCCCCCACCTTTCACGTACAGTGCTGGGTGAGTTAAGAATGGCACAACTATTAACTATGATGGTTTTTATCTCCAACACCATTTTTTAAAATACTCTATATCTTTGGTTGAGTCCTCCTCTTGCTGTCCTTCTAACGGCTCTTGTTAGTCACCCCAAAGTATTTGGCGCAAGACGCCCGATCGATCATGTATAAGCATTACATCTCACATACTTCATGGCAGGAGAACCTAAATCGAGATACACAAAAGAATTCAACATCCTAATAATAGGGCTCTACATCAAAGAACGCTACGCTGAAATGTAGTAAGCCGTACAGATCGTAAAGACACTAGAACCTGATGCTCTGATACCACCTGTAACACCCCGCCTAATTAAATACCGGGTGATCAGTCCCATACCCAATTAAATCAAAATATACAGTTGGTTCATTCTTAGCATCACTGTCAAAAATATTTTCCCATCATCTGATACTTAATTAAGCTGGTGTTAAAAACTTTCCAATTTTAATTTAATAAAACCATTCCACGACACTGAATAATATCATGTAGCATATCTACTGAGTGTAAGGCAAAAAACCATTGATCATTCCATAAACTGGCAGAGCTCTTCATAGGGAATTTCTATTTTGGAGCAAAGTCGGTGAAGAGAGTAGCACATCTACTGAGTGTAAGGTAGAAAACAGGAGAGAGAATCAGGGTTTATATCACTCGCTTTAATAATGAGAAACTTGAAGTAATCGACTACGACGAGAAGACAGCCATTACAACTTTGATGAGTGGTCTGTTACCCAATAAATTGTACTATACACTGGCCAAAGATCCCCCCAAGACCATGACGGAATTGATGGCAAAGGCAGCTAAGATCATGAACGCCGAAGAGGCCATAGATGCAAAGAAGAATACCGACACAAAAGCAGAGACGAAAGCTGCAGTTAAAATTAAGAGGAAAGATTCGAAGCATAATGGGTTCAGTAAGCAGTCGAAAGGCAAGGAAACACTAGAGCAGTTGAAGAAGTATGGGAATTATACTCCCTTAAAGGTGGATATCAATCATATTTTGCAGGAGATCAAGAACATCGAGGAATTAAATTGGCCGAAGAAAATGAGGACAACCCCTGATAAGAGGGATAAGTCCAAATATTATGAGTTCTATAGAGATCATAGCCATACAACTAAGCGTTATAATAGCTCTTCAGAATGAGATAGAAGCATTTATTTGATGGAGAAAATTGAGCAAGTTCGTCGATCGTCAAAATAGGGAAAAGGCTAACGAAAAAAAGGCAAAGGTCCAAATATCCTCGCCGAGCTAAAGATAATAAAAAAAGGGACCATTAAGATGATCCAGAAGATGACCCCGACCTTCCCAAAAGACCAAGGCAACCCGAACGCGAGGTATTTTCAATCCATTTTGGATTATTTGAATGTAATCTGATTATAGGTGGAGATGCAGGAGGTGGGGATCACACTGCTGAAAGGAAAGCTTACCTCAATGAGGCTGAAGCTTATTCTTATATACAACGCATAAATCTGACTAAAGATGATCGCCCGAGGAAGGTGAACAAGGATAAACTGGTCATCGATTTTTCCAAAAATGATCTAGAAGGTGTATTATATCCTCATGATGATCCCTTGGTTGTCAAGATGAGGGTGAAGGATGTGGTGATCTCATGAGTATTGGTAGATAATGGTAGCTCTGCATATATCATGTTCTACCCGTGCTTTGACAGCTTGAATTTGAAGTTAGCCCGATTGAGCTATATCACAGGCCCCTCCTTGGCTTCACTAGCGAGAAAGTCTTTTCACTTGGGATGATTAAGTTGGCTATGCTAATTGGTACCTGGCCTGCATGCAGAATAGAAAAAGTACGCTTTTTTGTAATGGATAAAATTATTCAATCAGCCTACAACATAATCATGGGGAGGGTAAGCTTAAAAAAGTTTGAGGCAGTGCCATCCACGGTACATCAATTCCTGAAGTTTCTGATTAATTTTGGGGTTGGAGTTTAAAAGGGTGACTAGAAAGTATCTCGAAAATGTTACTATTCATCTATCGAGCATGAAGAGTTGGAGGAAGCTAAGAAAAAGACCACCACGTACCAAGTGGAGGAGTTTGAAGATACAGATATCGAGACTCTAGACCCCAGAGATGATTCCGAGCTTGTGAAAGGTCGGGTTATGGAGACCACATAGAACATCATTCTAGACAACAAACATCCAGAGCGAATAACTCAAATTGTCACCTCACTGGACCCGTCAATAAAGCAGGAATTAGTGGCATTTGTAAGACATAGAAAGCAAGCTTTTACGTGGAGTCATGAAGATATGCCAGGGATAGATCCAGCCTTCTTATGCCATGAGTTAAATGTTAATAAAGAGATCAAGCCAGTGAAAGAATGGAGAAGAGTATTTAGCCCAGAAAAGAACCAAGCTATCCAGGAGGAAATCGAAAAACTGCAAAAGGCCTCTTTCGTTGAGGATGTCAAATATCCAGATTGGTTAGCCAACGTAGTGATGGTGAAAAAGAAGATCAACAAATGGAGGATGTGTGTAAATTTCACAGATCTCAACAAAGCCTACCTAAAAGACCATTTTCCCTTGCCCCGAATTGATCAGCTGGTGGTTGCTACTTCGGGGCATGAATTACTGAGCTTTATGGATGCTTATTCCGGCTACAACCAGATTAAGATGAAACCAGAAGACAGGGAAAGTACTTCTTTTATAACCCCATGGGTACATACTGTTATAATGTTATGCCATTTGGTCTAATAAATACAGGTGCAACGTACCAGCGATTGATGAATAAGGTGTTCACAGAATAAATCGACAACAACATGGAGGTTTATGTCGATGATATGCTGACGAAGAGTAAGAAAGATGCAGACCACATAGCTAATCTGAGCTAAACTTTTTATCAACTGGAGAAATATCAGATGAAGTTAAACCCGACTAAGTGTGTTTTTGGCGTACGAGAAGGCATGTTCCTCGGGTATATTGTGAATGAGCGAGGTATCGAAGCAAATCCAGATAAAATTAAGGCTTTGTTAGAACTAAAATCTCCGACCACTAAGAAGGAAGTACAAAGCCTTACGGGGCGTATTGCAGCTCTAAACAGGTTCGTCTCTAGAGTGACGGATAAATGTCTCCCATTCTTCAAGGGGCTTATAAAGACTTTTGAGTGGAATGACGAGTGCGAGCAGGCATTTCTAGCTCTGAAAAAATACTTGGGGATGCCACCTCTGCTTTCCCGGCCAGTGATGGCAAAAAGATTATACATATATTTGGCCATCTTTGAGGGCGCAGTTAGTTCAACGTTAATAAGAGTTTAAGATGGAGTACAAAAACCTGTGTATTATACGAGCAAGGATTTTTGAGGAGCAGAGGTAAGATATCCCAGATTGGAGAAGCTAGTCCTAACATTGATAGAGGCAAGTAGGAGGATGAAACCTTATTTTCAGGCCCATACCATAGTGGTGTACACTGATATGGCGCTCAGACAGGCCTTGCACAAGCCAAAAAAATTTAAAAGACTGATGTATTGGGCAGTCGAACTGGGAGAGTATGATATTGTTTATCAGTTAAGGATCTCACTCAAATGGAAGGCGGTAGCAGATTTCATTGCGAAATTCACTTGCCCTGATACTACCAACCAATAAGGGCCTAATGCAGAACAGCTTGTGAATGTTGGGTAATCATCGGCGACTACCCCCGATCAACTGCCATCAACAGAGGTAACGAAGGGAACAAACGCTGAGCAGCAAGAACCATCAGACAACAGCCCAGTATTAGGAGATGATAAAAAGAAGTATCAAATATTTCATCAGGGAATTTTGTCAGATTAAGAATTTAATAATGGCATCCCTATATGGAATTTGTTTATTGATGGCTCTTCGTGTGCCACAGGCAACGGAGTTGGTATAATTCTTCACAGCCCGGATGGATTGGATATGGAATATGCATTGCGTTTCCTGTTCAAAGCCTCTAACAATGAAGCTGAATATGAAGCTATGATCGTGGGCCTCAGTTTAGCTAAAACACTAAATACAGAGCAAGTTGTTGTGTTTAGTGACTCATAGTTAATCGTAAATCAGATTCTTGAGTTGTATGCAGCGAAGGGATACTTGATGTCAAGGTATCACTCCAAAGCTATGGATATTATGTCCACTCTTACTGCGATCCAATTGATCAGAATACGGAGATTAAAAAATACAAGAGCTGATGCACTAGCTCGATTAGCCTCAGCTACTCGTACCGAGCTATGAAGAATGATTCCTATTGAGATTCTGACAGATCGGAGCATAGATGAAGATTTAATGGTGAGATTCATCACCCTAGATATGGGACCATCTTAGATGGATCCCATCAGGGCATATATCGAAGAAAGAGTTGTACCAGCCGACCACCTTGTATCCAAGAGCCTGAAGTTTAAAGTTGCTCGGTATGTACTGAATAATGTTATTTTATACAGAAGGGGTATCATAGTAGGTCTACAGGGATGTGTGAATACTTCAAAAGTTAAAGATTTGATAGAAGAAATTCACAAAGGCTCTCGTGGAGCTCATATAGCAAGTCGGACTCTCCTGCAGAGGATAACGACGTAGGGATACTATTGACCAACGATGAGAGCTGATTGTATAGCTTATGCGAAGAAGTGTGATAAGTGCCAATACTTCTCTTCCATTCAAAGAACTTCCTAGGCATTATTAACGCCCATCACTTCCCCTTGGTCATTTGCCATGTGGGGTATAGATTTGGTCGGGCCTCTGCCGATTACCAAAGGGAGATTCAAATATTTAGTAGTCGCTATTGATTATTTCACCAAGTGGGTTGAAGCTGAGCCTCTCATTGACATGTCATATGAAAGGGTTTACCAGTTTATTTGGAAGAATATTATCTGCAGATATGGTCTGCCACATGCTTTCATTACTAATCATGGTACCTTATTTGATAATGAGGAGTTCGCTGCATATTGTCATCAATCCAATGTCCAGAAAATCCATTATGCACCAGGTCATCCCCAGAGTAATGGACAAACTGAAGTGACAAATAGAACTCTGCTGAACAGGTTGAAGAAATGACTGGATGATGCATAAGGAAATTAGATTAATGAGCTACATTCTATGTTATGGACTTATTGCACAACACCCCGAGCAGCAACTGGGGAATCTCCCTACGTGCTAGCCTTTGGAAGTGAAGTAGTCATACCAGCTAAACTGGGCTTACCCACACATATGGTGCTTAATTTTAACTCTCCTGTAAGTGATTTGATGAGACGTTTAGACTTGGATATGCTCGAAGAAGTAAGAGAAGATGCAGCAATTAGGAGGGAGACTATGTTCTCAAGAAGGTGATTCAGAAGCATAATAAGTTAGAGGCCAACTGGCATGGGCCTTACCGGGTAACTACAGTTGTTCGACCTTAGACCTACAAAATAGATACCTTGGAGGGAGAAGAATTCAAAAATGCATGGAATGCGGAGCATCTGCGCAAATATTATCAGTAACACAGATTCATATGTACTTCAGTTCTTTCAGTATGAATAAAGATGATATTTTCTCCATATTCCTTTTGTTAAATTTTTTTGAGTACTAGTGCTACACACTTCCACAACTAAAGGTTAATCGACATATCAGCAACCACCAACTAAGGTTGGTCGACATATCAGCAACCACCTAATAAGGTTGGTCGACATATCAACAACCACCAACCACGGTTGGTCGGCACCAATAAATTTAACCAATAATGTTAGCATTACAATCATACAAGGCAAAGCCTATTTGATCATGGGTGACCTCAAGGGGCATTCCAAACTAGGCAAGAAGATGGGCGACCTCACGGGGCAACCACTGTCTAGGCACCAAGGTAATACTGAAAAGATTGCTACAACTAAGAAAGATGATGGGATGAAAATCATTCCATTGCTTAGGCATTTATGGGTGACAAATCACTAGAACTAGGCAGCAAGTGGGGCAAGATCAATTGTCTAGGCAAACAAAACAAAATATGACAAATTGTCCCCATATAGATATATATGCATTCATATGTTATAAGAAAGACATCTTAAACACTATTTCCAAGGAAAGAAGAGTGCATAAAGATAACATTTTCCTTCATTAAATAAAGGAAAATAAATTACAAAGAGATGAAATTTTCTTCATTCAATACAAATTTCCTATTCTATTGGCTTTTTTCTTTCAAATTTTGGCACAAGTTCCATCCCAGCGGGAGGATCATCCAAATCGTAAGGAGAATTGATAAAATTCATATTTCGTAGCATCCTAATGTTGCTTGAACTTGGTTGCTCAAGCAGATGAGGAGGTCGGGATATCTCATAATCTTCATGAATGTTGTAATCACCAAGGTACTTAGAAATCAAACATTGAGGTATGGCACGAGCTGGAATCCAACTAACGTCTAAGTTGAAAGGAGGTACTGGTAAGTCGAGAAACCCAGGTTCATACCAATCCCACAGGGAATTTCCTTCCTCAAGACGCATCACACCAAGAGCATTCAACCATCCTTGCTTGTACCCCTCATTATTTGACTGTCTCAACCGAGCGTCGAGATGGCACAGAGCTTCATTGTATCCTGCATTCTGAAATTCCCTAGGCTATTTATGGAATTTATATGTTAATATCTCAACGTTTTGATGAAGCTTCTTCATAAAATTCTCTTTACTCTCTAAGGCAGAGCTTTGCTTGGAAAGTTGAACGATAAGACTTTGAATTTATCTGGACATTTCTGCCAGGGCTTGATTTTTTGTCGTCAGTTAAACGGCTTGATTTTTTAAATCCAGTTGGGTCCTCGTCTCTTCAATATTAATCCGAACAGCCCTTGCTCGACCACGGGCAGAAGGCCTTACTCTGCCGCGAGCAAACGAGGTAGGTCCGGTCCGTTTCAAAGTCTCCAGCTCTTCTTTCAAGGCAGTATTTTTAATTTCCAAAAAGGAAAAACCTTCATTATTAACTGGAACTAAAGCTCTCGAAGAGGATGAGGCAGCAGATTTGAGTTGTTTCACTTCTTCATGTAAGGCAATATTCTCTTCCTCTAACAGCTTGGCAATATTCCTATGTTCCTCGATCTCAAGTCTTAGCACACTTTCCCTCTTTTCACGGGCCGAGATATATATTTGTCATAGCCCCGATCAACGCTCAACTATTGGTACTTTTTCTCATAACCTTCATGCAGGAGTGCAGTGGTTTCTTTGTGTTGAAATTGGAGTTCCTCGATCATTCCTTGGAGGTCTTCAATCATTTCATAATAGGCCACATTATTTGCTACAACACAATCAAGTAAACACTTTAAATATTGGTATACATCCACTGCTCACTCAGAAGCATCATGCCCAAGGATATCAATTATCCGAGCTTCAGTAAAATTTGTGTGACCAGCTTTGAAATAATCATTACATTTTTTCATCAACTCTGTATCATGAGCTGACAAGAGTTCCATCCTGGCAATAAACTAGCAAGGAAAAATAAAAATGCATCAACAACGATACAGATAGAGCAATTAAAGGAGAAACTCAGAATAAATAACAAAGTCCTTTTTATTGATCAACTAGAGAAGCAAGTACAACTAAAGCTAAAATAAAAAGGGAAAAGCAAAAGAGCAACATAATTAAAGAGCCAAATAACTCTACACATTCTCCTTATTCCCTATAACGTCATCAGCCATTTTGGATGAAGAAGTTGGCTGCTCGGAGGGCAGCTTGTGTTGCTCGGTAGAAGTTATTACCTGCTGAACTTGGTCGGAGGGCTGAGGAATGGTAACAACAAGTAATTGTTCTACTATCACCATAAAAGATTCATCAGATGCAGCTTCATCTTCTTCTTCTTTGTCAATAGGAGGAGGAGGGCCATGAGTGTGTTTCTGAAATAATTCAGAATCGTCTGCGACACTCAACTCTTTTAGTGCTGCGACCTATCCGTCTCTGAAGTACTTCAAATTTGCATACTCCATCTGGCAAGTAATAGCAGTTAAGGATTTGTTCCATCCTTTGTCCCAACCAGAGCTAAAGGACTTCTTCACAACATCTTTTCTCTTCACTTTCTCAGATAAAGCATGTCCCTCAGCAAGCTTCACTTTCTCTTCCAGGTCTTTCTTATGCCGTTCAGCTTCTTCCTTGCTGGAAACGGCGACCTTCAATTTTTCCTCCAACTCTTTGGAGGTAATTATAGCTTGGTCTCGAGCTGTATCAGCTTGTTGGCGGGCTATCTCTGCAGATAGAAGTTTTTTCTCCCAAGCAGCTTTATCTTCCTCGTACTTCTGTCGAGAGTTTTTTAAAGACTATGATAACCCAACAAAAGCTTCTTCCACCCCACTGGAGGAAGTTGAAGCCTTGATAGCCTCATCTTTCTCCAGGATACTATTAAAACACGTCATAAACTACAAAAGAAAAGGAGCTCGGATTATAATATGAACACGGTACGTGGAGATGAAATAGTAAAGATGATGATACTTACTGATGCAATATGTTGGGAGGCTAAGTCGGTGACCCTCTCCCGAGAAAGGGAACCCTCAGCAACTCGATATTCAGGAATGGTCCAAGACTTTATCAGACCTTTGGCCGAGCTCGGAGCAATAAGAGCTGGAGTAGGATCCTGAACATCAGAAGGTTGAGCAGCAGTTTCTATAGGTCTTTCTGATAGACCTCTCCTCAATCTCCTTAAAGGAGCACCTTTAATCAAAGGTGTTGCCTCTTCTTATGTAATAGCAAGAGCTTCAATCGAAGGTGCTGCCTCTTTTGGGACAGCAGGTGGTTTCCTGCCGACCTCCTTGACAGTTGGAATTGTTCCTTTGGATGGAGTACTATCCATTTTCTTCGTCCCTTCAGCTGGGATATCCCCTTTGCTCTTCTTTGCCCCATCAGTGCCAGGAGTATCTTTAGCAAAGAATTCAGGTATTCTCCTCTTCCTCATCATCAAATCAGTAATAGAGGTACCCAAATCAGAAGAAAATTCTTCTACGCCGGCTTGAGATGAAGGAATTTGATCAAGATCAATTATCACAGGAGGGGCAAGTGGACGAGCAATAAAAAAGGAAGTAGTATTTTTGTATCTCAACAAATAAGAAGCAACTCTAATATGCTCCTCAACAACTGATTGATGCAAACCCTAGATGAGTTTCAATTCTTTTATATTAATGTCACTCTCTTTTGGGGGCTTTCTTTTGTTATCAACTGCAAAAAAAATAAAAATACCAGTGACGCATTTCATCAAATATAAACGGAGCTAAACTGAAAAGTTAAAAACAACCTATCCCATTGCCATATAGTGGACATCTAGGACCTTGGTAAACATCATTTCCTTTTAATGGGGGTGTTGCCAATTTTTCATCACAACTCCATGATTAAAATAGTCCCTATTAGCATCGGGTAGATTGACCACTAAAGCTCTATTGGAAAACCTAGTTTTTAAATAAAATGTGGTATCACTGGTAACCCATTTATAACAAAACATAATTTCAGGGATCCCTAAATGAGTCCTATGAATCTGGTTTAACATATGTACGCCATTAACTACCCTCCATGTATTTGGAGCTACTCTTGCAGGAACAATATCGAAATATTGACAAAACTCCAAACACAAAGGATTAGGCGAAAAAGAAAAGTCACACTCTGCTAAAAAAAGGGAGGGAAACCAATGTCCCTCAACCAGAGAAAATAAATCAGAGGGGCAAGTAGGTTCTTCTAGAATAACCCAAGAGGGAATCGCAAAATCAGCTCAGAACTTATCCAACGATTCTATAAGATAAACCATGGTGGCTAAAGAAAAGAAATAAGAAAGAAGAATTTCTTACAGAGGGATTGATAAATCTGCTAAGGCGGATGACAAAAAGAATGACAATACAAGGATAGAATGAGAAGACAAAGAGTTTAGAAATCTAGAAGTAAAAAGTAGATGACGATCTGTTTCTATCGCTTTTAAATGACTTGCATCGGGAAGTAGGAAAATAAACGATTACTAGAAAAGACGATTGCGTTTTCGGCGGTTAAATGATGAAAAAGACGCAAATAGCCAAGCGTCTGTCACAGATTCAAAATATTTACAAGTTTGCCATTTCGCGCTCAAATGACAAGACCAAAGAGAAAATTCCTAAGTGTTGGAGATACGTAATTAATCAAGACGTAAAAACGTGCCCGAGACAATTTCGCGTAAAATATTCCACACTCTCATATCAAAACTCAACTGTGAAACAATGGGGGCTTCTGTTGATACGAAAATTAGTCAGCTGACGTGTACCAATCATATAAAGACATGTGTCATCTTACGTGGTAAATGCTTATATGCACCGAGCTATTCAGCTTCTGAGCTACTAGCATACCGAGCAACTCATCACCCCGAGTTACTTAGCGTGCCAAGCTGCTCAATGTGCAGAGCATCTAGTCAGGAAGATCAAGCGACAATTGCACATTCAGTGAACATCGAAGTTAATGAACATTCTTATTGTACAAATGTATTTGTCTATGAAATAACGACATATCGTCTATTCATATTGACAGCCCCAAGGCTATAAATACATTGTAACACCCTCAATAACGAGGTAATTGATCATAAGCAATTGTGATCAAGATTAAGGCAAAGACATCCAGCAATACAAAATAGTGGACGTAGGCCATTTTCATAAGGCTGAACCACTTTAAAAATCCTGTGTCTTATTTCTTATTTCATATTTATCTGTGATTAATTAATTAGATCAAATCTAGTTTTTTACATCAACACCTGTATATAACCATAGGGCATAAGCACAACTCATATAATAAATCCCATACGTAGTTGTAATACCCCATATTTTTATGGCTTTTAAATTTAGGGATTTATTAAATTTAATTAAGATAAATTAATTTAATTTTAATCCGAAAAGTTATTTTAAATATTTACTAGTGTGACGAGAGTTAGTAATTATTGGAAATTTGTTGAATGTTACTGGATGAGTATAGTAATATATGGGATTGATTTTTATAAAAATTGTCACGTGTGAATAAAATGACAATTATGGAAATTAAGTCGGGACACGCCTGTATCGTGTCAGGACTAAATTATTATTATATAAAGTGAATAAATTATAAGTTGCTCGTATGGTCATTTCGAGTGCGCCAAAGTGTCCGGAGGGTCGAGATAGTCAAAATAATGTATCCGGGAGTTTAGTTTGGGTCTCGGGACGTTTTTAGGCTTAATTAGTATCCCGGGAGGGCATTTTGGACATTTCGTAATTATGGGTAATTAAACCCACGAATTTATATCAGATGGTAAGTGTTGTCTTCTAGGGTTAGGATAACCAAAAACTAATGACGACCATTGGAGAGGAAGATGAGAAGCTTTCCAAGGAGTTCTAGGCCAAGAACTCCTCCGGTTGCACCGCCGTCACCGCCAAAGGGTAGATCGCACAACGAGGATCTCAACCACACCAAATTCTTCCACAAATCAGAACTTTGAATTTCAGGCAAGTATCTATCTTGCTTTAATCAAGTTAATGCATTCTTTTATATTAGTCTAGGGTTGATTAGAATTAATGTTCTTGAACGAAAACATTAATTGGAGATAAAAATTTCATGTTGTAGAGGTAAAGATTATATTCTGGAAATCCATTTCTCATGTAGAGGTTGAACCACGAATTTCCCATGGTGTTAGTGATAGAAAATCTGGAAAAAGAATGGAAGAAACTAAGTTAAAGAAAAATATTAGGGTTCTTGAGATTTATATAGATTTTACCCTTTTATTTGAGTATAGTTGATGAAAACTCGCATGTTTTACATAGGATCTTGTTTATATGGGTATACAAAACTTGTAGTATAATTGGTTGGGAGTTTGGGACTGAAACATGATGATTTGGATGAGTTTGGGGTAAGATTTCCGTAGCTGTGTTTTCTGCAGTTTCGCCATAACTTCTTGATCGATCGATCGACCCCCTTTCATCGATCGATCGACCCCTCCTGGAAAACTGCATTTTTACTCGTGTTAGCTTAATCCGATTTTATGCGTAGTAAATCTTAATTAGGGATACTAGAACATAATGAAACATAAAAAGGACCAGTAGGGTCAAGATAAACCCCGTTATGCGGGACTTTAATGTGAAAGGGAAAGGGAGGGTAAATGGGATATATTTATACTTAGGAAATCATACGCGCGTTGATTAAATAATCGAAATGCCTAGGAAGTTGGATTAGAAGGTGAGTGAGGGCCTACTGAAATCATACTCAGGTAAAGATAATACTTTGAGAGACGAGAAGTGAGTTTAGAATAACTTAATTACGAGAATAAAATGAACGAGTCCGTTATACGAAATAATTGAGTAAAATGTGTAATAACGGATAATTATAAATTATGGGTCGTGAGCGCACCTAATTTAACAATGTGGATGTGTATATATATATATATATATGACTGTGTGATTGTGCATATATTATATCTGTATAAAAATCATACTCGGGCTACTTGCTATCACGGGGGTTTTTGCGCCGGGACAACCTTATCTCGATGGGACCTTTATGGGGGATATTGACTTATACCTTAGAACATAAGATTCCCTAGGTACAGGCTATCTCCGAGTCCCATTATATTCAAATAATAATCACTAAAGATTTCTAAAAGTTTTGGGATTAAATCAAGAATTAAAAAGGGACAAGTTCATCAATTCTGGGAAGGTCGATCGATCGATGGCCAGGGGTCGATCGATCGATCACCCAGATATCAACCCAGATTCTGCAACTTTTATCATACGGGTTTCACATCTTTTAACCAATCAAACCTCTATTTTAACGTCCCAAATCTCTTATAATCCATACCACATGATATATCAACATATATAAACGATTCTTACTGATCTAAATAACTTAGAATCATCAAGAGTTTGGATTAAAAGCATATATCTATCTCATATTTTTCCAAAAAACTAAACATATGATATTTCAAGAACACTCCAATAATTCTCAGAATTTCTTTAACATGTGATGTTTATTTCGTGGATTAATATCTAACAACAACATGAGATTAATCCTACATATTTATATTTTCCAGAAATGAATTAACATCTAACTAGTTTATCTCCAAAATATGACATTTCTCATAATTTCCAGAAAACTCATACTTTATTATTTCTCCAAGAACCTCATATAAACTAAGGTTTTCTTCACCAATACTTCCCAAATTTCGTGGGTTAAATTCTATACTGAAAAGAAAATTAATCCTACATCATTCTCCTTTCAAAGATTCAATTAACATCACCATAATTCATCTTTGATTATGCATCTTTTCAAAATTTTCTAAACAACCTAACATGGACAATATATAAGCTAAATTTGCAATAATTAATCACTTGCCTTTAGAATGTAGGTCTGATCCGTTGGGGATGATACTCTACTGGTGGTCCTCTCTTTTTTCGGCCAACTTCCGACAGTGGTGGTGGTGGCTCTTGGTGGTTGTCATTTGGTTTCCTAGAAAAGTCTCTTCTTCTCCCATAACGACTCTTTCCTTTCCCTAGAGAAACTCTTCACTCTCTCTCAATTTCTTTCTCTCTAAGTTTGTAGAATGAATCAATAATCTAAACCCTTTAGACTTATAAACAATCTCCCAAATTCGTGCATACTATTCACCTCCCGTGTAAAATGATCAAAATACTACTCTGGGGTGTCTTTTCGGTTCCAAAGTTCCCCGAGACCCAAAACAAATACCCAAGTAGACTTTTTCGACTATTTGAACCCTTTCGGACACTTTGGCACAGTCAAAACGACTATTCAGATGTCATAATAATATTTCACTTTTATTTCATTAAATTATAATCTCGACACGACTCAAATGCACGTCCCGACAAAATTCTCATAATTGTCGTACACATAATTCGCGACAATTTTATAAAGTCATAATCAATTGTATATACTTTAATCACTAAGTAACTTAAATCGCATATTACTTTATTGTCGAGTAATATTTTAATCCAGATTAATTTTCAATTATATCACAATTAAATCTAATTAATTTCATTTTAAAAATCATTAAAAAAACGGGGTATTATACTTAAATATGTTAAAGATTGATTAAATTTGCTATAATATTAACTATCTATTTGACTTACTAATATTAGAAGAATGAGGTAGAAATGAATTTAAGTTTTTAAAAGTTTTAGTTTTTGCTCTATTATACTTAAGGCCTCGTTTGGGAGTTTGGGAGAGAAAAGAAAGGAAAGGAAAATTTTATTAGGATAGAAAAGAAAAGAAAAGAAAGTTAATAGGAGAGAAAAGAAAAGAAGAGAAGAGAAAGGAGTTTGGGAGAGAAAAGAAAATAATTTTCTTTCTTGCGTTTGGGGGTTTGGAAGGAAAATAATTTTTTTAAGAGGAAGAAGGAACAATTCATTAAAAAACTTTCCTTTTTCTCCATTTCTTTCCGATTTGGAGAGAAAGTTTTGGAGAGAAAGGAAGAGAAAGTTTTTTAAAAATTTTCTTTTCTTTTCTGTCCTTTTAAACTTCCAAACGAGAGAAAGTCACTTTCTTTCCTACTTAAACTCCCAAACGAAGGAAAGGAAACACACTTTCTCTTCCTTTCCTTTCTTTTCTCTCCAAAAATAGAACTCGCAAACGAGGCCTAAAACAACGGCAGAAGTGATCCAACCCTCTTATTTGGTGTTTAACCATGTTGGGTCTGTGCCATCTTGAACCAAATTAGAAGCAAAAGGTGAAGTCAGTATCAAATTTGGTTGGTGCGAAGCCAAGTCGAGCATCACCTCCAAAACAAGTCTTAAAAGTGAATGATTGGTCGTGGATACTAAGAGAGGGCTAATGGCGGGATCATCGTGCTTGTTTTGTCAAATAGCACGCACTTCCACCTCAACCACTCTCCTCCACTCCGTCAGATCTCTCTCTCTCTCTCTCTCTCTCTCTCTCTCTCTCTCCCTATTACACACACACACACACACAGAGTTTGAACAGTATTTATTGTTATGCTATAAAGTTTGATAGTGCAGGATGAGAAGGTCGTTGCTTTCCAGGATATCAACCCTTCTGCATTCAGGTTCTAATTTTCAATTTCATTATATTTGCATCATTTTTTTTGCTGAAAAAGTCTTGCGTCTTCTGTTCGATTATGGTCTTTATGCAGAAATTTGACACTTTTTTTTCCCCTTTTAGAATTCGGATTTGCTTATCAGATAAGCTTTCTCAACATTAAATAAGCAAAACTAACAAACAAAAAAAGAGATTAACAAAATTAGATGGTGTATTGGTTTGCATTTTGGAAATAAATCTAGGAATGGCAACACTACATTCTCAGAATTGCCAATCACTATCTTGTTCGTGGCATAATCTATTTTTGTATAATTGTGTGAACAGATTTTGTTCACATTGTTTACTATAATCACCTGAATGCCTCTTTTCTTTTCAAATCTCGTGTGTTGTAAGGAGGATAACAATTTTTACCCAAACACACAATAGGAAGTAGTTTGTTGCTCGTCTCTAGCATCTTTCCATGCTGTCATCATTGCATTGTATGCAATTTCAAAGCTTTCCAGGATAGGTAAGTAGTTAATGTAAAGTTGTAACTATCATTGATACCTAGTATAAAGTTCAAATGGGTAACTAGTAGACAACAACTAGCGTGCTACTGCCAACGGCAGCTTCCTGCCTTTTAGTAATTCATGGTGGAGTTTTCATACTAAAAGTTCACATTATCATCTCACTTCTTCTCATGATTAAAACCATAGTTGTCAGAGGTGAAAGGCGCACCAAGGTCCCCGTGGAGGCAAGGCGCAAGCGCGTGATCAAAGTGAGGCGCAAAGTGTATAAAAGATGCAAAAGTTGTATATCTATAATAATAAGATCATTTATGATCGAAAATTCCAAATAAATAACATATATTACTATTATACACAGTTATGAAGAGACACATCAGAAGAAGATAGAGCTTATACCTCCATATGAAGAAAGTATATATTTAAATATCAAAGTTATTTAACAATTTAATTATCCAATAATCAACAAAAGAAGCGATTATTGATATATTTGAAAAAAAGATACTCCAATGTGTGAAAAGAAAATCAAAATCCGCATATGAATTGTTCAATGATGCAACACTCTTGGAGTTATTTATTTTTTCCGTCTAAGTAGGGACTAATGAGAATGATAAAGTTTCACTAAGGAATCAAGGACTTACTTTGGTTAGTTTTAGGGTGGGGAATCATCTGATCTTACATTTTATATTGAAAAATATGTAAAATCAGCGTATCAATTGGTCAAGAATTGGAGGTGTTATCCAAAAATATCTAACAAGGCGAGCCTTGAGCCTGGAATTTAGGCTCAAAAAGCGCACGCCTTATTAAAGGAGCCTTGCTTGAGTGAGCCAAGGTGCCGAAGCTGCCATAAGTGAGCCTGGGGCCTAGGCGCGCCTATAATAACAGTGATTCAAAACTATAGAGAACTTTCTCAATCACCCATTTTTTTAAAAATGTTTACAGAACATTGAGATTGCACAATCCTAATATGCTGTTTGCAGTCTAGACCACCAACTTTGCCAATCACCATAAGAAACTCTGCTAAAACCTACTAAACGTAGTTACGGGAATCTCTAAACCCTCCATGCATCACAATTAATGCATACCCTTTTAGCATTTACTTTGTAGGTTGGTTGTACATTGCATAGATGATTGATGCCATGCTACTTGACGAAAAGAAAAAGAATCAAGAGAAAAAGGAAAGTATGTAGGATGATGACTATATTCCAAGAGGACACAAACCATAAGTTGTGGGAGCAACACCTAAACCTCATACATGGGGGAATTTTGCTTGGAGGTAAACTATAATTTGTGCAAGGGATTAAATGAGTGTATCATGGAAACAAATTGAGAAGAGCTACATAAAAAATCAAATATAAATTCAAAATATATCTGGAGTAGCCTTATAGGGCTTTCATCATTTGTAACTCGGAGAGAGAAGCTACAATCCTAATGGCAAAGGATGAGTTGGAGATATCAAACTGAAAATGTTGAACGGGACCGAACAATGGGTGTGTGATGATACGAATTCACCGGGATTGGTTCGCAATCGAAGGGTTTACCACACAAATGAAGAACTTCGTCAATTCGTTTGAGGCAAGAATTAGGGTAAATGGGAAATTTTCTGGTTGAGGCAGTTGTTATGGTGGTGGAAGGAGAGCAAATATATATTCGCTTCAGGGAGTTCTGACTAACGAAGCTTTTGAGAAAGGTGAGCTATCTTTGGCAGTGGCAGATCAACTGGAATGGGCGAGGTCGCACGAAACTCCAGTACACCAAGAGGTCTATGAGCAATGTTTAAGTGGCGGATAAAATTCATAAGGCGTAGCATAAAGCTAGGTATACAAGAGAAGGGTAGGATTGGAGGACATTGATGATTTGGCAGAAGGGGCAGTGGTATAAGAGTAGGAGTTTCTTTTCAAAGAATTGTTTCATGAAAATGAAGCGACATGCAGGCATATCAAAAGCGGATAAATACCAAATATTTTCCTCTTCTTCTGGGAATGGGGTTGAGAGAGGAAAGGAGGGAGGTGAGAAGAAGCTTCACATAGGGCCGAGGTTGGGGGAGACTTAAGAATGGGAGTTTCAGTTTTTCTTAAAAAGGAACACTGATCGATACGTAAATTCTTATTTTACTTATAACTCCCTCTCTCCCAAATTATTAGTAACTATATAAAAGTCAAAAGTCAAACTTTTTGTGGAAAAATTTTACTTTCCGAATTTATCCTCCTAAAAATGATGAATACCTTTAAATGCAATACATGCACTTGGATTATTGTTCTCTCATGAGTATTGTTTGAATGGAAAATGTTATCGTCAAAAAATGGATCTACTTGTGTAAATCATGCCATCAAAGCTATACTCAACAGTTAAGAGTATAAAAGAGGGTTAAAATGAGATAAAGAGAGAAACATGAGATTTAGAGTGGTTCGGGCATTAAAATGAGCCTACATCCACTTTGGGGCCTTATTCTCATTAAATCTATGTTACGAGTACATGATTTGGGCCTTTAGGCATACAAGTAGAAAGTAGAAGGCTAATATATGAACATTACAGTGGAGGACGAGGCCTTGTAGAGTAATTTTATATGAGGCCGTGACTGTGTTGTGTTGTGTTGTGGTTGTCGGAGCAGGTAACCGGAGTAGGACTCAGGTGTAGAGAGAAGCTGGAGAGAATTTGACAGAGTTTGGCTACTCTGTTGTTGCTTACTAAATGGGGAGTGATCACCTCTATTTATAGGAACTGGCAATTTGCACATCGAAGGTTTCTTCATTTTTTCTAAAATGTTTGAACGAGGTTGTTGAATCCTCAATCCTTAATCTGTAGACCCGTGTAACTTGAATCGCTTATGATTCTGGATTTTCTATTCATTTTAATCGTAACCCATAATCATTTGAACCGCCAATACGACAATAGATTCTAGGTTCGAGTTTGTTTTTGTGTTTTTTGGAAATAGTTCTTGATCCATTTTGGTTTTTGATTGATCTTGGTTAAATGTTTGGGTCTTGATGAAGTTTTGTGGCTCAATTATTGTTGGTGACAATCTATAGGTGTAGGATGCAAATTTGGATTGCGTTTTTAGGCTACAATAGGGAATTTTTGGTAGGATTTGAGCCGGTTTCGGCCAAGAACACAAGTTGTTGCTCTTAAACTGTTCTTGGCTAGAAATCTAGGGTTTCATAGTTCAGTCCTTCCCAACGCCTGTTAAATAAATTTTGGTGTTTGTCATTTAGGCCCCGACCTTTGCTTAATGGCCATCGCTCCCGTTAGGATTTATGTTATTTATACATATCGCCGCGGCCTTTAAACACTTGCGCCCTTGAACATTTACCAGGATTAAGGCCGCCACCATTATTACCCAACCATGAACTTTGTCTAGAACTTGTACTATTTTAGTCTAGGAAGCACGGATACTTCTCAGAAGGCAACGTGTCGTGTCGGACACTATGAAACACGGACACTCTCCCGGATTGACTCAAGTCGGACACACGACACGCTTCGACATGTGATGGTCATTCTGCTTTATTTATGATTCTTAATGTCAAAGTGTGTTTAAATTTTGTTTTGTATGATCCATTTTCTTAATTTCATGTTAAGAATGCTTTAATAATGTATTTTATGGAACAAATCTGTTTTATTTCATTAATATATATATATATATATATATATACCCTTCCTGGCAGCCTCTTATTTCCCCGTGTTTAATTAGTCGAATAAATTTACCGTGGAATAACTTTTGGGATTATGAATAAAATGTTTTGGGATATAGGAGAGACCAGTAGACATATGATTAAGTGTTGAAGAACTTTATTATGTGACGATATTTGGGTTTTAGGGACAATTATTTAAAGAACGAGGAAACTACGTATTTCAAGTGAGAGATTACGTCGAATACTTACGATAGTGCATAGACGTCTACCTACTGAATTTACTACTTGGATAGTTAGAATCCACGAGTATCACATAATTAGTGAGAAAACCCTTCGAGTTAAGGTTAGAGACGAAACCTTATACGTAATCTTAATAATGTGAAATTAAGGATAAATGTTGTAATTATGGGTAATGAGAGGAACCTATATTAATATGATGAAATTGGTATATTTATATGATTGTGTGTGCATATATTATATACATGTGAAAAACGTACCCGCGCTACTTGCTATCCCTGAGGTTACCGCGCTGGGACGACCTTATCCTGTGTTGCTTTTTGGGGGATATTGGTTCGTACCCTAGGAGATAGATATCCTTGGTACAGGCTATCGATTCGATAGTTCAGACGGTCCTATGAGGCGTGAGGGTATGTACTGACCTTTTAGAGACTTGGAATCTATACTTCGCCTCAATGTTGTTTTGTATATGTTAATACAGTTCGAGAGTGATTCCGAACTTGTATTTCCCTTTGTGTGAGCGATACGGGGATTGGATAGCAGAGTATGCCCGCACCAAAATCTTAGTTGGGGTGCTAATATATATATATATATATATATTATCCGAGTAGTTTATATATATATATATATATGAGATTATGGAATTCAAACTACCGACTGTGACTTGATAAGTAGGACATGGTTGTTGACTCAAATAATAAATACTGTTTTGCGAAAGTAAAATATGACACTGGGAAACTTTATAAATTAATGAAGTTAAAATGAGAGTTGTGCTACAACTAGAAAGTAACCTTTTTATATATATATATATTACGTATCATAGCGTGTCGTATTCTAGTTTCTGGACGAATCACGTGTCGCGTATCGCGTGTCGAAACACGTATTGCGTGTCCGTGCTTCATAGATTTTAGTTATTAGTCATCTTTGGATCTAAACTTGTAGGTAATACTGCGGCCTTTGCCTTTGCCTTGAGGCCATGGTCTTTGAAGTTTGTAGTCATACCTTGTCTTTTTCATTCTTTGTTCATAATAACCATGGTCTTCAAACTGTGGACCTTCCTTTAAATTTTACAGATACCTTCCGCGGTCTTATGAACAAGAATTCTTAGGAGTACTTGAATAGCTTCTAAAAGAAACATTTTGGGAGATCTCCTCCCAAATTTTTGAACATTCGTCCTCTGCAGGTCGTGAAGCCTTCTTTATTGCTTGAATAGAGACCACTGAGACTAGCCATAGGGCTGAACAGGGCACAAGATCAACAAATAATCATGCAACTATGAGGTTAAATATGAGAGAAGAAGTCGCGGGCTCTAGAGAAAATGCCCGGGCTAATGCCGTGGATATGAGGAGTAATGAAGCCGGGTTCTCTGGTTGCGGCGAAGATACAGAGAGGACACCTGCTGTTATAAAATATTCTTGTGAGATGACAGAGGAGTGGTTGGCCCATCTAGCCTATGTATGTGAATTTCTTGAGGGCACCGTTTGCATAATACTTGTTGCGAACCAGAGGTCATTCTCTGTGGTTCCCAATAATGGGGTTTGCTTCCCCTTACACGCTTTTGTCCTCGACCTCGGATTTCCTGTTCTCGTTCCAATTAGGAACATTATGAAGGCAGCTAATTTGGCCGCGACTCAGATCGACCCCAATGGATGAAGGGCAATTTTGGCTTCCCTTGTGGTTTGGAGGAAGAAGTTTAAGAAAGACATCACTCCTGTGGAGTTCGTTGACTTTTATAGGCCTAAGGAGGATACAATTAACAATCCCGAGTATCACTACCTCAGGCCGCGGATTGGCAATAGGTTTCTAATGACCAATAAGCGTTCCGGTATAAAGTACTAGAAAGGCAAGTATTTTTTCGTGATCGGGGACGACTGGGAGATGCACTCCGAGGAGTCCCAACTCGAGAGGTCTTTTTTGATTCCGCGAATATGGGGTTGTCCTCCCCAAAAAGGTAATGTAATTTATCTTGGCCGCGGACTTGTTTTCAATATTTCAATATATTTTGCCGACTTTAATTATTTGTTTCTCCGGTTCGTTTTGGCTTTGAACTAACCAAACACCAGAGAGAGCTTATTGAGGTAGCGGTAACTCTACTAGCCTTTCCATCTCAAGGTAATAATGAGGCCGATGCCCTTTCTTCTGATAGGTTGCGACCTATGTGGTCTTCATTTTTGTCTTTAATTGTCCACGTTTTTTCCAATATTCATTTGTTAATATTAATTTTACTGTGCAGGTGCATCTGCGGAAGGTGAATCTCTAATGGAGATTGACACATAATTACTTCTCTCCCAACTTGATGAGCTGGAGGAATTTACCCAAGCCCTAAATGCTGCGCCGCGGGGGCAAGGGAAAGAAAAGAAAAAGGGCTGCAGACAAGTCTTTAGTAAGGGTTCCACTGAGGCCGTTGCCGGTGGTTCAAACATGTAACAAGCTGAAAAGGTGGCGGCCCATGTTGTTGATGTGAACCTTGGTTCTCCTTCAAATGCCGCAAAGGGGTACTACAGGCCAGAACCTTCTGGGCCTATTACCCTTAGTGACCCCCCCCTTCCGCGGTCTACCCCTTTAGCCGACACTCAAAGCAGAGTAGTTTTGACGCAGCAACGGCCTCAAATTTGGCCAATGAACCCAGAATCCCCATAGGACACTGAGGCCACCGTGGACTCCAAGATGAAGAGGATCATCTATTCTCCACAAGATATCATACATTTAAATGATGTTGATGCTGAGGACTTGGAGAGCCATCAACTCCTTTTTCTTCTCAAGGTAAATATCTTTGTTCGCGGTCACTTTTTGAAATTATTTCCTTTTACTTATATCTTTTGTCCTTTCTCAGGTCGCTGAGGCTTTAATTAGCTAGAGAAACAAGTATGAGAAGATATACGTGCAGTTACAAGCCACAGAGGCTTCTCATAAGGCTGAGGTGGAGTCGACCAAATCTTTTTCTTTTGAGGCAGATAAAAAATCTGCAGTTGTGGCCTTTCAGTATGAAAAATAAGATGTCGAGGCGAAGGTGGAAGCTGAGCAAGAGTTGAGTAAGGCTGCGGAGTCCCTCCGTCTTTCTGAAGAGAAGTGCCTAGAGCTTGAGAGGAAGGCTGCAAAAGATGCCAAAAAGATTACCGACCCGGATGTGCTCAACTTAATTCTCAAGCTCATAGCTATGCTGAGGTGATGAAGAAAGCTGATGAAGATCATGCTGCAGCGTTGGAGAAAGTTGCTTAGGAGGCCGTGGCCAATTTTAAAACTTCAAAGGACTTTTGGATGGGTTAGAACAAGGCTTACATTCGCGGCTACAAGGAAATGAGGCTGAGAGTAACCAAGAATTTTGCCGAGGCCAAGGATACAATCTGTGGTTGGAGGTTTACTGATGTCGAGCATAACCAATGCGAGGCACAACTTAAAGGAGGCCGAGGAGAAGCGTCAGAGGGAGATAGCCGCAGCTGCTGAGCAAGATGATGAGGAAACTGAGACATGTTTGAAGGAGGATGAAGACGATGAAGAAAAGGACGCGACCTCTTAAAACATTACCGAGGCTTTTCTATTTTTGTTGTGAACTTTTTGTACTCCTCAAATTTGAATTGTAATGAACTTTGAATTTTTGTCATCAATGAAACTGCGGTTTCTTATCTTGCATTCTGTTTTTGCTTAGTTTTATTTGTCCTGTTTGAACTGTTCGTGGCGTTGTACGACTTCTATTTTCTTTGTAATTTTCGCAGCATTATATAAACTTTGGTACTTGTTTTGTATCTTGTATGCTGTCAATTTGTTGATGTGTTTGATTTGGGTCGCAACCTTGATTAACATCCACGGCCCGTGGGACATTATTTCCACCCAAGCCTTTGGGCATGGCATGTCACCATCTATGCCCGCGGCCTTTTGCCGATAGTCTTCTAATCCACGGTCTTCCATTAATGATTGCGGCCTTCTGGGTGAAGTTTGAATAATAAGCCTTTTTAGTCCCATATAGGGACTTTAGGCTAACATTCTTTATTTAAATCATTTTTGGTGATCACTAATCCCTTAGGGAGAATTCACAGTAAACAATGATTGGTCCTCACTTTTCCATAAGTGAGTGTGTGCTATCTGGAGCTTCCTCGAGTCTCTTACAATAAAGACTCCCTCCAATCGAGGTGACTGCATTCTTGGAGGCTCCGACAAGACCCGTTATCACAAAGTTCTTGTCTTCTGGATCTCCATGCAGTACTAAGTCTGAGCTTTTGACCGAGGTCTGCTTCTTATGACTTAGGGTTTTCTATTTGAGGGAGATGAATTCAACTCGTCTCTTAGATCTTTGTAATGATTTGAGCTAGGGCATAGGGTTGCCTCCGCAGCCATTGAATGACCCTTAGCCTTTAAGGGCAATGGTAGTTTGATAATCCTGCCTTCTTTGACCTGGTGGTCTCAATCTTCAGAGCTTCCCGAGGTGTTTGTGATTGGTGCCAGACTTAGTGAAGATTCGTGAACATAATTGCAGAGGAAATGAATCAACTTTGAACTTTTCATTAATTTCAACAACTCGAGGTAGTATAAAATTTGATCTTCTGGCCTATTTGTGGTCTTGTAGTAATTACAAAAGTACAGGGTTACAAAATTTCTCCCTCAAACGTCTTCTGGGTTGCGACTCTTTTTGTGCTTTGTTCCAAGCAGCGACCTGAGTGAATTTTCTTAGCATTCGTTGCCTTATCAGCCTCTCAACTTCATTCTTCAGGCTGAGGCAATTGTTGGCTGTGTGGCCGTAGTCAATGTGGAATTCACGCCACTTTTCCGTCTTTCTTCTGCCACGAGGGGTTTTCATCATAGGATGCCACTTGATGAATTTTTTCTCCTTGACGCTGAGCAAAATAGTCTCCAATTCAAGATTGAGAGGAGTGAATTCTTCAAACTGCCTTCCTGAACGGGTTTTATGCTTGCTTTTGCTCTTTGCTTCTGCCACCTCTGCCATAACTCTCTTTAGAGGCCTCGGCCTTTGACTGCTTCTCCTCGGTGTCCTCGGCCTTCATTATATTGTTGAAGGTCGCGGACTCCATCATTAAAATCCTCTGGCTGAGGAGATTGATTTGTCCCGGGAGTGTTGCGTACCCCTCGTAGAGGTGGTTGATCCACGCCATGAGGTGTGCTATGTCTTCAGTTTGTTGGTTTCCTGAGCTGTCTTCCATGTTGTCTTCTCTTCAAACAATTAGTTCTTAGAAATATCTTTCTTTTCTTTGATATGAGCTAAACGAAATGAGAAATCCAACAGTCATAGCAAAAGCATAACCATAATATAGAGCTTAAGCAGATACTTGTCTCACTAAGGCCGCGACTTTTAAGCCAATAATGCTGAGGTCGTGGCTGTTTTCCTTCATAAAGAGCTTTTCGTGCAACATAACCTAGCATGGTTTTCTCGTGAGGCAGTTCCATCTTCTGGACATTTTACACCACACATTCGCTTGGATAAAACAGTAATTCAATAGCTGAAAAGTTAGTAAATTGTTTTAACCTATCCCAGGTGATTTCACCCAACCCTTAGATCAAAGGCTTACCCACCGAATCACCGGTTTTCAATTATTAGACCTATGCAGATTAACCCTTCCCCAGGACCATGAAACATATTATGTTTTTTTTTAAGCATTTTATGGCATCTTAAGTCTATATAGGATACTATTTTCACTCAAAGAGCTGAATATGCCAAAACTAAAGGTTTTGGCCTACAACTGTGACTAGGGGTGACAATTTTAGAAACGACATAAAAATACGACATGAAATTAATTCGAAATTAACACGATATGTCGTGTTCGTGTCAAAATTATGAGTCGTGCTATCGTGTCTTGTCGTGCTAATCATGTTTTTATTCGGGTTATCGTGTCTATTTATGTTTAATTTAGTGTGAAATTTAAGAAATCGTGTTACTCGTGTCGTGTCGTATTGTTTTTATTTGGGTCGTGTTCGTGTCAATTAAAGAAAAACACGAATTCGTGTCGTGTTGTGTTGGTGTCCGAAAAACCCTTGTCATGTCGTGTCGTGTCGGTCCGAAACACGACCCAAAAACATGAATTGCCACCCCTAACTGTGACAACTAGGCTGCGGCCAGTTCATTCTGATTGAAAGGCCGCCGACGCTTTAAGACATTATTAAGGCAAAACAATAGATTATAGCCCATATTTACCTCAAAAATGATTTTCCACCCCAATAATTAGTCCAAAGGGCCTTTGGAGTGCTAACCCAGGGCGTATCGTATCTTTATTTGCAAATAAAAATAGTTCTAGCAGCAATTAGCTATTATCCAGGTCATAACTTGGCTAAATTGCCCAAAAATATAGAGTAAACAACAAATATCCTCATCCCTAGTTTCCAGTCCTTATGATGCCGTGACCAGTTAAGCAGCTTTGTGAAATTTGGACAGGGGAACATCCTTGGGGAATTGAAATCTTCCCAGAAAGCCTTAAAAAAGGCTTGGGAGAACAAATCTGAAAAATAGAGAACCCTAACTATGGTTTTTATGCGGATTTAGGTCTGGCCACTAAAATCTCACCCATAAGATGAAGATTCGAGGATCCTTGTGGATGAAACATGGCACATTTGACCCAATTAGTGAGAAACTTGGTAGAAAACCTCGTGTCCCACAAATGGCGCCAAACTAATTTTAGAAACACGACTATTGATTTGGTACGGAGGGGGTAGCAATCAGTGTCTTGATTCTTGTAGTTAAACTGCAAATTCTTGTAGTTAAACTGAAAAGTGACAAAATTGGTCAAATGCTGTATCTTGTGCTCTTAATTTTTTGTTAGATGGAAATATTGATCTTAATAAGGTAATTTTATGTTGCCCATCTACCTTCAATAATGGCTATGCACATGAGGAGGTGCAATCTAGTTCTTTGGATTGTTTACTTCCCTTAATGATGTCTTCAATTTTCTTTGATTTTCCATCCACTGCAGCTTGATGCCAAAATACCCTAAACCTTGTCAATGGGATAAGTAAATGCTTTAATGCTCCTCATTTATCACCATCTTCGGCTAGACCAAAAACTTCATCATCACTCCCATAACTGTCCTAGAAGTGTTTGCGGAGTGTCACGGAAGTGTCCTACTTTTTTTAAATGCCAAATCAGTTCGACATGCCACGTGGCGTGTCGGAGGAGTGTCGTACAGATGTCGTGTCCGCGAGAGTGTTCGATACGGGTACGTCACCTCCGACGAAGTGTCCGTGCTTCACAGCACCCAATCATACACTAAATTAGTATTAGGGTGTGTGATGCTGAGATACAGTACCATCGTCTGTTGTTGAGCAAATCATATCTAGCCATATGGTGAGGGTTGAATTGGTTTGGTATCCACCAATCCAAAACCCTTACTAGTACCTATATATACTAGTGAAATAACTTGACCCGGCATGACTGACTGAATTGGATGCTGAAACTGCTGAATATCCCGAGTCCTACTGTTTTTTCATTTATTTTATCCTTTCAATAATATTTCATGTCTTCTTGCCCGAAACAAACCGATAACAAGTCAAAAACTGGACTTCTAAGCTTTAGGCTGATACCGTGTATCTGAAATATGGTCCCACGATTACCGCCGTGACTTCCATGAGTATATGGTGTTAACAGGACAATATTGTTCCAGCAACACGGGTTCATGATGTTGCAGATCATAGTAAGTCCACTTAAAATCGATGGCCGGACAATAAAAATCATTGGAAGCCAAGGAGAAGTGGTCAAGAGTCTGAAACGACATATTAGTTTTGGGAGGTGGTGTAGTGTCTCCACCAACGATATGTTGCAATAACACATATTGACAGAAGTCTACAAGGTGTTACAAAGGCGAGGGAGTGATACAATGGAGATGAGTTGGGAAAGACAATGAAGACGTGGGCTGCAATTACCGTTGACCTCTGGAGTGCGGGGCCTCGGGTGTTTAGTTTGTCGGGGTGGTGAGTTGTCCATGACTGGCCCTATTCGTTGGGGTTGCAGACCCAAACTCATCGTGTCGCTACGAAGTTATCGTCAATATCAAGAAAAGATAAATAATTAACTTTAAATCTCCCCCCAATTGCCGACACGTATTCACACAAGGCATTTGAATCCTAGTTGAGGATACATGATGTCGTCGTTGCTTGTCAGTATTACAAAAAGAACTCTTAGACCTCGGGTCAAGATCTTTGAAGAGGGGGAGAGTGATGCATCCACATTTGCATGCCCATGGAGGTTTGCTGAAACATATCGGAAGTTCTTCTAGGGGGCTGGGTTGTCTAACTGAATAAGAAGAGATGGAAGATTGCTGAAATCTTTGATATGTCCTAAGTATCTGTAATCATCTTTTTATATTTTAATATGAGAAATTAGGCAGATATGATTTAGTTTCTTCTCCTCTTCAACAGCCTATAGTTGGAGACCTTCCTCAATTGCAATCAGTTTTTCCTGTAATTTTATTCAAAAATTCAAAACAGAGAATTCAGAGTGCAGCCAAGAAGCGTCATTGAGCCTTTTAGGGTCTTCTTTGGGCATGTATTTGTGGGTTAGTGTGTGAATAAAGCGCTTAGCACCCAAGCATATATCACTCATCAGTATCATGTGTTTCCATTCGATGCAATCATTCTTTTTGACTGCCACTTGTGATTGCGGTTCTATTTTCTATATCATGCATATACCGAGGAATTTCAAACATGCCTTGATCTTTTCTTATATAAATTAACCAATTTGTACTGGATATATTGATAGGCATTACTTGGTAATTCCTGTGGAGCATATTTCAACTGTCAGAGACCTCAAGAGAAGAACTGAAGACTTTTCTCTGGGTAAAATAAATTTGTAGTGATTGCAATGAACATGAATTATGAACCATTTCGGGGAATTACTTTTAGTTTTTTCCCCGCTATCATGCGGATAATTTCAACTTCTTTCTTTTCTTATACAGTGAGTCACATGTTAAACGTTGGGCAGACTCTATTACACAGAGATTCACCACAGTCCAAGCAGTACAGGTATTGTTTCTCATACACAAGTTTGTGTAATTCATTTTTGATGCCTTGGATTACATTTTCAGGATTCACAAAATTAGAATCTAGGTCCTGCAAGGTCCAAGACCTTAAAATAACTGATCAGTATTGGTGGAATATGTTAAATTTTTTCTTTACAAACACGCACATACCCACACTTAAAAATAGTTGTGTCGATCTATGATTGGAAACTGACTTTGTTATTTCAGAAAGTCTTTGCTGACAAGTTGTTACTAAAACAAGTTTATGCATGCATCCTTTATCAGATTTGGTTTTCATCAGCCCCCTTTGAACAGTGTGAACCATCTCCACCTCCATTGTCTAGCACTTCCCTTTACACCCAAGTGAGTATCTGGTGCATGATAGTTGAGGTTTTGAATATTCAGTTTTATTATCGTTTCTTAAAGTTTGAATTTATCTATGGAAGTTACACAAATAGCAATCTAATTTCAAGAGCCTGAACAGATGGAGACATGTGAAATATCTGTCTTTGGGACCGCTTGGTGGATTTATCGAAGCTGAGAAATTGTTGGAGAGAATAAAACCATTATCACCTTTCGCCTCATAATTGTAATTTTTCCCAATAGTCTTTGGTGTATTAGATTTTATCCAAAGTTATTTCCCAATTGTAAGTTATAGTATAGTCATTCATCTAATAGATGCAAATCTTATTACTGATGACCAGGATTTCCTACTACTCCTTCGTAGAGATTGTAACGTGTTTGTTCATCTTATGATGATTTCTCTCTGTCTTGTGTGTGAATAATTTATGCAGGGACACCCTTTTCGCCTATGACTATATGAGATGCTTGCAAGGCCACTCATTGGTTCTTGCTTCAGGTAACCATCTTCCATACTGACTGTCTTGCTTGTATCTGACGTTTTCTCATTGGAAGAGGTCCTAGTCATTCATGAAATGGCGTATGCACCGAGCTATCTAGAGAACTGGTTGGTTTCGTCCTTTGTTCTTTCTCCTTCATGTGTTGATATATGTCTTCTTTGTTTTTTTGGGGATGGGGTGTGGTCGTGGGGGTTGATTTTTTTTGCATTTGGGCACATATGTTTGGTTCGTTGGACTTTTGATTTTCCCACTTATCGAAAAACCTCTGCCGCTATGCATGTATTCGTCGAAAACTTTCGCACAACCCAAAGCACATGATGTCATGATTATCATATTTAGTTTTTTATACGGGTCAATTTTTCTGAAGAAGATGGTGGCATTTTGTCAGATGTTTCCCACATTAACTTACTTTTAATGAAGAGCGCTGATGGTTAGTGGATTTTACCATGTTATTCTTACAAAGTTTAGTCTTTTTAATGTTCTTTCTGTATCTTCTTTCTTTGCTCTTTAACTGTGTAGGGTTACTGTCTTAGCTAACTAACCTAAACAATGTCAATGACACACAAGAAATCACACACAAACCTAGGAGAAACTCACTTTATTATCCAATGATTAATTTTCCCAACAAAGAGGATACAATATATAGGGAGTAGGGTGAGGCATATTCCAGTGATATCCTAACTACTAATGGAATGTAAATAGCATTTGGTGAGGTCAGGTTAATGACACATGTCATGACCTCACAATGTAGTGTTTACATTTCTTATTTACAGAAGGGACCAAAACGCCTTCATACTACTAATAAATGTAAAAAATAAGGGGGAAAAGGAGAGAGAATAGAACAATGAATTTACAATTTTAGCCCTAAAAATCTCTGTTCTATTCACATTACTCCACCCCCCATCTCCTTCAGTTCATCCCGGACTCAAAAGTGGTCACCGTCGGTGTCTGGCTCAAGTGGGATGATTTGTGTGAGCAAGTAATCGTGCATTATCTCCTTTTCAATAACCTCCTTCGGGTAAGTGCCACTGGTCACAAGTACAACACTATTTATCTTGGGGAAATTAGAGGCTTAATGGCCCATCTGGTAGCAGTCAATGGGTTTCGACTTCCTTGGGAGGTGGAGCAGTGGGTTGGGCACCTGTAAAGGTCGATGTTCCTCGCGGAAACTCTTTGAGCTTGAGTGTATGTGGATATTTCGTAGACTCTCGTCGTAGTGAAGGCCATGGATGTAGCTGTCGATCTGTTTGTCCTCATTCTCAAAAAGGCGGCACGGGGCACAATAGTTGAAACTGTTTGCTCTAAGTATTCACCGGAGAAGAGAACTCTAGCACACCCCTGGACGTGAGCGAACAAATCTCTCATAGGTATGGGGAACACGTAATGCCCTCATCAAGGCCCAGGACTAAATGGGGCTCAAGTTGGGTTGCCTCCTTACGCTGCACGGTATCATTCCACCAAAACTTGGAAAATCCTTAGAGTTGAGTAGTAGCGAGTGCTCATTTCACACCCGAGACATATTTATACTTAAAACCCCTTCTCCATAGAGTCAAGCCAATCAATAAATGCAGCAAGATTGAGGTGATCATCAGATGTGGGCAAGGTTAATGTGAATATCGCTATGGGGGCTTTGAGCTCAGAGATGCAAAACGTATCCTAAGTGGTCATCACTCAGAGAGGCCCAAGTGGACCATTAAAGTCATCATACCGGGGCTGTCATGTCCCAAAATGTGAGGACAAGGGCCTGAAGAGGGATTACCGCTTCCACCGGAGCAGCTTGATGGGCCACTCGTTCATTTGTTGTTCCCGCAAAGCGAAGATCATTCGCTTGGCAAATGAAGTGGGTCAACCTCTTTTTGGCTTCGGCCAAAGATTTTTTCTCGCTGGTCGAGCTTTTTGCAAAAAAGCGATGCAAGAACGTATTCTCTTATCTAAGCTTCTTCCCTGTGCATTAGCTCCCCTATCGTAGATGGTTCAGCCACACCCGGTGCCACAAAATGATTGAGAACTACGATAGGGTCGAAAGACTTGAGTTTCGGCAAAACCTTCCCTTTTTTTGGTTGTAAAGCCGAAGAAGAGGGAGAATGAGCACAGCCCCACTAGTAGCCTGTGCTTCCGATCCGAAAGGAATTTCGAATGAAAGAAGAATATGTTCGCTAGCTAATTGACTCGGGTATTCCCATTGCTTGTGTCTACGTTATAAGCAAAAAAAAACATTGTTGGCGCTTGAGAGGGACATATGGATGACCTTGAGGCTCAATTACTCATACGGTAAGAGATCCGAACACCATCTTTTATAAGCGAATTGATAAGCATGGGTTAGTGGGAGAATAACGGGATGGGGCATATTGGGCCCTTGTGATTGACGAACGATATGGGCTGCATATTGTATGGCGGCTGGAAGACACAATCGCAAACCTCTCTCTTGAAGTTGTGCTTCACATTGCGAGGGTCTTCGAGGGCAATTGCCAGGGGTCGGTGAGGTGATGTTTCGGCAGTCAAGGGGTTGGTGAGGTGATGTTTCGGTGGTTAAGGGCCAGAGGGTGGTTCGGCGGGTGCGAATGGGAGTTGTTATCGAGTAGTTGTTTGCCCTCACGACGTGGGGTGGGAGTCTTCGGGTGAGTCAAGAGCGGAGGTGTGGGGCATTCATTGGTGACTGAACATGACGCACGACACAGTGGGGACTCTTCTTTTTCCTTTTTTTTTCCTTATTATTTTTAATTTAGCAAGTTATTTTTAATTAATATGATTATCTCTAGTTAGTTTTTTTTTTTAAGAAAAAAGAGACTCCTTTTTAATTAGGAGATTTGTTCCCTAAGTCTTAGGTTTAGTATAAATAATGACCCAGGGCGTCCTCTTGTAGTTACATTTGCCATTAATGATATTTTGAGTTAATAGAAATTGGATAGATTTGTTATTTAGCTGCGTTTCACATCAAATTCTTGATAATCAAAACCCTAGTGTGTACTACTCGTGTGTATGTAAATCAAAACTCAAGGGCGCCTCCCGAAGCAACAAAACAACCCAAGGCCCAAGAACCTGCCCTAGAAAACATCCAATTGATGTTATCTAACATGACAGCTCGAGTTGAAAGCATCCAACAACATCAAAGTCGCATTAACTATAAATTCGAGAAATTGGAAGCCGGTGGGCCCGTGGCCAAAACTGATAGCACGGTGGCCCACCCCATTCATCACAGGGATGCCATTCACAGTAAGGAAGGAATGCCCAGCAGTGGTGGCAATATTGGCGGCCTCTACGCGTCGCGTGGGGCCCCCGCGAGGGTTATAGCTAGCCAATGGAGGGCAGAAAGGAGACGCAGTCCCTCGGGGACCACCCAGAGGGTTGGTCGGCAGATGGGTATGGCGGCCTAGCCCCGTGGGTCCATTGAGGGAATTTTTGACGACGTTTTTGAAGAGGCACGGGCTGATTTGGCCAAAAACAGTCCAAACAGCCCACGGGGACTTTCAAAACAACATAAAAGAGTTCGTTGATGTGTTCGATGCAAAAAATAGAAACTTGGGAACGAGCCCGAGTGGAAAAGGCCTTAGATAACAACCGTTGCACTGGAGAAGGAGGTGATTCTTATTGAGGGCTTATCCCCTAAAAAATTTGACAAATGCCGGGGAAAAGCGGGTTCTATTCATTCAGCCCTGCAATCAGTGTCGTGGGGTTACAAGGGAGCCAAAAAAGTTATGACACAATGGGTCTAAGCAATTCAGCCTGACCCGTTGAAATTAAGGGTGAATGGAGAAGAAACTGATGAATAGGATGGTATTTCCCTCACCCGCCGCTGGTTGTACGCCGATGAGAGACCGGTTAAATGAATGAAGACTTACCGTGACGGATTACACCACGGTGTGAGGTATGGTGGCCCACCTTTTTACATTATTCCTCACGAACGTGTCATGAGTGCGGAAATAAAGGGCGCATGAACAACAATTGCCCCTTCAAAAGGGGAAACCGCAAAATACGTGCCTGGAAAATCAGCCCCCAAAACAACCACGTCTGGCAGCCCCGAGGAACTCAAACGGGCTATGATGAGGACCCCAAGGATGTGTTACGGGGTGGGGGACTAATGGAGGATAACTTTAATACTTTAATTAAATTATTTGGATAGTGATGTCAGTATTGATGTGAGTATGTTTGATGAAAAAATGGTTTCGGATGCGTTTATAATTTGGTTTAAATGTGTGGAGTATTTCTTTGATTTAAAGGAATACCGAGGTTATAGATGTGTCAAATATGTAGCTGCAAAATTGGAGGGTTATGTCATGGTGTGGTGGGATCAATTGCGACAAGACATCAAATGATTTAGACTCAATTACTTCTTGGGAACACATGAAGGCGGAGATAGTGGTCGTCTTCATCCTTTAGAATTATGAGAGGGAACTATTTGCACGTGAGCCTCAAGAAGGGTTATATGTCTGTTAAAGAATATTCGGATTAGTTTCAGTTGTTTTGCACCTGGGCTAGACTGAAGGAGAGCACGAAACAACAAATCGGGCATTACATTCTGATCCATCAGCTTAAGTACCAAACGGAACTAGGACTGCTTCAAATTAGTTCCTTAAGCCCAACAATTGAGTATGCAAGGAAGATGGATAATTATTTTAAGGCGGGAGCAACTATGGCAAGGGGTGGGACAATCACCAAGCCACCCGTTATAGATACTGCAATACCTATTACGACCCCAGTTCCTACTACTCTGGGAGTCCACTTCAAGTGTTATGATTGCGGGGTGTTGGGACATCGAACTTCAGATTGTCTCAACAAGGAAAAAAAACAGTTTTAGTTTTCGAATGTGAGGACGAGATGGAGAAACCACTAGAGCATGCGGAGGTTCTCACCACACCTATTTATGTGCCACTGGAGACGGACAACATACCACTTTAGCACTCGGGTCGAGCTTTTTAAAGCGGGGGGAGTGACGCACGACACAATCCCCTTTCCGTGGGACTCTTTCCTTTTTTTATTTATTTTTATTTCTTCTATTTTCAATTTAGCAAGTTATTTTTGTTAGCAGTTTTCATCTTTAGTTAGTTTTTTTTTTTGAAAAAAGATACTCTTTTTTAATTAGGAGACTTGTTCCCCCAGTTTTAAGTTTAGTATAAATAATGCTCTAGCGCTCCCTCTTGTAGTCACTTTTGCCATTAATGATATATTGAGTTCTTAGAATTTGCAGAAACTTGTTATTTGTGATATTATTTCGCTGCGTTTCACATCAAAACGCTTTAGGGCGGGATGAGCGATTGACGACCATCGATGGCTGGCGTGTAAGAGCACAGGGCTCGTATAATGGCCCAGGGCGGCAAAGGAGCTAGGGGATTGAACATTTGCAAGAGGCAGTTTAGCGGGGGAACGAGACATGTTTTAGGCAACATAGGTTTGTGGTAGGGCTTGGATGGAAACCCCAAACGTCTCCTCTATCCGATTCATCTTCTTTTCCCAACTGGATTGTGTGTTTATATTAGGCACAATTATTGTTCGATATGATTTTTTGATGTAATATACAAAAACGACCATAGTGGTTCGATTTGTCTTTGATGTCAATAGCACACAAAAATCACCCAAACTAATGGAAACCTTAAATTCAATTATTTATTTACCCAATACCACTTTATAGTGAGTGGGGTATAGAATGTAGAATATTTCCATAATA
Organism: Sambucus nigra; assembly: GCA_949130495.1. Taxonomy (NCBI): domain Eukaryota; kingdom Viridiplantae; phylum Streptophyta; class Magnoliopsida; order Dipsacales; family Adoxaceae; genus Sambucus; species Sambucus nigra. The sequence continues at coordinate 302,583,484 of OX422208.1, forward strand.
TCCTAGCTATTATTGGAATGTTCTAGCACCTTGTCACAGTTACATCACTAGGAGAGTGACGTATGCCATTAATTCACAAAGAAAATTCTACGTTTTTAATGTACCGGAATTTCCTCCTTTTATTAATAAATGTCAAAGTAAAACAATGAATATTTCCATTAGCTCTCTGTTCCCCATCCTTATCTGCATCCTTTTTCTTCCACGTCCGCCCTTAAGGGTCCGTTTGGTTCGGGGTTAAATTTTCTTCCACGTCTGCCCTTAAGGGTCGGGGTGAAATACTTTTAACTGTGGTGAAAAGTAAAATAGTGAAATGTGATGTAAATCTACAAATGCGGAAGTGTTATTATTACACTACACAACTATTAACTACACAACAACAACAACAACAACAAAAATAAAATAAACTAAACTAATAAAATGGGTTTCTTTCTTTCTTTATTCTCAATTCTCAATATTAAAGGTGCCATTACAATGAGGGACAAGGGCCTATTTATAGGAGAGGTTAGCTTGCTAGCTAAGCTAATACCCCAAAAGATAAAAAACGATAACTAATAACTATAAATGACTCATTAGCCCCAAACATACTTGGAGACTAATAAAAGACTAAAAATAAAGGAAAATGACAATAAACTCTAAACTAAAAATGGAAAATAAACGATAGTCTTCTCACGAAGGCACAACTACGCGCCACGTGTCGCTATAAATCCCATACACATCATTCTCTCTGTCTTCGAAAAAGCTCGTCCTCGAGCTTGGAGGGGTGACTCATGAACGCCAAATGTATACGAGTCGCAACAACTGTTAGCTTCCAAAGTAAAACCCAAATTAAATCCAACACACAAATAAACCTGCTGAACTTATGTTAGACCCATATGGACCTTCAACAATTGGGCCTAATATACTCGAATCTCAACGATAGCTCCCTACGGAATCCGAGCAACCAAAAATTGACGATCATATCCTCCTTTTTAACACCACGAGCACATGGTTGCAACTTGGCTTGGTGGATCCTTGAATCTGACCGGAAGGTAACTCCGGTGACTGCACCTTTGTGAGTACGATGCGAAACAAATGGACTGAAGAGGCGACATTCCAAAAAGTCAGGCCTAAAAATGGCAAATAGTCGGAAAATGGATCCCAAGTGGGACTCATAAGTCCTATGTTGTGTCAAAGATTGACCGGATTAGAGGTCAATAGGGAGGGTGATATCGGCTCAAAGTAGGGCAGACCCGTTTTGGGTCGGATTTGCTTGCAGTTGGGTATAGGTGAGGGGGAAAAAGGGTAGAATAGGGTAAAATAGGGGTGGGGCTGATTTCTTGGCCTGTAAGGTAGGGCAGTTTTTTTTTTGGGTTGGGGAGTGGTGAGTTAGATTGGGGGTAGGGGAAGACGTGCCGGGGCCAAACAGGGGTGGGGGGTTAGGTCGGTAGTGGGGAGGAGACCGCCGAGGGGCTAGGGGTGGTCGGTTGCCAGGGACAGGCCAAGGGTTTGGTCGGTAGGGGTGGGAGGGCAGTGGGGTAGTAGCGAGGAGCTAGAGGGAGAACGGAACAGGGGTGGGGTGGGGGGGCCTGTCCAGGGGGCTAGGGTTTGTAGATTCTTGGGTTCTTGAAAATTAGGGTTAGGGTTTCAATTTGGGGTTGTGGGTTTCTTGGGTTAGGGTTTGGGTAAAATAAAAAACGGAGATTCATGTAAGCGGGGTGATGGTTATGTGGCGGTAGGAGGTGTAGGTGTAGGAGGGTGGCGGTGGAGATTGAGGGTGGAAGAGTCTAAAAGGGTTGGTATCCCCTTTTAGCGGTGATGGAATTTAGGGTTTCCATCCACCCGATTCCCATTTGGACATTTATCAATCTACCGATTGAAGGCTTGTCGGAGTTGGAATCACAACTCGTTACCGGCTTAACGCACCAGGTTGAACATAAAAAACAAACGCAACTCTGATACCAATTTGAAGTAAATCTACAAATGCGGAAGCGTTATTATTACACTACACAACTATTAACTACGTAATAACAACATCAACATCAACAACAAATTAACTAAACTAATGAAATGAGTTTCTTTTTCTCTCTATTCTCAATTCTCAATATTCAAGGTGTCATTACAAATGAGGGCCAAGGGCCAATTTATAGGAGAGGTTAGATTGCTAGCCAAGTTAATACCCAAAAAGATAAAAAAGGCCTAAACATGCTTGGAGACTAATAAAAGACAAGAAATAATGGATGACAATGAACCCTAAACTAAAAATGGAAATAAAAGATAGTCTTCTCCCGAAGGCACAACCACGCGCCACGTGTCGCTATAAATCCCATACACATCAAAATGTTTCACATTTTTAAAATTAAATTTTTGTTGGTTTGAAATTGTGAATAAGCACATACCGTAAAATTATGCAACTTTAAACAAAATTAGTGAACAAAATTGAACTCTAAATAGGTGAAAACATATTTCACCATTTTACTTTTCTCCGCGATGAAATAAATTTTACCCCGAACCAAATGGACTCTAAAGGTCATTATTGGAGCTTCACTTGCAGATCTTCCTCCGTTATTTCTTTGGTTGCTCCTGTTTTTTGGTACGCATCCTTCTATCTTCTATATTAGTCAATGTATTTTCATACTTTCCTGATTTCCATTCTGTTTCTGCTGTGTATACTTTCATCAATCAATTTCATGATTATGCCATTGTTGTTCTCCTGTTTCTGTAGTGGTATATTGGGTCAGTTGAAATTGCACATGGGTAGTGATTCTTTCCCGGATATTGTTGGACATACTACAGAACATTTAGACTCCCCCTTCTTTTTGAAGAAGGATATTAGACTCCTCAAAACCCATAAGGCGCTGAAAACTTTAGGGATAACCCTTCCTGATTCATATTTCACCAAGGTTGAGGCTTCAATCGGTGGGTCCTTATAAACCCGCACCTACTTCGTGTGTGTTACAAGTATGAAGGCAAAAAATGGAAAGTCAAATCGTTAGTAGTTGAGAATTATCCAGGTGGACGGTGTAGATTCAGTATCATGTAACAACTTAACTGAATAGTTAAGTAATTAGTTTTGTTAGTTAGAAGAAAACTATAAAAGGTACTGAACATAATGAACAGAATTACAGAGCAGTTTTTTCGGAATAATACAAAATTCTTATCTTTCATTTCTCAATCTTGATTCTGTGTTCTTTTTCTTCTTCTTCCTATTCTCTCTAATTCATTCTCATCTTCTCTATAATTCTTCCTAAATCTTCTCCCTAACTCTTCTTCTTATCTCATTCCGAAGGTTATAATTCTTGATAAGATTTTAGAATGCACACCAGCTGTTTGTAAAATTGTTCGTGAGACTGTCTAGAGTTTTCAAGGCATGACAACCTTGGTATCAGAGCCAAGCCTTCCATACCACCCTTCTGCTGCCATGGGAGATGAAAATAATTCGTCCAATTTCCGTAGTGGCGAAGAAGAAACCCGCAAAGAAATTGAGGAGCTTAAAGGGACAGTGGCAAGTCTGCAAGAAGTATTTGTCACCATCACAAATCAATTGCAAGTTCTTATTAATCAACAAGGTCAAGGTTCAACACAATTTGGAGCAGCTATGAATGGTAGGAGAAGATTTGAACCACTGTTATTACCAAATCCAATTTCCAGAGGATATAGGTGGGAAGAAAATCAAGGATTCAATCACAAGAACCCTAGAGTGGATTTTCCCAAATTTGATGGCCAAGATCCGAGAGGGTGGTTGCGGAAATGCCACAAGTACTTTCAACTATTCCCTATGGTTGAAGAGCAGAAGGTGACATTTGCTTCCATGCATTTAGATGGCAAGGCCGATCATTGGTTCCAGACCTATTTTGATCGCATAGAAGGGGTATATTGGAGAGAATTTGCAGAGGCTGTAGAATCAAGATTTGCGGACCCAGGCCATGAGGATGTTATTGACATATTCAATAAACTACAGCAAACTTCAACTGTGGAGGATTACCAAGAAAGGTTCGAGGAGCTGCGCCCCTTAATTTTGGCCAAGCAAAGGGGGTTATCGGAGGACTACTTTATTTCCAGCTTCATTAGTGGGCTGAAAGAAGAAATCAAATGTTGTGTTAGAATGTTCAGCCCACCATCCTTGGCCAAAGCTATCAGCATTGCACGATTGCAGGAGTCGGCGTTGGGAATCACAAATAAGAAAGAGAAATGGGGAACAAAAACCACGTATGGTGGAACCCACATGACCCCTTATTCCAGTAACTCTAACTCGAAACCTTCTTTCTTGAATCCCCAGAATTTGCAACCCATAACCCCTAACCAGACTGTACCCAAGCCCAATGGTCCTTTAACTCAAAACTTCACAAGAAATCCCACACTACCTCCTGTCAAGAAACTTACACCAAATGAAATGCAGATTAGACGAGAGAAAAATTTGTGTTATAACTGTGATGAAATTTATCGCCCAGGACATCGCTGTGCAAATAAGCAGTTGTATATGGTAGTCAATGAGGAAGAAATGGAAGAAGGTATAGATCAGCCCCTACAGTACCTGGAAGAGATGGAAGAGGAAACCCAAAAGGCAGATATGAAGATTTCACTACAGGCAATTACAGGCAGTTCTAACCCCCAAACGTTGAGGCTCCAAGAAAAAGTAAACAACCAGGTCATCCACATCTTAATAGATAGTGGAAGCACCCATAATTTTTTGGATCCAAAGGCAGCCAAGAAGACGGGTTGTGTTATAACACCCACTTCACAAATGTGGGTTACCATTGCAGATGGCAACAAAATTTGCAGTACATCATGCTGCCCAGATTTCAAATGGTGCATGCAAGGGGAGGAATTTCAGACAATTATGAGGATATTACCTTTGGGGGGCTGCGATGCAGTACTTGGTGTGAAATGGCTTCAAGAAATCAGTCCAATGGTGATGGATTTTAAAAAGATGAGTCTATCATTTAATCAAGATGGGAGAACCATAGAATTGCAGGCTCAGGAGGAGAAGGCAGAGTTGAAATGTATATCAGCAACTGCAATGCACAAATTATGCAAAAAGAAGACCACCACAATCATGGGTCAACTGTTTGCAATCTCCACTCAAACCCCACAAGTATCCCAACATCCTTGCATTTCCAATTTACTCCAAGAATTTGGGGATGTGTTTGAGGAACCTAAAGGACTACCCCCAATCCGAAAACATGATCACCAAATCACCTTAATCCCTAACCATAACCCAGTCAAAGTTAAACCCTATCGTTACCCCCATGTTCAGAAAGATGAAATTGAGAAGATTGTAAAAGAAATGCTAGACTCAGGGATAATACGGCCCAACACAAGCCCTTTTTCTTCTCCAGTACTTTTGGTTAAGAAGAAAGATAATTCGTGGAGATTCTGTCTAGACTACAGAGAATTAAACAAGATTACAATTAAGGATAAGTATCCTATCCCACATATAGATGAATTGTTGGATGAACTTCATGGAGCATGCATATTTTCGAGGGGTTTTTACCAATTAGTCCCGTTTATTAAGTATGAAGTTCAATAGGTCCTAATGTCTTTTTTTGCTCCATTATGTCCCATGAAGTAAGATTTTTGTTCCAATAGGTCCTATTTATAAAAATATAGTGAATTTTCACTGTATGTACAAATAGGACCTATTGAGAAAAAAATCTTGTGATATGACCTATGAGGAAATATCCCCTTTAAACAGGACTTAATAGGAAGATCCCCTATTTTCTAAATTGGATCTTAGAGCCGGATATCATCAAATTCGGCTACATGGCCCAGACATTCACAAATCAGCGTTCACAACACATCACGGGCATTACGAATTTTTAGTGATGCCCTTTGGGCTCACTAATGCTCCTGCGACATTTCAATCTGAGATGAATGACATTTTCAGTGCTCGTTTGAGAAAATTTATTTTGGTTTTTTTGACGACATTTTGGTATACAGCCCTTCTTTGAAAGAGCATGTCAAACATTTGCGAATCACCTTGCAAACCTTGCGTGCACATACTTTATTTGCAAAGATGTCTAAATGTTCATTTACCCAAGAAAGAGTAGAGTATTTAGGCCCTGTGATTTCAGGCCAAGGTGTAGCAGCAGATGAAACTAAAATTGAAGCTATGACTCAATGGCCGCAACCTAAAACTGTGAAAGCACTACGTGGATTTTTGGGACTCACGGGCTACTACCGAAAATTTGTGAAGAACTATGGTACAATAAGTAGACCCTTGACAGACCTATTGAAGAAAGATCAATTTAAGTGGGGGGAAAAGCTCAAATGGCTTTTACAACTCTTAAGAAGGCTGTGACTACAACTTCAGTTTTAGCCTTGCTCAATTTCAAGAAGCCGTTTACAGTTGAAACAGACGCCAGTGGTACAGGTATAGGAGCAGTTTTATTACAAGAGGAGCAACCCATTGCATTTCTTAGTAAAGCTTTACCTCCTCGGAAGAGAGGTATGTCCACATATGAGAAGGAATTATGGGCAGTGGTCTATGCTGTTGAAAAGTGGAAAACATACTTATCGGGTGTCCATTTTATCAATCGCACCGATCATCAAAGTTTAAAATTTTTTGCTTGAGCAAAAATTGACAACAACTCTCCAACAGAAATGGTTGACGCGATTACTTGGATATGACTGAGATACAATACAAAAAAGGGAAGGAAAATACGGTTGCCGATGCTTTATCAAGGGCACACGAAGAGACACCTTTGTGTTTGGCAATTTCAGAAATAGTTCCCCAATGGATGACAGAGTTGAAGTTCAGTTTAGAGGGGGATAATACCGCAGAGGCTATCGTGGCTCAACTACTATTGGAGCCAACAAACAATGGAGATTTCGCATACCAGAATGGGCTCCTTTGTTTCCAGAACAGGCTATATGTGGGATCCAATGGCGGAGTTAGGCAGAAAATTCTGCAAGAAATACACTCTACATCAAATGCAGGGCATGGAGGTATTAAGGCAACCACACAACGCATTGAAAGATTTTTTTATTGGCACTCTCTTAAAAAAGATGTTAAGAAATTCGTGCAAGAGTGTGATATCTGTCAAAGGAGCAAGGCCGAACATGTGCCGTACCCGGGGTTGTTGCAACCTCTCCCTATTCCAGAAGTGCCTTGGAGATTAATCTCCATGGACTTTATTGAAGGATTACCAATAGCAGATCGCAAACAGACCATCTTAGTAGTCATAGATCGGTTGACGAAATACGCACACTTTGTGGCTGTCCCTCACCCCTACACGGCGTCAACAGTGGCTGAGCTATTCTTTACACACATCCACAGACTACATGGCTTACCAGTGACAATACTTACTGATAGAGATTCTACATTCACTTCAAATTTCTGGAAACAATTGTTCAAACTTGTGGGGACAACACTTCTCTTCACCACAGCATACCACCCCCAGACTGATGGTCAAACTGAACGATTGAACCAATGTCTGGAGGGGTATTTGAGATGTATGACAGGGGATAGACCGCGACAGTGGCATCATTGGCTACCAATGGCTGAATGGAGTTATAACTCGAACTTTCACTCTTCGCTAGGGATGACGCCTTTTGAGGCTCTTTATGGGTACAAGCCGCCTCAATTTTTGCTCAATCAGCCCTACAACCAAATAGATGCAGAAACCCGTCAGTTTGTGAAAGATAGAACTGAAATTCAGTCTCTATTGAAAGAAAATTTATCCTTTGCACAACAACGAATGAAATTGTATGCTAGCCGGAACCGAACGGAGCGCGAATTCTCTGTGGATGACTGCGTATATTTAAGGCTCCAGCCGTATCGTCAGACGTCAATTGCCTTACGAAGAAACCTGAAACTCAGCCCTAAATTTTTTGGGCCCTTTCGCATTTTGGCTCGGATTGGTAAAGTAGCTTACAAATTGGAGCTCGCCGAGTCATCACAGATTCACCCCATCTTCCATGTGTCACTTTTGAAGAAGAAGCTGGGACAATCGGTTGTTCCTTCACCGATGTTACCGCCAGTTGGTCCTCACGGGCAGGCGAGAGTGGAGCCTGTGGCAATATTGGATCGACGAACAATTAAACGCGGAAATGCCCCAGTGTATCAAGTCTTAGTCCAATGGTCGACCTCTCCACCTCATAATGCAACTTGGGAGGATTATTCGGTGATCGCCGTTCACTTTCCAGCTCTAGATCCTTGAGGACAAGAATCGTCTTCAGAGGGGGAAGTATTGTTACAAGTATGAAGGCAAAAAATGGAAAGTCAAATCGTTAGTAGTTGAGAATTAGCCAGGTGGACGGTGTAGATTCAGTCTCATGTAACAACTTAACTGAATAGTTAAGTAATTAGTTTTGTTAGTTAGAAGAAAACTATAATAGGTACTGAACAGAATTACAGAGCAGTTTTTTCGGAATAATACAAAATTCTTATCTTTCATTTCACAATCTTGCTTCTGTGTTCTTCTTCTTCTTCTTCTTCTTCTTCTCTCTAATTCATTCTCATCTTCTCTATAATTCTTCCTATATCTTCTCCCTAACTCTTCTTCTTATCTCATTCCAAAGGTTATAATTCTTGATAAGATTTTAGAATGCACACCAGCTGTTTGTAAAATTGTTCGTGAGACTGTCTAGAGTTTTCAAGGCATGACAGTGTGATTAGGCCTTCACCTTGGGGCAACAGAAGTTTCCTTGGACTTGTTCCTTGAGGTGATGAAAACCTATAAAGCATATGGAATAAGTAGGGCCATCATCGATGACAGGTTGCAGAGGGCTCGGGGTAAAATATACTTAGCTAAGTAGAATGAGTCTCAATCTCTACCATTGAATCTTAAAGGTAACATGCATGTGATCATTGTTAGTCAGGCGGGTCCTTGATCTTTTCAGGCCATTTCAGCTTCTCATCATGCTGGATTCTCTAAAAAGCTCATTGATCTGTTTATTGAGGGGGTGTAAATACCTTCTCTTCTCCTCATTGTGTCTCTTATTTCGGCCATTAATACCATTTCAACAGTTGCTCTCCTTGACGATGTTTCCTTAATTTTCCCCATTGTTGGACAGCCAGATAAGTGTTTGGCGATGATGAACTTCTGTGCTTTCAAAGCAGATTGTTCTTGGAAATGGTAATGCTTTGATAAGGGAGAAGAGGAGGAGCTAAGACCCCCTGAGATCACTTATAAATGCGGCCACTGCTACCTTGTCAGCATGCTCTTCCACCAGCAGTCGTTACTTGTTGAATCTCTCTGCATAATCACAAAGTGACTCTTCCTGTTAGTGGATTTCATTGAAGACGTGGGTAGCAGTTTTCCTCAGTTTCATGTTCTCCACGCAGTTGGCCAAAAAATTCTCAGCCAACTCAGACAAACTTGAGATGACGTCTCTAAAAATATATTTTGATGTATTATGTACACACACACACACACACACACACACACACATATATATATATATATATATATATATATTTTACCTCTTTGACATACCTTCTTAAACGTACCTAACCACCCCCACCCCCCAATTTTTTTGGGGTAAATGAATGATTCTTTTATGAAATTTTGTGGAGATAATCTCCTTACCATGAAGACCATCTCCACTGAATTTCATAAAAAATTAATCATTTGGTTGGTGAAATGATTGTCACAAGTTTCGAAAGTCGAAAAGGCACACACACACACACACACACATATATATATATATATCCAATTTCTATTTCACCCACTAAATGGGTGAATTTTTTTATTAAATTTTGGCGGAAATGATGTCCACGGTGAAAAAGATCATCTCCACCAAGATTTTAAAAACATTCATTCATCTACCCTCGCAAAAGTGGAGTTATGCTGGAGAGCGTAGCTCTCTCTCTATAGTACATATGTTATATATATATATATATGCAAGTGTGTTTATATATATGCTATACATCTCCACCAAGTTTTATTAAAAAAAACATCCATTTACCCTTGCAAAAGTGGATAACATAACTCTATATTTATTATAAATGTGTATTATGTGTATACACATACGTTCATACATATTTGTTATACATACACAACTATATATTGATTTATACTATATATTATGTTTGTTAGATCGGTTTATTAACGGATCATATTAGATTAGATCCTTATGGAATCCTTTTAATGATTGGATAATTAAATAAATGGATAATTGGATTTAATATATAATCAAGACCCAAACCCGATCCATTGATCATCTAAAATGTGCTATTGCGCGTGTGGAATAGCCTTTGTCACATATACTGTGCGCTATTTAACGCTATATGTTTTATTTATTTATTTTTTAAAATTTTTGCCCCACATTTCCCATAACATAGTCCTTTAAAGGGAGGAGAAAAAACTAAAAATGTCGCATAAGGAAAAAAAGAGAAAGCCCTATCTATTTAAATAGTCGCATAAGTTTTTATATTTAATATTGTATGTTCGATTGCATCTTTATTTGTAGTTTAGCTGCTTTGCTGAAATTGCAAACATGGTTTAGGTATTTGTGTTGTGGAGTTTAGCCTTTTTGTTTGCATGTTTTATTTTGATAGGTGCATCTTTGAATTTTATGTTATTATTATTATTATTAGTGGGGCCCGATTTCCTTTATATTGGATGAGAATATTGTATCGATTTATTTGGGTTGCCTATGACATTATTTGGTATGATGTGTTGACTTTATTTGAAATGATGTAGTACTATGTTTGAGATGAGTGTACGGATTCCTGAATCTAATTTGTATATATATAAGGTCATACCCAATCATGGTTCATAGTCGTGGTATCGGTTTACGACTTGGAAGCTCAATTTTTGACTCGGAATCGGTATCGGGCGATACGCAACTATATACTATTTAGAGAACTCAAAAAATTTGAAAAAAATACAGAATAGTTTAGAAAAATAAGAATAATAATATGGCTCAATTAGACAAGTACAAAATCATCATATAGTATGCATAACATTGTCTAATTGTATATACTGAATCGTCATTTAGTATGCATAACATTTTCTAAATCAATATATTTTTCGTGAATGTTATAATAGTACCTATTACTAATTAAGAATAACCCTACACTTTAAGGATAGAGTAATGATACATTTTAAGTAAATACAAAAAGAATGTTAAATGGGAGATAACCCCTTTAGTAACACTGCAAGAAAAGAAATGAGAGATTCAACCAAAAAATCCTATTTGCGACCATGAAACATCATATACCCTGTACCGAATTGAAGTGATTGCTCCGATCGTGACATGGATGCAAAATCAAGGCTCAATTGAGTGACTTAGAAGTTGAGATAGAGAGATCGATGCCTAGTAACTTATATTATCTCGGTCGATATATCACCGATATGGGTCGGTATTACTGTGATATTGCCGATATGGGTCGGTACTACTACGATATCGCCGATATGGTCCGATTCTACCGAGAAATTACCGATAGAGAGTCGATTCACACCAATAATCGAAAACTCAACTCCTAATTCGGAATCGGATTGGTGGGTTTCAATACCTAGTCAACTCGGCCGTATCGTCGCGGTATCGGCCGTAACTTTAAACTAGGGTTGTGTTTTTTTTCCGAACTTTTCGATTTTTCCGATTTCCGATCCGATTTTTTCCGAATTTGGAATGAAATTTTAGTTTGCCGATTCCAATTTTCCGATTTTTTCGAAAAAAATCGGATCAGAAATAATTCTGAATTTCCGATTTTCCGATTTTTCCGAAACTATGCCAATCCGATTATTCCGATTTTTTTCCGAATTATTTCCGATTTTTTTGGAATTATTTTTCGATTTTCGATTTTTCCGATTTCTTTTCCGATTTTCTGTAAGTTTCCCATATCCCACATCGGTTGGGAGAGGGAGAGTGCTCCAACATATGCTCTATAAAAGGAGAGTATCCTCTTAACCTCTACACAAATGAAAAAATGGGCTAAATACTCGTGTATTTACATGTTGGGTTAAGCCATTTTCTTAGTTTTTTTAAAATGAGAATTTCGAGTAATCGAAAATCCATAATTTATTTTTTTGTAATTTTGTAATTTCCAAAATTTCTGGATTTTTAATATATATTGTGAATTTCCGATTTTCTGATTTTTCCGAATTCGGATTTTTTTTTTTTAATTTTCTGAAAAAATCGGATCGGAATAGTTATTTTATTTCCGAAAAAATCGGAATTTTTTCCGAAGAGGCATTTTCCGATCCGATCCGATCTGGCCGAAACACAACCCTACTTTAAACCATGTACCCAATGCACAAGGCCCCGCTTAACTGTAGGGTCTGGGAGAGGCAGATGGCGTCGTGACCTTTTTTTTTTTTTTACTTATAAAAGTAAAATGCACGAATAACTTGCGCTTATGGGACACAACCTTGGAATCAAAATGTGAACGTGATTTAAAACATTTTCCCAAATCACCAGGGGTCATGCTGGGAAAGCTTAAATTTATGAGGAACAAGGTGCATATCGAACAGCAAGAAGCTCAGTGACGTAAATACGTAACTGTGCAGCGAAATACACGAAAGCAATAGAATATATGTAAGCCCCCAAAGCCTGTCTCAGATTTGTGGCCAATGGCTCTATTTATATGCATAATAATAAAAGTTGTAATCTGATCTAATAATGCTTGATAAGCTAAATTCTAAATCAAATCTGTTTCGTGTTAACAATTATCCTAAATAACTAATAATAATAAAATACAAAAAAAATACATGATAATTCCCACACCAATATTCACCAATATCTAAGAATCTTATTCTCAAAAACAGCCTAGACTAAATGAATGAGACCAAATACAAAAAAACAAAAAACAAAAAACAAAAAACAAAAAAGAAATAACACTGTCGAGAATGACAACCAAATCCCCTCAATCCTCTCCTGGTTGCAACATAATTACCAACCACACCTCTTAACGTTTAAAAATTGTATTTCAGCCTAAAACTTTCATAAATCCCAAGTATACCCTTGTAATTACCTAACCTCCCAAGCCAACCCATCTTCACTAAATGTGCCTATTCTCCTCTCGATTTGAGGGGCGATCTTGATGGAGTGGATGAGGGTAGTGATATCGATTATACGCAACATACGGAGGCTTATGTAGAAGTTGCACGAGCAAGTTATGCAGCTATTGAGACCCTTGAAGCTTGCATCACCTGATGGTACTAATGGGTGATTTTGTCACCGCCATCTCTGGCAAGCGATCCTAGGACTGACACCAACTCCTAATTCAGGCCACGAGGGGCTCCTTGAGATGGAGGTGACACATGATCTTTGGGTGGGCAAATGGGCGGAGCACTTGGCTAGCTATGTCGATTGTTTGTCCTTGAGTACAATAGTCACTGGCTCGTGTCGTTACCACCTTCGACATGATTCCGCTCTCTGCCCTCTTACCCATTTTGATTGGGCTGTGGATGTCGTGTAACCTTTCGGAGAAAGTATGAGTACTGAGTTCTTCCTTTGTGATTTTCGGGGAGTGAGGATGGATTACTCGTACGCGACTCAAGGCTTTGGAGGTTTTTGATATCGACAGATTTTATGCCCTCTTCAGAGAGGTGGACGTTGAGTTTAATATCAGAGGTTGCTTTGATATCTTTGCTGAGAATGTTGCGACTCATACTCCATTCCGATATTCGAGTTCTTATTGTGTCGGTGACTTGGATTTCTCTGAGGTTGTTTGGATTCTGCGTTTAGGAGGGTAGCACCAGATTACGATGGGTTACATGATCATGCATATGTGCAACCTGTTTGGGATGCTTTTGAGACCCGTTTTGAGTGGTTGCTTTGGAGGCCCATATGTGGCATTGCTGGCCTCCTCTAAAGTGTTGATCAGATACTCTCATCGCAACAGGTTCTGGGGCCGAGTTCGGATGTATTGATTGGGGTTTGGTTCGTGGGTGACCTCTACTTGCGTTTTGGCTAGCGGCCAATATGCATGGCATTTTTTTAGGATGGCTTCACTCTCAATTGCGGAGTCCACTTGTTTTGCTCCGACGCTGCAGTCAACTTGCACTCTGGATGAGTTTTGTTAACTGGGAGAGAGTGATGTGAACCGGAAAGGCATAATTGTCCTTTTTTAAAAAAATTCTTTTGTATTTTTCCTTTTATTATTTGCTATTTTAGTAGTGGTTAGTGAGGGGGTTTATAGAAATATTATGTATATTCTAGAACATGTGATAGCATGAAGGAAACATATTTAATGATGTCGTCTTTTGGATATTCCCAAATGGGATAGGATAGCTTCTTAGAACCCTCACTCAACCTTATATATGGTGGTGTACTTTTGAGGAACAGATATTCAATTGCTATTTTGGAATAATATGAATGAGCGTTCGTTTAATTTTAAGTAAGTTGTGAACTATAGGCATACACTTTGTGTTCTACTTCTAGGGTATTTATCATGTTGCTATTGAGATAATAATCAACAAAGCTTTGCTTTTTACTACCCAAATAAAAGGATATGCTAAAATAAGGTTTCTGTTACTTTTAATATGCACTTGCGGTATGTTCTTTTTGACCGGTGAACATGACTCTACCTGATTAGATTTCGACAATCATCTCAGTGGTTAGCGTTGTTTCTGTCTTCATTTTAAGTTCCCTATTGAGCTACGATGTTAACTGGAAAGCGAGGTTCAGCTTAAGTTTTTATAGTACACCATCTTAGGCATTCTAAGAAACAATGAAGAGCTTATTTAGGCTTGGAAAGGGAAGAAGATTATTAACTAATCATGTGGCTCAAGGAAGGTAGAATTGAGATTTTCTTATTCTTCTGTGGAAGAAGATTGATGCACTCGGTGCATATCACGAGATACCTCGGGCTGCAGATTTTGCAATACAGTTGTAAATTGTATGGCCAACTGCAATGAAAGCTAAATCTTTGTCCTCTGTCATGGTTAGGTCTCGTGGGGATGGATAGACATACTATCTTAAGAAGCCAACAGTTGGCAGTGATGGTGAGTTTTACGCTGAGACAAAACGTTGTGTACACTATGGAATATTAGTAATACTTTTGATTGATTTCTTGTATTTAATAGTCTAAATTTTGTCACCTATTCTCAAATTAAAAATCTTAATCAAAGGCCATTTTAGGGACCATGTAGTCCATTTAAAGGATAAATTGACTTGAATGCAAAAAGAAAAATTAACTAAATATCATGATATTTAGTGTATTGATAATCATAAGGGTCTCTTCCAAAAGAAAGATACAGGCATATATCTCCCTAATTGGAGAGGCGAGGAATGATGCAATTTTTTTATAAGATCAATTACTAAAAAGTTTCATAAACATTTTTAATACATATTTAGTCCAAGTCTTCATATTTTATTTAAAAAGTCCCTCAAACACTCATTTAATCAATATTTTCTTATTTTTAAAGGTCCGCGTTAGCGGCACCTCCGCCCCAACTTCCCCTTCCCCCGCCCCCCACTGTTGGACTCCGACGACCCTCATTTGAGCTTCTTGTTTTGAGTGTTTTTATGTGGTGAGGTGAGGGAATTTTTGGAACAAAATAAAAAGGTTTGGGTAAATGTGTATTAAAAAATATTTAAGAGACTTTTTGGTATGTCCCTTTTTTAAATTGGATAGGAGTATTAAAAAGGCCACACAGTATGTTTTTTTTTTCTCCAGAAATCACGGAGGGGGCATTTGATGAGGAGGGCTAGAAAATATTATTAAGGCATGTCAAAGTTTAGAATATTATCGAATCTTTTATGGGCTACCTAATTGTTAGGGGTCTCACTTAGATCAAGAGTGGAAAATGAAGTATGAAACACAAGGGTTTAAGTGGGGATTAACCCATTGTGTGGGGCCCGCACTAGGGTGGGAACTCTGTGTGTGTGTGTGTGTGTGTGTATTTGATGTAAACTTAAGTGGTAACACTTAAATTGTTCTAAAAAATCCGTCTAGGCTCCGCCTAGGCTTGAGGCTTGGGAGAAACGTCCCGCCTTAAGCTTTTGACGTCTTATGCTTGGTAAAACCCTTAAGTCGCATTTTTTCTCTAAAAACAACAATGCTTTAGTGAAACGATATAGCCTTTTAAAGATTTTTTTACAAACCGGATCATTATGTCATCCAAAATAATCAAATAGTATTTTAATTTACAAATATTCAAACATATTTTTATGATATGTACAATTTTAGTATTTTAATAGCATTGTTATGGTTAAAAAATATTAAAAAGGTCTAAATGCCTTTCCACGCCTTTTTACGCCTAAGGCCTGCCTAGGCTTCTAAAGTTTAAGGCTTGCCTCCACGCCTCGATCATGTCCCGCATTTTTTAGAACCTTGGGCATACCTAATCTGTCACCTAAGGTGAGGAATTGTCAATTAATAAGACCTACAAGAGTTTCTTTTATTTTTATTTAGGGTTAATTGCACTTTGATCCCTTCAACTTTGCACATATTTTCACTTCACCACTTGTACTTTCATTTTTTACACTTAATCACTTAAACTTTTAATAATTCATCATTTTACCCTTTATTCGTAATGGAATTGAGTTTCTGGACAAAAACTTGATCATTGCACAAATGATTGCACAAAAATACGGACAAAAACTTAATACCGTTAATGTTTGGGGGTAAAGTGATACACTTTTTAAGTTGAGGGGGTTAAGTCTAGAAAATAAAAGTACGGGTGATGAAATAAAAATAAGAGCAAAATTGAAGGAATTAAAGTATAATTAATTAATTAATTTATTATTCTTTATACACGACCTTGTGTTTGTCTATATAATTAATTTGTAGAGAATAAGATAAGGGTTCTTATTTTATTTAGGTGCACCACCCATTAGCCTCAAGTATCGTTAGACAAATATTAGTTGCACAAGCGTGGGGGGACAATAGGTTAACATATGATTAGCAACAGTTGTAAGGGAAACAAGCAAATGATTATAGTAGAAAAAAAATATATTTTTGCATATATGAAGTAGTATTGTTTAGTGATTACAGTAGGTGGCGCTTATAATAAAACATGAAAAGGACTGGTGTAGGATGGAGATACCATGGGTTTTCCTTTCGTTTGAGTATGGGAATCATGATCCATATAATCCCAATCCTCCCCCCCCCCCCCCCCCCCCCCCCCTCCATCTCTCGTCTCTCTCTTGAGCAACAAGGAGAAGTGTGTGCTTTATATATTTATATATATAGTATATTATACTGGTGCTCCTGAATTTTTATCGGTTTAATGTTTTGGCACTCAATTTTTTTTTGAAATATTTGAACCTCTAAAGTTTGTTATGTCAATTTTTCTTTAAATCTAACAAAATTAGTCAACTTGACTGCTATATGAATTCAATTTTTTTTTATTTAACACTCCCATAGTTAAATGTTATGCTCAAAATAACTCAAAAATTAAATTCAAAAAAATAAAAAAAAAATGAATAACACATCTTATCACTTTACAGATAATGGGTTTGGATATGGTAATAAAATAAAATTTTGACTACGAATTCCATTAGATTTAATAAGAAGGTTACTGGAAGGGCCAGTGGTGAAAAAGAACATAATTTAGGGGGTTGATTATTACGAAAAAAAGTTTGAGAGTCATAATCTTATACTGTCCAAAGTTATATACACTTCGAATTACTCCCTACCACCCATTTACTATAATTTAAACATAATGGTGCAATCACTTTAAGCACAGTATAGAGTTGAGTAATTTTTATGGTCCCTTATCAACCACCAAAATTAATCACAGATTATTTTAGTTTTATTATTGAACAATTTAAGAAGCTTTTGCCAATGGCAAAAATACAAAATAATGATCACGGTAGGCGCACCATATTTTTTTCAAGGCAGACCACTTCGTAAGTAGTGTATAAACGAATATTACCAACTAATGTCACACTCGAATATATATACACATACATACATACATACATACATATATATATATAATTATATAGACAGGGAGAGAAGGAGAAGAGAAGGGTGGGGGGTTGGGTGTTGGGTGTTGTCCTATTGGTATGGTTAAATATGGGTGTTCTGAAGTTGCAGGAGTTAATAGATGAGAAAGATTTTGAAAACACTTAGACGCATATACAGCCTGTAAGTGATGTAAGTGATATAGGATGGCCGCCTTGTTCAATAGTGGACTCGGTTTCCATACTAGATAACTCTCTTTTTGTGAATAACACAAGTATTACATGCATGGCTATTCTAACGTGGCGTTTGATGAACGATTAATTAGTACGTTGTTTGCAGTCCAAGGGTGGCCCCTAGGTAGGCATTCTTTTTGGGTCTATTGCAACCTCACGAGAAGTCACCTCGAATCAATATTAGTCGGAATGAGTGACAGCCCTATTTTGGGCCCACGTAGAGCTGCCACTTTGGCGCGGAGCACAAGAGTCTATTTATTTGTTTTTATTCTTTACATTTGGTACAAGAAGCTCAAAGGAATAAAGCAGGTTTTATGACAAGTTTTAAAATGGATAAATGCTATTGGAGCCCTCGGTGATGAAATGATGTTTGAATTAGGTGTGAAATCCATTTCCTAATTAAATAATTAATATTGTTTAGTCAATGAATGTTGATCAAATAAGTTTAGAATTATTGTTTTCTTGTTGTGAGCATAAGTACCAAATCTAACTACGTAATATTTAATAAACACGTAATATGGGCATAATGCAAGTTTGCATGTTTTCGAATAGGGGTGTAAAATTGACAATATTATTTATTATCCGTATTCGTTTAAACGTGTCCTATCTGTATGTTTATTTGTATCTGCCCGAATAATATGTATAACTATCATTATCCGTATCTTTTTGAATTTTTCGGATTCGAATAATATCTATATTCTTTTACTTTATTTAATATATACACATTATACTTATCTAACATTGATTTGACAATGCGTAAAATGTTAACTATATTTTCTATACAAAATTCTAAATAAGATAAAATATGTTATTATAAAAAAGTAGAGAATTAAATTTTAGGATGTTTAAAAATAAGTATTAACGTATAATGCATATCAAATGACCCTTTATTGACGTGATAACATATCATATCAAGTCAATGAGAGTTTGAGAAATTATCTTTAATGAATACATAAAGGAAAAAAAAATTAATTAGTGCCAGAGTAATTTAATTTGTACCAAATACATTATTTTGGTAATGCCACTCAGTATGAGCCATCATGACTTTAAACGAAAAGACATCTAATGTAAAATAAGTATATAGTATGTTAAATGATAGTAAAGACGCGAGATGAAATGATACAATTTTCTTTATAGTATTTATACATTAATAATGACTAGTTTAGATTGTTTGCAATCAAGCGTTTTTATATATATATATAACGCGGGGTGAAGATCAAGCCTTAGAAGTCTAGGCGGCCCTTAGGTGTAAAAAGGCATTTAGGTATTTTTTAATATATTTTAATATTTTTAATTATAACAAGGCTATTAAAAATAGTAAATGGTACATACCTTAAAATATGTCTAAATATATGCAAACTAAAGTACTACTTTTTTTAAATACTAAGAAAAAAAAACGCTAGTTTTTTTGGACGAGAGGCAGAGGGGTTTGGGATATCATTTGTCTTTTGATTGTTTTGAATGAGACATTGGTCCTTTTTTTAAAAATAAGTCTTTAAAAGGCGATATCGTTTCACTAAGGCGTTTTTATTTAAAAAAAAAAGTGCGTTTTAAGCTTATTACCAAGAATAAGGCGTAAAAAGTTTAAGACGGGACGTTTCTCCCAGGCCTCAAACCTAGGTGCATCTTTTACAATACTTATATATATATATATATATATATATATATATATATAGAGAGAGAGAGAGAGAGAGAGAGAGAGAGAGAGAGAGTAAATAATATATAATATATAATATGTAATATGATGGATATTGATATTCATAACGGATGTTCGTAAATATTAATAGTCTGCTTTAAATACGAATTATCCGAGATGAATATCTTATTATCCGTTTTCATATTTGTTGTTCTTGAATATTTGGAAGTGTTATTAAAATTCGTTATTTCGGATTATTATTAAAAAAAGTTAACAGGAAAACAAATTCGAATACAAATCAAATTCGACCTTTTGATATTCATTTAGATATGTCTCTTATGAATGTCTATTATTCACAAAATATCATGTCGGCATAGATTACATATTACACAATGAGCAGTTCTATATTTATATGCATATACAAAATATCTTGCATCATTTTGCAAGGGGCCAGGTTCGAAATGGAGCCTTTTGCCAAAATGTTGCTCCTTTTGGGACCTCTCTTACACACTAGGCAAGTAAAAACATGTGATCGAAGTTAATTTCTTAAATTTGGTGAAAAATGGTGAGAACCGTCTAATTATATATGAGCTATTTTAGTTTTCTATAGTAGAGTATATATATGACCCCCACATTTGGTTATTTGTGGATGCCCCTAGAACTAAGGGTGTAATCGGATAGATTTCGAACTGGATCATGATCCTAATTTGATTTGTTAAGCTGTTTACGGGTTCAGATCCGATGCGATAATTCTACGGATCATTGATCTGCAGAATAATCTGATTCAAAAATTTGATAATCTTATATATATATATATATATATAACTATTAGTCGGATCGTATTGGATTATTATTGGATCGGATTAACATTAATCCATATCTGATCCATTTAGTAAACGGAAAAACGGATTATCGAATTTCAAAATTAGTACCAGATCCGATTAAACGAATTGGATTCGAATCCGTTCCGAATTAAAATCTGATCTGTTGACCGCCCTACCTCGAAATATACTTTTAAATCATACTCAGCTTTGTTGTAAAAAAGTCATTAATCAAAATTTTAAGTCTACAAGATATCTATAGAAAAATCAACCAATGGCTCACAATTTGTGACATATAATTTTGATGTTACATGCAAAATTACTCATAGTTACATGTCGAATCAGATAAGTTCTAATACCAACTTGTCAATAATATATACAGTTGGGTTTCATATACAGGAATTTGAATTATCATAATCAAACAAAATATTTTTTCTGTGGAAGTCAATAGTCAACGATCCACCGGCCATTCATGATAAGTATTTCATCAAAGTCACATTTAGTTGAAGATGATTGTAACAACATATTAAGTGAAGTGGACCAGTTTAGCGAAACTAAGACTAGATACACGTACTTTAGTGTCTGCGTTTGTTATTTAATAACTTGGGACTATCGACAATTTGTTCTGCAAGTAAAAGACGACCTAAGCTTCTTCCCATAAATCGGATATTAAGAGTTAATATTTTTTTTCCTCTTTGTACAATTCATATTAATTTGAAGTATCTGAGCCAAACTCTGGTTGGTTGACTTGACCTTAAATATGGCTTTAATTATAAATGAATTAAGCAAAACTTGGTTGTCTAAGCTACTACAGTTTAGAAGTTCACATATCTTGCATTTGCTTTCTAAAAATACATCGTATCACCGATTATTCTTGTTTATTCCATACTTCCTGGAGAGCAGTGCTAGTGTTTTCAAACACTCTTTTTTTAATATCTACGTTAGCAAGCAGTGAAAGAAAAGATAAATATGTGGAAACTAATTTTTTCTTTACGATTGTTTGGGTGAATATATACCCTTTGCATGCAGAACAAGTAACCCCATAGACAGAGAGGATGGGTAATTGCATAAGCCTACTGTGAATTCAAAATCTCCAATTGCTGAGCCATTCTCACGTTTCAAAGCTGACGAAATTTTTATAAATCATCAACTAATATTATATATGTTTGTGTATATATATATGGATTATTATATATAGGTCCCATATGGACAAATTTTTTATAATTAAGTCCTAATGACTTTTCAACCATTAAATGAGTCATATTCCTAATTTTTTGGGATTTTTTCCTCACAATTTTATCCTTTTAAAATCATCCGTAACTTCCAAGGGCAAGTTACAAAAGTGGTTGAATTTTTTTTTTCATTATATTTTTAATTTTCAAATGATCAAAACTTTTGATTGACAAATCTGTTTTTCCACAAAATTACTATTTTTGAAATCTCCTCGTCGAGATCTATCAGACAAGATCCATGACAGCTATAAAATTTCCAAGAAAAAAAATTACATAGACAATAAATTTTACTGTATGTAGCAAAAAATGAAATAATTTTATATTTGTGGTATTTTCACAAACAGTCACATTTACTGTGTTAATATTACACATATACTGTCTTCTCAAGAAAATTTTATTCATATATTTATCAAACAAGATCCACGGAATACAGAATATTTCAATGGAAAAAATCACACAAACAGTAATCACTACACCAAAATGGGCAAATTGTCACCTTTCAGCCGGCCAGCCTTGTCAAGGTCATTGACCGTGACAAAAAAACACGCATTTTATGTCACGGTCATTGACCTTGACACGACCGTGACAACTAATTGTCACGGTCATTGACCGTGACAATTCGTGTCACGGTCAAAGACCTTGACACGACCGTGACAACTTTTTCAGCAAAAACCCTACCCCCCTTCTTTTTTCCCTCCGCGCCCTTCCCTCCCTCTCTCTCTCTCTCGACGCTGCTCTCTCTCTCTCAGGTCCAATTTCTCTCTCTCTTCCATTTATATATATATATTTGTCTGTATATTTATGTGTGTATGTGTATATATATATATGTGTGTATGTGTGTGCGTGTGTGGGGGGTGGGGCGGGGTGGGGGAGGGGGTGGGGGGTATGTGTATATATATATGTGTGTATGTTGTGTGCGTGTGTGGGGGGTGGGGCAGGGTGTGGGGGGGGGGTGGGGCGGGGTGGGGCAGGGTGGGGCAGGGGGTGGGGGGTGGGGGAGGGGGTGGGGGCGGGGTGGGGCGGGGGTGGGGCACGGGGTGGGGGGTGGGGCAGGGTGGGGCGGGGGGTGGGGGAGGGGGGGCAGGGGGTGGGGCAGGGTGTGGTGGAGGGGGGCAGGGTGGGGTGAAAATTTGGCTAATACACGAGAAACTGATAATCGTAAATATTATGAATAAAAATGGTACTTTCTTGGAGACTATAAATTATTATGTACAAACTTTGGTTCTAGACCTATGTTGTTGGATTTGGATGTTAGGTGTTGATTAGTTGGTATTATTGGGAAGATTGGGTTAAGTTGAAGCATATGTTGTTGGAGTTGAAAATTATATGTTAATTCATTATTACTATTGGGGGATACAGTGTTGAAAAATATTGGGGTGGGGCGGGATGGGGCAGGGGGTTTATTATCGATGGGACTTAATTTGTTGAATGATAATATTTGTATTAGATACTTGCGTGGTTTTACCTAACTTGAATGAATTAATAAATGTTTCAGTAAAGGTTGAAGTGGACAAAAAACGTGTGAATTGATTAATATCCATAATGTAAATAAAAAGTAAAGTAAGTGTGTAAATGGGTGGTTGAGCAAGCTAAGAGGTCTAACCCATATTTAATACATAGGTGTGTTATGAAAGGTTTTCAAAGGGTAATTAAGTATTTTCAAATAATGACCCCGAAACATAGAAATTCAATCTCAAGCAATTTAATTTCAATCTCTACAAATTTATGCATGTATTCAAGGGATTTATGAAGGATTAATATTAAAATTCAATTCCTATACATAATCTAAAAATTATAACTCAGATTCAACTAGAAATAAACCAAACCAAAGTTAGTTAAATAAACCAAAGGATTAATATTAAAATTCAACTCTATTAGTTAAATTATAAATGTAATAGAATTAATCCATATAAATCACATAGGCTCGATACAAATATTCTAATTAACTTGCCTCAAATTTGATGAATAACAAGGGCTAAAAGTATTGTTCATTTAATTCAATTAGGTAAAACCCATGATAATGAAATTTATGCTACAATTATAATTATCTCATGTCATAATTTTATTGATAAACAATATATGTAGTTGTCACAGTCGTGGTGGGGGAGGGGGTGGGTAGGGGTGGGGTGTGTGTGTGTGTGTGTGTGTGCGTAGGTGTGTGTGGCGGGGGGAGGGGGCAGGGGTGGGGCACCCATTTAATAACTCTTTAAATATTTGGAAAAAACATAATATTACAAAATTGAAACGAAATGGTATTGACGGAACTTACACATACGTTATAATATAGACGGAACATTTTTTTATCTGTACTAATAACATTTTTTTTATCTGTACTAATAACATTTTTTTTACAGCAAAAATGTCTCCTTCAAATGTTAGGGCGAAGATGATGATGCTGTTTATAATGATGTCGTCGTCTGGGTTCGGTGGTAGCGGAGGCGACGAGGGCTCCTCCGCCCCTAGGCTCCCCAAATATGGAAAATTTGGGATTACCGTCGAAAACAAGTCGGAGCTTTTAGCGAGATCCCTCGAGCTGCTAAAGACGGTCATCGGCCCGGGGTTTATGAGTTGGAAGGAGGTGCCGTATGAGCTCAAGTTAGCTGTTTGGGCGGCACTACAGGTAATATTTATATGAATATTTTAATTTCAATTTCAATTTATATTTATATTTATATTTATATTTATATTTATATTTATTCGCAACTAACATTGTATTTGTTGGACAGGAACAATTCAACTTGGATCCAATGCTACGCGATTCCGTCTTGGAGCAGTTGAGGGAGCAACACAAGACGTGGAAAAAAAATATGCGGACACGGTACTTTGGAAAAACACGAGAGACCATTTTACAATGGCGCGGATCCGTCCCGCCCAAGGAGCCGATCTCATTGGCACAATGGCAAAAGTTCATTGACAATGAGATCGAGGATCGACAATTGGCATCTCGCCAATCGGGGAGGAAAAATCGGGCTAAAAAGACGGACGTGCACTACTCCGGCCGGACCTCTTACGCTGAGGTGGAGCATAGGATGAAGGTAATATTTAATTTATCTATAACTACAGAAATATATTATTGGATATTATTTTACTTTGCGGGGCCGATACTAATTTTACTTTACTTTATTTTATTTCAGGGGGTAGGGAGTGGGCCAGGGGGTAAGCCACATAGGCTCGATACTTATGTGGCTCTTCGGACGAAGAAGGGGAAGGACAAGGAGGTGTCCCCGAGCGTCGCGGCCACGATTGTAAGTAATCCGACAGTTTAATTATTGTTAATTACGTTATAATTTTTTAGTTTACTTATTTTACTAATCATGTGCTTTTTGTCGTTTCAGGCAAAGCTTAAGGAAGTGCATGAGTCGCAGTCTGATGCCGACAAGGCATCTTTGTCCACAGACGCACTCAGCCAAGTGCTTGGCTCTGATCGCAAGGGGAGGACAAGGGGAGTGAGATCGCGGGTGGCCAAATCTAGGATCATAGGATTGGAGATGAGCGACACCGGGTTGGCTCGAACGGTGGATTCACACGACGCGAAGCTGTCCCGTTTGGAGGCGACGGTCCAAGATATGTACGCATTCATGAAGCGTACGTTGGGTGGAGACCGTAAAGAGAAAGGTAAAGGGAAAGGGAAGGAGAAGGCAGTGGAGGAGGAGGTGCGGGAGGACGAGGCGCAGGATGACGAGGATGTGGACCTCGCTGCTTCATCACCGACACGTTCGTACTTCGACGATCCACTTCCCTATTTGACGCCCTCCAACAGACCATTATCGACAATTGGTTGGCTGAGCGTGTTCATATTGGACATATTTGATGGCCAGCGGATAGGGCGGGGGTTGAGGGACCCGAATATCGTCGAGGGTGGAATAGTCCATGGACGTGTGCTTCAACAGATGGAGTCCAGGGTGCTCGTCACGCATGTCATAACCGGGAAGGAGAACTCCCTATTGTGGTTGCGCGAACAATGCGGCACGACGTATATTAGTGGGTGCGTCATTTCGTATGTCGTGTGGCCTACTCACCTCCTCAGTTTTATCCAAGACATGTAGTAACATTATTTTCTAGTTTGTCCATTTTAATTATATTTGGATTATATCGTCATGTATATTATTTTTACTTTGAAGATTTGGATTATACTGTCATGAATATATATTTGCATTATCTTTAGTTTGTGTTGGATATATGATGTTTGGAACAGGTACAACGTTGCTATAACAGGTACAAATATACTGCTGGGCAGTGGCAGTGGCCATACTGCCCAGCAGATTTTTTTTAAATTCTGCCCAGAATTGTCACGGTCATTGACCGTGACAATTTTTTTTAAAAAGGGTCACGGCTTTGTCACGGTTATAAACCGTGACAAACGTGTCACGGTCATTGACCTTGACACGACCGTGACACAAAACGCGAGTTTTTTGTTAAGGTCAATGACCGTGACAAAAAAAGTTGTCTCGCCTCGAAATGTCACGGTCATTGACCTTGACAAGGTGAATTTGTCAAGGTCAATGACCTTGACAAATGGGCAGATTTGGTGTAGTGAATATTTACTGTGTACACCTTTAAAATTGAATTAATTAATGATTGAATAGTCAACGGGATTTAATTAAAAAATATCTCAAAATAGGAATTACATATAATAATACATATTAACTAGGTTGTCACATTTGTTGTTATTATTAAACAATAATACAAACAAATTGGTTAAATAAATGGGTCAAACAATCTATAAACCTATATATATATATATATATATATATATATATATATATATATATATATATATATATATATATGACACCCCGCCTAATAAAATACCGGGTGATCAGTCCTATACCAAATTAAAAAAGGAATTCCAGTTGGTTCATCCTTAGCATCACTGTCGAAAACCTTTTTAAAACTTACTAATCACCTAGTATTCAAAAAAGCTGGTGCCAAATTTTATCTTTTTACTTAAACAACCAATAACATGCGAAAATATAATATGAGTCATACACCACGACTGAATTAAATCAACTGAATAAATAAAAAAACTACATGCCGAATAAACCATTGGTCACCAAAGTAAATACTCCAATACAAACATGACCTAAATAAATAAATCTGAAAATGGTACTGAAAAGTTTGGACGACAAGCCCGAAGTAAAACTGAAACTGATAGATGATTCCTACTCTAGGAAGGAATGAACGATGCGTCTAATTCAAATTCCTGCTAGCATCCACATGTGCCACAGCTCCGTGTTTCTGGAATAGAATATCAAGTCTAGCGTCCCTGTGGCTGGACACCAAAAAAGTTTTGAAAATAATTTTATAGCAAGGGTTAGAACCCAAAACATTTTGAAAATATTTAGCAAGTGAATTAATTGCAGTAATTAAAAATATATGAATGCGCTTCATATTTAAGTTAGTGTCGCACTCTCTTGAGGACATACTCACCCCTCCACTAATGTGCACACCTAACGGTTACCTTAACCCCACCTAGTTGTACTACCCCGTCCAACTAGTCCTGGTGTAATCTCCCCTTGCCATACTACTCTAACCCGAGTGTAATAATTTATGGGTTATAAGTTATCTCACCAATTAACTTAATTAATTCCTTTTAATTAATATCATATAACCGTGACACAAGTTATATAGAATAAATACATCCCACACTGTATTATGACCCACATATAATATTACATCTCATTATATACGTACCTTTACTAAAACACATAATCCATATGTATATCCATCCCTCTGAGTATACCCTCGCCGGATGATTCCCTCTAAAGTGCTATTGCACTTGGTGTGCTCATATGACCTAGTTACCCAAGTTGGAATCACTCACCAACCTGCCCAAAATATAAACGTAGTGGAGACGGTCATATTCCTTTCCTGAAAGTGAGATAAGCCCCTCACCCATATACCGGACGCTATGACCTGAGGATATACTCACCCTACTCCTCAAGCTAGGGGATTCACCCACATCGCGCAACCTCCCTTGATAGCACTAGAGTATATAAATTAAATAAATATCTAGTCACTGATATTTAATAGCACACACAATATATATATATATATACTATCACCACACCGTATATATATATAATATAAACCCCGACTTTAATGTGTACTCAATAATCCGTAACACTAGCCTGAAATTTCCCGAGTCTCTGGCTCGACTCAACTTAATTAATTTTCTCACTTTTTAATTTATCTTCCCGAGTCTATGGTCCGACTTTAATTTATTTAATTCACACATCAATTAATATAATATTTCCCCCGAGTCTATGGCCCGACTCTAATATAAATGCTTTACGCATTAATTTATATAATATTTGCCCGGGTTTATGATTCGACTCTAATTTAATTAATTTACACATTAATTAATTTATTATCTTGTGTCACTCAACCAACATACCCGGACTCGCTCACTTGGCCCATATCTTAATATTTCTCAAAATTTATTCATAACTTGACCCTCATTACCTTTTCCTAAAACCCGATTGTAATTACCTAAAAGTACCAAGAGTCATGCCCCTATTTAATTTTCATCATTTAAATCAGCCCAAGAATCCTTTTTCAATAAATATCTCCCATGTAATTAAAAACTGGCGTCACTGCCAAAAATTTCGTATCATCGATTGATCGATCCCCATGGGTCGATCGATCGATCGACCAGGTCATCGTCTTCTCCAGCCTTCTGTTCGGCCATGGATGAACCCTCGAGGTTTTATTTTCATTCCAAACCCTTACCCAATCACAATCAACATTTCATTTACATAGAAATATATTCCAATCATCCTAGAAGACTTAAATCATTCATCAATTCATCAAAATCCCAAACTTTTCCCGAATTAGGTCTCACCCGGGTTTATCTTACGGAGATATGAATTCGTCACACTGATTCAAAATTTGTCACCAATACTTACTAATTAGAATCCTACAATTGATTCGAGCAATCCCATATCCATATTCACCATGAATTTAGTCTCAAATCTACATATACTAATCAAATTCGGAAAACCCCTTTTTAGCTATTTAACCCATAACCAAAACAGATTTTTGATACACATACTATGATATTAATTGAATATCACAATTTAAAAATCACAACAGTTAATCACTTGCTTCTGATTGTTCGTAGAGTCTGATCCGTTGGTGTAAAAAATGGTTTGATGACGAACACCCGATTTGTCCCTTAATTTGTCTCCAAAAAGGTTCCCAATTTGCTTCTAGATTTGTTTCCTCTGTGTCTCTCTCAAACCCTAGGTTTAGAATTGTTAACTGGCATTCAATAAGTCCCTCAATTAGGTTAAAAACCCTTAATCCCGTTTTTGGCTACACGCGCCTAATTAAAATGCCCGAATCACCCCGTGTGGGCGCGGCTATGCCCAAAAATATTTCGAGACCCGATTACTACCCTCGAGTACTCTTTTTTTACTATCTCAACCCATACGGACTCAACCGCGCACTCAGAATTGTCATCTGAAATACTCTATAACATTTTCAAATTTCGACCTCAAAATGCGACACACATTAATTCGAACAATTTAACTTACGGTCGCCAATTATAAATAATTCTTCCCACTCAAATAAATTCTCCAAATCAAAAATTTAAGTTTCTCCAATTTAAATATGTTTATATCTCCCAAAAGTATTTGAAGAGCATATTAGACAGAATATGGAGGTATATGTGGACGACATGCTCACCAAGAGTAAGGTTGCTACCAACCACATTAAAGACTTGGCTCAGACGTTTGACCCATTGGAGAAATACCAGATGAAGCTTAACCCGACTAAATTCATATTTGGGGTACAAGAAGGAATGTTCTTAGGTTATATTGTGAACCAGAGTGGAATTGAAACTAATCTCGATAAGGTAATAACTTTGATTGAGATGCAATCTCCCACATGTAAGAAATATGTGTAGAAACTGATTGGACGAGTGGCAGCCCTCAACTATTTTGTGTCCCGAGCAATAGACAAGTGTCTTCTATTTTTTAAGGTACTAAAAAAGACCTTTGAGTGGAACGACGAATGTGAGAAAGATTTTCTGGAATTGAAGAAATATCTGGGGTCTCCACCACTACTCCCTCGACTAGTTTTGGGAGAAAGGTTGTATTTGTACTTAGCTGTTTCGAAGTCAGCTATTAGTTCGGTCTTGATCCGACTAAATGGTGGAGTTCAGAAACCTTTCTACTACACCAGTAAAGCATTCCGAGGATAAAAAATCAGGTATTCACGCTAGAAAAAGCTAACACTTTCACTTATTAAAGCTTCGAGGCAAATGAGACGATACTTCCAGGTTCACACTATTGTGGTATACAATGACTTACCCCTGCGACAACCTTTGCACAAACTAGAAAAGTCAGAAAGGTTGATGCCTTGGGTAGTTGAACTAGGGTAATATGAGACTGTCAATGAGCCAAGGACTGCATTAAAAGGGCAAGTGATACGAGGGAAACCGAGCATCTGTGTAATACATTGATCGTTATTTTCGGCTCCCGATCACGATATAAAAACCAAAACTATGACTACACTCAACAATGGAGTATAACGGCTAGTTCGGGTATCGAGAATCCACAGGGAATGTCGTATAAATTTAATTGATTTATCACTTCAAAAATAAAAGTGTAAAAGGTGATGGGTTGGAAATGAAAAAAAGAAAAAATAAGAAGTTAACACTATACTACAATTAATGAAACGAGAGTTGGAATCACATACCCGCCATGGACTAAACAACGCATAATTATAATTTTGGTTCGAAAAAATTTAACCGAACATTTTTAGTTAATTATAAACATCAAACATGAAGGGATTTTGACTCAAAAATGCGGGATAAAACATTTAATAAAAAATGGTCACACAGGTCTTAAATTCGGATTTTTGCTATAAACACTAACGTTGCATGACAAAGAAAGTTAAACACATACTAATTCGACTTTAATACACGAGGTTTCAATTAAATATAATTTTTACAAAACCTAACTTTCGAAGCTTGACGCCCACTAATGGCGGAGAAATGACCCCAACCCTTATATTAAGCAAAATACATGAATTAAACTAATTAAACAACAAATTAACTAACAGAAACAACAAATAAATACATTAAGTTAATTTATCTAGGCATGAAATAAATAAATAAAGCAAGAAATAGACAAAGAAGAAGATGAATAGTAAAACTTACATTAATTGTGGGCAAAATGGAGGAGAGGGTGGTCCCCAACAATAAACCCTAAGCAAAACTAAGCTAAAAAATTAAGTTTAATGATGGATCGCTTACAGATTGAAAGATAAAAATGTATTTAAACAAAATTGTATTGGCAAAATTATAAAAAGAAAAATAGGGGAAAGGGGTCCGAATTGATTCGGTGCCATTCTGAATCGATTCGGAATGAATATCTGGTGTGTTGCTCTAAATCGAATCGATTCGGTTTTGGCCAAATCGATTCGGTTATAGGAGGTTTGAAATTCAACTTTGTCCAATAATAACTTCTTCGTTATAACTCAGAATTAGGCACGGTCGGAGGCTACGCGAAGATAACTCAGAGGGTACAACATCCAAGAAAACATTAGGCCCTAAACCCAAATGATGAAATGACAAAAATGCCCTTGAATGTTCCCTTGAGTGTGATTTTAAAGACAAAACCATCTTAAAAATGCCATAACTTCTTCATTATACATCGGAATCATGCACCGTTAGCGGAAACACGAAGAGAAATCAAAGGGATTCAACTTCCGTGAAGAGTTTGGGATCAAAACAATAATGATGAAATTACTAAAATGCCCTCGAAGTTGCAATAGTCAACGAAACTTTTTCGGAAAGCGACCAAACTTCATACTAAGCACCATAATACCTACAAGAGTTCAATAATACCTCATATAGCATGTTAACATATAAAACGGAGTTTTCTAGTTAATGAGAACAATTGTAGGAATTAAGGTACCTGCGGGGGCTAAAATGCATAAGTATAGAGGGTGAATAAATGCAATATTCATGCCGAATCACCAAGCAATAGCAAATTTCATTACAAAATTCACATACCCAGAGGTGACCAATAACCCAAGTTTGCCTACTGAGCATACTTCTTCGGAGGAGGGCCTAGCTCCAAAGCAAACTGAGGTTGTCGCCGACTGAAAAATAGAATGTTGTTTACTAGTTTATTAACTAAAAGTTAATGTTTATGTAAACTCCGAAGTATGACTCTTTGAACAAAACACTTTTCAGAAATCTACACAAGATGTGTATATCAAATTCTAAATATGGATGATGGATTTAATAGTTTGATTACCTTAGGTTCTTAAAATAAAAACTATGCTAAGTCTTTAATGTGAAACCAAGCATAAAAAGGTACGGACCATTCAGGCAAATTGACACACGATTTTTACCGTGGTAAAACCCCAAATTAGGGGAAACCTCCATGGTGACCTCTACGTCACAAAAGAAAAAAAATCCACTAGAACAATCACAGGTTACAAGTTATATCACTAAGCATGCGTTGTTAAGATCCTAAGTTTAAGTTCAGAAAATGTACCTACACGAGTTATGCACTCCCAAAGGTAGTGTCTGACCCACTTTGAACTCCCTCCAGTAGCTTCCTTACCTTTTCCTTGTTCACTGATTGTTGCGGCTCAACCAACACTATATCTCTCAATGAACCACAAATTCTAAGTGATAGTGTGAGAGTGAAATAGTGACTGTGATGTGATTTATAATACATGCAAGAATGTAACTCACTCCGCTTAATAGTTATACAAACAAGTCCTATGAATTTACAGAGTATCTATATGACATGCAAGACTGGTTTCAACTTGTTTTTGAAAATCAGACTTCGGTGTAAATCAGATTTGAAACAAGCCTTTCTTTAAAACAAGACCTAGTTTGTTTCAACTTTTATTTATTTACAAATTAAATTCACAGATTGTGAAATATAACATTTGAAACAAAAAACTTTCAGATCTGAAACTTTATAATTTCGGAGGTCTCTTTTTCAAAATCAGTTGAAAAAAGAGATAGGATCTTTGAAAATACAACAAATAAAGCAAGATCCAAGGGAAACAAAAGTAAAAGAACCTAACTACAATACGTGTACTGTTTTCTTTAGAAAACCCCAAAATTTCTACAAAAAAAATTGAGTTTTTCATAGAGTATGGTTCCTAGAGAGATATACGTTTGAAGAGTTCTTCAAAAACGTATGAACAAACACCCCCTCTACTCACAGAAACCCTAAACTATAACTCTCTGCTTTGGGTTTACTGATTTAAGAAAAATAAAGGTTTGGTGTTGAATTTTTGGAGAAAACTATTTAAGGTTTGGATTTGAAACGAACATGTTTTCTCTATTCTCTCTCTTCTATTGCTTTTATCCATCACCTCTCTCTAAATTTTTTCTCTCAAATGAGACGAAGTCTTAAATCTCTAAATGCTGGCCCTTAGTTCCTTTATATAGTGGGCGAGGAAGGATCCAGAACATCGAGACAAATAAAGGGTTAGGATTGAATTTGACCGTTTGACTACTAATCCAAGGGTTGTAGAGAAGCGGTGGCTATTCGAACATTGGTTGATTGGTTTGGGTAATACATGGATTGGAAAACACAACATGCATACCGTTGATAACATATGATCCAACACTCAAGATTAAATCTACCTATATACACGCAAAACAAACACAAAAACCTAGCTTAAATTTACAACGTGTGGACGACTCAGGTTCAACCAAAAATGCGTGTTTTAGTTATTTTGAAAATTCCAGTTTCCACCACATAATTCTCTAGGGGTTTTATATTCTACCCTGGACTGATTTTACGGAAGAAATAATATTCCAGTTTTAACCACAACACTTTTAAAGCATAAATTTAATTATTTCAAAAATCATTTTAATTCATTTAAAAATGTTAGAAAAATCCTTAAAAACTATTTAAACACTTGTCCACACATATTAACACCTATATGTAGTGAATGTGTCCTATTTGTGTGTTCATGAGATCAAGGATACTTCCCTTTGGTAGATCATTGTAGTTCTTGGACTGAATTACCTTGTTGAATCTTGGATACTTTAAGAGAGGATAACTCTTTAAAACTCTAACCTATATTGTCTCAATAACCAAACTAGTTTAAACTCGTATATGGGACATACTCAATTAAGTTAACCATACAATGTATTCTCATCGACCAACCAGAAACATCGTCTGCTCAAGAAAAATCTTAGTGATTAGCTAAACAAAGTAAGAAGATATTGAGACACGAAGTATTATCATAGGAAGACTTCAACAATGACATTCCAGTTTGGAAATTATTTATTGACGGATATTCATGCAACACTGGCAGTGGAGCAGGACTTATCATCAAAACTCCAGATAACATAGATGTGGAATACACTTTATGTTTTCAGTTCTAAGCTTCTAACAATGAGGCCGAGTACGAGGCGTTGATTACGGATTTGGAACTAGCTTTATCACTGGGTGCCGAGAAGATGATAGCACACAATGATTGTCAACTCATTGTGAATCAAATGCTTCAGATATATGGAGTTAAAGCAAAACATATGGGATGGTATTTGGACAAAGCTATGGAGGTTATCTCTCTATATTTTTCAATCTAGATGGTCCGGATACTTAGAGTAGAGAACGCCCGAGAAGATGCACTTGCTCGACTAGTTTTAGCAACTCAGATATACTAACACACAGAAGCATCAGTGTGGAAGATGTCAACGTTATCACTGTGGAATTGGGACCTTCATGGATGGATTCGATCAAAGACTACATTGACAAAGGGTTGATGCCATCCGACCAGAGATGAGACAGGGAACTAAGATACAAAGCGACCAATTATGTTTTGGAGAAAGGCATTTTTTACATAAGAGGATACACTGCCTCCATACTTTGTTGTGTTCATCCCGTCGAAGTACATGACCTGATCAAGGACGTAAATTAAGGATCATCTAGAGCTCATTCACCCGACCGATCATTGGTATAAATAATATCCATACAAGGCTATTACAGGCCGGCGATGAAGGAAGATTGTGTTTTTTTTCCAAGTGTGATAAATGCCAAAAGTTCACCACTATTTATAAAAGACTGAGGGCTACCCTAACTCCCATCACTTCTCCTTGTCAGTTAGCTATTTGGGGGAATTGACTTGGTCGATCGACAAGCAAAGGAAGGTTCAAGTATTTGGTTGTAGGAGTGGATTACTTCACCAAATGCTGGAGGATGAGCCCTTAGTTGATGTGCCTTATCAGAGAGTCTTTAAGTTCAAATGGAAGCAGATCATATGTCGCTATGGGATGCCTTATTCCTTCATCACTGATCATGGTACTCAGTTTGACAATGAGAAATTTGAGGAATATTGCACCCGGTCCAAGATTCAAAAACATCATTCAGCACTTGGACATCCACAATGTAATGGTCAGATAGAGGTTACTAACAAGACTTTGCTTGACAAGTTAAAAAAAGGTTGGATGATGCTAAGGGGAACTGGATCAATGAGATCCATATCGTCCTTTGGGCTTACTGGACTACACTGAGAATGGTAATAGGAGAGACTCAATACATGCTTGCTTTCAATACTGAGGTAGTGGTACCAATTGAAGTAGGTCTGCTGACTCACGGGGTGTTGAATTTTGACTCCCCTAAGAGTGATCTTATGAGAAGACTAAATCTAGATATGATTGAAGAGGTCAGAGAGGATGCTGTAATTCGAATGGCTGCTTATCAATAAAAGGACTGCTAGATTCTATAATAGGAGGGTCAAGCCGACCAATCTGAAAGACGGAGACTATATCCTTATGAAAGTAATTCAAAAAGGCAACAAGTTGGAGCCCAACTGGCATGGTCCTCATCACATCTTTGCATTCATTCGACCAGGCACCTATCGTCTGGAAATACTTGAAGGGGAAGAATTCAAGAATCCATGAAATGCCGACCACCTCCGAAAATATTATTAGTAATTTTGATTTGATTTAATCGTTTATAAAATTTAATGAAGTTGCGTGTTTCTACCAATTATGCTTTCTTTTTTATGTTTTTTTGGGGGTATGGTGATATACATCCACCACTAACAAACTTTTCCAACTTCAATAAAGACAAACTTTTCTAACTTCAAATTCAAACCTTTTCAACTTCAAATTCAAACTTTTCCAAATTCATAAGAATTTAGAAATATCCTTTGGACGTCATGTATGATTTCATCTTTGACAGCTCAAGAATAAGAAGTTAATAAAACTTCATGTACGACTAAAAGTTAAACACAAGAAGTTTTACCCGACTGGGTTGAACACATGAATAAATATACATTGTAACACACTTGGTCGCCACTGATAACTAATGAAAACACTTAGCCCAACAAAACTACTTATAGTTTTACCTAAGTGCATTAGTAGAATCTATGACATTATAAATTAGGTTAACCATTGGACTAAAAACTATTCATTTAAGCAGGTTACCTAGTCGGCAAGACGATTAACTATTCACAAGCTTAAATAAAGGCTGAAATGTATTAAGAAACATACATATTGAAAAACCAAGTCTATTTTATTCCCAATATATTTTGTGTTACAATACCGAAATAAAAAAGAAATAAATACGAGTCTATTCTACTGAGCATTTTCTTTCAACTTTAATCATACCAGTATGAGGCTCATTAAGAGTGCTCGACAAGGTTGTATCTATGAAATCTCTTAGCCTATTACATCTGCTGCTGCTCGACTGATCTAACAGATATGGGGGGCGAACATATTCATCTTTTTCGTAAAGGCTATAATCCCTTATATATATTCTCACTAAGCTCTGAGGAATGACGTCGATTGGAATCTAGTTGACATCAATATTGAAGGGGGATTGGGGTAATACAACATACTTGGCTCATGCAAGTACTATAATTCATTTTTATCATATATCTTTAACAGCCCTAATAAGTTCAACCAACCCCATTCATATCTTTCCCGATGAGCTTGCTCTATGTGGTCATCTAGGTGAGTTAAAGCTTCTTCATATCCATCCATCTATACAACCTTAGGTTGTTTATGAAAATGAAAATTTAGTTTGTCCATCATGTCTGGGAGCCTTTTGAGGGCTTTATCCTTCTTTTGCAATAAACTTCTCGGTTGGCGAAGGTCTTCTTAATTCCCTCCTTATCTACAGTTGGTCGAGTAACCACTACCTGCCTAGAGGATTGACCAGACTTGATCTTTCTCTTATTTAAGTTTTCTAGCTCCTCTAACAGTCTGATATTCTCCAATTCTAAGAAAGAGGCATCTTTATTAGGCCCAGAGTTAGATGTCTTGTTTAGACTATCCAGCTCATTCCTTAAGGCATTATTCTCCATTTTCAGGAGTGCATCGATCTCCCAAGCGATTTCCACTTCTCTGTTTAGCATAATTTCCTTCTTTTTCAAGGCATATGTGATTTTTTCCAACTTTGTAACAAACCCCCAAACTGCACTTAAGGCCTCATACTTGGCTTCATAATCAGAGTGTAGCAGGGCCCAATAAAGATTATGGTCATGTTGTAGCTGTTCAATCATCTCGTAGTAGGTAGCGTTGTTCGCCACTGCCCTATAAAATACAATGAAGATGAACATATGCATCTTTGACTTGGTCAGAGGCATTTGGATTGAGTAACGCTACTAACTCTGTTTCAGTCAAAGCCTCATGATTAGCTTCAAGAAGATTGTTGCAACGTTTAAATAGGTCAGTTTCGACATAAATGATCACATTCTTCCTGGCATCGAACTAGAAATTCACAAGTATAAGAACATAAGTCCGACCAAGGAAGACAAACAATAATAATCAAACAAGCTAGGAATATCAAAAGAGCACCAGAGAAATTGAACAAAACTTATTCATTTCATTGATAAATCAAGGATTACAAGGGTGGTTCCATTACAAATGAAGAAGGAGGAAAGAAAAAAGGAAAAATACATAAAAAGCAGGCAAAAACTAGCTAAACGAGTTAAACCTTCTCCTTGTCCTTGACAGCTGAGTCAGGAGGAGGTAGGTCGACTATAACATTTGGCACCATCAAAGATTCCCTAAAACCATCTTCATCATCAAACTCCTCATCCAAGTTGGGAGGGTTTAATGGGTTATGCCTTTGATATAGTTCAGAATCTGCTTGGGTGCCGACCTCCATTAAGGTATTCTACCAGCCATCGTTATAGGAGATATTTTTAGCATACTCAATTTAAATGGTTGCAGCGACAAATGCCTTATCTTATCCTTTACTGGTGGCCTCCTTCTTATCTTTTTACTCTTAGCCTTTAGAGCATTACGTTCAGTGTTCAAGATAGAAGTTTTATCCTCAACAGTTTTTGCCCTACTCTCAACTTCCTTTATTTTCTCCTTGGCAAGGTTCACTTTATCATCGGCAACCTTAATTTGTTCTTTTATACCATTGCCCTACCCTCGTCCACCTTCATCTTCTCCTGCTAAGATTTTATCTCTCTATCTCTCTCTGTCTCCAAGGCCTCCCCAGATTCTTATAAATATTTTTACAAGTCTTCAAAAGCTTCCTCTACATCAGTTGATGAAGCCTTCAACTGGTCGTCCTTCTCCATCATTTTGTTATAATCAACTAAGAACTGCAAAAGAATAAATACACAACATTAGTAGTACAAAAAAGATCAAACATACATTATTGAAGAAAGACGAAGAAGTAAAATACCTACAAATGCCAAATTATGGTTAACCCTTTTAATAAGACGGGCTTTGGACATCAGGGCTACTGTCGACCTGTTCACATGTAGCCTTAATCAGACTCCTAGAAAACCTAGGGTTGACATCCACAAAGGCAGACTCAACTCTGACTTGGTTGATATAAGCTTTTTGAGCCAACTCTTGTTGACTGGGTAGACCTCTCTTCAACCTCTAGAATTGAGGCTCAACAATTCTTGTTTCTTCCACATTGAGGACCTGATGTCTCTTTTTAGTGGTTGTACTCTTTTTGGCAGGAGGGGGAGACCAAACCTAGTTAGCTAATTTTTTATTCTTCTCTTCACCATTTTTTTAGAGGGTGAAATGAGGATAGTTATAAGATCAAGAGATTCAAAGGAAGATTATTCCTCATCGTGTAAGATCTCTTGCTACTCTAGTTAACTCGATAGTAGAGGATGTAGAAACTAGTTCCTCGTCCAAGTTGATGGGGTACTAAAGAAGAATGATTATTGGTCGGGTAATAAAGGAGGTAATAGAATTCCTATATTCTAGCAGAACAGAAACTGCTCGTAGATGCTATTCTACCAGTCTTTGGTGGATGACCCACAAATACTTAATATCTTCAATATAATGTCCCCTATTTTCCTCTGCACAAGAAAATAGCGAGAGTTACTCGACAAATCATCAAACATTTAGTAAGAAAAAAGAAATTGGAAAATCTTCCAGTGTATCTTACCCCCTCAGGAAGTGGGGCATGTTGCTAATTCTTCACGACTACACCATAATGCCAGTAATCCTTATTTGAGTCAGGAAGATTAACCACCAATGACCTATTGGGCTACCCAGTTTTCAAGTAGTTGGTGTTTTCACCCGTTGTTTCCTATTTATAATAAAACATCATCTCAGGGATGCCAATGCGAGTCCCATGGATTTCATTTAACCTATTTACCCCGTTTACCGTCCTCCATGTATCAGGGGCTACTCTCACT
Source organism: Sambucus nigra (assembly GCA_949130495.1). NCBI lineage: Eukaryota > Viridiplantae > Streptophyta > Magnoliopsida > Dipsacales > Adoxaceae > Sambucus > Sambucus nigra. The sequence continues at coordinate 302,622,807 of OX422208.1, forward strand.
GGGAGTACATCCAAATACTGGAAAAATTGAATAAAGAGGGGATTCAGGGGAAAGGTAATGCCACACTCAGCAATGAACTATGTTGGCATCCAGTGACCCTCAGAAAGCGACAATACATCAACAGGGCCACTTACTATCTCTAAACCTACCCAATTGGGAATATTTCTTCTTTATTTAAGATCCTCAAAGGAACCTTCGTCTATAATGTACACCATATTTGAAAGATATAAGAATCAAAGAAGGAAAAGACAAGAAAGATTATAAAGTTTGAAAAGCGACGACAACTAGCAAACATCAAAAGCAAAGAAGGAAAGCTTGAGAAAAAATAAAGAGCCTATGTTCAGAAATTTTGAGGTAAAGAGAAGTGGAGGGAAATATTCATCCTTTTATAGGTTACCTCGAAGTTATAGATGAAATGATTAAACTGAACAAATGATTGAACTACTAGCGACCGCACGATTCCTAAAATGCAGAAAAACCAGTGCACCCTAGCGGTTCGCTAAAGTTCAGACTATTTACAAAAATGCCATTATTAGATATACTAATAAATTTTTTTACAAATCTAGGAGGTCGGTTGCCGACCAACACACGCCGAGAAAGATTTTGGAACAAATACTCCATACTTTTTATTAATCATCAAGCATGGAGCATTGGGGGCTTTTGTTGTATGTAAAAATTATTCCTCTACTTGGACCAATGAGAGATGGACATTTGTCCTTCAACATGGCTACCCTCATTACTTATTTTTTTTGTCGGCTCCAAAGACACTTGGTCGGATAATAGGCCAACCAACCTCAAGGATACGAACCATCAAGAATCGCAAGAGTCACTCGGGTGAAATAACTAATAGCTTTTCTACACGTACCTGTGAATATCAATAAACTTATTTATCGTATATAGATATAAATGCCTGAACATGTAAAGGCATTCCATCTCTTGGGTTCCTAACCAATATAAACACATGATCTCCCTTAGCTCAAGGGGATTATTCAATCAGGCACAAACATACTCAACCCTGAGCTATTGTAACCACCAGAAATACTAAAAGTAGTGGACGTAGGCTTTTTCTCATAGTTGAACCACTTTAAAAACCTTGTTTGCTCTGTGTGTGTTTTCATGCTTGCTTATCTTTATTTTATTTGTGATTATAAATTTGGACCCACTCTATTTTTAGACATCAACACGTACATACATACATAACACACACACACACACACACACACACACACACACACACACACACACACACACACACACACACACACACACACACACATATATATATGTATAATATGATATTGCATGTATAATTCATAATAAAATTATATACATACATGAATTGAGAATATTTTTAATACATGTGTGATATATGTATATTTTTATTTTTTCATGCATTAATAATACATGTATAAAATTATATATAAGTATCATGTATCCATTGATAATATTAATAACATTATTTAACATATAGATCTTAGTATATTATATAATTTAATAAATTATAAATATACCTAATTTTGTGTAGACATACATATATATTTTTTATTTATAAGAATTATATACATATTAATATATTATGCATGTATATTATATATTAATGTATAAATGCATTAAACTATAAAGAATGAATAATTCTGAGTTGAAAAATAAAAAACAGAAGTTAGAAAACACCCTATTACTGTTTTCTGAATAACTTGATTATAACACAAAGATATTATAATTTAGTGTTTAAAAATAGGTGTGCCAAATGCATATTTTTATCAGAATTATAGTTGGAGGCCCTAAAATGTTAGAATATTACTTTCTTCACATTAGTAGTTGTTTAGCATAAGTTCTTCTGCTACGTACATCACCACTATTTGGATTAAGAAGATAATTAGGACTTGAGTTAGTGCCTTCTAAGATATCCCCCATCCCCCAGCTACCAGACATAATCACCCTTATGATCTTACAATTGCTTGCTAAGACAACAAGCAAACTAATATCAACATTTCTTATAACGTTCTAGTTGCGAGCCAACACTGTAGTAAAGTTGCTCTCCTCTAGTTCGCCATACCTCTGGCCTTGATGCCGAATATGGAGATAACTACCTTGATTCCCAATACTAAAGTAGATAAAGTTGGTTTGGTGATGGTGTACCATTAGCCCTAGAAGAGGGCCACGCTTCCAACTTCATCTTATCCACATGACCATTTCTCCATGCTTATAACGCACACTGTCGTTGCGTGTAAATTCTCTTGTTGTGTAAAATAAAGTGTTATCGAATTAGTGTTGCTCGAATGCATCGGTGACTATCGACGATGATGGGACTAAGGGTGGGTGTCTTGCAAACTAATTACCGATGACGTTGCTAGAAATTGGTATATGGTTTATCTTAGCTACATATATAATTCCAAGAAGATAAAAAGAAAAAAGGCTGAATTACTAAGATACTAACATAGAAATAAATTAGAGAGTAAAGAGAGAGATACGAATGATTAGATTTACGTGGTTCAACCCAACTTAGTATCTACGTCTATATGTTCTTATGATTATATTGATTAGTGTGCAAATGAAATTAAAGAGTACACAATACAAACTCTCAACTTCTCTTTAGAATGTTGCAGCATAACAATATAGTAAAGTCTTATATGATACTCACATGAGGTGGATGTATGTTATTTATAAGTTTTTAGAGGAGAGAGAAGGGAGTGGGACACTTGGCTCACCTTTATAGGTGAGGTGAGTACGCACTTTACTAGCATAGTGAGAGAATAATCACAAAATTATTGGCACATGAGGGATATATTTTTATATATTCTCCATGTACACATGTATACAAGCTGTTGATATCATCCAGTCACAGAGTACATGCCTACTTTAATGGTGTTAACTAGCAGTGTCAACTAACGGAGTCAAGTTGTCCTGTTAAGTATGGCCGAGCCGAGCCGATCATCTTGCGAGCCGACCATACTGGTAGCTCTAGCCGACTATATTCCCAACATATATATATGATCAGGTATCATCTGGTTGGTCCACTGGTAGCTATAACAATAGCCCCCATGACTTTACTCATGATTTGAGCCAGTGGCAAGTTCCTTGGAGATTGATATCTTATGGGAAGATGCCGAGTGACCTGAGTGAGTGAAGTTTTAACTACAGAATGTTATCGGATCAGACTCTCACGGTCTCGTTACTTTTCAACCACATTTTCTTGCATATTTTGAAAATTTTCTAACCGTGGGCATGCTATGTGTCGATCGTTGGTTAGTATGGCAGTAATGAGTGCTGCACATGTGCATTGGGTAGTGAACGCGCAGTTTTGAAACACCAATCAACTTTCCAAGGCACTATGTCATGCCTTTTTAAAAAAAGTCAATAAATGCCCTTGATTAGGTATAAAGGAATTCTTTTCCATCATTTCAAACCTTTCACAATCTAAACCTTCACAGATAAGTTTGTAGAGAGAGAAATTCCTTATGCTCCCAAATTCTTCCTTTTTGGACCAATTTTTGCCTGCTTCTACGAGTTTCGATCAAGAGTCTTATTTTTCCAATCGTCCGTGGTCTGCTTTTGTGACTTTCCAACTCGTCTTTAATTCTCTGTCATTCCAGTTAATCCTTGTCCTTTTTCTTATATGTTTATAAGATTTTAAGAGATTATGCTATCTTGATTGTTGTGATCTTCTAAATAGTGATAAATATTGTTACCAGGGTTGTTTTGTTACAGTTCGACGGGTGGATTTAGGCATTTAGATAACCATTGAGTTGGTTGGCCATACAATTTCATAATTTCTAGGATTTCTCTATTTTCACCCAATTTCTTCAATTGAAATTGTAGATATTCCTCGTCATTTTTCCTTCCTGATCTTTTATCATTTATAAGGCTCTCTTTGTCGATGGAAAGAGTGTTGAGGGGAATCTATGAATACAATGCTAGGAAGTACTTTGAACCCCTTAGGCCTGTCCCATTAGCTAATTTTTATCCTCTTGGGGGAAATCCTGGTGATCCTAACTTCGTTCCTAATGTTTCTTCCTTCATTGGGTTGGCTCCTCTGCCTCTAGAAATTCGACATAACAGATTCGAGTTCCTAGCCTTTAATAATTTAGACAATGGTATGAACCGCCATCTAGTTGGGAAGAATTGCTCCGATTAGACCAATGAGGGGTCTGCGATCGTAAATAGGTCTTCCCCCGAGGAAGCTGTGTATTCTGGACCACCGTCTAACCTTTTTAGTTCTCCAGTAGTAGTGCCTTTGGACCACTCTGAGTCGTAGGATGGTAATGGGGGAGAGGGCACTCCTTCTCATTCTGATAACTCGTATGATCCATTAAAAATCTACACAAAGAACTACGCTAGTGATGTCATTGAGTCGAATTTTATATCTTTGAGAGTTTTTTATAACATCCTTCTGAGTATAACCTATAAAATATTCGATGAGGATGATAGGGCTTATGATCATTCTTATGTCGATAAGATCTTCTTTCATATCTCCTCCTTATCTGTAGGTCTTCGTCTTCCCATGAACCGTATCATTAGATTCATTTTGAAAGTTGATGGAGTGGTTCCGACCTAACTTCGTCCGAGTACATACATGGCGATCTTATGGTCCATTATTTATTGGAGGGAACATTATGGATTCAACATAAATGAGGAGATTTTTGATTCATATATGGCATAAAAGATAATGCCAAAGCTCTTGGATATTACTTCCTCTCTTATCAGAAACCCAACCAAAATTTGGTGAAAATGGTATAAACTAGAAGCGTAAGTTTGTTTACATAGGTGGTAACTCGGAGTCCAGACCCAATGAAAGGAGGATCTCTGCCAGAGTTCATTGAGAATGAAATAGGCTGAAAAAAACTGGTACATACTTTTTATACTCATCTATTTTTATTTCTTAATTAACTTGTCTTTTAACCCGCCCTGGTCTTTTTGCAGTGAAAGTTGCTTTTAAAATTTCTGATGTCGAGAAGAGATTGATAGACAAGATTTGTTTGGCCTATCCTCTAGTTTTTGAGGATATATTTTTGACTTGGAAAAGTTTACTGAGTTTGGTTACTACAAAGTCCCAGACAAAGATCAAGCTTGAGATGAAGCCAACGCATTAGCTTTAGGCCTCGTCGAAGCTGAGGCCAAACATGAAGTTGAGAAAAGTATGTGAAATTCACAAGCGTGTGTTTGTTTATATTTTATCTTGTACTTTTGTTAAAACTTATCTTTTCCTGTGCAACCTCTACCCCCTCCACTTTAAGTTTTCACATTCAACTAGCTTGGGAGATGGCACTGAAACCAAATGCTAATGCATCCATTAAGCGTCTTCGTGCAAAGAAAACCAAGTCCATAATAAAGAAGGCTAAGACCTAGGCCGAGCCAAGGAAAACAACGAAGGTCATGGATGACCTAAAGAACAATGTAGAGCCCTTAGTTGCCATAAAGAAAAAGATAACTGAGCATTTCATCTCTTAACCTAACCCTAAATAGGCAAGGATAAAGGAGTCGAGGAAGATATGAGCTCGTAAGGTGCTTGTTCTTATTAAAGGTCATTCGGCTCATTGTCTCGAATTGAATAATGATAGTACTTAGGTAAATCCCTTTATAAATGAGTACAAGAGGGATTTTGATAAACCTGTGACATATGACCAGTTGAACAAGAATGATAAATCCATCATTTGTAACGCGACAAATGCTTTGGATCTGCTCATCTACAATGATCACAATCCTAATTATAAATATTTCAGGACTTTAAAGAATGATTCCTTATGGGCCTTTTCTCATCACAAGACTATTACGATAAGTTTTCAATACTTTTTTTTTTATTTCATAATGTTTCTTCTATTTGTGGATCTCATTCCTTTTATTCTTTTGTAGCAAGGCATGGCATCCACTATCCTTTAAGAGAGAGCTACTATAGCTGCAACCCATTCCCAGAATTTTGAGAATGAAAAGAAGATGAATAATGAGCTTTAAACTCAAGTCTCTAGTTTGAGCAGGAAGATGATCACTTCCAGTCTAAAGCTACAAAGGCCCAAAAGGAGTTGAGGCTGGAGACTTATGAACTGAACCTAAAGGATGATGAGCTGAAGTTGAAGGATGATTGGCTAATTAAGAAGACAAAGGCGCTCAGAAATGTCAATGGGTATCTCACAAAGGCTTTGGAATAGGTTGGTCTTGATGTGGCCACCATTCAAAGTTTGAGGGAGGCATTGGCCAATGACGAAGAGGATATTGTGGTCAAGTTTAAGGTCTCATTTGATTTTGAGCTGGATATGTTGTACTCCTTTATTGGGGGTTGTGCTCAGCTGAAAAAAGATTCATGAAGAATTACCCTGACATTGTTGGAGTCATCAACACTTGGGAAGGAGATGATGATGTGGTAATATCCTTAGCCAATGCTGATGCCATGGATGTGAATACTCTTGCTCTAGAGGTTAATACCACTACCTCAACCAAAATGATCACGATAGGGCCGATTCCTATAAATGCGTCTGAGGTGATAATTCCTAAGGTGGTAACTCAAGCTAACTTTAAGGACCCTCAGGTGGATGGTGATAATGCTTACGACATATATATCCTACCTACAGTTGGACTTTGCCAAATGCTTTATGAAACTTCTTTATTTTTGCCATTCTTGAACAATTCTCCATGTAACTTGAACTTATTATATGTTTGGCCCTTTGTGGATAAATGAATGTATCATTCTAATGTTCCTTTTATGCTGTTCATATGTATGCATAACATTATTTTGTATGATTTATTCTGTTTGGCTAAGAATAAATTTTGACATGCAATAATGTTTTTTGCAAAATTGACTCAACAACTATTTTTGAAATAGTGCTTTGAGTTTATTTGATCATACAAGTATTTAAGTAATTACATGGTCTTGTGGTCGACTCTTAGTCGACCTGACCTGACTACTAGCAACCATTGGATGGACATGCGTTCTCCAGATAGGGTTTTTCTAAGTACTAACTTAGAATTCCCCTATCATCTTGATCTCTGCAGTCTTTATCTGTGGCTAACGACTTGCTCGTCTATATTAGGGTTTATCAATGCTTTGGTCAACTTACTCGTCTATGGGGTAAGATCATGGACAACTTGACATTGTGATAACATTGGTTTTATATGGGTCAACCGAATTCTTTACTATGAATTTTCTTATGGACTGGGACCCTCATGAAGTGTGATCTGGTTGTAGTCCATTAGATAGGTCATAGAACTTCTTTGATATGTCTTCGACCTAGGCTTCTTACACATCTCTTGAAATTAGGAATCTTGGTAATAAATAATGGAAAAAACTTGAATAATAACCATATGGAGAGAAGACTAATTTTCATTAATGATAGAAATTTTTTAACATAGACTACTTTCATTAAATCTTCAATTATCTTCCACATCTTCTAATTCTGATAGGCCTAATTATAATACTTCCTCGGGTGCTTTGCATTTCAAGGGTTTTTAAAAGGATCCCCTTTAGCGTTTCAATCTTATATGTTGTAGGTCGTACTAGTACGCTAACTTTGTAGGGACCAAGCCAGTTCATCTCCAAATTATTTTCCTTCTGAATCACCTTCTTAGAAACCAAATCATATTCCTTTTGCGTGCTTTACTTGACTCTTTTATTGTGGAATCTAGCCGTTCTTTGCTGACGTGCCACGACTCTAAGGGTTGCTCGATCCCTTACTTCAACCACTAAATCTAAGTTGAGATGAGGCATAAGGTCATTCCTTGGTGAGTTCATATGAAAAGTCCCGTGGCTTGGTAAGACGATATCCATCATTACAACAACGTCAGAGATGAAAGCCAACATGAATGGGGTTTCCCCCGTGGCAGTTCTGGGCATTGTCATATAGGCTCACAGGATGTTTTGTAGCTCATTAATCTAATTTGTCTTTAAGTATTCAAGTCTTTTCTTCATTCCATCGAGCAAAGTTTTATTAGTGATCTCGGTATGTCCATTACACTGAGGATGACCCAACACAAAGTGTAACTTTATGACTTTATACATGATATAGTACGCTTCAAACCAAATGTTGTCGAATTAAGTGGCATGGTCCGTGATGAAGGCGAAATGATCCCGTAGTAGCAGATAATATTGTTCCATCTAAAATTAAAGACCTTCGGGTGCATCATCTCCACCAAGGGTTTGGTCTCAATCCACTTGGTAAAATATTCCACCACCACTACCAGATATTGAAATTCCTCTTTATCTTCGGTAGTGGGCCGACGAGGTCTATCCTATACATGGAAAAAGGCCACGGAGATGTAATGGGTGTCAGGGGTGAAAAAGGCCTTCTATGGATGACAACAAACCTTTGACCCTTGTCAGAGTTTTTGGCATACACTCCGCAGTCTTCTTTCATCGTCGGCCAATAATAAACTTACTTACTACTCTCTTAACCAATGATCTTCCGACTGAGTGTGCACCACAGGACCCCTCGTTTACCTCCTTGATTAGCTCTTGCACTTCCCTGGGGTGGACACATCACATGAGAGGCAACACAATGCACTTTTTAAACAACACTTCATTCTCCAGTACATATCTTGTTGCCTTATAGCGTAGTATACGAGTTTCCTTTGAGTCGTCTGGAACTACACCGTTACCAGGTATAACTTGATTGGTTCCATTAGGCTGGTCACATATATAGATCCATTATGTTTTCTTTTTCTATGTTTCACTGTAATAGTATTTCTACTTATACTGTTCTTCTCAGTTCAGCCCTAGTCACTGATGCCAGATTTGCTAAAGCATCTACTCGGGAGATCTCTTTCCTAGGCATTCTCACTATTTTCACTACAGTAAGCTTAGGCATCAACATATTGACCTTTGTTAGTTACTTGGACATCGTCTCATCGCTTTCTTTATATATGACAAACACCTGGTTGGCGACTAACTGTGAGTTAATGGGAACTGACAGTTGTTGAGCTTTTAGTAACGAGGCTAACTCAAGCTTACAACCAAGGCTTGGTACCCATCCTTATTGTTACAAGATTTAAAATTAAATCTCAGGGCATACTTAACACCCGTCCTTTCCAATGTGGTAACTATTAAACCTACTCTGCTTCCATTGGCGCATGAGGAGACATCAATAAACATGTCCCAGATAAAAGGTTCCTCATTCAAGATGCCATCAATCAAAGAGATGTTCTTTCATATCCTCTTCATCTTTTCAAAATCGCGAGCCATTTATGCGGGTCTCGTAGATGATTCTATCTTGTCATTGGTTGGAATTGGTATCACCTTGGTCAAATTTTTCACTGCTTCCTCTTCGTAAGTAAACTATGCTATAAAATCCTCAAATGCATTCCCTTTTATAGATGTTCTCTGTTCTTACACAATGTCGTACTCTCTTAGCTCCCCGACCCAAACTATAAAGATGTTAGACTTCTCATGTTTGTGAATGGCTTGTCATAGGGGTATATCGGTATATACGACGATCATGTGAGCCTGAAAGTTGGGTTTTATTCTTCTTGAGGCTTCAATCAGTGCTATTGAAAATTTTTCCAATCTGGGGTATCGAATCCACGCTCCCTATAGGCCCTGGTTGTGTAGTAAATTGGTTTCTACAGACTTAAACACGACCAAGTATAAATATAACTTCTCTCCAAGGATTAACCTCGACAACAAATGAGAGGATCCTAGGTATCTCTTTAACTCTTGGAATTCTCTCTTACACTTCTCATTTCATTCAAAGGTTTTTTTAAGAACCTTAAAAATGGAAGTCATCAGTTAGTGGCTTGTGATACAAACTTATTGAGTGATGCCACACGACTTATCAATCTCTGAATTTCCTTCTTTCTGTCTAGAGATTGCATATTTTTAGGGCTTTAATCTTATAGGGGTTGGCCTCAATTCCCATCTGATTGACAATAAACCCAGGAAATTTCCCTGCTCGGATGCCGAGAACGCACGTAGCAAGGTTTAGCTTCGTTTAATACTTCTCCATCAAGTCGAATATTTGGCTGAGGTCACGGGTGTGGTCGACTGCTTTCTTTATTTTAATCAGCATATCATCGATGTAGTCCTCCATATTCTTTCCAATTTGTTCCTTGAAACCTGGTTAACCAACCGATAGTACGTCGCTCCAGCATTGTTTAGCTCGAAGGGTATATCATTTTAGTATAAGTACCTCAACTGGTTATGAAAGATGTTTTCTCTCTATCTTTTAGCTTCATCTTGATTTGGTTGTACCTTGAATAGGCATCCATAAAACTGAGCAACTCATGCCCTGTGATTGAGTCGACTAGCTATTCAATTCGGGGTAAATAATAATGATCCTTCGAATATGATTTATTAAGGTCTTTAAAATCGACACATATCTCTCAGTGAAATTATTATTCTTCACCATCACGATGTTTGAGAGCTAACTCGGGTATTTCACGTCGTTGATGAATTTAGCTTTCTTCAGTTTGTCCACTTTCACTTCAAGGGAAGTATTCTTCTCTTCGATGAATACTTTCCTCTTCTACTTTAACGGCTTGGATTCTTTCACTATATTGATCCCATGGCATAACACATATGGGTCTATTCCCGACATGTCCTCATGGATCCATACAAACACATTTTGCTTCTGCCTTAAGAAATTTGCAAGTTCTTTCTTCAGTGTCGGGTCCAAAGACGAGACGATCTGCACTGTCCTCTCTAAATATTTATCATCGAGGATAACAAGATCAATCTTATCAGTTTACTTGATTATTATCAACGTTTATTCATCTCAAGGATCTAAAGTATATATTTGATAGGTTTTGTAAGAGCAGGTTTTATAATTGCCCAGTTTATTTTTTATTTTCGCTTATCCTGTTTCACCTACACTCCACCTTCACGACTACTTGTATAGATTCGAAAACAAAGTTGAAAACTTTAATTAAAGATTTTGTAAGATTAAAGGACCATACATCTCAACAACATTTAGAAGAAGTTATGGATGCATTGGTAAAGCTTTATTTTTCCTGCAGTTTTGGAATTTTTAAGAGTTTGTATATCAAAATATTTTAAAAATGTTTTAAAGATTTTTTTTGAAAAACTTGCTAACTCATTTTAACGAGAATGGCTTGTCGTTCGAACGAGCTATGCAATGTCATTAGAATGAGTTCTCTTGGTTTGAACGAAATCTGGAATGTTGCCTTTGGGAATGTTTTGGAATCTTGTTAGATGCCACATTAGAAGTTGTTCCAACGAGAATGGGTAGGTCATTAGAACGAGAATTCTAACGACCGAACGAGGTGCTTTTCATCAAGCTCTGGAATCTCATTTGCTATCCTGTTAGAAGCCAGATCATTCGAAAATGGGCGTGTCGTTCGAACGAGGTACAAGTTTTTCGAACAAATGCACAAGGTTTTATTTTTTAAATTAAATCTAATCCAAATATATGGTATTTATCCCTTCGTAACTAATTTCCTTATAAATAGAGATGCGGGATTATATTCCAAATGAACTCTTTTTGAAAGATTTTCACACCCTTTTTGAGTTCTATTTGTGATCAAACTCTTTCAATATTATTCTAAACCCAGCGAAAACTTAGAGATCATTTTATCAAATCAGGAAGAACCTTTCTAGTTAAAACACTCTTGTAGAGTTATTCTATATTGTTGACTTGTGGAACCGAGGTTTCACTGCTAAATAAGTTGAAGGCTGATCGGTGGATACTAAGGGAATACTACTTCATATGGACGACACTAGATTAGGCCTTATGTAGAATAAATTGAAGACTCTTCGCATTATACTAAGTCGGTCTAAGTAGTCTGTAAGTCGGTCACGTCTGTCAATTACCCTATAAATGCTGAATAAAGGGTTGGCCCTTTTTAGATATTTTTTCTACTTCTTCGAGTATTTGCATGCTTGATTTGATGAATTTAATTTGGACCACATCTTTCTATGCACACTAAATTAAATAAAAGAAATTTTTTTGGTAAAATTGAATTTGTGTGTGATTGACTAATATATGAATTATTTCATAGAACCCCACATTCTCAAATTGGTATGAGAGCCAGCTACACTAAGTTTTTGTGCAATCTATTAAAAATTTGGATTTTATGGATAATTTGTATAATAGGATGCTTGTGTTTGATGGCTCAAATTATGCTTACTGGAGAGCTAGGATGAGGTGTGCATTAAAATATATAGATTAAAGAGTTTGGCTTATTTGTGAAAGAGGGTGGTCACCACCCACCGTGACCAACAACAATGTCGAAAGTCTAAAACCATCTCTGCTTGGACAAAGGATGTTTTTAAATGGAGAAATTTTAACTTATGCGGTCTGAGTGCCATCTCTGGAGCCGTCACCCCTGACGAGTTCCGCCGCATCATGACGTGTACCACGTCAAAAGAAGCTTGGATTACCCTCTAGCTCACTCTTGAGGATACCAATGTTGTGAAAGCTTCTAACATACAAAACCTCACCACACAATTTTAGACTATCACTATGCTAGAGTTTGAACCGTTTAATGAATTTTATGCACGATTGTCTGACATCATAAACTCTAGTTTTTATTTTGGTGAGAAATTCTTGAGACGCGTGTTGTTGAAAGAATTTTGAGATCATTTTTGACCCGTTTTATTCCTAAGGTTACTGTGCTTAATTCGTTTGGGATATTAGATACTATTAGGTTAGAAGAACTAGTGGGATACTTTCAAATGTATGAGATATATATGTTTTCCAAACTGTTAAACCTAAGGAAAAGGGAATTGCTTTGAAAGTACAATCTAAAAAGAAAGAGGAAGTGTCATCTGAAGCTGAGTATGATTTTGACTTAGATGATTTAGACTTTTTTGAAAAACATTTCAAAAAGTTTCTCAAACTTAGAAAAGAAAATACTTCCAAAGAAAAGAAAAGTTTTGAGAAAGATAAAAAAATAAAAACCGAGCAAGAAAAAAATTGAAAAAAAAGGAAAGATTACCCAAAGAAAGATGAAGAGAGATGCTATGATGTGATGGTAAGGATCACAAATTTCTTGAGGGTTCGATGAGATTAAAGAGACAAGGCAGAGGCAAAGCTGCTTTCAATGCCATGCTTAGCGAGAGTGATGTCGAGTCGATGGATTTCGTGGATGAATCATCGCATGTACGTAACTTCACCGCCTTCATGGCTAGTCATGTTAGTACACATAGTTCACCTCATACCAATAAGGAATTTACTATACATGATGACCTCAATAGTGAGTCTATTCATTCTGGCGAAAGTGAGGGAGATGGTGTTTTAAGTGAGAGCGAGAGTGACCTTCAACGCGATTATGCCGATCTTTAGCTGAGTCCTTTAAAATGAAAAAACAAAAAAAGGTTTAACTTTTAGAGTTTTAGACTTAGAGAAGGAGTTGAGAGAGACGAGAGAGAGTGAGTCCTCGGTGAGAGTTTCTTTGGGAGAGAGGGTAATTTTAGTTGAGAGAAGAAATGGTGACTTAACCAACAAAGTGGCTAGAATTACTAGAAATCTTCAAGCATCCGTAAAGACTCATGAGAAAATTGAATCCCTTGTATCCCAACTCTAGAAAGATCTCGAACGTGATCGGGAAGTCAAGGTTTCTATAGAGGATACATCGAAAAAGGTTGGAAAGATGTTCCTCGGTCCTGCTTGAGGTTTTACTGAGAGGAGATAAATAGGCTGTGACGATGCATCCTGTTCCCATACCGCACCCGAAATATTTCCTAAATTTATGGTAAATCCTTATGGTCTTAGACCTAAACCACAAAACAAAGTTCAACCTAAGAAGGCGAACCAAGGTAGACCCAAATAAGTCTTTTCACTTTTTACAAATGGAGAGGCCACCTTAGAGAGTTTTGCTACAAGTTAGGTAAAACTAAACGCACACATACTCCCGTGCACCGCTCTAGTGACTTTGTTAGTATTAGAGAGAAAGTTGAGTTTCTAGTCGCTACTTCAAAAAGCTTAATGAAAGAATTTCAATGGATGACTATTCCATTTGAGAATGCTTTTAATACTCCGACTAGAGCCAACAACAGTAAGGGCAAACAAAAATTTACCTCCACTTGGGTACCTAAGCAAGGCGCCAAAACCCTTATTGTTCACGTTGCTCCCAAGGTTCAAAATACTTCCCAATGGTATTTTGATAGTGGGTGCTCTATTCACATGACCGGTGATATATCATTTTTTACCCACCTTAAGGATTGTAAGGAAGGTGAAGTCACTGTTAGAGATGGGAGTAGGTCCAGCATTTTAGGAAATGGATGTGTTGAGATACCCGAATTTTCTAAACTGGACAATGTGTTATACATAAAGGGTTGAAAGTGAACTTAGTTAGCATAGTCCAATCATGCGACGCAAACTTTGCGATATAGTTTGACCGGTTCGAATGCATTGCTTATGATCTATTTGGTAAACTTTTACTACAAGGTCGAGGATAAAATATAATTGTTATGGAATTGTGCCTGAGTCCTCCTTTATGGGCGACAGTATCACGATCTCCTCTATGGACCTTTGGCATCGTGAATTAGGTCATGTGAATTTTAGAGATACTGAGTGATTAGTGAAAAAGGACCTAGTTCGTGGCTTACCATAGCTTGGGAAACCAACTTCCTTGGTTTGTGGACCTTGCCAATAAGGAAAACAAATTTGAAGTCCCCATCAGAAGTTGAATACCATTACCACCACTCGTGTTTTGGAGTTGATTCTCATGGATCTAATGGGTCTTACTCTCTGGAAGAGCTTAGGTGGTAAGAGATACATTCTCTTGATGGTCGATGACCTTTTTAGATACTCTATCATGGGATTTCATAAAGAAAAGTCCGATGAAATTGATTTCCTAATAACCACTTGTCATGTCCTATAAAACCAACATGGTGTCACTATTAATCGGATGCATAGTGCCAGTTGCACTACATTTAAAGAAGCCAAGATGGATAGCTATTGTGATGTAGTGGGCATCAAACATGTGTTCTTGTCCATTCGTATTCCTCAATAAAATAGGATTGTTGAGAGGAAGAACTAAATGATACAAGAAATTTCTAGATCCATGCTTCTTGGTAGAAACATGCTTAGACATTTTTGGGCAGAGACGGTGAGTACCGCATGACATACGGTGAATGGGGTATATCTTCATCCGCATACGATAAATACACCCTATGAGTTGTGGATAGGGAAGAACCCCAACCTCTCATATTTCCATGTCTTTGGGAGTACTTGGTACATTTTGAAAGATGGAGAGCACTTAGGAAAGTTCGGCTCCCAGAGTGATGAGGGTATATTTTATGGTTATTCATCAATGAGTAGGGCTTATAGGGTTTTTAACCTTGCAAGCTCTACGGTTATGGAGTCAACAAACGTCACGATTAGAGATGATTAGCCGTCGACGTCTGTTGCTCTTAGCCTCCAATGTGAGGATGATAAACCCCTTGGTGACGATCCCATCATCCTCATATTACCTCAGTGGACCCCACTTTTGATTTTGAGGATCCACCCACTTGGGTTCGAAAGAGTTATAACCCTTTCACTATACTTGGTGATCCCACACTAGGTGTCAAGACTCGCACTCAACTCGAGAATTTGGTTAGCTATTTATGTTACACCTCCTTAGTCGAGCCCAATAATGTGGAAGAAGCACTTAAGGACAAGCATTTGATATGTCTATGCAAGATGAGTTGCTTCAGCTTCGCAAGAATAATGTTTGGGAGTTAGTCCCCCAACCTATACTAATGTAATAGGTACCAAGTGGATTTGCGAGAACAAGATGAATGAGAATGGTACCATAGTTCACAATAAGTCTAGGTTGGTCGTTCAAGGCTACACACAGATTGAGGGTGTAGACTTTGACGAGACATTTGCTCATGTTGTTGGGCTTGAGTCCATCCGCTTATTACTCACCATAACATGTTATTTATACTTTAAGTTATATCAGATGGATGTTGAGGGTGTCTTTTTGAATGGAATTCTATAGGAGGAGGTTTACATGGAATAACCAAATGTGTTTGCAGACCCTAAGCACCTGAGACACGTCTTTTATCTTAAGAAGGCACTGTATGGTTTGAAGCAAGCACCCCTTGCTTAGTACGAGAGGCTCACTTCCTATATCTTAGCTTGTGACTTCAAGAGAGGGGGAGTGGATAAGATTTTTTTTGTGAAGAGAGGGAGTGGTTCTATTTTGGTTGCCTAAGTCTATGTGGACAACATAGTATTTGGATCCGCATACTCCCACCATGCTCATAATTTTAAGGAGGAGATGAAGAGAGAGTTTGAGATGAGCATGGTTGGTGAGCTTATGTTCTTCCTAGGTCTCCAGGTTCGTCGGTTAGATGATGGGATATTTATATCTCAATCCAAATATGCTAGGGACCTAGTGAAGAAATTTGGTTTAGACTACGCTAAGCACTCACGAGTTCATCGACTAAGCTTAGCAAATACACTTTAGGAATGGACGCAGAGCAAACCCTTTATACGAGCATGATATGTAGTCTTCTCTACTTGACCTCTAGTCATCCCGACATTGACTTTAGCATTGGAGTCTGTGCATGATATCAGGTGTTTACGAAAAAGTCTCACTTACTCGCACTTAAACGTATCATCAAAGACATTAGCGACACTCTTTCTTACGGTATTTGTTATTCCTTTAATATCGATGACCGTTAGTTATGTTATTCGGATGCCGATTGGGCTAGGGATGTTGATGGGTGTAGGGTCACCTCGGGTGGGCCGTTTTACTTTGGGAATGCTCTTATCTCTTGTTTGAGCAAGAAGCAAAACTCCATATCTTGGTCCACGATAGAGGCTGAGTATATTTTTACTGGGAGTTATTGCATGCAACTCTTATGGATGAAGCAAATGTTGGAAGATTATGGGATTTTATAAAGCACAATGAATATTTCTTTTGATTGTATGCGTGTGATCCATATATACTGTAATCTGGTCCAACATTTACACACAAAGCACATTCGGATACGTGAGCATTTTATTCGTAATCTCATTGAAGAGAAGGCCGTGTCCTTGAGCTTTGTGAGCATCGAACGTCAATAATTCAATATTTTCACGAAACCTTTAGATGCACTTAGATTTGAGGATCTTAGAAAATCTTTGGGTAATTGCACCGTTGATTGAGTTCGAATACTCTATCTAGTATAGAATAGTTATAATGTTCATATCTTCTATTCCTATTGCTAGATTGTATTATCATTATATTTATCTATTTTTTATATCTTTTGAAAAATCCAAAAAGTGTTTTGTTTTTCTGGAAAAAGTTTGAAAAATACAAAAAGATTTTTGGGTTTTATGAAAAAATTGAAAAACATTTTATATTAATAAAATTTTTGATAAACCAAAAAAAGTTTCATATTTTTATTCTCACTCTATATTAATGAACATGAAAGATTTCTGTAACACCCGCCTAATTAAATACTGGGTGGCCAGTCCCATACCGAATTAAAACAGAATATACAGTTGGCTCATTCTTAGCATCACTGTCGAAAATATTTACAAATCACCCAATACCCAATTAAGCTGGTGTTAAAAACTTTTCAAATTTTAATTCAACAAAATCCATTATTAGTTAACGAATAACACAACACATATTATTCTACAACATTAATAACCAAACAGATACCTCAAAAGAATTTAAATGCCATTGGAATAAACATTCCCACATAATAATCTAATACAGTAATCCCAACAATAGTAAATGTATTAAAATGAAACAAATACAAGAGTATATGATATAGATAGCAAAGAGATAATTGAGTTCCTTTGAGAGACATGCCCTAACTAAGAGAATACTGTGAATCAAAAGAAGATAAGCATCTAAGCAATACTACATAGCTCCATAGCTCGTCATAATCAACTAAGGTTGGCGTCCCTGCTGCTGTACACCTGATATAGAAGGTATAATAGAAAAGAAAATATGCAAGGAAACGGGTCAGAGCCCGATTGTAAAAATGATTTTTAAAACAACAAGTATTTAACAAGTGAAATAAAGCATTTATTATGTACATGTTAGTATCCAACTCTCACTTGCTATTCCACTACGGGAGTTTGACAGATTAGGCATTCAACAACAACATCCCCATATGGAACTCATATGTTGATGGGTCATCTTGTTCAACCGGCAGTGGGACATGTATAATACTTAACACTCCTGATTAGACCTGTAAAAAAACATGATAACCCGTTAACATGACACGACCCGACACGAAATTATAAGTTAATGGGTTTACCTCTTTTGGGTTTGGGTCATTAACGGGTTAACACGGTAGACCCGTTAACACTAACGGTTTAGGTTTGGAAATTTACTGTTACTCGTTTTAACCCGTTTCTACTCGTTAATACCCGTTAACACTAACAGGTACTATAGGGTCACCCAACCTATACCCGATAAGAATAACCATTAAAACCCATGATTTATGAATCCTTTAAGACTAACGGGTACTATAAGGTCACCCAACCTATACCCGATAAGAATTACAATTAAAACCCATTATTTTTAAACTATTAAAGACTAACGGTTACTATAGGGTCACCCAACCCATTACCCATTTAGACCCAAACTAATTAGTTAATATTATCGGGTGGTAACGATTTGGGTCGTGTACCCGTTAATATTAACGGTTCACGTATGGGTATTGTCATTAGACCCATTAGCCTTAACGGGTCGTGTATAGGTTAGGGGTATTTTGACTCATAACTCGTAACCCATACACGACCCAAACCGACCCGTTGACAGGTCTACTCCTGATGGTATTGATATTGAGTATGCACTATGTTTTCAATTTCAGGCTTCAAACAATGAAGCAAAGTACGAAGCTCTTATTGTAGGCCTAAGTTTAGCCCATTCATTGAGTGCCGAGAAAGTGGTGGCATACAGTGACTATAAGCTGGTAGTAGACCAAACACTAGGTTTATATGGAGCCAAAGGAGAATTAACAACTAGGTATTTATCCAAGGTGATGGAAGTCATTATAAAATTACCAACTGTTCAGATGAACAGAATCCTAAGGTTGGAAAATGCCCGAGCTGATGCCCTTGCTCGGCTAGCCTCTGCTACCAGAATTGAACTCCCACGAACTATCCCTATTGAGATTTTGGACAATGAGAGCATAAATGAAGATTTGATGATCAATTTCATTACTATAGATTTGGGGCCTTCCTAGATGGATCCCATCAGAGCATACATTGAAGAAGGAACCCTACCAACAGATACAATGGACGCAAATAAATTAAAATACAAAATAGCGCGATATGTATTAGATAAGGGTGTTCTATATAGGAGAGGACTAATAGTCAATTTGCAGCACTGTGTGTATCCATCAGAGGTCCAAGATTTAATTCAAGAGGTGCATGAAGGATCGTGCAAAGAATCAGTACTCAAGGGTATTACTGACCTATAATGCGAGCAGACTATGTAACTTTTGTCAAGAAGTGTGATAAATGTCAAGGATTTTCCACAATTTTCAAAACTCCATAGGATGCCCTTACTCCAATCATTTCACCATGGCCATTTTCCATGCGGGGTATAGACTTGGTCGGGCCATTTCCAACCACCCGAGGAAGATTTAAGTACTTAGTGGTCACCGTGGATTATTTTACAAAATGGGTGGAGGCAGATCCTTTGACCGATATGACTTATGAAAAGGTCCATCAATTCATATGGAAAAACATCATTTGTAGGTATGGGTTGCCCTACACTTTCATTACCGACCATCGAACACAGTTTGACAATGATGAGTTCGCAAATTACTGTGCTCAATCCAATGTTCAAAAATTACATTCTGCTCCAGGACATCCTCAAAGTAATGGACAAACTGAAGTTATGAACAGAACCTTGCTTAGTGGGTCGAATAAAAGGCTTGATGATGCCAAGGGAAATTGGATAAACGAGTTACACTCTGTCTTGTGGGCATACAGAATAACACCACAAACAACAACTGGAGAATCCCCATATATGTTAGCATTTGGGACTGAAGCTGTCATTCCTACCGAGCTAGGCTTACCATATCATAGAGTTTTAAATTTTAACTCTCCTATAACTGACTTAATGAGAAGGTTGGATATAGACATGCTGTAAGAAGTAAGAGAAGATGCTGCCTTGCGCAATGCGTCTTATCAGCAAAGAAAAACTCGTTTTTACAATAAAAGGATGAAACCGACCAACTTAAAGGAAGGAGATTATGTGTTGAAGAAAGTGCTGTAAAAAATAACAAGATTGAAGCTAATTGGCATGGGCCCTACCGTGTTTCAGCAGTGATCCAACCTGGAACCTATCGAATTGAAACCTTAGAAGGTGAAGAATTCAAAAACCCATGGCATGAAGAGCGTCTCCGAAATTATTATCAATGATGTATTCAGTTTTCAACATGCAATATTAATAAAATCTTTAGTTTTCTTTCCATTTTTATTGTTCATTTTTTCTGGGAGTGCTCTTGCTATGTACTACACTAGCTTGATAAAAAGTTATAAATTGTTGCTCGATTCAAAAAATTATTGCTCGGCTCAGCAAATATTGTCCTGAAAGTTGCTTAATAGAAGCAATAAGTTGCTTAGAGCAGCCACAAAATTGATCATTGATACACGAAGTCCAAGTCAACAGGATGTTAAATCCCCAAGAAACTTGGTTCGCAAATATAAGGATAGAACAATATCTTTATCCTACATGAAGAATGTTGCAAAGGTTCCTCAAGAGGAACGCAAGCACATATTCCACCAACGCCTGGTCACACCACTCGTATTTAATGAAAAAATCAATTACTAGGGTGCATTAGTAAAATCTTTGGAGACACATGGGTAACTAGCTTTAAATTTAGATTTTAATCTAAGTATGCTAGTAGAACCTATGTATTCATCTAATTAGCTCTAAATTTAGATTTTAATCTAAGTATGCTAATATAACATCTGCACTCACTGATCATTGATACTCAACTTAAACAAAGTGTATCAATATAATTAATGATAAAGAAAGGAATAACATTCAACATAAGATAAGTTAATCAAATTTCCATTTCATTCAATTAAAGTAATTACATGATTTCGTTAACAAAACGAAGTACAAAGCTTCATTCTGCAGGACATTTCCCTTCAGCTTTTAAAGCAGGATTCATGCCAGCAGGAGGATCATCAAAAGTATAAGGAGAGTTAATGAAGTTCAAATCCTAAATCATTCTGGTATTACTGCAACTAGGATGATCAAGCAGGTGAGGAGGTCGGATGATCTCTAATTCATCATGAAGCTCGTAATCTCCCAAGTATTTTGAAATCAATCATTGAGGAATACGATGAACATGAATCCATTTGACATCTAAATTGAAAGGAGTATTGTCTAGCTTAAACAAGCCTGGATCATACCAGTCCCATAATATGCTATTTTGATCCACTTTCATCACTGTCAAAGCATTAATCCAACCCCATTTGTAGCTTTCGTTCTTAGCTTGTTTAAGCTTATCATCAAGATGCCCTAGAGCTTCATTATACCCGTCCATCCAGACTTCCAATGGTTGCTTATGTAATTAAAAGGTTAATTTGTCAACTTGAGAATGCAGCTTCTTCAACACTTCATCCTTAGCTTGTAATTGAGAAGATTGAGTGGTTAGTTGTTCAGATAAGGTCTGTAGCTTCTGGGACATCTCAGCAATAACTTGATCTTTATCTTTTAATTGCGCAACTTTATTGACAAGGGCCTACTGGGTCCTGACTTTCTCTGTAGTACCTTGGTCAGGCTTGACTCTGGCTCAAGAAGATGAAGAAGCATGTTTTATTTTATTCAGAGCTTCCTACTCCTCACTCAACCTTGCTTTTTCAGCCTCTAAGAAGGAATGACCCTCATATGTTGTGGCAACAACAACAGTGGATGGCTTCAGAACATCAAGTTCCTCTCTCAAGTTGTTATTTTCTTCCTCTAGAAGCTTAGCAATGTCCCTTGCTTCATCCGTCTCACGTTTCAACAGGAATTATTGTTTTTGAAAATGAGAAGCAAATTTATCCAACTTTTGCTCAAAGCCCCAGCCTTTACCAAGAATCTTCATGAAAAAGTGCCCTAGCTTCATTATGCTCCTTCAGTAGCTCTTCAATCATTTCAAAGTAGGCAACATTGTTGGCCACTGCATGATCAAGAAGACACTTCAGATGCACATATGCCTCTTTGGCTTACTTGGATACTCCTTCTCCGAGCAACTACAGTAGGTCAGCATCAATCAGAGATAAGTGACCAGCTTTGAAAATCTCATTACACCTTTGGAGTAACTCAGAGTCAGTAGATGAGAAGTATTCCCGTTTATCCATAAACTATTTAGAAAAAGAAAGTCATCAATCAACAAGTTGTAGAGTATTGAAAAATACAAGCCGAGAAACATAAATATTTCTCTCTTCATTAATAAAAGGGAAGCACAAATACATCTTCGAAAAAAAAAGTATAACTATTAAAAGAAGGAAAACAAAAGTTGCTTGGTTTTACACCTTCTTCTTTTCCGCTTCAGGATTAGCTGAAGAAGAAGCGGGAGCTGAAAGAGGAGGAGGATTAACTTTGGAGGGCACAGTAGAATTAACATCCTGGTGTTGATCGGCAGACTCCATAATTATCAAAGATTTTGTAAGGACATAAGTCTCCGATTGAGTCTTAATATAGTGTTGGCTTAACTCGAGACAAAAATATTTGAGTCATAGGATTGTGTTCAAGTGTATCTATCCAAGCCTATGACATGTTAGTTGAAGACGTAGCGACCAAGATTATAAAGCTTCATCATATGCCGAGTTTAGTATGCCTCGTTTCTATGTCAACAACATTTGTTCCAATGCTCCTAAGGTATGAATGCATTTGATATATATATAGGAGCTTGGAAATTTATTGGGTGTAATTTATAATTTTTTATAAATAATTTTAACAACTTTTTTTTTACTAAAAAAATATTTTTTAGAACTTTTCATAAAATGTTTTGGGCTTAAAAAGAATATTACATTTTTTGGTAAGTCATTCGAACGAACTGGAATCTCGTTCGAACGAGATTCCCAGGTCGTTCGAAAGAGAGTTCTAACGAGATTCCTTTTTCATCTCTGGAACATCGTTAGTAAAGTCGTTTGAACGAGAATATCGTTCGAACGACTTTATCGGTAACAGTTTTTTGAACAGTTTTAGCAATTTTTTCCATGTTCCCACTATGTTTTCCCCACTACTTTTGACAGAATTATCAAGTGCGGAAACCAACTTTTTCTAAGTAACTTTTTTACATTCTAAGACTTTTAGAGAGAAAATTCTTTCAAGAAAAAGTTCCATGTTTTGTGTTTGATTTTTATGGATTAATTTCACCAAAAACACATACACACCCAATAGTTTGTTTATTCCAAGTTTCTTAATATATATCCTTGCTTGGAGTGCTTGACACCGGATTTTTCTCTACACCTCAAAGAAGAGAAGTTTGGGTTTACTTCTACATCCCACAAAGAAGAAGTTTGTTTGCTGTGACATACCCACTTGGAGAAAGGCTCCGTGTTCGGGTGACGATGACCAGATAAAGTTCGATCGGTGGATTCTGAGATCGCGGTGGACCTTCGTGGTTATTCGATAGGCAGAGGTGTGTACAAGAAGAAGCGTCGGGGATTAGGCGGAGTCAAGTAGGGTGTTGTAAGTCTTTTTGTCTTGTACTTGCAAAATCGTACTTAGTGGATTTGAGGCTAGGGCTATCCGAGGTTTTTTCCCATTGTGAGTTTTTCCTCGTATATCGCAGCATAGTGGTTTTTTACTTATTTTATCTTTTGCTATATCACATTAGATGCATGCTTAGGTAAAAAGATAAAATTGGTATAGTTAATTTGGTGCTAATTCAATTTGGGTAAATATTCATTTAATTCAAGTAATTAATTTTATTGGATAAAATTTGATTTGGCCTAAATTTGGAAAAAGGAATTAATTATTTGTGGCAGGCAAATTTCTAGGACTTGGATTGAATTAATTTGTTTAAATGAAAATTAAGTTGTTATTTAATTTATTGTCACTTTGAGTTTAGTTTAATTTTAATTTAAAAGAAATTAAAATTTGAAATTAGAATTTGTAATTTGTATTGTGTTGAGCCATCTTTATTCTGTATCTAAAAGGAAATTACTTTTTGTAAAATTTAAAATTGGGGGTCATCATTTCCAACAGATTCATTGGAACCTCCATCATCAATTTCCTTATCTAGGTTTGGAGGAGTCCTTGGATCATGTCGAGAGGATAGCTCGGAATCCTTTGGAGTGACGACCTCCACCAGAGCAGCAGACCAACCATCCTTGAAGCACTCTTTCTTCACAAACTCAATTTACGAAGAAGCTGCACCAATAGCCTTATCCCAGCCTTTGTTGAAGCCAACCTCTTTGGCCTTAGCTCTCTTCACCTTCTCAGCACCCAGGTCCTTTTGTAGCTGGGCAAACTTAACTTTCTCAGCATGTAAGTCCTTCTGCAACTTGTCAGCTAGACCTCGAGCAGTCTCAACAGCTTCTTCAGCAGCCTTCATTCTCTCCTTCCATTTCTTTTATTCAGTAGCCAATGTTTGTTGGGAATTAAGAAGTGGCTTTTCAACTCGTTGAAAGCTTCTTCAACTTCACTAGAGGAAAAATCTCTCAAAGCCTCATCTTTCTCCAATATATTGTTGAATTCAATGAGGAACTGCACAAGAACAACAAAGAAATTGAGTATAGTGAAGAACAAATCAAAAGATAGTAATTAAAGAAGGTAAAAAGAATATACCAGAGCAAGGCTTTGAGCAGCCATGTCAGAACTCTTAGAGCGAGAAAATACAGCAACAACACTCCTGTGGCCTGGCAAAGTCCCAGACTTTATGAATTATCTTGCAAATCTAGGGCCAAGGACCACTAGAGAGGAAGAAGAAGATATGTCAACCAACTCATGTTGGTAGGGATGAGTAGAAGAACCTTCTGCTAATTTAGAGGGCATCCATTTCTTTATTCTAATCAGGGAGATCTCTTCAGTTTGCTTGGTTGGGGGCTTCTTCCCAATCTCATTTTTATTTTTCAACCCTGTATCAGCTCGTTTGGAAGGGGAATTGGCAGCAGTATCTCCCAAAATGTTTGGAATCTTCCTCTTCCCCGTGGATGCAGAAAGGGGAAAATTTGAATCTAAGGAGGAAGGTAAAAGGGAAATAAGATCATTATTTCCAGATGTAGTGGCTGAGGAAGTAGAATGAGGTTCTTGTTCAAGGTCAATTACAGGGGAAAGAGTAGGACGAGTAACAAAGGAAGAGATTGTGTTCTTGTATTTCAACAAATAAGATGCAGACCTGACGTGCTCCTCACCAATCCTTTGATGAAGTCCCCAAATAAACTTCAAATCCCTCAAATTCACTTCACTTTCCTTGGGGCTCCTTCTCTTCTGATCAACTGCAATAAGAATTTACAGAGCAACAATTAGTGTAACATTTAAACAAATATGTACAGGTAAAACTTTTAAATGAGGAATAACCTATCCCATTGCCAAAAGGAGGGAACCTAGGCCCTACTCAGCATTTCCAGTCAGGGGGCATGTTGCCAGTTTTTTACAACAACCCCATGATCAAAATAATCCCTATTGGAGTCTGAATGATGAACTACTAATGCTTTATTTATGGCCCTAGTCTTTAAATAAAAAGTGGTGTCTCTAATTACCCACTTATAACAAAACATTATCTCTGGAATCCCTAGATGGGTTTCGTGAATTTGATTTAACCTATACACTCCATTCACAACCCTCCAAGTATTGGGGGTTACCCTAGTTGGGACAACATCAAAGTATTGACAAAATTCAAGGCACAGTAGGTTGAAAGGAAAAGTAAACCCATATTCAGCTATAACAATGGATGGAAACCAGTGACCCTCAACAAGTAAAAAAAAATCAGCAGGTAAAATAGCGTGTTCCAAAACAACCCAAGATGGAATTTTAAATTCATTTATGAATTCATCAAGATAATCAACACAGTAAACCATGATGAAAAATATAAGAGAAAAGAAAGAATTCTTACGGGAATTAAGGATTCAACAAGAACTGAAGAATAGAAAATGATCGTTCGATAAAGAAAAAGAAAGCTTGAAGACACTGTAGCCCAGAAACACTCAGAAGATTTAAGATAGCAAAACTTCGTGGCTTTTCCCTCTGTTTATAGGTTGCCTCGAAAACTAGAAAGGTAATGATTAAAAAGTAGCGTCGATTGAACTGGTGGCGACTAAAAGGCGTAAAAGACGAATTTGCCCAAAAACGATTCGTTCAAGTGGTGGATAATTTCAAAAATGCCATGCGCATTATATCCCTATAATTAAACCACAAATTTTTACATGTATGGGAAGTCAGCAGCCGACCAGGCCTAAAATTATTGCCCGAGCAACTTTAAGAGCAAACTGTTCCATACTCTTATAAAAACTTCAAGCATGAAACATTGGGGGCTTCTGTTGATACCAAACATTATTCATCTACATGGACTATTCAGATACTGACACGTGTTATACAGTGGAGGATTAATCCTAGTAATTACGGATGGAATGCCAACCAACTCCAGGAATACCGACCAACACCAGGGATGCCGATCAACGATGACAGGAAAACACCAATAGTTTTATATATTAATGATTATACAGATGTAAAAGTCTATGATATAAAGACATTCCATCATTTGATATTCCAGATCTTGTACACCCCATGGAGGCTATACATACATTATAAACCCTACATACAGGGACATACAAAAAGAGGGGCAACACACAACAGTGGACGTAGGCTCTTTCATCAAAATTGAATATCTATTGTCTCTTTTATTTCTATTTATCTGTGATCAACTAATTAGCGTAGTCTAGTTTTTTGCATCAACACATGGAGAAGTTTGATTTTGAGTTGCATTACGGATTTTGTTTTTATATGCCTCTCACACACATGCATGAGCTCTTTGAATTTTAACTTCACATGTATATTTAAGCTAAGTAAGATGTTATCCTATCAATTTTGTCATCTATATATTTCTATTACTATGGAGGATTTGTGCATGTAAGAACCGTTACACGTGAGATTTTTTTAATTTGTATAATATATATATATATATATATATATATATATATATATGAGGCTGCACGAATAGGGTCTAAAAAAGTGTGGCATTGTAAAAGGTATCTAAGACCCATAGTGTTTAAAAAGGGCCTAAAAAGTGTGGCATTGTAAAAAGTAGCCAAGGCCTACTTAATTGAGTTGGTATATTCATTTAAAAGAAAAGAAAAATAATTATTATGTATGAGGGAGTTTAGATGGAAATATCAACGGTTTTGCACAATGACAATGTATCCTAGTTATGCTTATTTTGTTATGACCTTATTGGTTTGTAGAATCATCAAAATTCTAGGCTTGTATGCATTGTGCTTGCTTGTTCTTTGAGTTCACTTTATCTTGTCACGTGAGGCTAAATCTTTGCAATCAAATGGAACTTGAACATTTTTAAGTGATTGGGTCATAATTTTCCTATCTTTAGTTCACACCCCTTAACTCCATTTACCACATGGTTATTTAGACACATTTATGCCATATGAGTCTGGAAAGGTTAATGTATTTTGTGTCATGTGTGGTGTTTATACCTATGTACATGTGCTTGTGCGTCTTTAGTATCTCTTGAGTATGCATGTATATGGTATTGTTTGTTTCTAGTCTTTGCTTTGTTTTCCAGTCCATATATTCTTAGTGTTGTTATAGGTATCTATTTTGTTCGACTTTTCATTGTATCACATGCTTATCTTAGAATATTCCAGTTGATATTTTTTTTATCTCATCTTAGTTAGTACCTATTAATTTTTTTTGTGGATTTAGTTTATCTTTTGTTGCCATGTTGCATTATTGTTATTATTGCCATGTTGCTTTATATAACATTGGATTATATACTTGTTTTTCCATTATGCTTATCCCTTGTTTCATTTAGGGGAGAATTTATTTTCATTTAGGAGAAATGTGTTATTATATGTATTTTATCCTTTATCTATTTCTGAACAAAAAGGGGGAGAAATGGGGGGGGGGGGGAGACGTCTTTCTTAAGTAGTTCATGTTAGACCAAGGAAAGGAATTCTTTTAGGGAGAATTTAACTACGAAATTTATAGTGTTATATTCCCTAGGCATTTGATGGTGCGTTTAAGTGTGCAGGCCTTTCATCTTAGCGACAACATTTTTAAAGAAAACAAAGCTTCTCATCCCATGTGTTAGTCAAGCGTCTGTATTATTTTTTTATTTTTGGGTGGGTTTGTGTCCTTTTAGATGAGCGTGATGGCCCATTGGATTTTTATTTTGGGTTTTGTCCTGGAATAGCCAAAGGAGAAGATTTGTAAGGACATAGTTCCAATTGAGTTAATTTGTTAGTGTTGGCTTAATTTCAGACAAAACTAATTGAGTCATAGGATAGAAGTCGTTGTGTCCTTTCAATCCTATGATGATTGGGTTGAAGACGTAACGGCCAAGCCTGAAGTGAAGATATCATCAATGCCGGTTTTCATGTCATGTTTATCATCATCAATATTTCAATTTGTGCAAAGTCTCAAAAGGTACGAATGAATTAAATATATAGAGAGACTTGGATATTTTTATGGGTCTCTTTTTATAAATTTTTGTCAAAATGACTTTATATTTTTCTCAGAAAATCATTTTAAAACTTAATATAGATGTTTTTGGGTATTTAAAAGAAATTTGGGTTTTTTTAAAAGTCGTTCGAACGAAACTGGGATCTCGTTCGAATAAGATTCTCAGGTCATTCGAACGAAATATCTACCGAGATTCTTTACATTTACTATGTTTTCTCGTTAGAAAGGTCGTTAGAACGACATCGTTCGAACGAAGTTGTTTGAAGAAGATTCCTTTGCTTTTCTCTATTTTCTCGTTAGTAATCTCGTTAGACTGAAGTCGTTCAAACGACATTTAAAAGTCATTCAAATGACCTGCGTTTTTAGCAGTTTTCCCATCAGTTTTTTTTATTGACTTTCCACTTTCCCACTTTCTTTTTACCAAACCTTAATAGTGCGGGAACACAAGTTTTTCATAAGACTTTTTAAGAATTTCCAAGTGATTTTGAGAGAAAAATGCTTAACCAAAAAGTCTCTTGGTTTTTGTGAAACCAAATGATTTAATCTTTACACAAAAACACGTTTACACCCATATATTTTACTTTGATCCAAGTTCCAATATATATATTTGTTTGAGATCATCCTGTTGGCACTGGGCATTATGTCCACCCCAAAGGAGATAGTTTCTACTTTGGATTCCGTTATTTTGATTCGTGATGTGCATACGGAGAAAGGCTTCGTGTGTGGTTGACGATAGCTATACCGCATCGATGGATTCCGAGACGACGGTGGATTTCAGAGTTGTCGACTAGGCGGAGGTTGAAGAATGAAGATGCGTCAAGGCTTGAGGGGGAGTCGAGTTGTTAATGTAAGTCTTTTGTCGTGTCTTTTGTAAATCCATACCTAGTGGACTTGTTGGTTGGGTCGTCCGAGGTTTTTCCCGTTGTGGGTTTTCCTCGTACATCGCGGTCTTGTAGTTGTGTGTTTTTATTTTTATCTTTCAAAAATCATATAGATGCACGATTAGGCTAACAAGATAAAAGTTGGTGTAAATCACAACTAAATTGGTGCTTGTTTAAATTTGGGTAATTTTAATTTAATTCAAGTCAACTAATTTAATTTGGAGATATTCATGCTTGGTTTGTTTGGCAAAGTTAGAACTTGAATTAATTCTTGTTTAAGTGGAAATTTAAACATATATTTAGTTTAATTTAATTTTAATTTTGAAGAAATTAAAATTTGTGAACCATATCATTTTGAATTTAAAATCAAGTGCATATCTTATAATTTAAAGGAAATTGACACTCTCACATCTCAATTATGCTTAATAACAAAACAAATGTAAAAAGAGATAAGTTATGCATGTAAGGACCATTTCCTGGATTTCTTTTCTCGAAAATATTGGTATATGTTAAGAAATGGAAAGGTGCTACGAAAGACCAAAATATTCTTTGCATTAAAAGCCACCATTTGCATAAAAGTGCTTAAAAAAATTAACGGCACACAAAAATTAAAGTTCCAAGGCCATTTAGTTTAAATTCATTGATGCTTCGCTACATATAAATATTATGATTTCTTCAAAAATATTTGAGAGTTAATTCTTATATAGAATAGATTATAAAGGAGTTATAAAGTTGAAGATCAATGGATTTGCATAACGGACTTGCTTGAAAAACATTAAATAATTTGGCGTTATTTATGTGAGAATCATTTAAGTTCATGTCATATTGTAGAAGATAAGTCAATTTCATTTGAGTTCACAATTTTTACAACTATTGTAGACATCGAGTTATTTCTTTAGAAGTGTCTCATAACTTCGTGCAACTATGTTATGAATGTTTATGTTGATTTGCCTATGAAAAATATTCACGCAATTCTATTCCGTTTTCACGATTGGTGTGTTGTCTCTGTACATTTTATACTTTATATTTGAAAATTTTAAAAAATTTCAAAATAGCTGGTGGAGAAATTATGCCTTCTGAGATTATCATTACATGTGCATTAATTGATTATCTTTGTGTTGATATCTTACTTCTTCATGTAATGATTATTTGTCATGATTAGCTTCTACTCCTTTATCTATTAAGGACAAAAAAGGGGAGAACAAATTGAGGGGGAGTTTTATTTATATTTTAAAACTCATATGCATCACAACATTTTATTTGTCTTATGTGTGTAGGACATTTCGCCTAGATGATGATTACTTCGAATCGTACAAGATGAAGACAAAGCTAGCCAAATGGGAAGAACCATTTAAGTTGATGACTTATACAAAAATGCATTTCCGTTTCTTGATTTAGGAGGGTATTTATTGTATTAGTCTTTAGGATTCAATTTAGCTTTGGTTTATGTTTGAATAGCCAAAGGGAGAGATTTGTAAGAGTAAGTTTTATAATTGCTCAATTTATTTTTATTTTTCCTTATCCATTACACCTACACTGCACCTTCATAACTACTTCTATGCATTCGAAGACAAAGTTGAAGACTTTTGAAAGATTGAAGGATCGTACGTCTCGACAACATTTATAAGAAGTTATGAATGCATTTGGTAAAGCTTTATTTTCTCAGGGGATTTAGAATTTCTAGGAGTTTGTATTTCAAAATATTTTTAAGAAAAACTAGCTAACTCATTGGAATGAGAATGGCTTGTCGTATGAATGAGCTATTTAATGTCGTGATAATGAGTTCTTTTGATTAGAATGAAATCTAGAACGTCGCCTTTAGTAAAGATACGGAATCTCGTTATAAGCCTTAGTAGAAGTTGTTCCAACGAGAATGGGCAAGTCATTAGAATGAGAGTTTCAACGATCGCACGAGGTGATTTTTCATCAACCTCTGAAATCTCGTTCGATATGTCGTTAGAAGCCTAATCGAATGAAAATGGGCTTGTCGTTTGAACGAGGTACAAGTTGTCTGAGCAAACATGTGAGATTTTATTTTTTAAATTCAATCTCATCCAAATCTCTAATATTTATCCTTTTGTAACTAATTTCCTTATAAATAGAGATGTGAGATTAGAGTCCAAATGAACTCTTTTTAAAGGCTTTTCACACCATTTTTTACTTCTATTTCGGATCAAATTCATCCAATATTATTCCAAACCCATTGAAAACTTAGAGATAACTTTTTTAAATGAAGAATAAACTTTCTAGTTAAAACACTCTTGTAGAGTTAATCTCTACTGCTGAGTTGTGGAACCGAGGTTTCACTGCTGAAGAAGTAGAAGGTTGATTGGTGGATACCGACTACTTTCTGTGGATGACACTAGATTGGACCATATTTTATCGAATAAATTGAAGACTATGCACATTATACTTAGTCGATCTAAGTAATCTGTAAGTCGACTGTGTCTGTGAATTACTCTATAGTGCTGAATAAAGGTTTTGCTCTTTTCAGAGATTTTTCCTTCTTCTTCAAGTAATTGCATGCTTGGTATGCTAAATTTAAATTTGGACCACATCTTTGTACGTACACTAAAATAAATCAAAGTTAACTTTGGTAAAATTGAATTTGTGTGTGGTTGACTAATATACAAATCATTTCATAGAATCCCCGCAATACCATGTTTGTGTCATCTTTTCACACTCCTCGATCAAGGTAAAATAGCATTCTCGTGATACCTCATAGGATCCCTTCATATAAACTACCCCAAAATCTTTAGGGACTTTGATACTTGGTGCACCGTGGAGGTAACCGCTTGAAACTTATTTAACTTGATTCTACTGAAAATAATTTTGTGGGCCGAAGCCATATTCTTATCCACCACAAGAAAATTCATCACCCACGTGCTGCACGTCGGACATGTCCTTGTCATAAATTCTAGCTCAATGGTTCCTGGGGGTATACCTTCTCCCCTAAGAACCCAATGAGTTGGAGGTGATAGGATTGCACCTTTATTTTGTATAATCTGAGCTTTTTGAAGCAATCATAGAATAATACATATACTGAACTCCCATTTTCCACTAGAATCCTTTGAACAGTCCTTTTGTGGACTATAATGCTCACGACCAACGAGTCATCACATGTGTATAATAAGACTTTCAAGTCATCCCTTGAGAAACCTACAATCAACCTGTCTTTATTCACCTTACAGATGCGGGCCTCGATGGCTCTGGATAAATCCACCTCGTCCTTCTCACTTATTATGCAAACTTTCACTTCGTTGAGGTATGCTTTTCTTTTTACGGGTCCATCGCCTCCTCCCACTTCTTCTCTAAAAATAAAATTCATCCGACCGATATCATGTTGATTTTTTCTTTTGGCTCCTTGGGCTTTTTGGTTCGATCATCATTGCATCACTTGCATTTCTTGTCATCCTTTCCCTTGCAAGGAGACTTTGATCGTCCCATCGGCTTAGGACCATCCATAGTCTCATCTACTCGGTCTGAATTGGCAAAGTACTTATTCAGCTTTACCCATTTGATCAAGGCCTCAATTTTATACTTCAAAGATAAACATTTATATGTAGTGTACCCGTAATCATTATGGAAGTCATAACACTTACTTTTATCCTTCCTGCCAGTAAGAGTTTTCAGCTTCTCTGGCCATTTAAGCTTCTCACTTCCTCAAATCTCATCGAGGATGTGGTGTACCCCCACAGTAAGGGGTGTGTACTCATCAAACTTCTTCGGCCTATCTTTCTTCATCTTCTTAGACTTGTCCCTTTTATTCGATCTCCCTCCAACATCAAATTTTGTGTGACCAGACTCCTTGACATCTATTGAGTGACATTCATAATCATCACGGCCTTAGCCACGAGTTCAACCGTGATGTTAGGAGGTTCTTTTGTTGGTTCCCAGTATAGCTTCCCAGGAAAAACACCACTTATAATATTAGTAAATGTTATTTTTTCATCACAATCCACTTGGTAATGTATTCCCTCGTCTCGCCTTCCTTTTGTCTAACACTGAGCAAGTAAGTAACTCTTTTTCCAAGTTTTGTTCCAAAGAAGAAATTACTGATGAACAAGTCGGTCAATTGCCTAAAGTTGGTTATCTTCCCCCTTAGGCGCCCGTTGTACAACACATGGACCAATCCGATTAGAGTACTGGAAAATGCCCTGCATCTCATTTCATCGGGAATGGAATATACATCTAAATAAACCCGATACTAATTTATCTGGTACATTAAGTCAGTCTTCCCATATTACCTCAGTGTTAGCACTAGTGGTTTGAAATTCACTAGGGGTCAGGTAGCTCATGACGGATGTTGTAAAAGGAGATATGCGCACATAACCCCTATGCAAAGGGTTTTTAGTCTTGATCAAATATCCCAAAATATCTTCCAGCAACTGGATGAAACCCTTCCATGACTTGTCCTTCTCCGTCTACTTGGCCTTAACTGACTTTTCTACTTATCGTCGAATCTCGATCGAGCTCTCATCCTTCCTGGAAGTGTACTCGGACCAAACTGAGACGTTCTCACTCTGCCTCTATCTCACCGAGCAGGTAAATTTCCTAGTCTTTAATCTCTATGATTCCTCGTTAAATTCCCTATAGAGTTGTTCTATATCCATTCTTGTATTTGGCCCCAATCGATTAGAGGCACGCTCATAACTTAACTTTTTCAGCACACTGGGTCGCTCAATAGTATAGGGATGATCATATTTTTTCAATCGAATCTTTGAAGTTCTCCTTAGTCTGTAGGATTGATCGTCTCAATAAGGCTTAGTTCTTCCTAACCCATTTCTTTCTCATGATGAATTTAGATCCAGTTGCCTGGAGTTCTCCATAGATTTTTCTCGGTGCACTACATCCTGTCCTTATATGGGAATAGAGGTGGCATCTCTCTCATTCGAGATAAATTCTACCCAACAGTTGGAGTGAGATGATTCAATTTTGGCCGGTTCTTCCTAACCATGATACTATGAGTTCGTTTCTTAGTGTTCTTGTAATGTCCCCACTTTTATATATATAGTTTGTTTTTACACTCTTGTGTTACTTATTATCTTATAAATTTTGTATTATTAGATATGTGGTATTATTGGCTATCAATATAACAAACCCCATTTTTAATTAGGAAGAATCAACTGTAAATTGGATCAAATCTAAGTCTTATGACATATCTTAAGGTAAATAATAAGTTTTGGGGTAGAAAATATAATTTTATAAAACTTAAAGGACTAAAATAAAAATATAAACTGGGCCATTTTGTAAATAAAATATTTTCAAGGACCTCTAAGAAATATTCAAAATATATAGTGTAAAATTACCAAAATACCCATCATGTGTGAAATGACCCTTATACCCTTATCACCTTTCCACCACGTGCTGGTCACTTCCACCTTACACATGTCGTCTTTAGAGAGAAAGCTAAAACACTTGTCATCATTTGGTAATATTAACACTGCAAGACCACTCCGGATCGTGACACCTCGGTGTTGAATCACCACTCCAAAAACCCTAGTCATTAGACATGTGTCAACACCGTAATACTTTTGGAAACCTATAAATAGGGCCTTAGGGTTCATTTGAAACTCACACCAATTCCTTGAGAATTATAGTAAGAAAGAGTGATAGAAAGCTTGGAAAATATCTTAAGAAGGAGTTCTATAATTTTGAAGAAAGAATTCATTTCGTAGGTATGATTTTATTCAAATGTTATAATGTATTTTTATAGTTTTAATTTTATGTTTTATAGCTTTACTTAGTAGTTATGCTGGTAAACTACACTAAGGACTTCACTAATCAAAACTTAAAGTTTTGAAGAAATCCAAGTTGATTTTATGTAAACTTGTTTGAAAATATCTATACCCTTTTAAAAAAAATGATTTTTTAAAGGTAATTACTCGTTATTATGGAATCCTATTTAAGTAATTCCAAAGTCACGCCCGGTGAAATTCTGTCTAGATGAGATGGTATTTAAGTGGTGCCCCTGTGACCCTCCATCTCTACTGGGAATGAATCCGAAAATGTTCTGTCTAGATGAGATGGTATTTAAGAGGTTCCCTTGTGACCCTCCATCTCTACTGGGAACCGACTGATTAGGTATAACTATGAATTGAATCCTTTAATTACGATCAATGAGTTTTAAAAGTTAAGAATATGGTTTTTAGTAATCCTTTGAAACAAGTTATTATTAAAATACAATATGTAGACTAGACCTTGTTTAGAACGTATACTTAAACCTTTATCGTATTTATTAGATTAACGTGCGATCGAAGACTCATTATCTATAATTTCGACCTCTATTTTAGGTGAGTACTCTATGCAATTTCTTGTGCATTTTAACTATATTATATAATACAAACTATGTATATTTTGTGAAATGCTTTTATTCTCTAAATACATCTGATACCGATGATTTCGTCGTTTGTTATATGTGTATATCTCTCGATATAAACATCTGATTTGAATTCTAAAATTTTTTATTCGGCCTATGGAAACTCTTTTACTATTTTGGCCTTGACTACCGGGTGGAAATATTTGGGCGGTACCTTCCCAGGTGGTTTATCGCTGGTGTGCCCTAAACAAGGCGTTGTTTCAGAAATCATGATTATCTGTCTGTGATGTTACCGGATGTAAACATTTGGTAACACTATCTGTCTGGGTATTAGAGCGTACATTGCCACAAAAACTAAATAATTGACATATGCTCAATTATTTTATCTGCTCTGTTCTGAACTATTTATTATGAATATATATATATTGCCATTAATTTATATATATTACTTGAAATTCCTATCTCTATGTATATACCTTATGTTCTAAATTGAATAGGTATCAATTTTCTGAAAAAACCTGGAATGTCTTGAGATTGAATCTCATTCATCTTTTAGCTGACGTTGTATAAATAACCATTTTTCAGGAAATAATTAAGCTCGTGGATGGAATGAAAAAGGACTATGTTGAAGATTTAGCTTTTAAATCTCTTTTTGTTACCTTAAGTAGAAGGTTGTTTAATTAGATAGAGCATGTTTAGCTCTATGTGTCAAGTTGTAACTCGTTGATATTTTAATACAAATGAAGTTTCCTTTAGAAAGCTCTGATGATGTAATTCCTTCACTTTCAGTATTTTACGATTCATAACCATATGATTATACTTCCGCTACATATATTTTAAAAAGAAAAATTTTAACGCCAGAATATTGGATGCCTTGGTGGCATGTCAAAACACTCGTTCCCTACTATTTTTGGGTCGGGGTCGTGACAGAGGTGGTATCAGAGCATAGGTTATGAACCCGTAGACTACTGAACATAGGTTTCGAACGTTATAGATTTCATATTTCCATCTTTAGGAGATAGTATTAAATATATGATTTATGTGATAACCCTCCCTATGTGTTATATTATTTATAATTGGTCTTTTAGTTTTCAATATTGATATAGTGTAGTAGATCTTACGTTTGTCCATGACTGTAGAAAATTACCAAGAGAAGATCATCAATGGGAACTAGTGATTCGAGTATAGAAGGACTCAAAGGTGCATACAAGGCTATTGAAAGTCTAGCAAAGATTGTGAAGCAGCAGGTGAACAATAGAGTACCAAAGAATCGTGAACTAAGTAGATGTACTATTGAATAGTTCAAGAAGTTGAATCCTCCATATTTTAAAGGTACTCCTAATCCCACCGAAGCAGAAAGTTGGGTGATGCAGATGGAAAAGATACTCGATGTTGTTAAGTGTACCGATGAACAAAGGGTGTTATTTGCAACATTTATGTTAGAAGTGAGGCTGAACATTGGTGGAGAATGACTAAGAGAATACACGGGGAAATGAATACTTACATAGGTTGGAATGATTTCTTACTAATCTTTTATGAGAAATATTTTTCGAAAACGGTGAAAGACGAATGGTCGCTGACTTCATAAGTTTGGTGCAGGGAATATGACGGTTAGTCAATATGAGGCAAAGTTTACTGAGTTATCCCATTTTTCACATCATGTTGTAGCAACTTATGTTTTAAGAGCGAAGAAGTTTGAGCGTGGGTTAAGGTTAAATATTCGTAGTCGAATTTCCATCCTGAAATAAACATCATATATTGATGTCGTGACTAGGGATACAATAGCTGAGAGGGATGGTGAGGAGTACAATCGAATTAGATATGGTAAGAGGAAGTTTGGGGAACAAAAAGGAAAGAACTCGAATAATAGAAATTTCATTAGGAACACATCCAATGTTGGGGGATCTAGTGATAACAAACAATATAATAACCAGATATGCAAACAATGTGGAAAGATGCATGGAGGACGACCTTGTTATAAGGATTCAGGAGCTTGCTTTAGATGTGGATAGAAAGGACATCAGATAAAAGACTGTCCAAACCCCGCAAGGGTTCCGATAAAGCCTTCGAGCACAAAGAAGGATCAAGGCAATCAGGGTATAGTTTTTGCACTTTCTGATACCCAAGCTTCCAATGCGGTAGTGTCAGGTACACTTTCTATATGTTCACAACCTTTTAAAGCTTTGATAGATCCCAGTTCTACCCATTTGTTTGTATCTATACATGTATTAAATCGCTTTCATAAATTGCCTGAACCCTTGAATCATAACATATACATTTCTACTCCTTCGGGTGAGTTATTGATGGGGAAATTAGTATACAAGGCTTGCCCTATAGACATTGATAGTCATAAACTATTTGTTGATTTGATAGTTTTCGACATTAGGGATTTTGAAGTCATTTTGGGGATGGACTGATTAACATCATATCATGCGAAGGTGGATTGTTTTGAGAAGAGTGTTACTTTCCAAATCCCTCACCAACCAAAATTTAGTTTTGAAGGAACTGGCATCATATCTCCGATGTGTATTATTTCTGCAATGCAAGCCTATAGTTTTCTTAAGAAGGGATGTCAAGGATTTCTTGCAACTGTTACCAGTTTGTAGACAATAGGGCCTAACTTAGAAGATATTCCTATCGCTAAGAAATTTACGGATGTTTTTCCAGATGATTTACCAGGCCTACCTCCTAATAGAGAAATAGAATTTACCATTGACCTTATTCCTGGAACTATACCAATCTCAAAACCACCATATCTTATGGAACCTTTAGAATAAGAGAGTTAAAAGTTCAATTAGAAGACCTTTTAGACAAGGGTTTTATCAGACCAAGTATATCGCCTTGGGGTGCTCCAGTGTTATTTGTGAAAAAGAAGGATGGGATAATGAGCCTATGTATAGATTATCGTGAACTGAATAAGGTAACCATTAAGAATAAATGACCCTTACCTCATATAGATGACTTGTTTGATCAATTAGAACGTGGACAAGTATTCTCTAAGATTGACCTTAGGTCAGGCTATCATCAATTAAAGATTAAGGATGATGATATTTCAAAATCAGATTTTCGTATTAGATATGGTCACTATGAATTTCTTGTAATGCCATTTAGACTAACTAATGCACCAGCCACTTTTATGGATATGATGAATAGGGTGCTTAGGAAGTATTTGGATCAGTGTGTGGTTGTTTTCATTGATGACATCCTTATTTATTTCAAAAGTATTGAAGAACACGAAAAGCATTTAGAGACAGTATTACAAATCCTTAGGAAAGAGAAATTATATGCGAAATTAAATAAGTGTGAGTTTTGGTTGCCTAGTGTCTCTTTTCTAGGACATGTCATTTTCAAGGAGGGAGTATCGGTTGACCCTCAAAAGATCAAAGCTATACTAGATTGGCCTAGACCAACTAATGTGACGGAGATTCGTAGTTTTCTTGAATTAACAGGTTATTATCGAAGATTTGTCGAAAGATTTTCTAGTATTGCCAAACCTCTATCTAGGTTAACCCAAAAGAAGGTGAAATATGAATGGTCTGAGGAAGTAGAGAATAGTTTTCAAGAACTTAAGAATCGATTAGTCACTGCCCTAATTTTGACTATTCCTTCCGAGATAGGGTGATTTTTTATTTATAGCGATACTTCAGAAAATGGTTTGGGATGTGTGCTAATGCAAAATGGAAAAGTAGTAGCTTACACCTCGAGACAGTTGAACACCCATGAGCAAAATTATCCAACCCATGACCTAGAATTAGCAACTGTAATTTTTGCTCTTAAGATTTGGAGACACTATTTGTATGGTGAGGCTTGTGAGATTTATACCGATCATAAGAGTTTGAAGTATATATTTACTCTGAAAGAGTTGAATATGAGACAAAGGAGGTGGTTAGAATTGATGAAGGATTATGATGTAAATATTCACTATCATCTGGGGAAAGCTAATGTAGTAGCCGATGCTTTAAGTAGGAAGTCTACACCAAATTTAGCGTGTCTTATTATAAGACAGGAAGCACTGTTAAGGGATTTGAGAAGTATGGAAATAAATGTACGTATTTATAGTAAAGAAGGAATAATTGCAAACTTACAAGTACAACCCATGTTGATGGAAAGGATCAAAATTGCACAAGTAAATGACCCACACCTGAATGAGATTAGAGAAAAAGTCATCGAGGGTAAGAGAACTGAATTTGCGATACGAGATGATATATTGAGGTTTGGAAATAAAGTGTGTGTGCCATGTGATGCCCAACTAAAGAGACAAATTTTGGAGGAAAGTCATTGCTTAAGATTCACATTTCACCCCGGATGTACAAAAATGTATAGGGATATTCGAGAAGTATTTTAGTGGAATAACATGAAGAGGGAGATAGCAGAATTTATATCTCAGTGTTTGGTTTGTCAACAAGTAAAGGTAGAACATCAAAAACCATCAGGATTACTGCAACCCCTACCTATCCCTGAGTGGAAATGGGAACATATTACTGTGGATTTTGTGACAGGTTTATCGAGGAGTTCAAATGGTAATGACTCTATTTGGGTAAATATTGATAGGTTAACTAAATATGCTCATTTTCTTGCCATTAAGATTACCCATTCTTTAAAAAAGTTAGCTAAGTTGTATGTGCGGGAAGTTATTAGGCTTCATGGAACCCCAATTTCAATTGTTTCTGATCGTGACCCTAGATTTGTGTCTTGCTTTTGGAAAAGCCTACAAGCAGCCATGGGAACACAGTTGAATTTCAGCACCACTTTTCATCCTCAAATAGATGGACAATATGAGAGAACCATTCAAACCTTAGAGGATATGCTTAGGGCATGTGTACTTGATCTGAAAGGGAATTGGGATGATCATTTATCGTTAGTGGAATTAGCGTATAATAATAGTTATCAAGCAAGTATTCAAATGTCTCCGTATGAGGCACTCTATGGTAGAAGGTGTCGTTCCCCTACATATTGGGTAGAAGTTGGGGAAAGAAAATTGTTGGGACCAGAATTGATTCAGATCACAACAGAGAAGGTGAAATTAATACAAGACCGACTTCAAACTTCTCAAAGCCATCAAAAGAGTTATGTTGACAATCGACACCGATAGTTAGAATTCCAAAGAGGAGATTATGTGTTCTTGCGAGTATCGCCTGAAAAGGGAGTAATACGATTTGGGAAGAAAGGGAAGTTGAGCCCAAGATACATAGGACCTTTTGAAATCCTTGAAAGGATAGGAGCTGTTGCGTATAAAATAGCCTTACCACTTGAACTCTCTAGTGTACATAATGTGTTTCACGTATCAATGATAAAGAAATATGGCCCAGATCCAAAACATATCTTAAGTCATGAGCCTCTTCAAGTTAGAGAAGATTTGTCGTATATTGAGCATCCAGTGAAAATCTTGGTCCATAAAGATAAAATATTACGAACCAAGGTTATTCCACTAGTCACAGTATTATGGCGGAATCATTCTGTTGAAGAAGCAACATGGGAGCGGGAAGATGAAATAAAGGAGCGATATCCATACCTTTTTGGGAATTAATGTAAGTAAAGTTTGGGGACCAAACTTTTTATAAGGAGGGTAGGATGTAGTGACCCCACTTTTATATATATAGTTTGTTTTTACACTCTTGTGTTACTTATTATCTTATAAATTTTGTATTATTAGATATGTGGTAATATTGGCTATCAATATAACAAACCCTATTTTTAATTACGAAGAATGAACTGTAAATTGAATCAAATCGAAGTCTTATGACATATCTTAAGGTAAATAATAAGTTTTGGGGTAGAAAATATAATTTTATGAAACTTTAAGGACTAAAATAAAAATATAAATGGGTCACTTTGTAAATAAAATATTTTTAAGGACCTCTAAGAAATATTCAAAATATATAGTGTGAAATTACCAAAATACCCTTCATGTGTGAAATGACCTTTATACCCTTATCACCTTTCCACCACGTGCTGGTCACTTCCACCTTACACATGTCGTCTTTAGAGAGAAAGCTAAAACACTTGTCATCATTTGGTGATATTAACACTGCAAGACCACTCCGGATCATGACACCTCGGTGTTGAATCACCACTCCAAAAAGCCTAGTCATTAGACATGTGTCAACACCGTAATACTTTTGGAAACCTATAAATAGGGCCTTAGGGTTCATTTGAAACTCACACCAATTCCTTGATAAGAGTGATAGAAAGCTTGGGAAATATCTTAAGAAGGAGTTCTATAAGTTTGAAGAAAGAATTCATTTCGTAGGTATGATTTTATTTAAATGTTATAATGTATTTTTATAGTTTTAATTTTATGTTTTATAGCTTTACTTAGTAGTCATGCTGGTACAATACACTAAGGACTTCACTAATCAAA
The DNA here is from genome assembly GCA_949130495.1 of Sambucus nigra. NCBI lineage: Eukaryota > Viridiplantae > Streptophyta > Magnoliopsida > Dipsacales > Adoxaceae > Sambucus > Sambucus nigra. Next base: position 302,664,835 of record OX422208.1, read on the forward strand.
ACTTAAAGTTTTGAAGAAATCCAAGTTGATTTTATGTAAAATTGTTTGAAAATATATGTACGCTTTTAAAAAAAATTGATTTTTAAAAAGTAATTACTCGTTATTATGTAATCCTATTTAAGTAATTCCAAAGTTAGGCCCGGTGAAATTCTGTCTAGATGAGATGGTATTTAAGTGGTGCCCCTGTGACCCTCCATCTCTACTGGAAATGAATCGGGAACTATTCTGTCTAGAGGAGATGGTATTTAAGCGGTGCCCCTGTGACCCTCCATCTCTACTGGGAACCGACTGATTATGAAGAATTATGAATTGAATCCTTTAATTACGATCAATGAGTTTTAAAAGTTAAGAAAATGGTTTTTAGTAATCATTTGAAACAAGTTATTATTAGAATACAATATGTAGACTGGACCTTGTTTAGAACGTATACTTAAACCTTTATCGTATTTATTAGATTAACGTGCGATCGAAGACTCATTATCTATAATTTTGACCTCTATTTTAGGTGAGTACTCTATGCAATTTCTTGTGCATTTTGACTATATTATATAATGCAAACTATGTATATTTTGTGAAATGTTTTTATTCTCAAAATACATTTGATACCGATGATTCCGTCGTTTGTTATATGTGTATATCTCTCGATATAAACATCTGATTTGAATTCTAAAATTTTTGATTCGGCCTATGGAAACTCTTTTAGTATTTTGGCCTTGACTACCGGGTGGAAATATTTGGGTGGTACCTTTCCAGCTGGTTTATCGCTGGTGTGCCCTAAACAAGGCGTTGTTCCAGAAATCATGATTATCTGTCTGTGATGTTACCGGATGGAAACAGTCGGTAACACTATCTGTCTGGGTATTAGAGCGTACATGGCCACAAAAACTAAATAATTGGCATGTGCTCAATTGTTTTATCTGCTCTGTTCTGAACTGTTTATTCTGAATATATATATTGTCATTTAATTTATATATATTACTTGAAATTCCTATCTCTATATATATACCTTATGTTCTAAATTGAATAGGTATCAATTTTCTGAAAAACCCTGGAATGTCTGGAAATTGAATCTCATTCGGCTTTTAGGTGACGTTGTATAAATAACCATTTTTCAGGAAATAATTAAGCTCGTGGATGGAACGAAAAAGGACTATGTTGAAGTTTTAGCTTTTAAATCTCTTTTTGTTACCTTAAGTAGAAGTTTGTTTAATTAGATAGAACATGTTTAGCTCTTTGTGTCAAGTTGTAACTCGTTGATATTTTAATACAAATGAAGTTCCCTTTAGAAAGCTCTGATGATGTAATTCCTTCACTTTCAGTATTTTACGATTCATAACCATATGATTATACTTCCGCTACATATATTTTAAAAAGAAAAATTTTAAATTCAAAATATTGGATGCCTTGGTGGCATGTCAAGACACTCGTTCCTCACTATTTTTGGGACGGGGTCGTGAGAGTTCTCTTGCATGGCCTCCTGGCTTCTAGCCAGGCTCTGTAGGATACCTTGCATCTCACCAAATTTAACCGACGTGGAGGGACATAATCTCTCTTTAACCCTACCAATCTTTATATTTTTTGACATTTTTAACAAAATACAAGCACAAAAACAGAGTATCTTAATAAAAGATAAATTGATTCACATGGAAAGAATATTTGAAGCAAAATAACAAAGATCTAAGGAATTTCTAAGAATCAAACTGAAATTGATTTTGAGACAACTCTAACCCTTTAAAACCAAGATGAATTAATTGTCTATTCACATGATTATTGAAATCAGGTATCCTTGAGCCCTAATAATCGAAATGGTGGAAAATAACATGGAAAGTCTTTTCCCACAGATGACGCAAATATGATATCACTAGAAATTGTATATGGTTTATCTTAGCTAAATATACTAATTAATTACTAGCATATAAACAGATGAAAGTTTGAATTACCGAGTTACTAATGTGGGAATAGACTAGAGAGTAAAGAAAGAGAGAAGAAGAAGAACCAGATTTACGTAGTTCGTTCTAACTTGTTGCTTACGTCCATAGGTGCTAATGATTTTATTAATTATGAAAAACGCCATTAAAGAGTGCACAATACAAAATCTTAAGTTCTCTTTTTGCAACATAACCTTATACTAAAGTCTTATATGTTATTCACATGAGGTAAGTGTGTGTTATTTATAGGATTTTAGAGGAAAGAGAAGATAGTGGGACATGTGGCTCACCTTTATAGGTGAGGCGAGTACACACTTTATATGCATAGTGAGAGAATAATCACAAGTTATGATATTCTCCATGTGCACGTGTATTCAAGCATTTGACGTCATTCAGTCACGAAGTACATGCTCACTTTAACGATGTTAACTAGTAGTTTAGACTAACTGAGTCATGTCCCGTTAAGTATGGCCGAGCCAATTACGTTGCAAGCCAACCATATCATTAGCTCTGGTCGACCACATTCCTCACATGTATATTGGACGAGGTGTTATATTCTGGTTAGTCCACCGGTCGCTCCATATTTATGGCATAAAATGAAGAGGTTTCGAATTGGTGCTAAGAGAATGCGTTAGTAACTATCGACAATGATGATTGGGACTTAGGATGGGTGTCTTCCAAACTGTGACTCATCTAGCGGACACTGCCCACCCATCAACAAGTTAACAATAACTAATCTCTCCCATCACTATCTAACCTTGAGAAAATGACATAAATAACTCGTCTTCCTCTATTAAATTGTATCAAGGCGTCTTGATTTGATGATCTTGGAGAGATCCATTCCCATCATATAATACCGTAGATGAAGTCGATGCCATTTGGATACACGACTCCACTTAATCCCAGTAGAGGACTAGGATCTCAAATAGTTTAACAATGAGTTGTTCCTTATGCCTAACCACTATTAATCTCCCTAACTAGGAACAACAATCACACCACTCTTAACAAACTAGGTCTTCCCGACTCTCCTCTGCCTCCATGGATAGGCCGACCTGTTTTGTGAACCTCATTCATTGGCTAAATTCCTAAACAACTATCGGTTGAGCCGTTATCATGTATCACTAACCCATTCTTTACTGACAACCACCATCACTACCTTAGTTATGATAAGAACATTTTATACCCTTACCAAAACATTTCAAAAGAATGAAAATCATTATTAAGGAAAATAATTTAAATGGAAAACGTATACTCCACTATCTTTCTCGTTAATATCTTTTGATTGAAGAACAACATCATTAAGATATGACGAGAACATCACAAGGATGACAAGAAACACTCATGAAACCAAAATTGTTCAATCAAAGAACTACGTCTTCAAGAAGATTCAAGGTCTCTATAACAACCCTCATATGTGTCTATTAAGGTTGACCAAGCCTGATAGCCAGATATGACAATTGTTAATATTAAAATACCATTATTATCATGTGACAGAAATATGAGATATTTAAAAGTTTTTCCACAAGATATAATTTTAAATAATCCAATTATAAATAAATCATCCACCACAATAAGATCCATCACCATGCTAAAATTTTAATAACATAAAACTCAAATGATAGAAATGTCATCAACATAATCTCTCCAAATAAAAATCATAAAGCAACCATGGTGTCGAATGACCCACTAATTCCAAATAAATATGTCTCATAAAATAAACGACCAAAATATAAACTTAACTAATGCAATAAAGTAATTCTCGAATTGTAAGTCCCACTAATCACCACGTAACATATTCTGAAAGATTAGTCAACAACAATGGGTCAACGCCCACTGCAAGAATATCAACTATTTTTCTCAATTAGGGTTACATGAATCCATCCATAAGAATTAGATGAGATAAATATCACACTATAATATTTTAATTAATGATAAGAAATATAAATAACGATACGAGTAAAATAAACTAATTGAACTACCTAATCTTCCAATTATGTTTTTTTCAACATTAATTTTCTTTCTCAATATTAATTATTATCAAAGGCAACATCACTATAACTAGTTTATCTTTTATACTACCCTGTACATATTATTGTGCACTATCCATCTCATCACATCAAATTCGCATACATCACTATAGCCCGACGGTCCGTACTGTCACTTGCACATACCATGATGTATCCCACAAAATAACCCTCACGCACTTACTCCATTGTAGACAGTCAACAAATAAAACCGTTGCTATAGCCAGTTTTCCTATGCCCCACACACATCGTATTGAACAATCAACACTAGAACTTGCACATACCATAGAGTCCACGTAAAACCGTCAAAATAGCCAAGACAGTGTAGGTACCGCATATACAATGTAGTTAATCGACATACACCCGCACATATAATGATTCCATAAACCATAAATCTTTAATACCCGTTGTTTATCTTAGGTGTTAATTATGTTCTTGTCTTTAAATACTATTTCATTAATTATGACTAGTCCCCAAATCGCTCGGGCACCACAAATCAAATTTATCCCTAGTTCCATTCCTAAAGATCACAAAAATCATATATATCATCTATTCCCTCACCTAGAAAAATACCCGAAATCATAATCATCCCCTAGTCTCGAACCTACGATGTTATAAAAGTAACATGTATATCCTAATCCATACCTAGAAAATACCCAAAACCATAAACATCACCTAGTCCTGCACCTAGGATGAATCGTAAAAGTGATCACTTTCTAATCCCATACATATAAAGCACTAACTACGAATAATATGACCACTCTCTAGTCCCGGACCTAAAAGGCATCATGCATGCAAAATAACCACTCTCTAGTCCCATACCTACAATTTATCAACTACAATTAATATAAATCAAAGTATACACTAAAATATGTAACTCGAACGTCCCAATGATGTAATTATTTTAAAATAGGGAATGTTTATACTGTATACATTCTCAAGGCCAATGTCACATTTTTTTATTCTATATTTACACAAATTTGATTTCATGTGCATAAAATCAATTTAATCATATGATCTATAATCTCTACAAAATATCCCAGCAAGTTGTCTAAATTCCATATTCTAATTCAGGTGAGATTAAAATAAAATAATTCATAAATCGGTTTAAACATGGGAGTTAACAAATTTCAGTAACATATTTAAATGTTTTAACTAATATTCATCATTTATATTATTACATGAACTTTAGCATATTTTCAAAATTCATATTATTTTTAACACGTGATTAAATTCAATTTCATAAGTTCATAAAAATAAATTTCTAATTAGGTTATCACTTTCACTAATTAAATTGCTAATCATATTTACAAAATATGCATATTTAGAATTTTGGTAACACTTAAATCTATAAAGGAGCACCCACTCAATTGCCCACAAATAAGCGCAATAGGGCAAGGGGTGCCAGAGGAGTGGGTGCAAGGCCAGACGAGGTGACTTCCACACGAGTAGGCCCAAAGGCCAAACGAGCGGGTGCAAGGCCAGACGAGGTGACTTCCACACGAGTAGTGCCCCCTAAAAGTAGATAGGTCAAAATGACCATTTGACGAGAGAGGCCACAACGAGTCGACCCAAGACAAAAGAGAGACAAAATAGAATATTTGGTAAGAGGGTGGCACAGTGAGTGGGCCCAAGGCCAAAGAAGAAAAAACATATCACTTGGCAAGGGTGCCACAACGAGTGAACCCAAGACTAAAAGGGGGACAACTAATCAAATAGTTCCCAAGGCTGACGAGTCGGTGCTCAATGAGTAAGAAAGAAAATATGCAAGCAGATCCAATAGATTGAGGGTAAGCTATGTGAACAGTCAAGCAATTATAAACTTATTTGTATATTGAAATAATTACTAACATTGTTAATTTCTTACATAGGGAGCCTTGATCGAGCGAGCAGAGATTGATCAGGCCAGTTGGGATCTCTAGGGAGTTTTGGTCCGATGGCTGAGAGATAAATTTTGTTGGGCAAGATAAGGCCCAACCACTTCAATACCTTAGGCTAGAGAGAATACTATTAATAGGGAACTAAGATGTCACTTATGCACTTACACAACCCACACTTAGTCAAATAGGTGACTAGCTAAGGTGCTACTCACCAAATATTTTCAAACTAGTTATTGACGAGTGGCCCCCAAGGCCACTCGCAAGCTTTTAAAAGATTGTTCACCAGGTTACAATTTGAAAAGATATTTACCAAACCATGTTTTTTAGCATTATGCCTTACATATTTGCTTTTTGACTTTGGGTTATGCCAAATGTCATTTGTCAGAGTGGACAGACGACATACAGCAAAATGGGACAAAATTACATTTCAGATGTTGTCTCAAAGGAATATCCTTTTGGCATGCACAAGCCTGATCAACTCTAATATTTTCCTAAAAATAATGCCCTTGGGCAAGGTCAAAACATAAGAACACAAGTTAACACTGTTACTTTGTCAAAATAGCACTCGAAAGTATTCCTTCCCCTGCTCTCTCCTTGGTATTTGAAGTGCTTTTGTCTTCACTCCCAAGAACCATCACTTCCAAGTGATCCCTTTTCTACGATGTTATTGTTGTTATAAAGTTATAGCTAATCATTGTATTCTTAGGTAACAATCACACAAAATCCATTGTATAAAAAATAGATAGTTTTCATCCTCAGCTGATCTTGAGACCTTGAACACATTGAAGACAACTTCCATTGGAGTGAGTCACGCCTCACTAGATCTAGATATTCATAGACCCTAGTGCAAGTGCCCTTTTACAAAATCAAATAATACTTAAGGAGAAAAATATAGATATTCCTGTCTTATATAAAAGTATTATGAAAATATAAATATTTTAAGTTATTTCCTTTATAAAATCAGCAACTTTTCTTCTTTGGCCTTCCTCAAAATCTTAGTGCCAAGCCTTCCAAATTAAGGTTGAAAGTTGTTTAATAGTGTTTAAAAGTCAAAATATTACGTGTCTGTAGCTTTTGTTTGAGTCAGAAGACTTGAAAACGTAGGAAAAATAAATCCTTCCCATCCTATTATGAATTGTTTTTTCCTCAAATCCACACGAAAAACCCAAGTCAAAATTCACTTTAGGGTACAAACCCATCTGCCATGGCATTACAGGACTGCTATAGCGGCCTCCCATGCCACACTCCTGTCTCTTCCTTAGTGTTTATCAAATTCAATTTAGATTCTTATTGTTATTCTTTTAGGATTCCTTTCTTGTTTACAACTCTTTTAAAATAAAGCGTGTTCAACCAAATTAAAATCTTAGCTTAGAGACCAAATGAGTACAAACAGACTCAAATGTCCTTTAGCTTTTTATTAAAACCCCAAATTACCAAATAATTAATTAAATACTCAAATTATTCATTTAATTAGCAAAATATCATCAAATTAATTTAAATTAAAAATTTTCTTGTTTAATTCAAATTCCAACACCACAACTTAGTTTAATTAATGAATTAATTAAATTAATTAATCCATACATAAAAATACAGGGTATCACAGTCTCACAAAGATCAACATTAATATCATAAAAGGAAGATATACGACTTCAACAAAAGATTAGACAAGCAAAGCATACCATGAATTCATATATGCAATCTATACTCAAGCAATGAAAGCCAAAGATATCAAGCAAACTCACTCATTTAGGAACATATATTAAAAGAGTCTTGAGAGCATTAAGAATGATTTAAGGTATATAACTTCTTTCAATTAATCAAATTAATGGCACAAACACACACATTCCCCAACCTTAAAAACAAGTTTTCATGGCAATTTTTTTTGTCAAAAGTGTAGACTCTAAGATAATAGAGTTAATTATGTTAGTTTATTTGGATCTAACTGGCTTTTGATTTCAACTCTTGGAAGTTAAGAATAGCTTAAAATAGTCAACTCTTTTTTGTTTGGAAATAAAATCTTATATGAATTGTTGTTATTATTGTTTGTTAATTCTCATGCTGCATAAATATAAAGGTTCATGAAATTTTGCATACAACTTGTGTTATTATTCACTAATAAGTTATGGATTTCATTCACTATTTCGGGAGTCACTAGGAGATATACAACCAAAATAAGTAGGATAAATGCCCACCTTAACATTCGAGGGTAGAAAAAAGGTAATACAATTAGGCCCCGTTTAATATGCTCACTTAAAGAGTGGAATGAGATAAGAGTTATCCCATCCCAACGGGACAATTTAATCACATCTCCTAGGTGAGATTGTTCTATCCCACACCCGGTGGGATAAGAGGTTGCATTGGGATAATTTATCTCACTTCCCATCCAATACCAAACATGGAATGTGAGAACTTAACCAATTTTAAATCTTATTTCACCCAACACTTAATTAGCCACGTGTGTTGCATTAGGTCCTGCATTTATTCTATGTTTTTATAAGTCTCTTACTTTTTAATTTAGTTCCGGTAGGTCCCTCCACAGTAAAATTATATATATATTACAATAAAAATACATGTTTTATGAAATTTTGAGTAATGTTGACGAAGGGGTACTTTTTTGGTGTGTGTATACACACACGCACACATATCTAGTTTAAGAAATGTTAATCCCTATTAACTAAGGTGTGTCGAACGATTTTTGGATAGATAGTAAATTTATCTGAGTAAATAAGAGTTGTTGATTTTTTGCATATAATTATTTCAGGACAATAATTATTCAAAGAGATGATTAAGTGTATCCTGAAATGCATAACTAAGGTTTTTTGTAATACAATAGTGATTTTATACATTTTCATATACAAATAAAAAATATATTGGACCTATCATTTTTAATATTTTCTAACATGAGCTATCAATTTTAATATGAGAAATTTAAGATCCAAGGATAAATGTTCCATTATATGGTCCTACCCCATCCTTTTATTCTGCGCACCAATAATGTCGTGAGCTAAATATCACTATCATGATCCCTAAACAAGTGTCCAGTTCACCTTAAGATTTTGATGGGAGAAAAAAAGGTAGGGGTTGCTTTAAGTCAGTTTGGTTGGTATTTGGCTTGTACCAATACCATATTAATTTTTTTCGGTATGTTAGGTATCGGTAATTTCAGTTTTTAATTTTTAGTTTTTAAAAATCATGTTATAATATGAAACCATGCAGTAGGTCATTTTTTCAATATTTTAGTAATTTTAGTTTAGGTAATATCGAGTTTTTTTATATTTAAAAATAAACTTTCTTATATTATTAGTCATTTTTTGGTATTTCAATTTCTTAATGGATTAACTAAATTAACATATAAACTACCAAATAACCTACACGTTGGTTTATACGTTATGTCGTAGTTAACAATTAACTAGTTACACATAGTTTTCTTACAAAATAATTGGAAAGAAACTCATATTAGAGATAAAAAATACGAGCAAGTACATATTTTTAATTTGCAAAATTAATACATTTACTTTGCTAAAACTAAATATGTTTAAAACTAAATAGCAGAGAGAATTAATTGAGAGCTTTTATATGAGAAAGAAAATTAACGTTTGATGCCACTATTAATATCGAAATTTGTGATAAATGAGTAATGATATGAATGTATACACACATATAATATATATTTTGTATTTTAGGATTCTCAAATCGATATTTTGGGATGGTAGTATCAGTATTTTATTTGGAATAATATTTTCGGTGAATAGATTTTTTAAATACCTAAACCAAAACCAACCATAAATTTTTTGATAATTTTGATTTGCGGTAATGAAATGTAGTAAACCAAAATCATATATTTTTTGCTCCAAAATAGTACAGTATGGTACGATAAAAAATCATACCATAACCATCCCTAAAAAGGGCATTAAAACTAGTGTGAAAGAGTAGTAGTTTTGACACCATTAGCTAGTGTAAACCCCTAATAATCAATAGAGAATTAAAAATTATTTTGTATATGTTTGACTCTCGATACTTCATAGGTACATGAGTACATCCCTCATGTGAAATACTTTGACAAAAAATAATTTTTTCTTTAATGTTTTATATACTACTCACTAAATGTTGGAAACAAATTAGTGTATATTATATTTCCATCAACCTTATTAAAACATTATAAATTCGTCCATGTTAAGGCACGGGATAATAATACGTTAATTGAAATATTGTCAAATATTTTGTTGTTACTTTAAAAAATTACTAATTTTTGATTTTGGACTTTAAACCCAATTAATTAGTTTACTAGATTTTAGTACATTTTTCATTGCTAAACGTGAAAATTTTGGCACTAAACGGATCTGCAGTGACATTTAGCGCTTAAAAATGTTCTAATGTGTTAAAAACTGATTAGTTTGGATTAAAGTCTATAATACAAATTAGTAATATATTAAAGTCAAGAGACCCAAAATTTAAGTATTGTCAAAATCGTTTAATTGCTCATGATTATTTTACACAATTATAAGAATTAGAGTATCACAACAATCACAATTATTTTAGTAATGACATTCTTTAACAATAGAAGACACAAAATTATTAGTGTTAATAAAACATGTGCCGGATTCCTTCATGTACCGGATTCCTTCACAAAAGTTTAGAGAAAATTTCTAGGGTCAGGGGTGAACCTACATGGTCCCGAGGGTGGGAGGCCGCCGTATTTGAATTTTCGGGGATTTTTTTGAGCTATATTTAATTTTGTGTAATGTTTTTGAGTGAAGGACATTAAGTTTCTACTACTTTAGAAGCAGAGGGGCGAAAATATAAATAAATTTAACAAAGTTGAATGCGCGTTTCCTACTTTAAAAAAAACTAAGGTGTTGTTTGTTTTTACCTCTTAAGTCTGAATGTGAACCATTCAGACTTAAGAGGTACTAAAAAGTATTTGTTATTTTAAATGATTAAGAGGTTAATGACTATATTTGGCTCTTAATGATTAAGAGGTATAGTTACATCTGAAATCTGAATTTTCTAAATACATTCATTCATAGATACAATTAGACATAAAAACAAACATATTTTTCAAAAGAAAATTTTAGACATCAGATTCAGTCTTCAGATTTCAGATTCAGACTTCAGAGTCAGATGAAAAAGAAAACACAACCTAAGCCATTCTACCTTTTTTATTTTTGTTTCAGTAGCCACCCACTGCCTCCCTATTTCTCTCTCCTCTTCTATCACTCTTCAATCTCTTTTAACAAACTCTGGCTCTCCCCTTCTCCCGATAGAACGCCCATCTTATGGCACCATATCTAGCCTCCTCCGATCCCTCCCAGCTCTCTCTCTCTACATCTGTCGATGACAGTAGGCCTCCTTCCCCTCTCCTCTGACTTCGATAGCAGCAATTGGTAATTTTTTTATTTATTTTTCTCCAGTCCAATATTCAACTAAATAAATGCTAAATGTTAGTTGAATAAGTTTAAATAGTTAATGGGTTAAACTTTAAATGTTTATTGTTAAATGTTTAAATGGATGTAATTTCTTAAAAATATTGTTCAATCCTAAATGCTAAATATTCAATGTTTAAATGCTAAATGCTAAATGCTAAATGATCAATGTGCAATCCATGTAAACTTTATATGCTAAATGTTGAATGTTTAAATTCTTAAATGTTTTATGTTAAATTAGTTTATACATTATAGGAAAATAAGTGGCGAGATTATGAAGGATAATGCGTATTTGATGGTGGTGGTTTCTAGTGGGGTGAATCAGCAGAAGAATTAGATTGTTGGGGGATGCTTTAATTGTTCCAATCTTGCAGTTAAGGTCAGTTAGGGTGATGAAATGTTTGTTTTTTGCAATTTCTTGATTTATTCCTTATTTGATACAATTTTCCATAAACCCACTATATATTATTGCTGTTTTAGAATTTCCCTTCGATAAACTTAATTAGATGTCATAGGACGAATATTAATGAATACATATGAGAGGCTATTGGGGCATAGTTTCAATTAAATATTATTCCTTTTTAAGATTTGTTTATTGCATTATAAATTTTTTTTTCTTTCGGCAATACTCTGTAATTTCAATTACTTTATTTTATTCATTTAACTGGGAGAAAATTAAATTGAAAATCAGTAAATATTAATTAACGAGATATGGGATTAATATTTATTGGAATTATTATTTACGTGTGTGTGTGTGTTAAATAAATAGTTATACGATTTATTATAGGTCGTGTATTAGTGTAAGCGACGGTCAAATCGGTGATGGGCCGGTTAGATGTTACATCAACGGATCAATAATTTATGAGAGACGCGTAGGGTACACACGTATCGGACCCGAATATTGAAAAGTTAGCGTAATTGAAGTTGGGTAACTTGGATGATCTTTTCGAGTGCACTGGTGATACGAGAATGGTCAAAATAGTCCATAATAGGTATACGGGTGTTGTGTTTTGGTTTCGGGGAATTTTTAGACATAAATAAGGTCGTATAAGGGCAAGAAGGTAGTTTTAAATTATTAATTAAAGAGAAAAACGTGATTGAACTATTGAGAAGGCTTATTAGGATTTGAAAAGGTGGATGACAGTTGCGACACCCTACCTAATTAAATACCGGGCGATCAGACCTTTATTAAATTAAAACAGGATTTCCATCTGGTTCATTCTTAGGATCACTGTAAAAAACCTTTATTAATTACTAACCACCTATTAGTTGATTAAGCCGATGTTAAAATTTTATCTATTAATATTCAAGCCATTAAGCATAATGAAAAAACTAAATAGAACCATCACATAGTAATAGAGTCTAAACATCCCATCAAATAACTGAAATAAAGTCTTGCCGAATTAACCATCGACTAAAATCCAAACCAAATAAATATGACAGATAGTAAACAAAACCCATACAATCTGAAATGAAGTAATGAGACATAAAAGTTGTGAGCAACATTCATAAAATAAATCTGAGATAGAATTCCTAAACTAGGAACAAATGAAAGAGGCGACTACTCAAACTTCTACAACATTCACATATGCTGCAGATGCGTAACCCTGGAATATAGTCAAGTCTGGTATCCCTGTGGCTGGACACCTAAAAGGTTTTTAAAATATTTGACAGCAAGGGTTAGATTTCAAAACATTTTAAAAATATTTAGCAAGTGATTCAAATTGCAGTAATTTAAAATTCACGAATGCTCTTCATATTTAAGTTAGTGTGGCACTCCTTTGAGGACCCGCTCACCCCTCAACTATTGTGCACAATTAATGATTTCTTTATAACCCACCTAGTCATTTACCCCGTAACTAGTTCTTATTAAAACTCCTTCCTGTCACACTACTCTAGCCCGAGTATGTTTAATGTATGATTCGTAAGTTATATAACTCAATAACTTAACTAATCAATTTTCATTTAAGACCATATAAAAATCTCACGAGTTATATATTTTTAATACATTTCACTACATGTATTTTACACGCATATAATTATTCACTTCATTATATACATATAACCATATTACAATATTCACACACATGTCGTATATATATAAATCCATCCTTCCGAGTAATACCTCAACGGATGCTTCTTTAAAGTTCTATCATCCCAGGTCTACTTAGTCCCACCAGGATTTCAAGACAGCTAAATACTGCCGAATAGGAACATAAAAATATAAGCGTAGTGGATGCAGTCATATTTCTTATAGCGTGAAGACAATCATATCAATATCTCACCTCTATTTGGACGCTATGGCCTAGGGATTATACTCTCCCTACTCCTCAATCTAGGGGGATTCACCCATATCACGCAACCTCCTGATAGCTCTAGATGGTATAATTATAAAATACCTAGTCATCGATATTTTAATAGCACACAATATATATATATATACTATCACACTACCGTATATATATAATTTAAATTAAATCCCGGCTATACCATGCCCAACATCCGTAGCACTAGCCTAAAATATACCCGAGTCTATATCTCGGCTCTTAATTTAATTAATATCTCATTAATTAATTCATTAACTTGGTCCTTCTCAACCAAAATGCGCGGATTCACTCACTTGGTCCGTAATTTAATTTTCAGAATATATTACCCAAATCCCCCCTTAATAAGATTGACACACTTATTAATTTAATGTACTCAATGTTCATCTTCCTACATTGCATTTGTCCTATTTAACACTATTATGTTTGTCCCACATACACTTCAAACGGTCTTAGGCTAAAAATTAACCTACTATAACTATTTGGAATTCCTCAACAAAGTCCAGGACAAACAGTAGAATAAATAAAAAGTGGTCGGATTTATCACGTTGCTTGAACGAGTTAGCCTGTCGTTCGAACGACACATGCTATTGCGCGAACGAGACCCAGGTCATTCGAACGACCCCTAGATTTTATCTCCCTCCTTCTTCGTTCAGTTCCGTCCGCCATTAACGAAACTATAAACCTTCTTACCCAGATTTCTCCATCTATAACCCTTAAGAATTTATATCAAACCTAAAAATATTAAGTATCCCAATCTTAATATAAACACCTACACAGATTCAGATTAATTATTAAGTTCACAAATCCTTTATAGTTCATAAAAATTATTTCTAATTTATAAATCAGTCCACACAAGGTTTGTAATAATCTCACCACTGATTGTAAGTTCATAAATCTAATTTCCTGATTAGTAATTATGTAATATTAATCAGTCAGATTACACAATCCATCTGTATACCTCCATAAGTTGAAAACCCAATTTAGATATCACCCAAGCCAAAATCATTTGTGCTGACCACACTCACTATGATATGAATTGAAAACTGCAATTACTTTAAAAAAAAGTTCAACCACTTGCCTTAAAGGGTTTGTAGGGTCTGGATTCCTTTGGCGTAGATGAACATTTGATGAAGAACACCCACACTTGTTCTTACTTTTGGCTCCCAAGAGTTCTCCAAATTCTCTCTCTTTTCTCCTCTACTTAATTAGGGTTTCTTAAATGAGTTATGGCTACCACACTCTCTCACTTTTAGGTTTTATTAATCCAATCCCTTTTTTAGGCTTGTGGGCTTTATTAAAATGGCCCAGCCACTCCTTTGTGGTTTTAGTTATGCCTAAAAATCCCCCGAGACCCATTTACTACTCGGGGTTCTCTTTTTTGACTATTTTGACCTATTCGTAATCAACCATATACTCGGAATTGTCATCTGAATTATTTTACTAAATGTTCTTATCTCGATCCCAATATAGTCTATACCCGACTCCCGATTGAGATAAATTAATGCCACGTCACTATCACTCATTATGACGTAAAAAAATCATTATTATTCACTTAGCAATTTTAATTCCATAAATATTAACCATTTACTCTCCAGATTAATATTTAAATAAATACTAATAGTAATTAATTCAATTAAATTGTGACACACAAGTAATTTAAAATTAGCTGAATTAATTAAATATCGAATGCACAAAAATACGAGGTGTTACAACGGCCCACCTTTCACTTTCCAAACAAGAGGTTGAGATAAAAGAACCCAAAAAAAGAGAAAGGAGGCAAGAAGGAAGGGTCTTAGAGAGAAGATTCAACCCAGATTGAAGAACGTCAAATTTATAATCCATTAAGTCAAGTAAATACTTGATTTATGTCGCATTTTAGTTATAGTTAATTACTTTCTTGATTTATGTTATGAAATTGAGTTGTTGATTATGGAAAATTGGAATTTTTGATTAATAAAGAAGTTTATTGTTAATGATTTCATGATCTTGAATGATGAACGAATTTGGGTTGGTTTATGCTGATAAAAATATGGGTTTCAATAGAAGAGAATAATGAACTTAGATGAGAGATAAGATCTTAATGAATAATTTTATATATGAGTCTAAATCTTGAATTGGTGATGTTTTCCATGTTAGATTTACGTTTATATCGATGGGATTGGGTTATATGGATGATCCACAAACTAAATTTCTAGGATTTGTGTATAGAAAACCCTAAAAACAAAATTATGAGGTTGGAGATGAATCCCGACTAAAAAAGAGGCTTCAGGTATAGCCTCTAGAATCTCCTTCGAATACTGTTTGAATGACGTACTGTTTGAACGAGATGGGTTTTTCGTTCAAAATAGGTAATGTTTCACGTTCAAACGAGATGGGGGTTCCGTTCGAACGACCCGTGGTTTTAGACTGGTTTGGATTGGGAAAAAGTTTCGAATATTTTTATGAACTCAAGCGAGTACGTGGGAGGTTGTTCAAATGAGTGGATACTTATATAAATATATGTGTGTCGCTACTTATTAGTGGAAATTTAATAATTAACTAGGGTGCTCGGATAGGGGACTAGTTAAGTAAATAAATTGGAAAGTTGGGATGAACTTCGGGATTTGGATGAACCATGTGCGGTGGGGTATGTATACCGGTTCAGTAGTTATTATATATACATATTAGAGGGATGTGTGTATATATATATATATATATATATATATATATATATGTGTGTGTGTGTGTGTGTGTGTGTGTGTGTGTGTGTGTGTGTGTGTGTGTGTTCATTCTACTTGTTTATTCAACATACCTACTCAGGTAGTGTTGTCGGAGGAGGTTACACATAGTGAACAATCCACCTTGTTGTTGACAAACAGGTGTTGTATTGATTCCCCATGCCATAGTATTGTTGCATGGATACTATGCATGTGTGAGGATAGGTGTTAGTTTGAGTTCGGTTAGTTACGATGTGGTATGGTCACGACCTCAGGGCATATGGTTATGACTGCCTCCATTGTATGTGTATTCATTTGGAGATCGGTGGTAAGATTCCTACCTTGTGGATTAGTGTAAGGCATGATGTCTGGAGTCGGATAGCACACGAGAAATCTATCTGGGGAGTCTAACTCTACATATATATATGTTTATATGATAAAACTTGTATATCTATTTATAGCACGGGTGTAGCTATGCATGTTATCTCATGATTATTTAAATGATAACAAGTGTATCACTAAAATATTATTTATAAATGAAAACCTAACGAAGGTAGTTAAACTTAGCTAATATACATAGAAGTTTTGTATCCTAGTTAGACCGGATAGTTTAATTAAAATAATTAAAATGAACATGCTAAGTATGGACCGTAGTTGAAAGGTGAGGTATATCTGAAGTGATTGTGGCCGATTATTCTTGAAAGTAATACACTAGGGTTTAGAATGATTTAAAACAATTATTTACTCGTGAAATATTTTACTCTACGGTATGTGACCCGCATATTCCTATCCTTCGTTATTTTTTTTGTTACACCTCAGGTGCATAGCAGCAGCAGTCGGGACAACAAGGATATATTTTTTGTTGCCTATGGTAGCTGTGGATCATTACTTAGACATTTCATTCATTTCTGCTTTATATAGGATCAATCATTTCCTTTTTACTGTTGGGCGTGTTGCCCGTAGATGATAAACTTTCTATCACTGCAAACCTTTATTATTTTATCAGACTTGTATTCAATTATTATTTCAGTTCACACTGTGGATGTTTTTGGTGACTGATGGTTTATTTGGTTCACTCTTATTATTTATTATGCTTGATGTTCCATATGCTATTCTAATTGCATTGATTATTTGTATTCTTTATGTTTCATAATTACTGTGACCGTGATGCTGAGAATGATCCATACTTCTATGCCGGTTATATTTTGGTAAATGATTGATCATTCGGTATTAAAATAGGCAGGTTGTCACAGTTGGTATCAGAGCATCAGGTTTTAGTGTATTTAGGATATGTACGGACTTACTACATTGTCAGCGTTATGTTTTCTTCGAATTAGAGCCCTATATTTAGGAGATATGTTTCTTATTATGTATTTATGTTCTCCTGCTATTATTTATGATTGAAGTGAATCTCATACAATTTAGATTTGGTTTTAGATAACAAAAAATAGGAGAGGACGACCATCTCGTGCCGCTAGGAGGGTCGTAGGGGAGGAGTCTTAATCGGAACCACATGCCACCCAGGGGACGATGATGTAACACCTCGTAATTTCTGGGTTATTATTTTTATTTAATTAATTCGATAATTATTAATTCACTTGTGTTGTAAATTAATGAGAATTAATTAATGGAAATATTTAAAAATGAATATATTTAAATAAGTTAACGGGTGAAAGTTAATTTTAGAAATTTATTCTGGATGGCGATATTAAGTGCGCGGTTGAGTCCGGTAGGGTTGAATTAGTCCAAGATGAGTGGTTACATGCATGTAATGGGTATTGGGGCCTAATTATACATATGTGAGTTCCATATATAGAGTATGAACCCCTTTTATTAAGGCCCATAGGACCAAAACGTGAATAGTGTTTTTAACCGGAAAATGTGTAAGGTCTAGGCAACATCAAATCACATTAGAAGACTAAGGAGGGAAAAAGCTAAAGGAGAGCCAAAGAGAAGAGGAACTTGGGGATCTTGGAGAGATTGCTTCAATTTCAATTCAGCACCTTCATTCAAGCCTTGGATCTTCATTTTTTAGGCAAGTGGTTTAAATTGTGATTATTAAATTGCATCTAAATTTTCATATGAAAATAGGTGGAATCCAATTGAATTCTAAGGTTTGCTTTTGAGTAAATTGTGGATTTCCTTTTAATGAAAGTTATAAATCTATAGGGTTTTTGAGAATTGATGAAATTGATGATTGAATTGATGAAATTATTAGGGCTAGATTTGTGATAACAAAAGAATGGATTTAGTATAAATCTTGAAAAGTATTGATCAGGAAATCTATACAGAATTGAGGTATTTATTGCACTAATGGAGATTCTGTTCATGGTGCCCTGTAGAAAATGGCGTTTATTAACTTTTGTTCTCTAATACGTTTTCTCCAAAACGGCTCCAAAATGCCCCAAAACGACATTTTAAAATTCTGGGCAGATTCGTGGGAAAAATTTTAAGAAATATTTTTTATTTGTGATTTCGTTTGAGATTTCCTAGATTGATAGGAGTGACTAATTACCCTTGGATTAATTAAATTGAAGAGGTAAGTTTATGATTTAGCATATTGTAATCTCGTTGTTTAAGTGATTAGACTTGAATGCATGAAATTGAAGATGTATGTTCATGATTTAGCATATTGTAATCTTATTGTTTAAGTGATTAAACTTGATTGCATGAAATTAAAGGGTGGATTGAAACTATTGAATTTCGGGCCGGGAGATAGAGAGTCCAAGTATACTTGAAAGGGTTACGCCAAAAAAATGATAACTTAATTAGTGCATAATTAATTGGAATAAAGTCGGACCATAGACTGATATTTTTTAGGCTTGTGTATGGGCATAGTACACCGGTAGCCTGGATATCTAAATATATACGGTGATGTGTAGTATATATATGATTTATAAATATTGGAGAGAATAATATTAATAGGAAACATACCCACCCTAGTGCTATCAGGGGAGGTTGCGCGATGTGGGTGAATCCCCTGGCTTTAGGAGCAGGGCGAGTATAGTCCCCAGGTCAGAGCATTCAGGTTCAGGAATTAGACGCTTTGGGTATGATTCAGCCTCATTACCGTGGGAAACTATGGCCGCCTCCACAACGTTTGTACATTTTTCTGAAACGGGGAGCTAACCATATCAGGGTTTCGGGTGGATGAGTATACCCGATTATGATAGCATCTAGAGGATACCCGATGAGTGCCTACTCGGGGGATAATAGATATCTACGACATGTATATGTTAATGTTGAGTTATGATACATAAATATATTGCAGAATTATATACAGTAATTTATATACATACATGGTATGAAATGTATAAATAATATAACTTGTGAAATGGTTATATGGTATCAAGTTGGATATGGATATAAATAAGTTAGTGTGAAATAAAACTTACAACTTGTATACATGATGTGAATTGTATAAGGGATATAACCCGTGCGAATGTTATATGGCATTAAATAGGAAGTGATTTAAATAAGCTAATGTGATTAATAAACCATAAAATGTGTACGATACTCACTCGAGATGGGATAGTGGGAAATATTGAGATATATGAGACAAGACTAGTTACGCTGGGTTAGCTATATGGGTCATTTATAGTTTTGGTAGGCGTGCACATTAGTTGAGGGGTGAGGTAAATTCAAGGGAGTGCGCGACACTAATTTAAATATAAAGAGCATTTGCATTTTAATTTCGTGTATTTAAATACACTTGCTAAATATTTTCAAATGTTTTGGGTTCTAACCCTTGCTATAAAATATTTTCAAAAACCTTTTAGGTGTCCTACCACAGGGGCGCCAGTCTTGATATTTCCTATAGGGTGCGCAACTACAACTTATGTGGATTGTTGTGGGATCTTTGTGTAGACGCTTCTCTCATTATATCTTTAGATAAGTACTTTTTCAGTTGTACTATTGCTTTGTACTTTCATATTTAGCCATGGCATGTATCGGTATTGTTTTATACTTGAACTTTGTGGATTGCTTGTAGTCAATGTTGTTCGATAAACACTTGTACTTATTTTATGACATGTTTAGATTCTTTCTTGTATTAGTTCAATTTCTTTCCTATTATGTTATTTGGGTTGGATTAATAAAGATAAAATTTGGAATTAACTTAATTTAAGACTAGGTGATTAGTAATTAAAAAGTTATCGACAGTGATGCTAAGAATGAACCAGAGATTCCTGTTAAATTTGATATAAGATTGATCACCCGATATTTTATTGAGTGGGGTGTCACTGATGACAACTACAGAGTTTGTCGCTATTATTGCACATGAGATTAATGTCGCGATGACCGTCATGACACAACATTTTCCCCAAGCATAACCACAACAGCTGGTGGCACTAGTTGTTTTGGCTACCCAGTACCATCTGTTTAGGAGAAAGTCGAAGAGGACTTTAAAATGACCATCTGCCCAAATTTTAGGAAAGTACGGATGTAATTGGTGCTGGCTAATGGTACAAGGATATCCAGAGGAATTTACACATGGTTGAGTGCAACGACACTCAAAAGCATATACTGACTACTTTTAAGCTAGTGGGAGGAGCACTTTAGTGGTCGGAGTTGGTCACCGCACCAAAGGAGAAAGATAGTATGACCATATAGGAGTTCTGGGTGCAGTTTGATCGCAAGTTATTTATGTCACTAGTTTCGACGGAGATGAGGAGGAGATTCCTTGAACTGTGGTGGAAGGGCCAAACTGTGGCCAAATATGAGGAGGAATTCATGCTCCTGGCAGACTTCATGTTGGACGAGGTGACTATGAAGGATAAGATGTTATTTATTTTTACTGATGGACTCACATGGAGGATTTTTTAGCACTTGTTGGGGAGCTCGAATTTACATACATACACTAAGGTTATAAATTTCGTGTTACTCCACAGTCAGGATCACTTCTTCCACGTGAGGGGAGTAATGAGGTCCAAAGAGTCTAGCCAATAGGACAAGACAATGGGTAGTGGTACCAATGGGGCGGCACCACAATAGCAGCAGTAGAGGCATAATGAGTGGGGTCCCCAGCAGGGGACTTTGCTAAGAGATTCATTCTAGGTATTGTCAACTTCAGGTAGGACCATCACGACCACCAGCACACCCCTTGGGGCCAATAGGTGATAGGGAATTAGGCAATTAGCCAGCATAGTCGAGGCTACTTGGGCCAGCAGGGCCAAAGGGAGGGGGAACCTCGTTACGGACAGTAAGGCCATAGGCAAGCATATTTTATAGGTAGATGCTTCGCATATGGGGAGCAGGTCCACTTGCGGTGTACATGCCACCAGCATGCGTGTGTGCGTGCATGCCCGAACAGTGCTAGCAGGGGCAATAACTCCCAATCCCACCGACAGTTCTAACATTATCGCCTCTGCAAGGGCAGGGGTAGGGATAGTTTTGACATGTGTACCATCTCCGATGATTGATTTTACTGCCAGCGCCACCAGTGATTAAGGGTATGTTTCTTATCCATGGGTACACGGGGCATGTTTTATTTGACACAGGAGCGTGACATTAATTTTTTAGCATTAGGATATTACATGCGACGGGTTTAGTGGATTTATCCATAGATATTAATATGACTGTGGATTCACTTTTAGGCGGTGTAACTATCATTCGTTCCATCTGTAAGGGGGCAGGTGTGGGCGTGGGGAGATTATGCTTAGTAACAGATCTTCTCATGTAAGACTTGGACAATTATAACATTATTTTGGGTTTGAACTGGTCAGTGACGTAAAAAATGATGGTGGACTATTACAATAGCACTATTGTGTTCACTATACCAGGGCAAGACATGTTCCTTGCGGCGATGCCTCGTCCAGAGGGTCGATCGAGCACGCACTTGTATTATATTGAGGAGGATACTTCTGAGGTTATTATCATCTCGTTGGATTCAATCCCAGTTATTAAGGATTATGATGATGTGTTTTAGGAGATATCGGGGTTACCACCAAGTCGAGAGATTGAGTTTGTCAATAGCGCGAGAACCGTATCATATGGCTCCTTTAGAGATGCGAGAGCTACGAGATCAGATTCATCAGTTATTAAGGAATGGTTTTATAAGAAGGAGGACTTTACCTTGGGATTCCCTAGTTTTGTTTGTGAAGAATAAGGATGGGTCTTTATGGTTTTGTATAGATTACTAAGAGTTGAATAAGATCATAATCCGGAACAAATATCTGTTACCTCATATTAATCACTTCTTCGATCATCTGAGAAGATTATCCTACTTCTCTAAGATTGACTTATGGTTGGGGTACCATCAGTTACATATCATGGAGGATGATATCCCTAAGATCGTATTTTTGACGAGATACGAGTCTTATGAGTTTAGGATTATGTCGTTTGAGCTAACTAATGCACCAACAGTTTTCATGGATTTTATGAACACGGAGTTCTAGGATTTCTTGGATCAGTTTGTCATTGTTCTCATAGATGATATCTTAATTTATTATCAGACAGAGGGTGAACATGCAGAGCAATTGCGTACGGTTCTTCAGACCCTGCGGGACCACCAGTTGTATACCAAGTTTGATAAATATGGATTTTGGTTATGGGAGGTACAATTCTTGGGTCACATTATCTTTGAGAGAGGGATTTATGTGGAGTCGAGTAAGGCATCAATAGTGAGGGAGTGGGGCCATCCCATGACACCAACAGAGGTGCAAAGCTTTCTGGGGTTAGTAGGGCACTACTTCCGTTTCATCAAAGGATTTTCGAAGACTACGAGTTCTTTGACGAATTTGACTCATAAAGTAGTACGTTTTGTATGGGATGACCCTTATCAGTTAGTTTTTGATGAGCTAAAGGACAAGTTAACTTCAACGCCAAAACTCGCATTGCCTAGGGGAGGAGTGGAGTACCTTATTTTGTACTGATGTGTCTTTACACGGACTTGGGAGAGTTTTCCAGTAGGAGGAACGATCCATATCTTATGTGTATTACAAGCTTAAGACTCATGAGAAGAATTATCCCACTCACGACTTGGAGTTAGTAACGGTCGTATTCGCTTTGAGGATTTTAAGGCACTATCTTCTAGGGGAGAAGTTCTAGTTGTTCAAGGATTATGAGTCACTTCAGTGTCTCTTCACACAGACAGAGTTGAATACTAGGCAATGTAGGTGGCTTGAGTTCATAAAGGATTACCAGTTTGACATCCAGTATCATTTGGGTAAGGCTAACACGGTGGTATATGCATTGAGCTATATGTCGAAAGGACATTTAACAGTCGTGTGAAAAGTGAAATGAACAGAGCTTCACCTGGAGGATGAGGTATTCCAAAAGTACTTAGGAGTGATGACCGTCACACCTGAGATAATTTTGAGGGTTATGAAGGCGCAGGAAAAGGAACCATCTTGTCAGAAGAGGATTTAACAATTATTAGCGAGTGGATTGGAGTCTCACTCATTCAGTGCTGAGGGTGGCTTACGCTTCTATGGGAGGTTGATTATTTCGGATGATGGGGAGCTACGATGCGAAGTTATATAGGAGGCGCATGGTTCACAATTTTTGGTACATCCCGAAGGGGATAAGATGTACCAAGATATAATGTGACAAAATAAGTGGGATGGGATGAAGTGGGAAATGATAGACTTTGTCTATAGGTGCACCACTTGTCTGAAGGTGAAATTTGATCATCAGAGACCAACCGGGGTTCTACATCACAACGGGGTCACAATTCCACTTGGGTCATTATAGATCGACTGACTAAGGTAGACCATTTCTTTTCAGTTCGAATAGATTACAAGATCCGTAAGTATGTGCAGTTGTTTATAGCGGAAATAGTGAGATTGAATAGGGTGCCTCTCAACATTGTTTTAGATCGGGATAAGATCTTTGTGTTTCACTTCTTGTAGATCTTTTAGGAGGCGATGGGGATAGAGTTGCATTTGAGCACATCTAATCAACCCTAGACCGATGGATAGACGAAAAGGGTGAATAAGATGTTATAGGATATACTGAGGATGTTATACTCAATTTTAACGTAAGCTGGGAGCAGTATTTGCCTTTGGTAGAGTTTGCATACAACAACTCGTACCAATTTACTATTAGCATGACACCGTTTGTGCAGTACCCCACCCCAATATTTTATTTATTTTCACCCCATAAGTTTTAATAAGATAAAGACATGGAGATTTTGATAATTATGTCTGATTTATATTCTTATTCGACTGCTTTGAAGGCTTGATGATAATTATTGGAAAATTGAGGGTCCAAACTAGAAATTTGGAAAGAAATTATAGAATTATAAGAAGGGTCATTCA
The DNA here is from genome assembly GCA_949130495.1 of Sambucus nigra. NCBI lineage: Eukaryota > Viridiplantae > Streptophyta > Magnoliopsida > Dipsacales > Adoxaceae > Sambucus > Sambucus nigra. The sequence continues at coordinate 302,689,371 of OX422208.1, forward strand.
AACAGAACTGGATCGCTCGAACGAGAGTCAAGGATCATTTGAAGTAAGGGATCAAACGAGCTTCGAACAAGTTCCCACTGCATAACTGATCAGGGTCGTTTGAAGGTAGTTATAAGTGAGAGATTGAACGAGACGTACATCTCAATTTAATGAGAGGGCAATATCGTTTGAATGAGGTCAATTAAAAGTTTTAAGTCAGACTGCCCTTATGCGTCTTCTCGTTATGGGCCATTGAATTGATGAGATGTCGATCTCTAGTGAACCCAAATTGGGTAAAAATGGGATTTTGATGTTTAATGGGTTTTTATAAGGGGTGTTTGGGTTCATTTGGGTCATTTGAGTTGGAAGAAGAGAGAGGTGTGTGTCTTCCATCATTTTTGTGCGTCCTTCCACATCTCTCCACCACAAACCACCATTCCACCACCACCCCTCCAAATTATATCCCCATATTTGTTATGTATTGTGCTATATTTGAACCATACATACCCCCTGAGGAGAGCTACGAATTTATGGAGTTATTTTTGGGGATTTTTTAAGGTGGAAATGGAAGATTAATGGAGTTTGAAAGGGGCTCTTACTTGGAAGCTTGATGAAGCATACATTTAGCGTTGGGCAACAGGCCACCTTTGGAGGTGGGAGGTTGTCATCTTCTTAGATCTTACATGCCTTACATTGATGGTGATTCATTGAGGTGGGAATACCTACTCTTAGTTTAATACTCTATTTTATAAGTTTGTAGTCTTGTTGTTAGAATATTAAGAGTATAATACTTATGAACTTGATGCTGGGTTTTCTAGTAAAAATTAATTATAAACATTTTTATGAAATAAAAATGTTGGAAAATGTCATTTTGTTGAGAATAAATGAAGAGTACATATTTCAAAGTTTCTTGAAATAAAGATTGGGATTTTTATGACAATGGCGCATTTTCTAGAAGTTTAATATTAAATATTTTATGAAATAAATTTTTTGGGAATGATGTAGATTTTTTGTTAAAATATTGGGTGAAATAGTGTTCCAAAGTTTCTTGCAAAAATGAAGATTTTAAATGGAAATTTGTTTAGTTTGAAGGAATAAAATGTCTTTTATGCCTTGAAAGTATATTTTTGCAAGTATTACGAATTTCTAAAATGAAATGTATGTTTAACCCATTAATATGATTTTATGATGTAAAATACATCTTCTCATGCATATAAACTTGTAGTATTTTGACAATGAGTATGTAAAGAAGTTTAAAGAAGGTTTTGTTAGGTTTAAACATGAAAAGGGAAAAGTATAAATTTTATTCTTCAAACTGTGTGAAAAAGGGATTATAGGTGATAAGTGTAAGGTTGTAAGAATACGTGTGTTGATAAAAGAAAATGGTATTTTTCTTACTAAGTAGTCTTATATGTTTAATGATTCCTGGAGATGAAAGTATGGAAATAAAGATGTTTTCAATTGAGAAGAATATTACCCCAAAAGGTTAAAAAGGTTTTAAGGTGTTAAAACACTTAAAAAATTTTGCGTGAGTAACTTCGTGGTGTTTGAAAAATTAACACTTGTGAAAATAAAGTAAAAGGCGAATTTCGAAAAAAAAATGAGTTAAATGGTAGTTTTAAGTGAAGTGGGGAATTTTTATGAAATCAAAATGTCGAAAAGGGTGTTACACATGATAGTACTAATGGACATCATTTTTGTAATACATTCAAGGCTAAAGTGTAAAGGACATGGAATGATGATTTTCAAAGTGCAACACAAGTTGGGGTGAAACCACAGGTTTTGACTTCGATCGGCTAAAAAGGAAAAGTAAAATAATGTGGATATTTGTAAAATGTTAAAACACATTAAAAAGAAACTCATATGATACGGAAAAAATTAAGAAGGGACCGTAGAATTAGGGTGAAAGATTCAAAACACTAGCTAGAGCATATGGTGGCATCGTCGGCGGTGTCGAACCCGTTAAAGTATGCAGGTACTGAAAGATTCTGAGAAAAAGATAAAGGAATAAGTAACATGTTAAGAAATGAGTTGTGTGGTGAAAATGTGTTAAGACAACCAAACTTGAAAGAATTAATAGATGTTCCGGTAAAGGATAAAATGGACAAGTAAATGTATAATTGATTAATGTTCATAAGGTAAAGAAAGATAAAGTAAGTGGAAAAATGGGTGGTTAAGTAACCTAAGAGGTTTAACCCATAACTAACATAAAGGTATGCTATGAAAAGGCTTTTAGAGGCTAAATAAATATTTTCTTAGACGGTGTTCATGTGCGTTGAGAGGGTGATTTTCAATGAAAATACTGATGTGGATTAGTTAAAATGAAAGGGTAATTTTGAAAAAGAAATGGCTTTTGGTAAAACCAAGTGGAGTTGTTTCAAATATGTCACCGTGTGTGTTAAATAAAGTAATAAATGTCAAATTTGAGAAAATGGAAGTCTTTTACAAGATTAAGGCGAATTAATCTGGATAAATAAGATTTTTGAAAGTAAAAATATTTCATTCATTAACTATATGTATGTGTATGTCTATATATATATATACAAGGTAGAACTTAGGTATAACATGTTAGAGTCTTCTTTCTGTCGTTCGGTTTCATACTGCATTTTGTATATTTCCTATTGAGCATTCGACTCACTCCCTCATTTTATTATGGCAGGTTGGGGCAGTTTCATATTTAGAGAGCGTTATATAGGTAAGTACTCTCTTTTATATTATGTTAGCAACATTGTATGCTTGGACTCCGGGTTGCTCCCCACGAGTCTCTCACGTAGCTTGATTTGACATTCGAATCATATACTAATAACTAAACGGTAATTAAATAAAACTAAAGTAGTAACATTATTTAGGTTATTTCATCACACTTCACACCTAACGCTCAAATTGTATCGGGTTAATTATGGGTAACCCATAAATTTGAGCCAGGGAATTACAGTTTGAGGCGTTGTATGGGCGACCTTGTCGTTTACCCTCCTGCTGGTTAGAGGAGGGGGACAACAAGCTACTCGATTGGGATCTGATTCAGGAGACGTCAGCAAAAATTAAGTTGATTCGGAGTCATATTCGAGAAGCTTACGATAGGCAGAAGAGTTACGCCGATGCAAGTCAGAGATTTGTTGAGCTTGACGTGGGTGATCAGGGGTTACTACGGGTATCTCCCATGAAGGGAATGGTGCATTTAGGGAAGAAAGAGAAATTGGCACCTAGGTATGTGGGGGCTTTTCCCAATATTGAGAAGATTGGGTTAGTTGCGTATAAGCTCGTCTTGTCAGAGCATTTGTAGAGGAATCACGACGTGTTCCATGTTATATAGTTGAAGAAGTATCGCAGGAGTGACTTGGCTTACTACCACACACAGTTAGAGGAGATTGACTTATAGACAAATATCTTATATGAAGAAATAAGTGTTGCCATCCTGGATTATAGTGAGCATCAACTTCGATCGAAGGTGGTATCGTTAGTACGTGTACAGTGGGGACACCACAATGTTATCGAGTCGACTTGTGAGCGTGAGGATGATATGCAGGAGAAGTATACGGAGCTTTTCGTGGTAGGTACATTCGAATTTTGAGGACAAAATTTCGTTGTTAAGGGGAAGAATGTAATACCCGTAATTTTAATTGCTTTATTTTATTGATTTAATTGGGAGAAAATTAAATTGGAAATTAGTAAATATTAATTAGCAAGATTAAAGATTAATATTTATTGGAATTATTATTTACTTGTGTGTGTTAAGTAAATAGTATACGATTTATTATAGATCACGTATAAGTGTTATCGACGATCAAATTGGTGATGGGTCGATAGGATGTTACATCGAAAGATCCATAATTTATGGAAGACGCATAGGGTACACACTTGTTGGACTCAAATAATGAATAGTGAACATGATTAGAGTTAGGTGACTCAGATGACCTTTTCGAGTGCACCAGTGATTCAGAAAGGGTCGAAATAGTCCATAATAGGTACTCCAGGTGTTGTGTTTGTGTTAAGGGGCCTTTTTAGACATAAATAGGGTCATATGAGGGCAAGAATATCATTTTATATTATTAATTAAGGAAAAAACGAGATTGAACTATTGAGAAGGCTTATTAGGCTTTGGGAATATAAATGACAGTCCACCTTTCACTTTTTAAATAAGAGGTTGAAAGAAAAGAACCCTAGAGAAGAGAAAAGAGGCAAGGAGAAAGGATCTTGAAGAGAAGATTCAACCCGGATTGAAGAACGTCGGATTTTTAATCCATTAAGGCAAGAAAATACTTTCGTTATGTCACACACTACACAAATATTGCCAATTTGTCACGGTAAAAAACCTTGACAAGTTTGAGGGTGACAAAGGAATTTGTCACGGACTTGTCACGATCTTTGACCTTGACAAATTTATCACGGTCTTTGGCTATGATAAGTTCGTAAAAAAATATTTAACTTGTCACGGTCAAAGTCTGTGACAAATAAAAATTGTCACGAACTTTGACCGTGACAAGTTTCCTTTGTCATGGACTTGTCAGGTCAAAGTTTGTGACAAATATGAGAATATTTTTTAAAAAAATTATTGGAAAGTATGGCCACTGGCACGGCCCAGTAATATATGTGTACCAGGTATGCCAAAATTTAATTTGTCCAAACAGCATATATATCAAATAACCAAACCAAAATGTACATATCCATAACCAAATCAACATGTACCAAATAAAAAAAATACAAATATAATCCAATATTCAAATAAAATAAATACAAATAATGTCATGGAATAGGGTCTAGAAAAGGTCGGAGGAGGAAGGAAGGCCACACGACATATGCTTTGACACACCCATCAATTCGTCGAACGCTGCATTATTCGTGCAACTATAAAGGTGAGTTCTCCTTTCCGGTCAAAATATGCGTGACGAGCGCCTTTGCCTCAATGTATTGCAGAGGATGTCCATGAACCACCATACCCGGGTGGGTTCCCGGGTCCCTCAACCCCCTCGCTATTGGCTCCCCCCAAATATGCTGATTAAAACATGCTCGACCAAACGATTTTTGTCATAGGCCATTCAACCGGGGTCAAGATGGGAAATGGATCACATAAGGGTGGCGAGTCCGTGCAAATCGGCGATGAAGTAGTGACATCCTCGTTTACCTCCTTCTTCTTCCCCTTCTCCTTGCCATTACCATTGACCTTGCCCTCATCGGAGTTGGACCCCCATTAACGCTTCATGACGGTGTAAATATCTAGGACCGTCACCTCCAACCTTGATAGCTTATCGCCATGGATGTCCACCTTATGATCCAACATGTGTTGCTCGTCTCCATTCCGATGATCCTCGACTTCCCTAACCGAGAGCTCACCCCCTATTCATCCTCTTGCAATCCTCCCCGAGAACTTTCAGTGCATCCGTAGCCAAAGATACTTTGTAGGCATCATACTGCGACTCATGCACTACTTTAATCTTTGTCTGAAATGACAAAAAGTACACAATCAGTTAATTAAGTTAGTAAAAAATTTATAACGTAAAACAATTTTAACTTACAATCATTACTGCGACACTCGAGAACACCTCCTTATCATTGCCCTTCTTCATCTAAATTGCCACATAGGCATCGAGCCTATGTGGCCTACCCTTAGGTCCACTCCCCATCTTCGAAATTAGTAAGTAACGCAAAGTAATGCTAACTTAGAGTATTACAAAACTAAAATTAAAGAAAAATAAAAACTTACATGTCCTCCACCTCGGCATAAGACGTCTGCCCGGCGTAGTTAAAGTCCACCTTTTTCGCTTGGTTTTCCCTCCTCAATTGACAAGATGCCAACTTCCGCTCATCGGTTTCATTATCGACAAACTGCTGCCACCGTGTCAATGAGATCAGCTCCTTCGAATGGACGGTGTCACACGCTCTCACAATGGACTCCCGGGTCTTCCCAAAGTATCGTGCCTGCATGTTTTTCTTCCACGTCTTATACTGATCCCTAAAAACCGTTCCAACGTGGAGTCGCGAACATGTGGGGGTAAGCCGAATTGATCCCGTCAAATAAATACAAACCAAAAAGAAATAAGTATTATTTGCTTATATATATATATATATATATATATACACTACATGTAGTTCCCCCCTGATGCCTATCTTGAGCTCATTTAGCTCGGCCCTTCAATCAGTGTACCCCAGGCCAATGATCGCCTTTAGAAACTCCAGGGATCTAGACAATAATGTCGTCTTGTTCTTGACGACAGACCCCAATTTACCCCATTTTGGGGGCCTAGTGGCCGATGATCCCTTGTCGCCTCTGCTACTGCACTGGGATGAAGACATTTTCTGCAAAATTATTATTATTAATACAAATATGTATATGGATTTTGAATTAAGGATCAAATCTGATAATAACAAAAGACTCGAAGAATACAAGTTAATGACATTATAAATCGAAATATTATTTCAATATCAAGTCATGTCATGGACTTTGAATTAATGCTTAAATTGATTAAAATTCAAATTAACATATTCACTAACCATAAAAATAATTTTGATTCAAATTCGATAATAACAAAGCACTAGAAGAATACACCCACTGGTTATTACAAGCATTAAACTGATCAAGTACAAATGAATTAAAAGAATTAAACTGTAGTCCGATAATTATAAAGCACTAGAATAATACACCCACTAGTTATTACAAATAATTAAAATACTTATTACAAATCTAAAAAATGTTTCAAATTCGGGTTATCATAAAAAATGGATTGATTTGGTAGGATCAAACAAGTCATCCACACTATTATTTAAAATCTTTGGCACATGTAGGACGATTGACCACGACTCGTTGTTGCTGTACTCCGAGTAAAACACTTGCTTGACCTTTTGAAAATCACAAACAAATGGTTCATCTCTCACGTGTTCATAGCTCTTCAACTTGGACAAGTCAACCATGATCAAATTGGTGCCAGCATCAATTTTACAAGCATTTTTATCCTCAACTCTTATCTAATCACAGTAAACATAACCTCTTTGAAGTTGACATAGTCCAATTCAAATATATTTGGAATTACACCATAGTAAGTCATTTTAGCTTCAACGAGGTTTTTATCTTTCCCGCTCACTCAAAAATAAGTAAGAGCCTTGTATGAAATTCCCGAATTCTGTGCATTTTTATTTTTCTCGTACACCCTTGCACCGAATACGAAACCGTTCAATCGATACTTTTTTTTACTCTTGTGCTATGAATAAGGGTCCAGAGGCTAGACGAATAAGCCTTAACGTCCTATCACCCGTCTTTAAGAGCTGATAATATAGATATATTAATTAGGTTAGTTGTAAAGCTTTCTTGTAATGTGACATTTAATAACAAACATTTTCATTATAATTACCTCGTGTGACAACCATAACCTAAATCTCTATATGACCGTGCCATTATTTTTCATCTTTAATGTTCTCACACGCTTCATATTATCTTCATAGATCGTGACGAAGGTATTACAAAATTGATTATGTCTAAAAATTAAAATAATGTAAAAGTTAAAATAATTTAAACTTACTTTTTCCATTCTTCGACACCTTCATGGGTGTCAAATAGATAATGAGCTACTTGTTCATGTTGTAAACTCGTTAATTTCACTCATTTACCCATGACATGACCACCCTCATCGACGAACTCATCACTGTCATCCACGCTGCTCGGGTCAGGCATATATTACCAAGTGTAAATTAATGACTCCATGGTGATGTATTCCCCTGCAATTGATCCTTCAATGTATTGTGTATTCTTGACGTAATTTTTGAAAACTTTTATCAATCTTTCAAACAGATACATCCACTAATATCTAACTGGGCCACAACGAAGTGCCTATTCGCATAGGTGTACCAACAAGTAAACACTTATGTCAAAGAATTATGGGGGCAAGTACTTCTCCAATATACAAATCACTTTGGTCACCGCCAATTTTGCGGCCACTATGTGATCTCGATTGACTACCTTCTCACATAAAAGTGAGAAGCATATACTAGTTTGTATAATAGCCCTCCGTAAATCCTTGTGCTTGGAGAAACAATGCTTAAACAAGAGAGGAACCAATTGCATGATCATATGCAAATCGTGGTACTTATACTTATGTAAATCATGGGTAGCATAATTCACCATACTTTGCAAGTTGGACGAAAAATTAGATGGAACCTTAAAATTATATATTGTGTCTAAAAGTACCTTCATTTCCTCACTTGTCAAAGTAAACGCACTAGGGGTAATTATTGTCCTTCCCCTACTATCTTCTTTCAACCATAGTTGTGGCTTAAGTTTCAATAATTTAAGGTCTTTTTGTGCATTTTCTCCATCCTTTGAATGACTCCCCCCAAGGCATATGCCCACAAAATGTTCAGTGATGTTCTTCTCTGTGTGAATCACATCTAATATATAGCATGCCATGTCATTCTTCCAATAAGTCAAGTCAAATAAAATTAACCTCCTAGACCATGCCTTTCTTGTCTTAGTCTCATTCCCAGTTTGGGTTTTATTGTGCTTAACATTCTTAAATTTAGGATCCTTACCTGGTATATTAGGGCCACAATCAGAAGATTTACTTTAAATTTCTGAACTTGATAGCTTTCTTGGAGGTAACCTATTTTCAACACTGTCCTGTAAAAAAATGCAACCTTTCTCAAATATAAAACTATGAACGGGGGGGGGGGGGGGGGGGAGGGGGGAGGGAAACCTCCAATGGCAATGGTATACATTTTTTGAGCTAGCGGGGAGATGAAGAGATCCAGTCTCCTCTCCACAAATAAGACACCCTAAATACCCCATGTACTACACAACCGGATAATGTCCCATAAGCTGAAAAATTATGAATTGGCCACCTTAACATTGCTTTCAGCGTAAACTCTTCTTTTTTAAAACAGTAAAATGCTTGCACACCCTCTTCCCACAACTCATTTAATTTGATGTCCTCACTTGGAGCCTTTGGCCTAAGTATCAACAAAGAAAACATCAAAAATTCAGGTCTTATACACTATGAAAGAGGGAGGTTGAGTGAGGCTAGGATTACTAGCCATACACTCTGATTGTCACTTAAACTTTCAAATGGATTGAAAAAATTTGTTAATATTGCCAAACGAACGTTACGCTTTTCTCGAACAAAATTAGAATACTCATAACTCATCATCTTCCAAGCTGTAGAATCAATAGGATTCCACATGAGATTATCGCCTACTTCTTCCTTAGCATGCCAATTCATTGCCTCCACTATCCATGGTACTATGAAAAAGTGCTTTAATCTAGGCCCAATGGAAAAATATTTCAACACTTTTTCAGGTACTTTTGAGCTTGTGCCTTCCTTGCCAGTATATTGGACATATCTAGGTTCATCGCATACAGGACACCGATCGAGATTTTCATACTCCTTTCGGTATAGTATGCATTCATACACACAAGAATGAATTGATTTATACTTTATTCCCAAACCTTTTAAACTGTTCTTCATAGAAGGATAGCTATTTGGAAGCGTATTCTACTTGGGTATCAAGCCCTTCACCCAATTCAAAATTCTTGTCACGCTATTTCTCGACAAACCATATTGGGTCTTTAAACTATGTGAATCGACCATGACATGTAAAGTTATTTAATCTTTCTCACAGCTAGAGTACAACGGCTGGGTCACCTTCAATTTTAAACTTTAGTAGTCATCGTCATGGTTTATCCCGATATTTTTATGAGCACCTGAACCTTGTACATCGTCAGTGACATTATTTTCTTCCACTTTATGAACTCCATATGCATCATCAACTAAATCCTCTAGCATATTATGATCTACATTATCCTCTCCTTGTACATCTATCCTACTTATTGATGGTTATTGTGAAGGTTGTTCGGGGACAAAAAAACATTCAATTATTCGTGAAAAATCCAAAATTGACAACTATCTTGCATACCCCATCTTAATAAATGTAGTTCAAGTGTCTTCCACTCAAACACCTTACCATTTTTAAACTAATCACATGGACACCGAAACTCTTCATCATTACGACATCTCTTTGCGTATTTCACAAATTCATTAGCACCTTTGTGAAACACATCCCCTAATCTATTTGTCTCGCCCATCCACTATTTGTATTTACGATATCCCATTAGAGCTACTACAAACAATCACCTATTATCGTTAGGAAGCATGTATTCGTGTATTAGTATAAACAAAAGTGTGAACATTTAGTTCCTATTAAATAATTTACTACAAGATTGACATTTCAACTTTCGATGTTATATTATAAAAATAATATAATTACTATTTCCTCCATCTCCTTTAAAGGGTGAGTGGTCCTATCCCTGTAAGGACATGATTTTAGAAACGTCCGTTATCAATTAAGTATGTCGTATACCCCTACAATCGTCGAAGATTGTTCAAGATCATACAAGCATCAAGACGGATCTGAATATCAAGCTTCTTCAACAATCAAGCCTTTACAAGGATAATTTTGGTGAGAAACTATTTAAGTCCCTTTAGAGTTCATTTAAGAGTGTTGGAATAATTTTAAAAGAGATTTGAAAATTTTTCTAAAATATTTTCTAAGTGTTGAGGTGTTGTTTTTCGTCAAAATGAATTTTTCAAGATTAAAAGAAGAATTTTTGAAATAAAAAATTAAATTTATTTTTCGGGAATTTTCTGGTTCGAACGACATCAGATCTCGTTCGAACGACATGGGATCTCATTCGAATGACGCGCCGACTCAAATTTTTTATATAAAGTGCGTTAAATCATTTTGTTTTCGTTAAGGAGACCTAACGATTTTCGATACCAGTAATCTGCTAACGGCATAACATTTTGTCTTCTTCAATTTTAGGGTTTAAAACCTTGTTTTTCAATTCACAAAACATCCCAATCCTTTAGTGAATTGTTTTGGAATCCAAAATACGGTCTTGTTGATCTTTCTCTTATCAAGAGGGTAAATCTACATCATATGGCTATGTGTTATTGAGGATCTTGCGGCGTGAAGGTTCTTTACTGATTTGGACTCAGGTTCACAGGGAGTGCTACGGTATTCCTGGGCTGATGATAAGACTGCGATTCTTGTGGGTTTGCAATGTGTGGATCCATTGCTGATGACATCGACCGACATCTACGGATATTCGATTGTCAAAACTGTATTTCATTATAACAGTGTAAGTTGTGATTTACAATTATAGTGAAAAAATGGTTCTGCCCCAATGGGGGATTTTTCCTGAAATTTGGTTTCCTTTACATGCTTATTGCTTTATGATTTCATATCACTTAGATGCATGTGTTAGAATTAATTTAAAACTTGGGTCTCATTAAAATTGATTTGATTGACACACAATTAAAGTTGGTTTTATTTGAGAAGCCACATTATTCCGATGTAGCACACTCTCAAATTGGTATCAGAGCCTGTTCCACTAAGTTATTGTGTTTAATCATGTTTTCTTTCTCAAAAATGGCTTTTGGTGGTTTTGATGATTTTTTATGTTAACTTTTTGACAAATCTGATTGGAAAGTTTACACAAACCATTGTTTTAAATCTTCCGTTGAAAATAATTCTGAGAGGTGTTCGAGTTGTAAGGGTGTTGGTCATACGATAGAAGAGTGTTTCAAAAATTTAAGGAAGAAATTGAATAAACCGATAGCTCATGTTTCTACTCTTAGTGGTAGTGATTCGAAAGAAGAAGTTTTTTATGCTTCTAGGCGAGAGTTTCCCACCCTTGTGATTAGTGATGATAGTGAGGGTGATGATAGTGAGGGTGATGAGAGTGAGGATGGAAGTGTAGATGAGCATGACTTTCAAACGGATTTCAATGAGCTTTATGCTGAAGCTTTGAAAATAAAGAAAGAAAATTAGAAATTGAAAGCCCAATTGCAAGAGCGTGCCTTAAAAACTGAAAAAATTCAGATAGAGACACCTAGGAATTTTAGGAGAGGGTCACCTAGGAATTTTAGGAGAGGACCGCCCTTAGGTAACACTCACCGCCCGATTTACACTTGCACACATTGCGGTAAGCAAGGACATCTTAGGCGTTTCAGTTACAAGCTTTTAAAAGGACCGAGGAAGGTTAATAAAAGAATAAATTCGATTCCTCAAACCCCCACTTGTCGTTACAAATCGATTTGGGTTAGTGTGACACACTGCCTAATAAAATACCGGGTGATCAATCCTATACCAAATTAAAACAGGAATTTTATATGGTTCATTCTCAGCATCACTGTCGAAAATCAATATATTACTAACAATCTATTAGGCCTGGCGTCAAAATTTTAATTTACTAATCTTTTTAACCAAATGAACCATAAGAAAACAATCACAACAGTTTATGTACAAAATAATTGAAATGAAATCAGATAATCGAACTATCAGCATAACATATAATACAACCAAATCGAAGTGCCGCAAACTAAAATGCGGTCAAAGAATAAATGGATACATTTGGGCCATTAACCCGAATGCTAATACAATACCTCCTATCTAGATCACAAGGATAGAGGTGTCTAAAATAATCCAGCATGCATCCATAACTGCTGCAGCAACGTCAGACTCGTAATAATCATCATTCAGGCGTCCCTTTGACTGAACACCTAAAATATATACATATATAACAAGAGAGAGGGAAAATAGAGAAACGGATCAGAGCCCGAGTTTTGAAAATATTTAGTAAGTGCATAAAATGCTATATTTAAAATATGAAATCTCTCGTATTTAAACTGCTGGTATCGTACTCCCATAAGATACATGTAACACCCCGTATTTTTGAGGATGTAAATACTTATGTGATTAATTATTATTGTTGGATTAATTAAATTAATATGTGAGAATTAGTTGAAAGATTAATCCGATTTAAAACTGAATATTTACTAGCGTTATGAGAGTTAGTAATTATTAATATTACTATGAGAATAAGTAAAATTGAATGATGATTTTATATAGCTGGTCGTGAGAGAAAAATTCGACAGTTTGGTATAGTAAGTCGGGACACGCGTGTGAGTCGTGTCGGGACCAATTAAATGGAGTATAAAGGTAAATTATTCTTAAGTAACTCGTATGATCATTTCGAGTGCGCCGTTGAGCCCGGGAGGGTCGAGTTAGTTAGAAAAATTTACCCGAGTATTTTATTTGAACTCCGGGATATTTTTAGGCCATATCGGCACCCCGTAGGGGTAATTTTGTAAATTGGATTTTTGGAGAAATTAAATGGAAGAAAATTAGGGAAGTATTATGTCAGCTAATTGGGGACAATTAGGGTGAGAATACACCAAAATCAAGAGAGATCCACAGTGGGGGAGGGAGAGCAAATCCCATGGGAGGAGGCCAATCTAGCACCACCTTGCACAACCACCATCACCATCGTATAAATCGAAACGCGAGGAACGTACCTATACCAACAACACCAACCGATCAGACCTTCGAAATTAAGGCAAGTGTTTATGACTTGCTTTCCATTAGCGAAAATTGGGCTCATGTTAGTATAAGAATTAATTACATGATTTGAATTGGAAATGGGTGATTGTAGAGAATTAATATCACAAATTGAGAGTTATCTTGATGAAGAATTTAACCCCTACACTTATAGAATAGGAAACCCGAAAATATATGATGTGATTGAGAAACAAATTTGGGTTTTAATGGTTCTTGAATTGAAATTGGAAGAACTAGGGTTTTAATGTTTAATTTGGGGATTTTATGTTGGTGATTTAAGCATCTGGGCGGAATCACATGTTTTGGAGCCTTAATGGCGATTTTGTCCTTGTACCTTGTAGAAAATCGCATTTTCTACATTTTCTTCCCTCATGTACTTCCTCCCAAACGGCTCCAAAATGCCTGAAAACGTCAATTTATTAATCTGGGCAGAATGTGAGGCAAATTTTTAAGAAAGTTTTTTTTTTAAAATTGTTATTCCAGAATAAATCCAAATAGTGAATTAAGATTTATGTTGAGTGATTTGTAACCTTGTTAATTAAGTGGGGGAAACTTAATTGGATTCATAGATGATTAATGAAGATTTAATGATTCTGGAGTATTAGAAATTATCCTTACATGTTAGAATATTGTGTGGTATTGGTTGTTGGGAGTTTGGGCTTGATACATATATGTTTTAAGATAAAAAAAATGGTGGAAAAACGTATTGGGCTAGAGGTTGAAGGCGAACTGCCCAGGTCGTGCGAAGTCGCTCAAACGACACGTGGAAGTTGTTCAAGCGACAGAGTCCTCTGGTTCAAGCGGTAGGTTCAGAAAAATTTGGAAATTTCTATTTTTACCCCAAATCGATTATATAGTTTGTTGGAGTGAGAGAAACTGCCATTTGGTGAATTTAACGTATGACAGAATTACGGGAAAGTATGTGAGGGAAATGCTTTTATTATTTTGGAATAAGATTTACCTTGGAGATTACGAGAGAGAGAGGTGGTAATCTAATACTTATACTATACGTAATAATGAAGATAAACTAGGTATGGGAAGTATATGAGTAGGTTGGGAGAATACCTATGGATTTTAATAGGATGTGTGTATGCCTATGATTATTATATTACACTTATGAGTTTTAACTCGGGGGTGCTAGATTATTATTGTTAGGTGCATCAATGGGTGTTAACCCTGGGATGCAGGATTATAATTGATAGGAGCATTAGTGGGTGTTAACCCGGGGATGTAGGATTATTATTGTTAGTAGCACTAATGGGTGATAACCCGGGGGTGCTGGATTATTGTTGTTAGGAGCACTAATGGGTGATAAACCGGGGGTGCTGGATTATTATTGTTACGTGCACGAATGGATGTTAACCCGTGGGTGCTGGATTATTATATTTTAGGTGTACTAATGGGTGTTAACCCGAGGGTGCAGGATTATTATTGTTATGGAACTAATGGGTCTTAACCAGAGGGTGCAGGATTAGTATACACATATGTATAGAGATGATGTGACTATATGTAGTTATATACATTATTATGATTTGCGCTAATGGGTCTAAATCCGGGGGTACAATATATATATATATATATATATATATATATATATATATATATATATATATATAGAGAGAGAGAGAGAGAGAGAGAGAGAGAGATAAGGTGACTATATATATTTGAGGAATTTCTAGTAAGTGAAACTAGCAGTCATGGTAATAAGGATAAATAAAATAATCTTAGTAAGAAAGATTTAATTACTCGAACGATAAATATGAAAGGTAGTGATCTGGGATAGACTACGTGTGAGCGTATTCTATGGGAGATTCGGGTATACTACTGGTGAACGTAGATGATGCTATGATGACTTCGTACTAGTTAGCATGGGTACATAGCTAGTATGGTTTAGAAGATGTGTTAACCGTGCACAATAGAAGAGATGTGAGAATCTCACGCGAGAGTTCGATAACTAACATGCACATAATACTTGCTTTAATGCACTTTTAAATACTTGCTAATAAATCTTTTTAAAACATCAGGCTTTGACCCGTCTCTTGCATCTCTTATCTCTTTTGCTATATATATATGTATTAGTACATGTGCCTAGCCACAGGGACACCGGTTCTAGATACTTGCATGGTTTGCCGAGCTGCAGCTGTTGTGGAAGTTACGGGCCATTGAGATTAGACGCTTCTCTCATTTCATTTAGTTCCTAGTTCAGATATTCAGTTCAGGCATGTGTCGCCCATTCTCATTAGCGAGGTTGTACTCAGTTTCCTTTGTAGTTCTTTTCAGTTGGATTGAGTATTTATTATGGTTTGGTTTGTGACTTTGAACTGAAGGTTTTATCTAGTCTTAATTATTCAGTATTTGATTCAGTCAGTATTTATTTCTTGTGTATGGTTTATAATTAAATGTTCAGAAATTAAATGAATTAATTGGTTTCAAGTTTAATTGGAAAATGTTTTGACACTATCTTAATTAAATTTTAGGTAATTAATTGAATTTAAGTTTTCGACAGTGATGCTAAGAATTAACCAAGTGAATATTTTTGTATAAATTTTATAAAGGACTGTTCACTCGATATTTAATTATGTGGGGTGTCACAGGTGGTATCAGAGCATCAGGTTCTAGAGTCTTTTAGGATCTTAATGGAAGTTTCATGAAAAATTAAGGTTCTTGTCAATTATATTAATTTACCCCATTAATTAAATACCTTTGATGAATTTGGACATGTTTCACATAGGAAATCATGTATATTGGTATATATAGCCAGTAGTAATCTTATTTGGGAGTTTGGGGATCATTAATGGCGTTTTGGAGAAATTTTTTGGATGAAACCCGTAGGTTGAATTTGTAGATTCTGGGTAAGAACTGCTTGATCGATGATCGACCCCATTCCTCGATCGATCGATCCCTCCTGGAAAATTGCATATTTTTCTCCTTTTTGTTTAATCCGGTTAAAATACGTAGGAACCTTTGATTATTATTTATAGAGTATAATGGGTTATGAAGAGAACCAATAGGGTCTAAGTAGACTCCGTTGAGTGAAATTTAATATGGGATGAAATTGTGGGTTAATGGGGAGTTATTCATACATTAGAAATTGCGCGTACGTTCACTAAAGAATTAAGACTCGTGAAAGATTTAGACCAGAAGGTAAGTGAGGGTATACCTACTGAAATTATACTTAGTGAGAGAGAATACTTCGAGAGATGAGAAGTAAGTATAAAATAAATTATAAATGAGGATAAAAGAGACGAATTCGTTATGCGAGATAATTGAGTAAAATTTGTGCTAAGGACGGATAATAATAATTATGGGTCGTGGGCGAACCTAATTTGGAAAATGTGAATATCTATATATATAACTGTGTGACTGTACATATATTAAGTATTATATATCTGTGTATAATCATACCTGAGCTACTTGCTATCATATACGGATTTTTACGTTTCAGCTTTGCATTCTTTGGTATAGAGCCTTATTCTAGGATTGTTGTATTCCATTGCGTATGCGATTTATGCTCTCCTGCGATTAAGTTTAGTGAATCCAATTCATATGCGAGTTTGATTGGACTTCGTACATCGAACAATGTGGGACGACCAGTGAAGGTCGTTAGCGGGACTGCAGGAGGAGGGAAACAATTAAAACTATAGAGCATTCGAGGAACGGTGATCGCGATAGAAGTCACCAACAGTGATATCTAGGTGTGATGAGCCAATGGAAGGAGTAATCCAAGGGCAATAGAGTAAGGTAGAGTGTAGTGACACACATAATTTAAATTACGTATGAAAATAACAACTGGGAACTAAAACTGCCAAGTTCGAGAGAAGGACATCCCAAAAAGGGTCAGTAGTACCAGTGAAAGGGAAATTGCCCTTTATGTAGAGATAGGGATTTCCAGTATTGAATATGTTCACGTGAGAAGTGAAATTTATAGGATCGGGAATATCAAACCATGCCTGTAAAGCGTAACAGCAGGAGAAGTGAAATATCCAGTGTAGAAAATCGGGTCAAAGGGATTGGGCCCAGGAATTAATAACCCGAGAGTAGTGGGTCTAGGCTGGACTAGTGTAGTCCTCAATAACTGTAGCATACCGTATTTTAGGTCGACAGGGCCAGGAAATAAAGGGAAGGTCAGTAAGGCCTAATTGAGGCCTAGAGATATGGGCCAATATATCAATGTCGGGTGTGTAAGACGCCAAACATAATAATTAACCCACAATGAGGAGGGAGAAAACTAATGAATGAAATCCCAAATGTATAACGATTGTAGTTAATTATGGATCACGAAAAGTGCGTGTGAGGACCCTATGGTCAGGCTAGACTGATTAAGTTTTGTTTCATCCGTGCGAGTAAATGATGAATTCAACTGACATGGGTGTGTCACAACAAATGTGGATAGTTAACACTAAATATTCGGGTGTGCAACGGGTTTACTGAGTACGCTGGCGATGGCAACCTTATTATTCATATGACTAACATTTGCTAGAGAGATTTTTGTACCACCTACAGGGAGGAGCAGGCATAGACACTAAGAGAAATTTGTACGTAGTATTACGTAACGATTTATGCTCCTTTGAGTGTTATGGTAGTGGAGCCTATTATTATTGTATTGTATGGTTACTAAATAACGAGAGTTTGAACGGTAGTAAATTGTGTGATAAGACTATCATACGTGAAATTTTAAGTTTAAATATATTGTTTTAGCAAGGCATCACGTGAAAGTCGGTTGAGACTGCATATGTGTTGTATTATATCATAGACTTCAGTGAGCATGTTGTCTTACTATTTTGATCCCGGTGAGAAGGGATCTTTTACTGATATAATTCAGGGTATATTGGCTTGTAGTAGGGCGGAGAGATATATCTTGTTACTTATATAGCGCTAATGACTTGTGATAGTGAGAGCGCCGCGTTGTATGCCATCCTTAGTGACATGAGAGTGGACGAGTAAACTTTTTATGTTCACAGACGGGAATTCGGGGGTATATGTTATGGATTAAGGACTTAACATATCTTGACGACCAGCAATGTTAAGTAGTAGTGTATTGGGGGGGTCCTTGTTTGGATTTCGCTTTGTGAGACATCCCACGCAAGAAACTTAGTGAACGTTGGGAAGTTGGGGAAGTTTGACTTTAGTACATGGATTTAGTACCGTAGTGATTACATGTATACATAGTTATAATTGTGAGATAATGGTTATATTACAGAGTAAGGTCAATAAAGTCGTATAAGGTTAGTGTGTGAAAATGTTACAACCGTTGACACCACGAGCAGATCGGTGGGACAACCTAAGATATAATTAGGTGGAAAAGGTAGGGTGGATGAGTAGGACCTTACCATATAGTCATGCCAAGTATGTGAGGCATAATTTGAGACTAATATAACACGTCTAGTATAGTGGTGCTAAAATGCATGAAACATAGGGTCTATGGGCACCCTAAATAGTTGGATTATAGTATTTTTAAGAATTTGGGCACAATGCGTATTTTGAAGGAAAATGAAGGTAGAAGTTATGACTTCAGAACTTAGCTGTTTGATGGTTTAGGTCAGTTAGGACTGATACTTCCCAAATTTTCCACAAGGATGGTATAAGAAGAATTCGATAAAGTTTAACCCGAGAAAGTTGAAACTTACTTGGTAAGACAGGTAGAGACCATGCTTCACGAGAATCGAAAATTTAAAGAGAGGAGGAAGGACTTGTGACACGCAGTGATGACATTGTTGCACGAGTCATGGATGTGGATGCATTTGTGAGAAAGATAAAATGCATCATGATATAAAACCGTAGTAGTGATGGCATAAACGAAGCAACACCAAGGTAGGACAAATCATAACGTGTGACAGTAAACCCCAACCATTATTCCTGAGATAGTAAGGTTATATGGGGTACAATTAGACACCTTGACTGATAGAGTCAAAAGAGTTATGACTCGATTATTGGGAAGGGTTTTCAGGAGGCCATGAGTATCGAGATGCATATGTTTACGGCCTAACACACCCTCAGGCGGACGAGAAAACTGAGAGTTTTAGTTACTTATTGCGATATATGTTGTATTTCCAATTATGGTAAGGTTTAGAGTAAAATTTTCCACTGGTGGAGTTAGTGTACGATGACTCCCCTCAGCTCATTATCGATATGACTCCATTTGAGGCTTTATATATAATGCCTTGTCATCCTTGTGCTTATTGGATAGAGTTGGGGAACAACGAGCTAATAGGGCCGAAGGAAATTAGGACCCGTTAACTAAGATTTACATGATTTGGAGTTGCATTATTTCATGTTGGAATGAGAAAATTGGTATCGAGTGATGTAGGATCTTTCCTATTATTGTTAAGTTTGAACCGGTAGCTTACAGGCTCGGGTTCCATAGTATTTTGCTGAGGCAGTATAGCGAAAATGTGTTGGCAGTTATAGTATATATTGTGTGTAAAGTATATACCATACAAACAAGCATAAACTACTGATGATACATGGTAGTGAGACGAATTTGTATGTATCTAAACACTGATTTATCAGCTAGTGCGAATAGTAGGAGGCCAGATAGTAATTATCTAAAATTTAAGTAGTGAAACTTAAATGGTAAGGATTGAAGTTTAAATTACAATATCAGTGATGTGTCATTATTAAGGATATTCAGTGATGTACTGTATGGGCGGTATTGCGTAGATTACATGAGATGTGAGGTAAATACCCGGAGTTGTCCTTACCAGAAATGCCTTATTTTTTGAATTTCGGGACGAAATTCCGTTATTAGGGTGGAATTATGTAACACCCCATATTTTTGAGGATTATAATACTTATGTGATTAATTATTATTGTTGGATTAATTAAATTAATATGTGAGAATTAGTTGAAAGATTAATCCGAATTAAAACTGAATATTTACTAGCGTGACGAGAGTTAGTAATTATTAATATTACTGTGAGAATAAGTAAAATAGAATGATGATTTTATATAGCTGGCCGTGAGAGAGAAATTCGACAGTTTGGTATAGTAAATCGGGATGCGCGTGTGAGTCGTGTCGGGACCAATTAAATGGAGTATAAAGGTAAATTATTTTTAAGTAACTCGTATGATCATTTCGAGTGTGCCGTTGAGTCCGGGAGGGTCGAGTTAGTCAGAAAACTCTACCCGGATATTTTATTTGGACTCCGGGATATTTTTAGGCCATACCGACATCTTGTAGGGGTAATTTTGTAATTTAGATTTTTAGAGAAATTAAATGGACGAAAATTAGAGAAGTATTATATCAGCTAATTGGGGACAATTAGGGTGAGAATACACCAAAATCAAGAGAGAGTCACAGTGGGTGAGGGAGAGCAAATTTCAAGGGAGGAGGTTAATCTAGCACCACCTTGCACAACCACCATCACCATCGTATAGATCGGAACGCGAGGAATGCACCTATACCAACAACATCAACGGATCAAACCTTCGAAATCAAGGCAACTGTTTATGACTTGCTTTCCATTAGCGAAAATTGGGCTCATGTTAGTACAAGAATTAATTACATGATTTGAATTGGAAATGAGTGATTGTAGAGAATAAATATCACAAATTGAGAGTTATCTTGATGGAGAATTTAACCCCTATACATATAGAATAGGAAACCCGGAAATATATGATGTGATTGAGAAACAAATTTGGGTTTTAATGGTTCTTGAATTGAAATTGGAAGAACTAGGGTTTTAATGATTTAATTTAGGGACTTCATGTTGGTGATTTAAGGATCTGGGCGGAATCACAGGTTTTGGATCCTTAATGGCGATTCTGTCCGCAGCCCTATAGACAATCGCGTTTTCTACATTTTGTTCTCTCATGCACTTTCTCCAAAACGACTCCAAAATGCCTCAAAACGTCAATTTTTTAATCAGGGCAGAATGTGGGGTAAATTTTTAAGAAAGTTTTTTTTTTTGAAAAATTATTATTCCAGAATAAATCCAAATAGTGAATTAAGATTTATGTTGAGTGATTTGTAACCTTATTAATTAAGTGGGGGAAACTTAATTGGATTCATGGATGATTAATGAGGATTTAACGATTCTGTAGTATTAGAAATTATCCTTACATTTTAGAATATTGTTTGGTATTGGTTGTTGGGAGTTTGAGCTTGATGCATAGAGGTTTTAAGATAAAAAAAATGGTGGAAAAACGTATTAGGCTAAAGGTTGAAGACGAACTGCCCAGGTCGCGCGAAGTCGCTCAAACGACGCGTGAAAGTTGTTCAAGTAACAGAGTCCTCTGGTTCGAGCGACAGGTCCAGAAAAAATTGGAAATTTCTATTTTTACCCCAAATCGATTATATAGTTTGTTGGAGTGAGAGAAACTTCCATTTGGTGAATTTAACGTAGGACAGAATTACGGGAAAGTATGTGAGGTAAATGCTTTTATTATTGTCGAATAAGATTTACCTTAGAGATTACGAGAGAGGGAGGTGGTAATCTAATAATTATACTATACGTAATAATGAAGATAAAATACGTATGGGAAGTATATGAGTGGGTTGGGAGAATACCTATGGATTTTAATAGGATGTATGTATGCCTATGATTATTATATTGCACTAATGAGTGTTAACTCGGGGGGTGCAAGATTATTATTGTTAGGTGCATTAATGGGTGTTAACCCGGGGATGCATGATTATGATTGATAGGTGCATTAATGGGTGTTAACCCGGGGATGTAGGATTATTATTGTTAGGAGAACTAATGGGTGATAACCCAGGGGTGCTGGATTATTATTGTTAGGTGCACTAATGGATGTTAACCCGTGGGTGATGGATTATTATATTTTAGGTGCACTAATGGGTGTTAACTCGGGGGTGCATGATTATTATTGTTATGTCACTAATGGGTCTTAACCCGGGGTGCAGTATTAGTATATACATATATATAGAGATGATGTGACTATATGTAGTTATATACATTATTATGATTTGCGCTAATGGGTCTAAACTCGGGGGTGTTGGATATATATATGTATAGAGATGAAGTGACTATATATATTTGTATTTGAGGAATTTCTAGTAAGTGAAACTAGCAGTCATGGTAATAAGGATAAATAAAATAATCGTAGTAAGAAAGATTTAATTACTCGAACGATAAGTATGAAAGGTAGTGATCTGGGATAGACTACGTGTGAGCATGTTGTATGGGCGATACGGGTATACTACTGGTGAACGTAGATAGTGCTATGATGACTTCGAACTAGTTAGCCTGGGTAGCATAGCTAGTATGGTTTAGAAGATGTGTTAAGCGTGCACAATAGAAGAGAGGTGAGAATCTCATGCGAGAGTTCGATAACTAACATGCACATAATACTTGCTTTAATTCACTTTTAAATACTTGCTATTAAATCTTTTTAAAACATCGGGCTCTGACCCGTCTCTTTCATCTCTTCTCTCTTTTGCTATATATATGTATTAGTACAGGTGCCCAGCTACAGGGACACCGGTTTAGATACTTGGATGGTTTGCCGAGCTGCAGTTGTTGTGGAAGTTGCCGGTCATTGAGATTAGACGCTTCTCTCATTTTATTCAGTTCCTAGTTCAGATATTTCAATTTGGGCATGTGTCTACCATTCTCATTAGCGAGATTGTACTCAGTTTCCTTTATAGTTCTTTCCGGTCGGATTGAGTATTTAGTATGGTTTGGTTTGTGACTTTGAACTGAAGGTTTTATCCAGTCTTAATTATTCAATATTTGATTCAGTCTGTATTCATTTCTTATGTATGGTTTATAATTAAATGTTCAGAAACTAAATGAACTACTTGGTTTCAAGTTTAATTGGAAATTGTTTTGACACTATCTTAATTAAATGTTAGGTAATTAATTGGATTTAAGTTTTCGACAGTGATGCTAAGAATGAACCAACTGAACATTTTGTTATAAATTTTATAATGGACTGATCACCCGATATTTAATTGGGCAGGGTGTCACAATACACCTCACCCCTCCTCTAATAGTGCACACATATCGTATACATTTTTAAACAACCTAGTGAAGCTACCCTGCCTAACTAATATCTTTCTCCCATCATCTGAATTCTCATAAGTATCACTTACCCGGCGTGATATAATATAAGTTACACCGTAAGCTATCACGTAAGCTTTAATTTATATAATCATCGATTTTATATATATATACCATTCATATTCCGAAACATTCACTAGTTTAAATAGCATTTTAGATAAAATTTCGTATATATAATTCTCACTTTAGTATATAAAATTTAATATGGACGTACTGGATAATAGCTTAATCCCCTCTAGCCCATATCCTAAATTCCATCCTACTCGCATCCTTGGATTCACTCAAATGTAATCGACCCATATTTATTCTCTATGCATAAATCTATATATACATTTGCCGAAGACTTCTCTCGAATGTTACTCGTCCTAAACATTCATTAAATATATACCCAGGATTATACACTCAACTATTCCAAGGTTTTCTCTTTCAACCCAAGGTTTATTTACCCTAAATTCCATTATCTAGGAGTCCTAATGTCACATCTAGAATCCCCTATGATAATTTCCAATTATAATTTAACTCCCCTTAAACTTAAGGAAAAAAATTCAATTCCTTCTAATGAGAATCGATTCACCCCAACTGCGAATCGATTTGCCGAAGCAAAACGATTCGGTCTAAATCTGAATCGGTTCGAACAAGATCAGTACTCAGGTCTTCATGTGTGAATCAATTCACCCCAAATGCGAACCAATTCAACTACAGTCCTACAGGTCTTACTAAGCGAATCGATTTGCTCGAACCAAAGCTTACAGTTCGAGCAATTTCTTCTTCTCCAAAATCCCAAAAATCATCCCAACCTCCATTTTTGTGGTTTCTAATCCCAACCAACAACAATATAATCATCCAATCACTGATTTATAACTAACACATCATTTATTTTATGGGATAGAATAATCTCTGTTGGATTTAAACCCTAAAACCACTTAAACTCTCATTTCTCATTTCATCCCATTTCTAACCAGATATACACACCATTAACATGGGTTTAACACTAGAATTCATAAAGAGTTAACAACACATCAATTTGTGAACTCAAAATGAAATTCCCAAATTTATTTCAAGCGTTTCAACCCAAAAATCATATAGTTTACCAACTATAATATGAGATACACATACTCAATTGAATAAAGCAAGTAAACACTTGCCTCGTGGATAAAATTCGACGACCTCGAGTCGAATCCTGCGGAGTTTGGCCGAAAATCCCCTTTTCTCTCTTCTTTTCCTTCTTCCTTTCTTTCCTTCTTCTTTTCTCTCTTTTCTTTCTTCTCTTTCTCTCTCTCTCGTGCCTTATAAGAGAGAAAAGGAGTTTATCTCCTTATTAAACCCAAAAATGACTCATTTACTCAATTGTGAGTCCTTACTTGTCCAAAAGTCCTCGAAACCCAAACGCTACCCCTGGGTCCAATTATGCACTCGAAATCTCCATCCGAGTCACTTAACTAAAATTTACTAATCGGACCCAACACTTATCAACACACATTTTCTCCAACGTGAAATATTTTTCGTCACTTTACCCAACTACGACATGACATAAAATTATTCTGACTCATTTACTTATTCCCAAAAGTAGATGTAACACATATCGATAATAATCTAACACTCATTAATTCTAAAATTACTATTCGCAGCAGTTCCTCTAATTATCAAATTACATCCACTTCTATAATTTAAATATCCATAAAAGTACGGGGTATTACAGTTAGGAAATCGAATTTAGAGGCTTATGGTCTTTTTATTCATGACTCTCGTTTGCTTGCACATGATGCCATGTGAGATCATTTGGTTGATTGTGTTGATTTATATCATACACTAGTTGTGCTCTATGATATATTCTTACTAGTGTTATGACTCACTTGTTGTAGTTTACATTGTCTTATTATGTATGCTACCATTTTAACACTGTTTTAGATCTGTCAGCACCTTCCAGGTATTCTTTTCTGGAAATTTTTCACTGGGCAGTACTGTTTGGGATTTCTGTTTTTTTCGTTCGAGCTAAACTCGATCTCGTGCAAAGCCTTCTCGCGAGATGCTATGTCATTTGAACGACAGGTAGTCTCATTAGAGCGACCTGGATAACTTAGACTATTCTGTTTGCAGTACGCTGTGTTCATTGGTTACATTATTTGGTATTGCTAGGTTGCTTCTGACAGTTTATATACAGTTATTCTTAGTTTTCATGCTTAATTGCTTATACTACATTATTCGTTTAGTCATACCTTCTTTGATTGATTGATCTATTAGTGTGATTTCTGTTTGCTAGCATATGATGACTTTCAAGACGATATTATGCCTATTGCTGGTTATACTGCCCTTATGATATATTTTTTCAAAAAAAATACAAAAGATTTTCATTTGTTTTGGAAAATTTTGAAAAAGCCAAAAAGATTTTATTTTGATAAAATATTTGGAAAAAGACAAAAAGAGTTCTGTATTTTGTTTGCACCATATATGAATGGACACTAAGGATGACCAAGTCACAATTCCATTCCATTTATCCATGTGACAATTAAATAGTGTGTTGAGATAATATATCTTGTCATTTATGTGCTTTACGATGTTTGGAGGCATTAAGATGTAATTAGTTGTTACTTCCTACATGTTTGATTCATTATGTCCTTTATTGCACATGTGCACGATTTTTTTTTATTATTGTACTTGTCTTATCACATGTTGGTCGAGTGTTTTCATCTCAATCATGTCCTTAAAACGAACCAAGTGCAATAATACGAGAGTAATAAAAGTAGTGCTGTAAAAACCATTGCCCGTGAGAGATTATTTAGGACCTAAAAAAGTGAGGAATTAAAAATTATCCGGGGTCCAATAAGGTTTGAAAAGAGCCTGAAGAAATTGAATGGCAATAAAAGGAATATTATGCCTATTTTGGGCCAATAGGTTTTCTCTAAGTTGAGAATTTAGTACCTCTTTAGATAAAATTGCATTATTATATATGAGGGAGTTTGGTTGGAAAGTTATCAATGGGTTTGCACGTCCTTTGAAAAATTCTCGAAATGACACTAAATAGTTTTTGAAGTTATTGGTGTGAAAATCACTTAGGATTTGATTTGTTGATTTGATTTAGTCGATGTAATCTAAATTCAAAAATTTTACACCTAAGGATGTTTTTTTATGTTCATTCGATAGGAGTACACTTATGCATCATGCACATATGCTTGATTGAGTTAATTTACCTATTGAATTTGTTCACACACATTCATTATGTTTCCACGATTTGGTTATCTTAGTGTAAATTCATGGTGTGTGATTTTTGTAACATCGTTTTTGCATATGAAATTTTTTTAAAAATAAAAAGTAGTTTGTGGATCTTTTGAGTATTTCCTCTACATGCGCGTAGTTTGATCCAAAGTTATGTTGTTTACTGTGACACCCCGTTTGGATTTATTTGGTTTAATATTTTCCTTGTCTATTTTTTACAAATAAAAAGGGGGAGAATGAATTGAGGGGAGTTTTGCATTATGGGGGAGATTTGATTATATTGATTGATGTATTTTTATATCATTTCAAACTCGATGTGTCACGAGGTATTTGTTTTGTCTCATGTGTGTAGGTACAATTGAAGATCAATATGTTACACACCCTGATGAGAAAAGCTTAATGTTTTGAAGATTGATGTAATTTTTTGAAGAAAAGATAGAAGACTTGCATTTCGAGTACCTTTTCACTTTTGGGTTCTAGGCATTTTGATTTGATAATTCAGATTGTTTTTATTTTGTATCGGCATAGACATTGGGGGAGATTTATAAGGACATGATTTTATAAATGTTCGTTATCAATTAAGTATATCGTATACCGCTACAACCGTCGAAGATTGTTCAAGATCATACAAGCATCGAGACGGATCCGAATATCAAGCTTCTTCAACAATCAAGCCTCTGCAAGGTTAATTTCGGTGAGAAAGTATTTAAGTCCCTTTACAGTTCATTTAAAAGTGTTGGGATAATTTTGAAAGAGATTTGAAAATTTTTCTAAAATATTTTCTAAGTGTTGAGGCATTGTTTTTCGTCAAAATGAATTTTCCAAGATTAAAAGAAGAATTTTTGAAATAAAAAATTAAATTTATTTTTCGCGAATTTTTTGGTTCGAACGACATGGGATCTCGTTCGAATAACATCAGATCTCGTTCGAACGAAATGGGATCTCATTCGAATGACGCGTCGACTCAATTTTTTTATATAAAGCACGTTAAATCATTCTGTTTTCATTAAGGAGACCTAACGACTTTGATACCAGTAATTTGGTAATAGCAGAACACTTCGTCTTCTTCAATTTTAGGGTTTAAAACCTTGTTTTTCAATTCACAAAACATCCCAATCCTTTAGTGAATTGTTCTGGAACCCAAAATACGGTCTTGCTGATCTTGCTCTTGTAGAGAGGGTAAATCTACATCATATGGTTTCGTGTCATTGAGGATCTTACTGCGTGAAGGTTCTTTACTGATTTGGATTGAGGTTCATAGGGAGTGCTACGATATTCCTGGGTCAATGATAGGATTGGGGTTCTTGTGGGTTTACTGCGTGTGGATCCATTGCTGACGACATCGATCGACATCTGCGGATATTCGATTGCCAAAACTGTATTTCATTATAAACATGTAAGTTATGATTTACAATTATAGTGAAATCACTACACCAAATCTGCTGAATTGTCACGGTCATTGACCTTGACAAGTTGGACTTGTCAAGGTCAATGACCATGACAATTCTGGAGGTGACAAATTTTGTTGTCACGGACTTGTCATGATCATTGACCGTGACAAGTTCATTAGAATTTTCACGGTCATGTCACGGTCTATGACCTTGACAAGTTTTGTCACATTCATAAACCATGACAAACTCGTGACACTCTTTAAAAAATTGGCAGTGACAATTCTGGGCAGAATTGGAAAAAAATCTGCAGGGCAGTATAGCCACTGCCACTGCTCGGCAGTATATTTGTACCTGTAATAGCAACGTTGTACCTGTTCAAACATCATATATGCAAATAAAATAGAGATAATGCAAATATACATTCAAAACAATATACATCACGATATAATCCAAATATAATTCAAATGTAACAACTTAAAATAATTCAATTCAAATAATGTCACTACACGTCTAGGGTAAGATTAGCTCTGAGGAGGTGAGTAGGCCACACGATATACGAATTGACACACCCAGCAATATACATCGTGCCTCATTATTCACGCAACCACAAGGGGGAGTTCTCCTTACCAGATATCTCATGCGTGATGAGCACCTTGGACTCGATATCTTGAAGCAAACGTCCATGAACTGGCATACCATGGACGGTATTCGGGTCCCTCAACCCCCGCCTTATCCACTGGACATCAAACATGTCCAGTAAAAGAAATCTCGGCCAACCAAGTGTCGACATAGGTCGGTTGAAGGGAGCCAAATAGGAGAGTGGATCATCAAAGTCCGCACGTGTCGGCGATGAAGCAGCAAGGTCCACATCCTCGTCATCCTGCACCTCGTCATCCTGCACCTCCTCCTCCACTACCTTCTCCTTTCCTTTCCCCTTATGGTTTTTGTCCAACGAATGCTTCATGAATGAGGGCATATCTTGGACCGTCGCCTCCAAATGGGATAGCTTCGCGTTATGCGAGTCCACCGTTCGAGCCAACCTGGTGTCGCTCGTCTCCAATTCGATGATCCTAGATTTGGCCACCCACGAGCTCACCCCCCTTGTCCTCCCCTTGCGATCAGTGCCAAGCACTTGGCTGAGTGCGTCTATGGACAAAGATGCCTTGTCGGCATCAGACTGCGATTCATACACTTCCTTAAGCTTTGCCTGAAACAACAAAAAGCACATGATTAGTAAAATTAGTAAATAAAAAAATTATAACGTAATTAACAAAAAGTAAACTGTTGGATTACTTATAATCGTGGCCGCGACGCTCGGGGACACCTCCTTATTAATCCCCTTCTTCGTCCGAATAGCCACATAAGTATCGAGCCTATGTGGCCTACCCCCAGGGCCACTCCCGGTCCCCTGAAATAAAATAAAGTAAAATTAGTATCGGCAATGTAGAATAATATATATTTGTAGTTATAAAAAAATTAAATCTTACCATCATCCTATACTCCACCTCGGCGTAAGACGTCCGGTCGGAGTAGTGCACGTCCGTCTTTTTTGCTCGATTTTCCCTCCCCGATTGGCGAGATACCAATTGTCGCTCCCCGATCTCCTTGTCAATGAACTTTTGCCATTGTGCCAATGAGATCGGCTCCTTCGGCGAGACGAATTCACGCATTAGGATAACGGACTCTCGGGTCTTCCCAAAGTACCGGGTCCGCATATATTTGTTCCACGTCTTGTGTTGCTCCCTCAACTGCTCCAAGACGGAATCGCGTAGCTTTGGATCCAGGCTGAATTTTTCCTGTCCAACAAATACAATGTTAGTAGCGAATAAATATAAATATAAATATAAAATGAAATCGAAATCGAAATCGAAATTGAAATTGAAATTTTCATATAAATATAAATATAAATACATTACTTGTAGTGCCACCCAAATAGCTAACTTGAGCTCATTTGGCACCTCCCTACAACTAGTGTATCCCGGGCCGATGATCGTCTTTACCAGCTAGAGGGATCTCGCTAATAGCCCTGTCTTGTTCTTGATGGTCATCCCCAATTTGCCATATCTGGGGAGCCTAGGGGCCAAGGATCCCTCGTCGACTCCGCTACCACCGAGCCCAGACGACATCATCATAATCAGCATCAGCATCCTCGCCTTAATACCTGAAGGAGACATTTGATGTAAAAAAAATGTTGTTATTAGTACAAATCAAAATGAATTAGAAGAAGAAATGCAAATAAGTATAATTACTACAAATCCAAATGAATTGTTACTGTTTAACATCTCAATTCTGAATTCTAAAACAACAGCATCTAGCTCATAATATGTACAATTACTAAAAATTTTAAACATCCCCACCCCTACTTCCCACACACATGCACACTACACAAGAGTGAAAACGATAAAGTGCAAATCAACTAAAAGTATTAAAAATGGATTGATAAAGTACAAATTGGAATATTGATTAAAAATTAAAAAATTATTTCAAATTCGAGTTATCATAAAAAATGGACTGATATTCGGTAGGAGTAGCCAAGTCATCCACACTACTATTTAGACGCTTTGGCGCGTGTAGGACAACTGACCACGGCTCGTTGTTGATATACTCCAAGTAAAACACTTGGTTAACCTTGTGAAATGCACAAACAAACAACTCATCGCTCACGTGGTCGTTGCTCTTCAACTTGGACAAGTCAACCATGATCAAATTGGTGGCAGGATCAACTTTACAAGAATTTTTATCCTCAACTCTTACCCAGTCATAGTAAAATACAACCTCTTTGAAGCTTATATAATCCAATTCAAATATATTTTGAATTACACCATAGTAAGTCATTTTAGCTTCAACGAGATTTTTATCTTTTGCGCTCGCTCGAAAGAAAGTAAGAGCCTTATATGAAATGCCCGAGTTCTGTACATTTGTACTTTCCTCGTACACTTTTGTGCCAAATACGTAACTGTTCAATCGATACATTTTATACTCTTGTGCCATGAACAAGGGTCCAGTGGCTAGACGAGCAAGCCTTGATGTCGCATCACCCGTCTTTAAGATCTGAGAATATAGATAAATTAATTAGATTAGTTGTACAGTTTGAGTGTAATGTAACGTTATATAACGACCATTTTCATTATAATTACCTCTTGTGACAACTACAACCTAAATTCGTTGTCTGATTGTACCATTGTTTTTCTTCTTTTATTATTCTCACAGGCTTCATATTTTTTGCATATTACAAAATTAATCATGTATAAAATAATCTAAAATATTCTAAAATAATGTTAAACATTAAAATAATTTAAACTTACTTTTTCCATTCTTCGACATCTTCATGTGTGTCAAATAGATAACGAGCTACTTGTTCATGTTGCAAACTCGTTAATTTCACTCGTTTTCCCATCACATGACCACCATCATCGACAAACCCATCAGTGTCATAAACGCTAGTCGAGTCAGGCATATATTCCCGAGTATATATTGATAACTCCACGGTGATGTATTCCTCTACAATTGATCCTGCAATGTATCGCATATTCTTGACGTAATCTTTAAAAACTTTCATCAATCTTTCAAATGGATACATCCACCGATACCTAACTGGACCGCAAAGAAGTGCCTCATCGCATAGGTGTACCAACAAGTGAACACTTATGTCAAAGAATGGTGGGGGAAAGTACTTCTCCAACACATAAATCGCTTCGGTCACCACCAATTTTGCGGCCACTATGTGTCCTCGATTGACTACCTTCTCATACAAGAGTGAGAAGGTAATACTAATTTGCATAATAGCCCTCCACAAATCCTTGTGCTTGAAGAAACAGTGCTTAAACAATAGAGGAACCAATTGCATGATCACATGCCAATCGTGGGACTTACACTTATGTAAATCATGAGTAGCATAATTCACAATCCTTGGCAAGTTGGATGAAAAATTAGATGGGCCCTTCATATTATATATTATGTCTAAAAGCACCTTCCTTTCCCCACTCATCAAAGTAGACGCACCAGGGGGAATTATTGTCCTTCCCCTACTATCTTCTTTCAACCATAGTTGTGGCTTAAGTTTCAACGATTTAAGGTCTTTTTGTGCATTTTCTCCATCCTTCGAATGAATCCCCCCAAGAAAAGTGCCCACAATATGTTCAGTGAAGTTCTCCTCTGCATGCATCACATCCAATACATGGTACATCGAGTTATTCTTCTAATAAGGCAAGTCAAATAAAATTGACCTCCTAGACCATGCCTTTCTTGTCTCAGTTTCATTCCCAGCTGGGGTCTTCTTATGCTTGACATTCTTAAATTTGGGATTCTTACCTGGCATATTAGGGCCACATTCAGAAGATTTACTTTCAATTTCTGAACCTGAAAGTTATCTCGACGGTAGCCTATGTTCAACCCCGCCCAATAAAAAATTAGAACCTTTATCAAATCTGAAACTATGAGCCGGGGATAAAAACCTCCTATGGCAATGGTATACATTTTTTGAGCTAAAGGATAGACGAAGAGATTCAGTCTCCTCTCTACAAATAGGACACCCCAAATAACCATGTACTACACAACCGGATAATGTCTCATAAGCTGGAAAATCATGAATTTCCCACATCAATATAGCTTTCAGCGTAAACTCTTTTTTTCTAAAAGAGTCGAATGATTTCACACCCTCTTGCCACAACTCATTTAATTCTTCTACCAAAGGATCCAGGTAGACGTCGATGTCATCACTTGGTGCCTTTGGCCCAGGTATCAACAAAGACATCATTAAAAATTCAAGTCTCATACACTATGAAGGAGAAGTTTAGTGGGACTAGGATCACTGGCCATACACTCGGATTGGTGCTTAGATTTCCAAATGGATTGAAACCATCTGTTGATATGGCCAAACGAATGTTGTGCTGTTCTCGAGCAAAATCAGGATACTCATAATTCATCCTCCTCCAAGCTATAGAATTAATAGGATGACGCATGAGATTACCCCTACTTCTGCCCTAGCATGCCAAGTTATTACCTTCTCTATACATGGTACTGTGAAAATTGCTTTAATCTAGGCCCAACGGGAAATATTTCAACACTTTTTGAGGCACTTTTGAGCTTGTGCCTTCTTTAATAGTAGATTGGACATATCTAGGTTCATCGCAAACCGGACAACGATCGAGATTTTCATACTACTTTCGGTATAGTATGCAGTCATACACACAAGCATGAATCGATTTATACTTCATTCCCAAACCTTTCAAACTGTTCTTCATAACAGGATAGCTATTTGGAAGCGTATTCTCCTTGGGTAGTAACCCCTTCACCCATTTCAGAATTCCTGACACGATATTGCCAGACAAAGCGTACTGCGTCTTCAAACTGTGCAAAACCAACCATGGCATGTAAAGTTGTTTGATCTTTCTCACAGTCAAGGTATAAAGGTTGGGTCGCCTTAAATTTTAAACTTTGGTAGTCATCGTCAAGGTTTATCATGATATCTTCACGAGCACTTGAACCTTGTACATCATCAATAACCTCATTCTCCGCTGCTTCATAAACTCCGTACGCATCATCAACTAAATCCTCTAACATATTATGATCTACGTCGTCCCCTTCTACATCTATCCTACTTGTTGAAGGTTGTTGTGAAGGTTGTTCGGGGTCAAAAGGAACTTTTAATTCACCGTGAAAACTCCAAAATCGATAACTATCTTGCATACCCGATCTTAACAAATGTAGTTCAACTGTTTTCCACTCAAACACCTTACCAATCTTACACCTAGCACGCGGACAAGGAAACTCTTCATCATTATGACATCTCTTTGCATGTTTCACAAATTCATTAGCACCTCTGCGAAACACATCCCTCATTCTATTTGTCTCACCCATCCACTCTTTGTATTTCGGATATCCCATCACAGCTACCACAACTAATTACCTATTAAAGGTAAGAAGCATATATTCATGGATTAGTATAAACAAAACTTAGATTTATAGTATGTTTCATTTAATTATGTCTTATTTATATTCGATTTTTAAATTTTAAATTCAAATTCAATTTATAATAGAAATTTCTATTTCCTCCATCTCCTCTAAAGGGTGAGTGGCCCTATCCCATTCAAGACCGCATTTTTCTGTAATATACTTAACAACTGCACATTGTTACGATTTGAGAAAAATTCGGCAGTATATCCCCGTAGTTCTCCAAGTACACGACGTAGATTGGCAAGTGTGAGTGTTATTTCAATTGATCAATTGAAATAACAGTCACACTTGTCAATCTAGTATGTACCCAGAGAACATTAGGATACGACTGCAAAACTTCCTACAAAAGTAACAACTTTAAGGCACTAAGAATATTATTATACATAAATTATGCAGCTCCAAACTGTCCAAACGGGACAATTCGAAAGATCTCATTACAGGGGTAATGACTCTCGAACGGGTCTAAGGGTTATTGAATGCGTATGCATAAGAACTAGAAGGCTAGTATCTATGCGCACTATATGTAATTTCAAGTATGTTTCATTTAATTATCAGACTATATATATATTGTTCGTTGTACAAAGTAATTTTTAAAAAAAGTTAAAAAATCCCACCCCCATATGGACAATAATCCAGTGGTCATGCCACTTTTAAAATTAATCAACCCAACATCGATCCACTATAATCCAACCGCAATGGCAACAACAAATGTGTATCCCGTACTCCTTCTAATTCATCTACTCTATTAATTATTTTCATCAATTAAACTAACAATTAAAGTATACAATTATTAATTTACTAATTTACAATGAGGGGCAATCCTACTTGCATATGAAAGGGGTACTAATTATTAATTTACAAAAAAAATTAACAACCAATTAATATTAAATCAATCAATTCTTTTACAAGGGACACTACAATCTGAGGGGCAATATCTATTAAACCAATAAAACTTTAATTAAAAACACACACACACACACACACACATATACACCCCCCCTCGCCCCCTCCCCTACCCCCTACCCCCCCCCCCCCCCCCCCCCCCGCGCTGCCCCTGCCCACCACACGCACACAGACACATATATACACATGCACATATACACACACATGGATATATACACACACACATGCGCGCGCGCGCGCGCCCCCTCCCCTCCCCCCCAGCCCTGCCGCCTCCCCCCCCCCCCCCCCCACACACACGCACATTTATACACACGCACATATACATACACATACGTAAATGGAGGAGAAATAGAGAGAGAAAACATACCAAAGTTGTAGAGAGAGAGAGTGAGCAGCCGCTAGAGAGAGAGAGAGAAATGGAGAGAATAGAATCGGTGGGAAAAAAAAGAAGAGGGAGGGTTTTTTACTGACAGAATTGTCACGAACATGTCACGGTCATTGACCGTGACAACTTTTTGGTATTTTCACGGTCATTGACCGTGACAAGTCTGTGACAACTGTACTTGTTACGGTCAATGACCATGACAAGCATTTTTCACGGCCTTATCACGATCATTGACCTTGACAAAAAACGCGTGTTTTTTTTATCACGGTCAATGATCATGAAAAGGCTAGTTGCTAAAAGGGTGCCAATTTGACCATTTTGGTGTAGTGAATAAACGATTTTGCCCCTGTGGGGGATTTTTCCTGAAATTTGGTTTCCTTTGCATGCTTATTGCTTTATGATTTCATATCACTTAGATGCATGTGTTAGGATTAATTTAAAACTTGGGCTTCATTAAAATTGATTTGATTGACACACAATTAAAGATGGTTTTATTTGAGAAACCACATTATTCCATCGTAGCACACTATCAATCCTATTCAAGACTGCATATTTATGTAATATACTTAACAGTTCATGCACATTGTTCCAATTTGAGGGAACTTTGGTAGTATATCCTCATAGTTCTCCAAGTACACGACATAGACTCTCAAGTGTAAGTATTATTTCAATTTATCAATTGAAATAACACTTAACCTCGCATCATCTAGTATGTACCCAGAGAACATTAAGAGACAACAACAGAACTTCCTCCAAAAGTAACAAGTTTAAGCCACTAAGAATATTATTATACAGAAACTATGCAGTCCCAAATTGTCCAAACGGGACAATTCGAGAGATCTTATTGTAGGGGTAATGACTCTCGAACGGGTCTAAGGGCTATTGAATGCGTACACATAAGAACTAAAATGCTTGTATCTATGTGCACTATACGTAATTTAAATTAGTTATACATGTTACATAAACGTTATGGCATGCATTCAAATGAGAATACATGCAGGCATGCACCCCCCGAAGCAAGTTTTCTATAAGAAGTTGACTTAATGTAAATTTACACATGCATGCCTAGATTATAGTAACGAGAACCATCCCGTTATTACCTTTTACCCTCGTTACTTATTATATAACACTTGCTTTGCGAGCTACATGCATGCATGTATTATCATATGAATGCATGATTACTTATTTCTTATTGTATAAATTTTATAGTATGTTTCATTTAATTATGTCTTATTTATATTTGATTTTTACATAATTATGTTTCATTTCGGATCACAAACCTAAATGTTAGAGAATGCCTAGGGCCAACCAACTCAATGGCCATCTAAGTGTTCAAATCCAACAGTAAAAAACAATTCAAGAATTCCAAATAACAATGCAAATAATAATGCCTTTTATTAAAAATTCCTACGGCCAACCAACTCAATGGCCATCTAAATGTTCAAATCCACCAGTCAACAACAATTCAAGAATCCCAAACAATTCAACAATCTCTATGTGTGTATGAATATATATATATATATATATATATATATATATATATATATATATATATATATATATATATATATATATATATATAGAGAGAGAGAGAGAGAGAGAGAGAGAGAGATGAATATATATAAAGAGAGATGTACTGAAATGTGTGTAGAGAGAGAGAGATGGCGGTCACTGCTGCAATTGCAGAAAGAGACCAAATTTTAATTTCAGAATTGAATTCCAAAAAATCAAATAGACACTATACCAAAAAACAAATACCAAGTCCAATTTCAATTACAATTTCAATTTCTAATACTAATTTTAATTTCAATTTATAATACCAAGTTCAATTTATAATACTAATTCATATTTCCTCCATCTCCTCTAGAGTGTGAGTGGTCCTATCCCATTCAAGATCATATATTTCTTTAATATACATAACATCTCATGCACATTATTCTAATTTAAGAAAAATTCGGCAGCATATCTCCATAGTTCTCCAAGTACACGACATAGATTCACAAGTGTAAGTGTTATTTCAATATATTAATTCAAATAACACTTAACATCGCATCATCTAGTATGTACCAAGATAACATTAAGATACGACAACAGAACTTCCCCCCAAAGTAACAAGTTTAAGCCACTAAAAATATTACTATATAGAAAATATGCAATCTCAAACTATCCAAACGGGACAATTCGAGAGATCTCAGTACAGGAGTGATGACTCTTGAATAGGTCCAAAGGATATTGAATGCGTATGCATAAGAACTAAAAGGTCAGTATCTATACACACTATATGTAAGGGCTATAGTATGTTTCAGTTAATTATGTCTTATTTATTTAGTTTAATCACAACCATAAATGTTAGAAATGCCTAGGGCTAACCAACTCAATGGCCATCTAAGTGTTCAAATCCACCGGTCAACAACAATTCAAGAATCCAAAACAACAATGAAAATAATAATGCGATATATTAGAATTCTTAGGGACAACAATGGCCATCTTAATGTTCAAATCCACCAGTCAACAATAATTCAACAATCTCTCTATGTGTGTGTGCATGTGTGTGTGTGTGTGTATACATACACACACGCACACACACATATATGATTTTAGATTATACCCTTATCATAATCACGTATATGTTTTTAGATTTCAATATACCTAATTGCGTATAAATAAAAAATAAATTTACAAAAATTGCACAACATTATACCCAATTTCAGATTTACACAACACTATACCTAATTTCAATTTTAATTTCACATTTACATAACAATATGCCCAATTTCATATTTATACCCAATTTCAATTTCATATTTACACAATAAAGGGGGTCCAATTTCATATTTGTGCCCAATTTTTATAAACACCAAATTAATCACACACGCACACATAAAATCATACACACACATAAACACACATACACATATATATACAGAAAAAAAACACAATTAATCACACACACACACACATATATATACACACACATAGAAAATCATACATAAACACACATACAAAATCATACACACATATATTGAACAAACCACACACACGCATACATACATACACACACATAGAGAAAGAGACATAAAGGAGCAAAAGAGAGAGAGAGAGAGAGAGAGAGAGAGAGAGAGAGAGAGAGAGAGAAGAGGGAAATGAAACAAGGGAAATAAATGAGCGCCTAGGGTTTTTAGTTAAGACACTTATCACAGATGTGACAAGGCCTTTGACCGTGACAACTTTATAAAGTTATCATGGTCAAAGGCCGTGGCAAAAAATGCGTGTTTTTTTATCACGATAAAATATCGTGATAAGGGTGGGCGGGTCAAGGGTGGCATTTTAGCCTTTTTGGTATAGTGACATTTTAGTTTTAGTTAATTACTTTCTTTATATATGTTAGAAAACTGGGGTTTCGATATTGGAAAAATGATGATTAATAAAAGTCTATTGATAATGATTATATGATCTTGAATGATGAACACATTTGGGTTGATCTATATTGACAAAAATATGGGTCTCAATGGAAGAGAAGAATGAACTTAGATGGGAGACAAGATCTTGATGATTAATTTGATATATGATTTTAAATATTGAGTTGATGATTTTTCTCATTTTATATTTACTCTTATATCGATGGTATTGGGTTATATGGATGATCAATGAACTAAATTCCTGGCAATTTGGGTATAAAAAACCCTAAAAATGAAGTTGGGAGGTTGGAGATGAATCTCGCCTAAGAAAAAGGGCTTCAAGTACGGCCTCTGGAATCTCATTAGAACCACATTTGAATGAGGTACTACTCTTCGTTCGAACAAGATGGGTTTTTCGTTCGAACGAGGTGTTGTTTCACGTTCGTACGAGATGGAGTTTCTATTCGAATGACCCGTAGTTTTGGATTGGTTTGGACCGGGGAAACATTTTGGATATTTTTATGAACTCAAGCGAGTACTTGGGAGGTTATCGAAATGAGTGAATACTTAAATAAATATATGTGTGTCGTGACTTATTACTGAAAATTTAATAATTAACTAGGGTTCTTGGATAAGGGACTAGTTAAGTAAATAAATCGAGAAGTTGGAATTAACTTCGGGATTTGGATGAACCGTGGGCGATGGGATATGTGTATGGGTTCTGTAGTTATTATATACGTATTAGAGGGACGTGTATATATATGTATTCATTCATTCTACTTATTTATTTAACATGCCTGCTCAGTAGTGCTATTGGAGGAGTTTCACGTAGTGGGCAGTCCACCCTGGCGTTGAGTAGTAGGTGTTGGATTGATTTCCTAGGTCATAGTATTGTTGCCTGACCACTATCCATGTGTGAGGAATGGTGTTGGTTTGAGTCCGGTAAGGTAGGATATGGTATGGTCGCGACCTCAGGACGTGTGGCTATGACTGTCTTTATTGTATGAATATTCATTTGGGAATCGGTGGTGAGACCTTGTGGCTCAGTACCAGATAGCACACGAGGAATGTATTCGAGGAGTCTAACTATGAAGATACAGTTATACGTATATATATATATATAGCACGAATGTATCAATGTATGTTATCTCATGATTATTTGAGTTATAGCAAGTGTGTCGCTAAAATATTATTTATAAGTGAATACCTAACGAAGGTAGTTAGACTTAGCTAATAGAGAGTATTAGCGGGGGTTTTCTTACATAGCACTTGTGTAACATAGTTAGACTGGGTAGTTTCATTAGGATAATTAAAATAAACACATTAGGTGCACACTGTAGTTGAGAGGTGAGGTGTCTCTCAAGTGAGTGTGACCGGTTAATCTTGAAAGTAATACACTACGGTTTTACACAATTTAAAATAATTATTTACTTTCGAAAATATTTTACTCTACAAGCTCTGACCCGCATATTCATGTCTTTCCTTATTTTTCTTGATTACGCTGTCAGTTTCTACGAGTTATATTGGTCCCGTGCGGGTGTTAGTGCCTCTTGCGGGACCGTTTGGGGGCTGATTTGGGTTTCCACCCTTCAACGGCTTGTTTCTAAGCCTAATCTATATATTTTTAAATTATCATCATATTCTCAAACCAAGAGGCCCGTGACTACGCGATCAGTTCCTACGAGTTACATTGGTCCCGTGTGAGGTGTTATTGCCTCTTACGGGGCCGTTTGGGGGCTAGTTTGGATTTTCACCCTTTGACGGCTAGTTTTTAAGCCAAAGTATATATATTTTTAAATATTATCATATTCTCAAACCATATGTCCCGTGACTTCACGGTCAATTCCTATGAGTTACATTAGTCCCGTGCGAGGTCGTAGTGCCTCTTACGGGGCCGTTTGGGGGCTGGTTTGACTTTTCACCCTCAAACGGAATATTTTTAAGAATAATCTAAATATTTTTAAATTATCATCATATTCTCTAATCGGGAGAATCATGACTACACAATCAGTTCCTACAAGTTATATTGGTTCCGTGCGAGGTGCTCATGCGTCTTACGGGGCCGTTTGGGGGTTAGTTTGGGTTTTCACTCTTTAACGGCTAGTTTTTAAGCCTAATCTAGATATTTTTAAATTATCATCATATTCTCAAACCGATAGACCCACGACAACCTGGTCAATTCCTACGAGTTACATTGGTCCTGTGTGAGGTGTCCGTGCCTCTTATGGGGCCATTTGGGGTATAGTTTAGGTTTTCACCCGCTAACGACATGTTTTTAAGCCAAAGTTTATATATTTTCAAATTATTATCGTATTCTCAAACCATATGTCCCGTGACTACGCGACCAATTTTTACGAGTTACATTGGCCCCGTGCGAGGTATTACTGCCTCTTACGGGGCCATTTGGGGGCTGGTTTGAGTTTTCACCCTCAAGCGTCATGTTTTTAAGAATAATCTAATATTTTAATATTATTGTCATATTCTCAAACCAAGAGACTCGTGACTACACGGTCAGTTCGTGCCTCTTACGGGTCTGTTGGGGACTGATTTGGGTTTTCACACTTTAACGGCTTGTTTTTAAGCGTAATCTAAATATTTTCAAATCATTGTCATATTCTCAAAATGAGAGACCTGCGACTACGCGATTAGTTCCTACGAGTTACATTGTCCCCGTGCGAGGTGATCGTGCCTCTTATGGGGTTGTTTGGAGGTTGGTTTGAGTTTTCACTTGTCTAAAAGGAAATGATTTTTTTTTATTAAACATGTATGTTTTCTAATCTTTCTAATCTTTTTATATAAACAGTCATATATACTCCATTGTAATCACATTTATATTAATAATTTAGAGAAGATTAATTGATAACTCCATTGTTCTTCCCTTGTATGTGTAGTACTTACAATAATCACTTTCAAACAGAGACCATATGACTACATCTATAGAATCCAAGTTACATATGATGATAATTTAACTGTATTTCAGGAAGCATTGCATCTGCAAACGAAAAGGCAATCGCCCAAGAGCATTAAAGGCTATAAAGATTTTAGAAGATCAGCCCCCTTGCAAACTATAAATAATTGAGCTTCTATCGATCTTGTTCCCTACAAGAAACGGTAATTTTAACTGAGAATTGATATAACCCTTCGTGGAGAAATAGATTCTCTCATCTCCTCGTAGAAACAAGAAGAAAGATATGGATATGTGTATTCGAAGCATACCATTATATATTATCACACCAATGGTTGTACCAGTAAACCCAATTGTACTAAAAGTACGCAATGCATTCACCCATATTTAACAGTTAGAAATCAATTGTTTCCAAGGTTAATTATAAGTGTTTTTGAGGAATATATAGAAGCTAATCTGAAAATAATTAGATAATGGGCCTACTTTTAAGTTCATGGTGTACCTTCCATTTCCAGAAGCATCACCACCACTCCCCCCTGCTCAAGAGGGAACCGTCCTTCCTTCACTTGAGTAGGGTTGGAGTGGTTTAATATGGTCAAGAGATTGGCAAAACTAGTATCTGGAGACTGGACTGTGTGTGAATAAAGACTATCTTACAAGTCTTCATTTCTTGTCTAGTCTATTTGAGGAAAGTAATTAAATGGGTACAAAGTATGAACAAACAAATTTCCATTAACTTGGATTGGTATACATAGAATTATGGAATGCGATCTTTTTATATAGAGAGAGGGAGGTTCCAGTGAGGTCCTAATGCTTTTGTATACGTATAGTATGAACAGACTGAGATCTTCATTAACTTGCATTGGTAGTATGGAATGTGATCGCTTTATATATATATATATATATATATATATATATATATATATATATATATATATATATATATATATATATATATGCTTACACAAGAACAAACGTATAGTATATATACTTGCATTTTATATCTATAAACATATTATATCTTTTGTGTATATATAATCCTAACTAGGAACATGATGACA
Source organism: Sambucus nigra (assembly GCA_949130495.1). NCBI lineage: Eukaryota > Viridiplantae > Streptophyta > Magnoliopsida > Dipsacales > Adoxaceae > Sambucus > Sambucus nigra. Next base: position 302,731,969 of record OX422208.1, read on the forward strand.
CTTAAAATAGTATTAAATGTACCCAAATCTAATCATCTAAGAAAGAAGGTAGAACCCAACTTTAAGATGACTAGATAAAAAAGCACATGTGATGCTGGTCATATGTCATTTTATTCTCGCACCATCTGAATCAGTTCCAGATACAAAAGCTATATCTCCTTTAAAAGGAGTCCTACTAGAAATCCGCATTAAAGAATAAATGGGAAAAGAGAACCACTTAAGGAGGTACATGAGAAGTAAAACGCTGGGATAAAAAGCATAAATACTAATTTGAAGAAAAATTTGATTCATATTTAAGAGGCAGATAATCAAACCTCTCTAAGAGTGTACCTAAAAAACTAATATGATTGGAGAATCATCAGATGTGTCTGAAAGATGTGAATGGCTAATTTTTCCTCCCTAATAAAAACAAGTGGACATACACTAATTGCACAGAATAGAAGTGCAAAAGACAACGTGTAAAAATATATGAGAATATGATTTTAGAACTTCAATGCATACAATCTCAACAAGAAAGAATATGACACGGACAACAACGAATATCTTACATACTTGGGCTCCAAGATTTTCCTGGACGAGATCAGATACGTCATTAAAATGGGGCGTCCTGAAACCCTGGACCTGAACCCGAACCTGAGGGGAGTTGGTAGATCATTTTGGACAGGAATAGCAATCGGGTATAAATGGTACGAGACCCCTCCACAGACACCCTGGCCCTAAACCTGCCACCCTACATTTTGCCCCAAACCTGCACCGCCTTACAACCCTTGTAATCCTGTCACACAGCAGCTAACCCAGGGGCTCCAGCCCAGCACCACCCTATTATTGATGAAAACGGGAAAAGTTAAAACTTACTTTGAATGTTGGTTTTAGCTTGTAAAAAAATTTAATTAACACTTTTAGTTTAAGTTTTCCATAATCATCTATTCCCAAAATGTACTTATCAAAGTTGTTTCTCCTTCTCCATCCATGATTCCATCAACTGCTAACAACCCAAGAGTTTACTTCCAACACTGTAAAAGATGTACACAAATTTAAAGTGAAGAAAAAAAACCAAATTAGGTATAGGAACAATCTCAAACTCATGGGATATGAATCGAGGCAATGCTTAAAAATGTAGAAATCAGTGTACATCTTTTACAGTGTTGTTTCAGGCATAAACTCGTGGGGTGTACATAAATTCAATGATTAAAACAACCCTTAATCATGGGATAAACTCATGGGATGTACATAAATTTGTGTACATTACTTATAAATGGGCTAAAACAACCCTTAATCATGGAAATCAATGTACATCTTTTATGTACATTACTTACCAGTAAATTCATGGAATTTATAAGTAAACCAAATAAGTTGTTTCAGGCATAAACTCATGGGAAGTACATAAATTCCATGATTAAGGGTTGTTTTAGCCAATTTATAAGTAATGTACACAAATTTAAAATATGAAATTTATGCCTGAAATAACTTATAATACTTACTAAAAACTGTAACTTAGAATGGATTTGAATGCCCTAATCTCAAACATAGATTTCGTTATAGGAACAATAACACACACACACACACACACACACACACACACACACACACACATATATATATATATATATATATATATATATATATATATATATATATATATATATATATATATATATAGAGAGAGAGAGAGAGAGAGAGAGAGAGAGAGAGAGAGAGAGATGTACCTTTGCGAGTTTGCAGCTTGATGGATTGAAGGAGAATGTCGACGTTGATCGAAGAATGATTGAGAGAGGCCTAAGACTTGAAACGACGGAGGAAGATTTGTTAGAGAACTGAATAGGAAGAGAAGTGTGTGTCCATGAGGGTGCGATTGATTTGCCCCTTTTGAGTCTCTGGACGCCCTTGAATGTGTGAGAGAGAGAGAGAGAGAGGAGAGACTAGCGAGAGCGGGAGATTAAGAATGAGAGAGGAGAGAGAGAGCGGGAGACCAAAAAATTGAGAGGGTTACTATTTGGTTAAGAGTATTTATATTTTATTAAGTGTACTCACTTTTGGAAAAATAGCGCCAAAATTTTGGCACTGTTTTAAAGTGTGCCAGATTGTCATTAAACCGTGCCAGAATTTGGCACAATTTTAAAGTGTACCAATTTTTTAATATCAAGGTGTATCAAATTGTTATTTTTGGTGTAGTAATTAAATTAGTCATTTCCCTCTAACTATTGGGCATGTTGCTCGTAGAAGATAGACTTTATATCATTACAGACCTTTAGTATTTTGTCAGACTTGTATTCAGTTATTATTTTAGTTCACATTGTGAATGTCTTTGGTGACCACTCGTTTATTCGGTTAATCCTTATTATTTATTATGCTTGACGTTCCCTCTGTTATTGTGGTTGTATGCATTATTTGTATTCTTTATGTTTTATTATTACTGTGATAGTGATGCTGAGAATGATCCATATTAAGATGCTAGTTATATTTCGGTAAATGATTGATGACACGGTATTAAAATAGGCGGGTTGTCACACTTTCTTGGGTATTTTCCACTGCTCATGTAATAACCTAAAAAATTTCGCCTCGAGGTCTCCCGCTTTCGAATCTCCGTCTTTTGTCATAATTTTTTTGCACCCCTTGACTACAAATGTCGGGGCGCTAGTGTCTAGGGTGACGTTTTATAATACATTTTTCCCGCATAAACAAATTTCATTTTAGAGACAATAATCTTATGGAAATATTTCAATACTCAAAGCTTTTATTGGGATTTTAAAAAAAATGGTAGGTAATAAAATATTATAATATTAGCAAGCCTTTTGTTTTGAATAAGTGTATATAGGAGAATAAAAAGGGTAAAATACACCAATAGTCTCTAAACTATTTCTTGAGTTTTAAAATAGTCCATAAACTAAAATTCTTATCAATTTAGTCCCTAAACTACAATTTTAGTCCGTTAATTATACATGTTTCAATTCAGTCCATCATATGAGTATAAGGTTGAAATTTGTGCAAGAGAATGAAGTGAAACACTTATTATAATTTAGAAAGTCAGGTAAAATAAGTATAGTTAAAGAGTAATATTAAAAAAATATTTTTTCGTAATTCTTTTTGTTACCCGTTTGATATGTCAAACATGCATTGAATGGTGTTTGTAATTCACATTAGGGGTGTGCAAAAAAACCGTTAACCCGAAGAACCGAACCAAACCGACCTTCGTGGGTTGGGTTGGTTCAGTTTTTTTTCTCCACGGGTTGGTTCTGGTTCCAAAAAATTGAGAACCGAAGTGTTCGGTTCGGTTCTCGGTTTTATACCTGAACCGAACCGAACCGAACCGAGAACCGAACCCATGGAACCGAACCAAAGAACCTACTCGAGAACCGACCCATGAACCTGAACCATTAACCAGAACCATTAGCCAACCCGAGAACCAACCCACGAACTAGAACCATTAATGAAAACCGCGAACTAGAACCGCAAACCAGAACCACGACCCAAACCGCGAACCAGAACCATGAACCAACCCGAACCAAACCGAGAACCGATGGTTCGGTTCCGAACCGAACCGACCAATTTTGGGTCTGGTTCTGGTTCCAAAACCATGGAACCGATCAATTTCGGTTCTGGTTCTGGTTCCATAGTGGAACCGAACCGAACCGAACCATGTGCACCCCTAATTCACATGAGTCCATTTGAAATACTACCCAATATGTATTGGATATATCAGGATCACAAAAAAAGATAACGAAAAAGGATCTTTAAAATATTAGTTATAGTTAAATGATTAAAATTACAATTTAGGGACTAAATTAATATAAGTTTTAGTTTAATGATTATTTTAAAGGGCATTTGTAAATTTAAGACCTATTGTAATATGTATTTTGGAAATAGGATAATAAACATTTTATTTATAATTTTAGTCCCTATTTTTGAATAAAGTCGCTGGCGCGAACCCATATTCATAAAACGTCAATCAATCATAACATATCATGTGTCCCTTTAATTTGAAAATAAGAATTAAAAATAAAAACGAAATATTAGTTCCGAATAATAATTTGAGGACTGAGTATATTTTAATCAATTAAAAACCATGGAGACTAAACTAGTGGCCGTAAAATGGTTAACTTGTTTGTAAGGAATAATTAAAGAGATTAATAGGACAATAATTTTGATTGATTAAAAGGTTGTACCAACTACTCGTAAGACTTATCATCTGGGACAGTCAAATTGATCATGCAAGCAACTTTAGTGACTTCACCACTACTCCTTGTGAAAGTAATTTTACCGACTGTGTTACTGGTTCTCAGAAAGCATTGAAGCGATAACACTCAAAACACACCCAAATACGCCCCGCCCGCCTATTAAAGTAACACTCCACCCTACCAGACAGAACCTTCGTCCTTTTCTCCCTCCTGCTACTCCAGACCCCTTTAAAATCTCCCTCTTCCCCATATATATATGTGTGTGTGCAAATAGTTGATTTAACAAAAAGTAGTCTGTTTTGTGCTAGCTCGGTATTCATGGCTACCCATGTCTTGTTCATCTTGATGACACTTATTTGTCTCTCCTATTCAGAAATCCTACTTCTCCCATTGACCCACTCTCTCTCCAAATCCCAATTCAACAGTACCCACCACCTCCTCAAATCCACCGCCACCCGCTCCGCCACCAGGTTCAACCACCACCGCCACCACGTCTCTCTCCCTCTCTCCCCTGGAAGCGACTACACTCTTTCTTTCTCTCTCGCCTCCAAAACAATCTCTCTCTACATGGACACCGGAAGCGACGTCGTTTGGCTCCCCTGTTCGCCTTTCTCCTGCATACTCTGTGAAGGTAAATACAACCCCGCCACAATCCCAAATCCCTCCCCTCTAAACCTCTCCTCGTCAGCCTCACCTGTCACGTGCCACTCACGTGCATGCTCAGCCGTACACTCCCACCTACCCACCTCAGACTTATGTGCCATAGCCCACTGTCCATTAGACTCCATAGAAATGTCAGAATGCGACTCTTTTTCGTGCCCAAATTTTTATTACGCTTATGGAGACGGAAGTCTAATTGGTAAACTTTACACCGACGATTTGGAAATACCCATGTCATCTCCGTCGCTAATAATCAAAAACTTCACTTTTGGGTGTTCCCACACAGCTCTAGGCGAACCCATCGGTGTTGCCGGATTCGGTAGAGGAGTTCTTTCATTACCAGCTCAACTAGCTACTTTCTCTCCTCATTTGGGGAACCAATTCTCTTATTGTTTAGTTTCTCACTCCTTTGATACATCCCCACCTCACTCACCCAGTCCGCTCATTTTGGGTCGTTATTCATTTGACCAAAAAACAGAAAACCAAGTTGGGGAAAATAGAGGTGAGTTTGCTTACACACCTTTCCTTAATAACCCAAAACACCCTTACTTTTACTGTGTTGGGCTAGAGGGTGTTTCTATTGGGAAAAATAGGTTGCCAGCGCCAAAGAGTTTGAAGAGGGTTGATAGGGCTGGGAACGGTGGGATGGTTGTGGACTCCGGCACCACTTTTACTATGTTGCCACCGGAGCTTTATAAATTAGTGGTCAATGAGTTTGACCGCCGGGTTAAAACGCTTCACAAGCGAGCGAGTCATGTGGAGGACCGGACCGGCCTTGGTCCGTGTTATTATAGGAGTGGCTCGGGTGGGGTGCCTCAAATGGTGTTTCACTTTGGGGGAAATTCCAGTGTCATAATGCCTCGGAGGAATTATTTTTATGAGTTTTTGGACGGTGGGGATGATAACAAGAGTAAGAGCAAGGTGGGGTGTTTGATGCTGATGAACGGTGGGGATTTTCCAGAATCAGGTGGGCCAGCTGGGTTGCTTGGAAATTTTCAGCAACAGGGTTTTGAGGTGGTTTATGATTTGGAGAAGGGGAGGGTTGGGTTCGCTAGGAGGAAATGCGCATCTTTGTGGGATACTTTGAACCAAAACTAACGTGCGCCTCCATGGATTTTATATTCAAGTTATAACGTTGACTTGGGTATGTTGGGTCAACCAAAGGCGTGCGGGTTTTGGACAGAAAGGGTTTGACGGATCATGGGACCTTTGTGAAGGGTTAGCTGGTTAGGGTTGCACTTGTAATGTACAGCTCATGAAACTTCTGTAAATTTAAAATTAAATTGTAAATTGTAGACCAAATAAATAATTAGGTTGGGGACCATGTAAATTTTAGAAATCGCATATAGATATCTTATCATGTTTATAGTGATCAAGTATTTTTCCAAGTAGTCTATTTCAAATAAGTACTTTTAATTTATTTTTTTTTGTTTTCCATTAAGAGTTCATTATTCCTTTTCGAATTCAACTTTTCTTTTTGAGCAAAATTAATGAATCGAAATTAAAAAAATGGGGAAAGTATTCTTAGATCCCTCACAAACAAATTTTAAACACTAAAGAAATTTTGATAATTTTTAAATACTTAAGTCCACTAATTTTTTTCTTGTAAAAGTCCACATTAATGGCATTACAAGTTGACCTAATTATAAATTGTTCTTAAATGTTTAAAAATTATTACCAAGGGACCTAATTATAAATTGCCCTACAAAAATAATGATTAAGTATTGATATTAATCATTGGTTGAGTTTATCTTGATCCAAACAAAAAATCAATTGAAACTCTTAACTTGGAACTAAATAAAGTAATGGATATGAAATAAGAAAACAATGTTTACATGAAAAATATAAGTAATTTTTTTTTTATCTATATTATCTAACTTTATTAGTGTCTATACTAAATTTGGCGACGAGCCGCGTCACGTTGTGTTCATGTGATTTCATCTTCATATCATGTCCACCTTTGGTTTCAGAGACGTCAATATAATATCATGTTCAAATCTTCTTTTATGATTTATGATAGCTGAAATGTGGACTTTCTCCATTTGTACAATATAAAACGACACGACTCGTATCTGGAAAGCAGAAGAAGCAAGAAAATCGAGGGACGAAATAATGATCATTTAAGAGAAAATTAAATAGTTGGAGAAATAATTAGATTGTGAAAATCAGGAAGAAGGTGGAAAGATCATTCAGGAGTTCGATCACCTCCTCCTGCTCCAAACACCCTAACTTTAAAGAGGCGTGTGATAGTCCAGTTGCAAGCCCTTTTGTAGTTAAGAACGGTTAGAAAGAAGGTGAATAGAGTGATGATGGGAAGATGTAACAAATCACTTAGGCAAATGTAGTTTCACTTAATATGGATTAAAATACACGAAACAAACTAGAATTTATGCCTGTAACTAGATGTTGAAAGTAGAAATATTTCTTTAGTTATGACGAACTTCAAGAGGAAGTGCATAGTTTGAGGTAAGGGTGTATACGGTTCAGTTTTGCTACTAACTCAGGACTGGAATCGAGATTCATCGGTTCCAAATTTTTGGAACTGAAATCGAATTAGTACAGTGTGAAATCGAACAAAACCGAATCAACATTTGTTAGCTTGATCCAGATCAATTTTTAGTTCCAAACTCATCTTTCAAAATTTATGAAATATTAAAATCAATGTATCTTTAAAAGAATTTTTTTAAGTCAAAAATAAATTTGTTCCCTGTTTTTTAGAGTCATATTTCAATACCTTAATTACACTAAAAACAACCTTATTATTGACACAATAACACTAAAAACAACCTTAATAGTTGACATAATAATATTAAAAAAACAACCTTAATTGTTGATAGAATAACAATAGAAAACAATATTAACAGTATAAAGAACAACACTAAAAACAACGACATGATAAAAAAAATCACACCAACTGCAAAATAAATTAGTCAAAAACAATCTTGAAAAACAATAATTTAATTGTCGCACAAAGAACACCAAACAACACCCAAAATTGCACCAAACAACGCCCATACAACATCATTTAGCTACAAATAAAATTAACACATAATTAAGTCCATGTACAAAATAAAATTTCAATGCGAAAATAACAATTTCACCTTAATATGGAGGCATTCAAGAACACATTAATAATCTTGGGATCTTCGGTAATGGCTACAAAACCTAATAATCAAATTGCATAATGATAATATTTAATAATAACTAAAATAATAAATTGGCACATTACACTAATAAACTTACCGAACACAAGGTCGCTCATCTTATCCAATCTCATCTCAATATCAATAGGAATCAGAGATTAACGTAACTAATTTTACGCACATATTAGGAATTCCACAATTCTAGGAGTTAATGAACTTTAGAATTAATAAAGCACGCGTCGTCCCTAGCTAAAAGCCGATTTCGAAGCAATCGTAGATACTAGAGTAGTCAAAACATATCTCATAACTAAAAATGTATCAAATACCTAGTGCAATTGAGTTTTCGCCAACTCAATATATCAAGTTTTCCCCGTCATTTTTCACTCGTTCATCTAAATATCTATAAATTTAGGATTTAGAATCCACATTTTCTTCTTCTTCTTGAAAAAACTACCACTAAAGAGATTTCATTTGATAATTTTCCTCAAATTCACCACTTTTGCTGGGTTTGAACTCATACTTTCAAGTATTTTATAATGAATAAGCATTCGCATATCCAAATCATTAGGGCAGATAATTTTTTACACGATAACCTGTTTATGGTAATGACCCGAAAATGACACGATTAGCTTTTATAGATTTAAGGGTACCCAAAACTTATACTCAAATCAAAATCAACGCGATCTAAAAATTACACGACTAACCCGAATTTCCACCCCTACAAACCATTAACCTTTTTCGAGTTATAAATTTTAGAGTAAGAAAATTTCACATATTTGAACTTGTATCGAGAATCTAATACAACCACAATCAATAGCATCAGATGTTCCTCTAATACTTGTCAAGTTTTGTAATACCCTGTACTTTTATGATTATTTAACTTCCGTGTGCATTTAATTATTAATTTAATTAGAGAAATTAAATTGAATTCGATAAATATTAATTAGCAAGATAAGGACTATTATTATTATTATTATTATTATTATTATTATTATTATTATTATTATTATTATTATTATTATTATTATTATTATTATTATTATTATTATTATTTACTTGCTCGTGATAAGTAAATATATATGTGATATATTATGTCGCGTATGAGTGAAAATTGACGGCGTATTATATTATATTGATAGATAGTTACATCGGCACATTTGTATGTTTTATGGACGACGCGTACTGTACGCATGTGTCGACCCGGTTAATGAGATATGAGTGTTATTGTAGTTAGTAACTCGGATGATCTTTTCGAGTGCACTAATGATCCGAAATGAATCAAAATAGTCCAGAATAGATATCTTGGTGTTATGATTGAGTTCCGAGAGTTTTTTAGACATAGCAGGACCTGTATAAGGGTAGGGTGGTCTTTTTACACCCAGAGTTTACTGGAAAAATGATATTAGGGTGTAATCAGGAGGTATATAAGATTTAGAGGGGTGGATGACAACCTAACTTTTCAATCTCTACATAATTATGATTAAGAGAGAGTTTAAAAGAAGAAGAAAGAGAGAGAAGACTTTGGAGAAAAGAAGAAAGGGCTAATCTTAGAATTCAAATCAATCATACGCTCAAGACTTTGGATTCAGATACTTAAAGGTAAGTGTTGATGCAAAAAATTGGACCGAAAGGTAAGTGTTGATGCAAAAAATTGGACCGAATCCCATTTTTATGATCACAGATAAATAGATGAAAGCAATCCAATCAAGCACATAAGAGACAAAGATTTTTAAAGTGGTTCGGCTATAAGAAAAAGCCTACGTCCACTATTATTTTATTCCCAGGGGTTTACAATAGCACAATGTGGTGTAGAGAGAGAAAAAGGTGTGGATCTTGTGTATGATGTCTCTCGGTTCTCCCGGATCTTCTCCCTTTTGGCTAAGGGGATACATGTATTTATAGTGATGGGAGATAAAGAGATTCATTGTATATAGACATTTATGTCTACATTCAACGAATCTAATTGTTGAATTGCTTGGTATGCTATGTGTTGTCATCTATTAATACAGTATAAATGTACATTAAGGCTCATTAAATGCGCTGACATCTTCATTAATGCACATTAAATGCATAGTTATCCTTTGATCTTCCTGGTTGGTATGCAGACCAACTCTCCTCGGGTGCCGACTAATTCTCCTCGGGTGCCGACCAACTCTCCTCGGATGCCGATTAATTCTCTTCGGGTACTAACCAACTCTCCTCGGGTGCCGACTAACACTCCTCGGGTGCCGACCAACTCTCCTCGGATGCCGACCAACTCTCCTCGGGTGTCGAATATTACCACGTAGGATGACATATGTCCTTTTCTGATTGGTCCTCGTAGATGGAGAATTTTTGCGTTAACAGAAGCCCCCAATGCTCCATGCTTGATGGTTTACTTGAAAAGATGGAGTATTTATTCTGCAGTGTTGCTCGGTGCTCGTGAAATTCTTGATCTACCTTCTTCATTTGTTCAACAAAAGTGCATTATCTCCTGGACGACATATGATGCAGGCTGATTGATGGTTGCTAATCTTTCTTTTGAGGAACTCCGTGTGCTATGTATCACCCCTGAGAATTTAGATGCAGCCATGCCATAGTATGCAGCTTGTAGCTTGTCATAATCTTCAAGTATGTTGATTGGTTTGCTAGCCGACCAACTGCCTCATGTGCCGAGCAACTGAGTGCTAACTTCACGTGCTTGATTCTTCTGATTTATGATCCTCTGAATACTTTGTCGAGTAACATACTAGATTTTGAACCCAACTCTTCAATCTGATTAGTACCAAGCTAGTGGTGGACTTCGAAACATTTTCATACAACTTCTTCTTCAACGTTGGTCGGGATAGTAGTAGTAAAGATCTCAGTGCTATAGATGCTAAATTTGACTTCTGAACTTCAATAGTATGTGCATAATAACTCCTGAATATGCCTCCTGAACTTCTGAATGCACCTCCTGAACTTCTGAATACGCCTCCTGAATTTCAATATACCTCCTGAACTTCAATATTCCTCCTGAACTTCAATATACCTCCTGAATTTCAATAGCCTCCTGAACTTCAATATCAAAAATAATTCATGAGCAAGAAAAATAACTCTTCAATGATGATTGGTCGGGGCCCCGACCGTGTGAGTTTGTGGAGTTGAATTTGATGCTCGACTGCATGATGTTGTAAGAATGTGCCACCGAATGAACAAATATATCTGTAATAGAAGCCCCCAAGTGTGGAATGTGAACTTTGAATGCTTTTTGCTTGGTCGCTTTCACATACTCATAAAATGTTTCCGACCAACTGTAGTTGACAGCTTCTTATTTCCGACCAACCTGAGTTGGTGGATTTTTTCTTAACGAGCAACTTTGACACTTTTTGGAATAATTTTACCTCCCGACCAACTTTAGTTGGCGTTTTCGAGAATACATTTACTTCCTAACCAACATAAGTTGGCATTTTTAGGAATACATTTCCTAACCAACATAAGTTGGCATTTTTAGGAATAGTTTTACTTCCCGTAGGAATACATTTACTTCCTAACCAACATAAGTTGGCATTTTTAGGAATACATAGTTTTACTTCCCGTAGGAATACATTTACTTCCTAACCAACATAAGTTGGCATTTTTAGGAATACATAGTTTTACTTCCCGTAGGAATACATTTTTGATAATAAATGATAGAGACTTCCTCGGAGCTGACCAACGGATTATTGGGAATAAGATATAATAAATGCTGGAGACATCCTTGGAGCTGACCAACAGATTGTTGGGAATAAGATAATATATGCTGGAGACCTCCTTGGAGCTGAATATATGATTATAAATATTTGTCGAGCTCCATGCTGAAATAAGAATAGAATATGCATCCAAATAGATATAAAGAATAATAATAAAGTGCCTCATTGATCTGTCGAGGTAGAATTATATAATGCCGAACAAGAATAAGATCTTCCAGAACATAAGAATATGGTCGAGAACGTTGTCAGGCTTGAATATAAATAAGAATTATCCGACCAACTATCCGTTGGGGTTGAAATACAACGAATGCTGTAATGCTCCTTAAAGCTGAATAAGTATCTTGGCGAGTCACAATTGCATAATTCCGAATAAGAATAATATTTTCCAGAACATAAGAATATGGCCGAGAACTTTGCTGGGCCTGCATATAAATAAGAATTACCCCGACCAACTATCCGTTGGGGGTGACATATAATAAATGTTATAATTCTCCTCGGAGCTGAATATGATAATAAGTATCTCGCCGAGTTCCATGTTGAGATGAATATAGAATATGAATCCCAATGGATATATAGAATAATTTGTGCTTGAGCCGATATCTGGGCCTGAATATAAATAAGAATTGCCCCAACCAACTATCCGTTGGGGGTGAAATATAATAACTGTTGTAGCTTTTCCTCGGAGCTGAATATATATATAGAGAAGAAATTTTTCGAGCTCCATGCTGAGATAAATATAAAATATGAATCCGAACGAATATAGAATAATTTGTGCTTGAGCCGACATCTCCGAGTGAAATGATAATAGTTTCCAGATTATTTTCGAGCATTCGTCGGCGTTGAGTCTTGTACCTGTAAAATTAATAATTTGCTCTGCCATATGTGTAGGCTGAATTGATTAGTCATGAGAATAATTTACTCATTCAATCAATATATGATATGTATATGCTTGAGAAATAAAATTATTAATTTCAAAAAATGAAATAATATATGTTGGCTGATATGTCGAGGTAAAACTGCCAGATGTCGAGCAATAATAGTTTCCAAAGATTTAAGATTGTGGCTGAGCTTTCGTCGGGATTTACGTCCCTATGAAATCTTAATAAGCTTCCCGAGCACCTGTCGAGACTAGATCAAATAATTATTGTCATGAGAATAATTATTCAGCCAAACAATATGTCATGTGTATCAGCATAAGGCAATAAAAATTTCAAAATATAAAATAATATGTTTTATGCCAAATGTGTGTGAGATGGACAAATTATTATCAAATATGCATCATAAATAAGACGTAGAGTTTTTTGTAAAGTTATTTAATCTCCAACAACTACACATGTATAAGTTGCTATTTGAAAATTATTTATCACTTGGTTTTAAAAATATTTTTGGAGTGATCACAAGTTAAAAAAGACTTAAGCCCCCTGTTTGTCCCCGAGCTGAACTCGTGTTTAAAGAAATATCTAGGGTGCTTCGCATTTTTTAATACCCCAAGATTCTACTGCTGCCGACAAATGGCATGGATGTTGCCGACCAACATTTAAGGATATCTCAAGTTATAGAATATATGGTGCCGACCAAGAAGCAAATGGTCCCCGACCAGCTGAGTAATTTCGCCGATCAATAAAAATGGTGCAGTGACAGCACCGAACAACATTAAATGTCACCGACCAAAAAGTGGATGGTTGGATAGTTGCCGACCAGTAAATTGAACCCTCCGAACAAGACTGAGATGTCACTGATCAAGAAGTAGATGATCGTCGACCTGCAATTGGTTCCATCGAGCTACAATAAGAGTCTCTGACCAACAATAAGACACCTCGTAGTTGGATAAAATTATTTCAACGTTGCTGATGGATCTTCACATCTTTTCTTCGACAAACAAAAATGGTCTGGTTAAGCTTCCCTTGAATAAAATATGGCCCAAGATGATGCCGACCAACAATATGGATGGATGACCAGAATATCTCGAATCCTTAGATCAGAAAAATAACATTCGATGTAAAATTTAAGCATTAAGAATGTTAATTAAATGAATAATTATCTAATCCACTATATTGTGTGATTCCGACAAAGAAACCCTGTGATGTTATGAACGAGGGGCCAACATATCAAATTTGTACCCAGCGTCTTGATATGGTCATGATTGCTTTACTGATCCTCTTTTACAAGAGGTGGGTAATGATTTTTTTTGGTTACATAAAATTATTTTTTATATTGATCCCTTCCTATTCCCCATTTGGAGAGATAAAAATATGGTTAATGATCGAAGTTATTACCAAATTTGTATAAAAAATCAATCAATTTGACTTTATTGACATAGATGGAAGATGAGCCAAATATAGTTCATAAAAATGAATGCAAAGAGACTTAAATTTGAAGAGAGAGAAAGTAGATCTGGGTCATGATTTCCATGAGAAAACTTTTTATTGTCTTTAACCTTTTCCCATTCTCTGATTAAAAATGTAATGGGAATTTGAATAGTCATCAAAGATCTTTAAAAAATTATTTCAAAATCAACAATGAAAATTATCAAATCTTATCATCATCGTATATATTGGTATATGTAATCATTTAAAATATTTATTCCTTGATATAAAATTGAAACTTGAGAATCAAGTAAAAAGTTATGATTTATGAAATCCACTATTTTTCAGATTTCTAAATAAGAATTAATCTAACAGTTATGATTTAAAAATTATGATATGCAACATTTTGCAGATAAAAATTGGACAATTAATTTATGTATATAAACATAAAAATCATGATTGAATCAAAATATGTATGTATAATTGATTATACGTAGAGAAAATAAAAACTTAGCTTTTGATGGAGAACAATGCTTGTAACACATTCCCATAGACGACGCCAATCTGTTGATGCAAAAAAACTGGACCGAATCCCATTTTTATGATCACAGATAAATAGATGAAAGCAATCCAATCAAGCACATAAGAGACAAAGATTTTTAAAGTGGTTCGGCTATAAGAAAAAGCCTACGTCCACTATTATTTTATTCCCAGGGGTTTACAATAGCACAATGTGGTGTAGAGAGAGAAAAAGGTGTGGATCTTGTGTATGATGTCTCTCGGTTCTCCCGGATCTCCTCCCTTTTGGCTAAGGGGATACATGTATTTATAGTGATGGGAGATAAAGAGATTCATTGTATGTAGACATTTATGTCTACATTCAACGAATCTAATTGTTGAATTGCTTGGTATGCTATGTGTCGTCATCTATTAATACAGTATAAATGTACATTAAGGCTCATTAAATGCGCTGACATCTTCATTAATGCACATTAAATACATAGTTATCCTTTGATCTTCCTGGTTGGTATGCCGACCAACTCTCCTCGGGTACCAACTAACTCTCCTCGGGTGCCGACCAACTCTCCTCGGGTGCCGACTAATTCTCCTCGGGTACTGACCAACTCTCCTCGGGTGCCGACTAACACTCCTCAGGTGCCGACCAACTCTCCTCGGATGCCGACCAACTCTCCTCGGGTGTCGAATATTGCCACGTAGGATGACATGTGTCCTTTTCTGATTGGTCCTCGTAGATGGAGAATTTTTGCGTTAACAGTAAGTATTTACTTATTTTAGATTGCAAAATTATGTAGTTAATTGCATTAGTAATTAATAGGACTAAATGTTAGATCAAAGGTTGAAACTTTGAGAATTAAAGTAAGAGATTTAAGTCGTGATTAATATCTGATTCTAATTGATAATTAATTGATGGTAAATATATAAGAATTTCGTGATTAAATTTTGCGTTTATAAGTATAAACATGTAGAAAATTAACTAGGGGGGGAGTAGAATCCATGAAATTCAAGTTTAATTAATTCTGGGTTTGGTTGAATTGATTAATGATTAGGAATCTTAGGGTTTAATTATGGATTCGAGTGTATTTCGTTGTTATAATACTTCAGGTTGGTTAGGTATTGATGTGGGATGTTAATTTGATATTTTGGGAGGCTTGGCACCTCCATTTGAGGGTTTTGGAGGAGAAAAATTGAGGAAGAAGATGACTGGCAACCGAGCAAACCAAACCGGTTCGCTGGGGGAGCGAATCATATTTGTTTTTCCAACTTGTCCAGATTATGTTTATGCCATTTTGACCCATTAGAGGAATCATAATAGGGGCTTCCGGGGTAGAGTGGGACTATTGGGGGATGCTTTCCAGGATTTGATATGGGTGATAGGCCAACGGATAGACGGGTTCGGGTGAGACGAACCAAAAATTCAAGTGAGTGCACACTTATATGCATAGTCGGGAAGTCGGTTCGGACTTTGGGATTTGAAAGACTAGTACGTTGTGGGATTGCGTACAAGGTCAGTATTATATATATACGTATTGGGATGACTTGTGTGTATATATATATATATATATATATATATATATATAGAGAGAGAGAGAGAGAGAGAGAGAGAGAGAGAGAGAGAGTCTGGCTCTTGTGAGGATTAGCTAACGTCCAAATGAGTCTTAGGACAACATTTATCTTTTATGGACCGCCTAGGGACCACCTTCTCTTTCTAAGGTTTCTGGGAATATGAATTTCTACCCTAATGATTTTAAGGTCTTTTAAGCTTATTTTAATGCTTAATTAAATCTGGAAGTCTAAGTGTAGAAGTTTCAGGGCTACTGCTACTTCTCAAGCTTCTTCCGTCACTATCGTACTGGAGTTCTGAATATCGAGGATTATCTAAATAAATAGTTTCTTCAGGGAGTCTAGAAATTGCAAAAGGTTTTGATGAAAAATATTCTCGTCTTAAATACCTTATACGGTATTGTGGTTTCAACAACCTAGTTTCTTTATATATCTGATTAACAATATCAATTATATCGTTATTTATAAATTCGTTTAAATTATTATCACCATACGATGATAAAAATCTACGATATGTCCTAGGGGCAGTTGTCTCTACGTTTCTAAGGAGAGGGAGGATTCCTCCGGCTCTAATTAAATAGCCTTTGTTTCAGCTAACCTTTTTCGTCTGATAAATTTTAATATGTCTATACTATCTTCAAGTATCCTAGCGTATTCTTGATATTTTTCCGGTCTTGAAAGTTCTTCTGCGAATTCTTCAGTTCTTATCTTTTGCCTAGAGAGATCTCAGATCCCTATTCTAATTATTTTTATTCTAGGTACTTCACGTACTAACCACTCAATAACCTAGTCTATATATTTGAAAGTACCACCTGCGTATGTTAAAGAAGTTGCTATAAGTTCTTTATCTTTAGGGTCTGTAAGAGTCCAATCTTGAATTTCTCTAGTTAAGTCTAAATTTGTTTGATTAACAAATGCTAAAAAGTCTTCACTAATTTGTAGGCTCATAAAAGTTTCTTTAAAATAATAATATGTAAAATAGCTAAGGGATTGGTTCGAGTTATACCTTCCTTCTGGTCTGCAATATTTTTATCTTCTTTCCTTCTTCTCTTCAGCCTTGCTCCTATTCTTCTCCGGTCTCGGCCTCCTACAACTCTCTCTTTATGTATCGCACCTCAATCCACTATTTTGGCGTTGAACCCGTTTCCTACCTGTACGCCTTCACGTCTAACGCTCACCTGACTAGCGGCTCACGAAAAATCGGCACCTGACGGCGGTTCACCAGTATAACACCTTGTATGCTACACGAGAGGTTCCACACAATAGTCCTCTATGAACAGAAAGTTGGAGATAATTTGAAAAATAATAACAACTCAACATAAGAGATTTCTGAAAAAGAAAATACTTTTATTGCATTGCATACGTAAATACAAATCTCCCCTATTCCCTAACTATGAGAGGTTTACTCACTCATGTACATATTACTCACTACAAGCATACACTCTCTCTTTAATATCTAACACTGGAAGTCTTATAACTGATGTCTCAAACCAAACTAGACGCTCCATTTTATAGCATAAGGGCTTTATAAATGATTGGTAACCGGCTACCAAAAGAAATCCGGTGGAAAGATATAAATTATTAGAGTCTTTAAAGCAACTTTGTCTTTAGGAAACTTATTTGATGGATCTACAGGCTTTTGACGTCTTGTGATAATTGGGGCATCTTTTTCTTTTTAAAAGGCAAGGCTGTCTGATGGAGCGTGAAAAGTCTTTATCATGAGTCTTGTTGTCTTGTAATAATGCATAAGTCTAGACTAGGGCATCTTCTATCTTTAATAATTCCTCTGCTAACGAAGGGTCCGTCTTTGTCCCGTCCGTGTCTTCTTCTACCTTAGCTTGGCCTGGGAGGGCATTATTATTTAAAATTTCATCAATGAGGCCCACAATTCTAAGGCTAGCTGGTAAAGCTATCTCTACCATTTCTTTGGCTTCTTTCTTGAGCCTTTCATTGAATCGCTCATCAGCTTGGATTATTAAATCTTCTTTGTGGTAGGCAGTGTACTATCCGTCTTTGCCTGTCAACAATTCCATGATTTCTATTGTTTCCATAGCTTGAGCAATCTGGATCTTGGACTTATCAACAGTTAGGTCTTTAGTTTCATCTTCGGATAGAATTTCCACATCTTTAAATGCATAATTGGAAAATCTAATGAGTCTGAATCCCTCAACTCTCATTCCTCTATAGGAACTTGGAGCAATCTGATATATCCTGGAAAATAGGGGAAGAAAGTCTTCTACCTTTTTAATGTACTCGTGGATTATTTTTCCAAGAGCAATAGAGTCTTCAATATCCTTTATCTGAACGAGTCCAATGAACCCGTGGTCTGCAAGGGTTATATGAGCCATATCTGATTTCCCAAAAAGATATATTTTTGGAACGTCTTTGAAGAAATCTCTAATCATTAAGGCATATCTATTTATTTATGATAATAACATATTAAAATGATCAATAATGTTATTAGTTTCTTTTTTAAAGTCTTCTGTTAATGGGAGATTATTATGACCAAACGGTATATCAATCTTAGTCTTAAAAGTCTTTTTCTGATAACAAAAATTATCAGTTGGTCTAATTTTGAAAGATTCTCCTAGGGTTTGAGCATAAGTCTGCGTCTGTGGTCTAGGAGTAGTAGTCCCACTAAGCTGGTTTACTACAAGTCTTTGGAGTCTCATGAATCTAGCAATGGATACCAGATTCTTCTTGAATTCTATCCAAAATCTATTTTTGACATTCCACCAAAGGGTGTCTATGAGAGTATTTTCATCTTCAGAAAATTCTCGTCTAAATTTGATTAAGTCTGGATATCTTTGATGAGGTCTATATAGGGGAAAATACATTTTTTCGATGAGTCTATTTTTAGAAACAATCTCATTTCTAGATTTTTCAGGAGGAACTAAGATATCATCAAAGTTCTTTAGGATTGGTCTTTCTTAAGAGTCTTGAATATGAGTCTGTATTTGCGTTACACTAGCATTTGGTTTTACGCGTCTAAGATAGTCTGCAACGTCTTCTCTGTTCAATCTATTTATTCCAGAGGAACTCATGTCGTATAGGTCTTCTATTTGCAACATAAAACATGAAATCATATTAGTGTTAGCAAACATTGGTTCTCTTGATATAATGTCTGGAAGGGTATTTTTACTCCCCTTAATATGTATAAAAGAGAAGTCATAACCATTAAGCAATTGTTGCCATCTAATAAGTCTATTAGTCCTTGATTCGGATAAGTCTAAATCTCTGAATTTCACTGCATAAGAAGAGTCAGTATACACAGTAAAATGTTTAGGTCTAAGAAAAAGCATATATTTTTCTATTGCCCTTACTATGGCTAAAACTTCTTTTTCATGGACAGCGTATCTTGTTTATGGGTCTGTGAAGGTTCCTAAACTATATCTATAAAGTTTTTTTCTTTTTTGTCTGATGATCAATGGCAAAATATCTTGCTCCCCATTGTTTATCAGAGGCATCTGTTTTTACTCTAAACTGGTCTTCTGCATTAGGCAGTTCAAGTAAAAGAATGTTCTTGACTGCATCTTTAATCTGTCTTATGACTTCAAAATCATCTTTGGTCCAATAAAAGGATTAGTTTTGTCAGTTCCTTTTAATTTGGATGTTAGGCTTTGTCTTTTTGAAGCAAAGTCTTTAATAAATTCTGCAGCACAATTAAGCAATCCTAAAAATGATTGTAATTATTTTCTATCTTTGAGTTGATCTGGAAACTCTAGAATCTTTTTAGTTATGTGTTCTGCTAAGGATAATTTTCCTTTATTAATATGCATTCCCACAAAGTCTATCTCAGTCTGAAATAATTGTATTTTCCTTTCGAAAATAATAATACCATGTTTGTCTAATTCTAAAATAATCTTTTTAAGATTGTCTACAGGCTCTGTCTCAGTCTTACTGGCTACAAGAATGTCATCTATATAAATAAGATAAAATTATGAATAAGGTCTAAATATATTATCCATTCTTCTTTGGAATACTTGAGGAGCATTCAAGTATCCAAATGGCATTACTAGCCATTCGTATTTTCCTTGGGGCATACTAAAGGTTGTCCAAGTAATACTGTCTGGATGCATTTTGATTAGCCAGAAGCCTGATTTGTAATCAAACTTACTGAATATAATTCTATCTTCAATCAAACTAATTAAATTATTCTTGTCTGGTATCTTATAAGAATCAAATTCACAGTTCTTATTTAATTGTCTATAATCTATAAACATACGTCTTTTTCCTCTTTTATGTCCAGATTCATTTTGAACATAGAAGGCAAGGCTATTATGTCTACTTTTACTTTCTCTAATAATGCCTAACTTAAGCATTTCATCTATGTCTTTTTTAAATTCTTTCATATCTTCTTGTGAATATCCTTTCTTATAGGTTCCACCATTAATAGTGGCATCTGGGTCAGGGATAATCTCACAATAGCTTTGGTCTTTATCCCACTTAGCAATGGGATTTTCTCCTAAAGTAGGCTCTGCTAATTTCCTAATCTTTTCTTTTTCTACCTCTATATACATGTTGATGCAAAAAATTGGACAGAATCCCATTTTTATGATCACAGATAAATAGATAAAAGCAATCCAATCAAGCACATGAGAGACAAATATTTTTATAGTGGTTCGGCTATAAGGTAAAGCCTACGTCCACTGTTATTTTATTCCCAGGAGTTTACAATAGCACAATGTGGTAGAGAGAGGGAGAAAAAGGGTGTATCTTGTGTATGGTCTCTCATCGTTGTCGGATCTCCCCTTTTGGCTAAGGAAATACATGTATTTATAGTGATGGGAGATAAAGAGATTCATTGTATGTAGACATTTATGTCTACATTCAACGAATCTAATTGTTGAATTGCTTGGTATGCTATGTGTTGTCATATATTAATACAGTATAAATGTACATTAAGGCTCATTAAATGCGCTGCCATCTTCATTAATGCACATTAAATGCATAGTTATCCTTTGATTTTCCTGGTTGGTATGCCGACCAACTCTCCTCAGGTGCCGACTAACTCTCCTCGGGTGCCGACTAATACTCCTCGGGTGCCAACTTATTTTCCTCAGGTACTGACCGACTCTCCTCGGGTGCCGACTAATACTCCTCTGGTACCGACCAACTCTCCTCGGGTGTCGAATATTGCCACGTAGGATGACATGTGTCCTTTTCTGATTGGTCCTCGTAGATGGAGAATTTTAGCCTTAACAGAAGCCCCCAATGCTCCATGCTTGATGGTTTACGTGAAAGGATGGAGTATTTATTCTGCAGTGTTGCTCGGTGCTCGTGAAATTCTTGATCTACCTTCTTGATTTGTTCAACATAAAGTGCATTATCTCCTGGACGACATATGATGCAGGCTGATCGATGGTTGCTAATCTTTCTTTTGAGGAACTCCGTGTGATATGTATCACCCCTGGGAATTTGGATGCATCCATGCCATAATATGCAGCTTGTAGCTTGCCATAATCTTCAAGAATGTTGATTGGTTTGCTAGCCGAGCAACTGCCTCCTGTGCCGAGAAACTGAGTGCTAACTTCACGTGCTTGATTCTTCTGATTTATGATCCTCTGAATACTTTGTCGAGTAACATACTAGCTTTTGAACCCAACTCTTCAATCTGATTAGTACCAAGCTAGTGGTGGACTTCGAAACATTTTCATACAACTTCTTCTTCAATGTTGGTCGGGATAGTAGTAGTAAAGATCTCAGTGCTGTAGATGCTAAATTTGACTTCTGAACTTCAATAGTATGTGCATAATAACTCCTGAATATGCCTCCTGAACTTCTGAATGCACCTCCTGAACTTCTGAATACGCCTCCTGAATTTCAATATACCTCCTGAACTTCAATATTCCTCCTGAGTTTCAATATACCTCTTGAACTTCAATAGCCTCCTGAACTTCAATATCAAAAATAATTCCTGAGCAAGAAAAACAACTCCTGAATGATAATTAGTCGGGGCCCCGACCGTGTGAGTTTGTGGAGTTGAATTTGATGCTCGACTGCATGATGTTATAAGAATGTGCCACCGAATGAACAAATATATCTGTAATAGAAGCCCCCAGGTGTGGAATGTGAACTTTGAATGCTTTTTGCTTGATCGCTTTCACATACTCATAAAATGTTTCCGACCAACTGTAGTTGACAGCTTCTTATTTCCTAACCAACCTAAGTTGGCATTTTTAGGAATACATTTACTTCCTAACCAACATAAGTTGACATTTTTAGGAATACATAGTTTTACTTCCCGTAGGAATACATTTACTTCCTAACCAACATTAGTTGGCATTTTTAGGAATACATAGTTTTACTTCCCGTAGGAATACATTTACTTCCTAACCAACATAAGTTGGCATTTTTAGGAATATATTTTTGATAATAAATGATGGAGACTTCCTCGGAGCTGACCAACGGATTGTTGGGAATAAGATATAATAAATGCTGGAGACATCCTTGGAGCTGACTAACAGATTGTTGGGAATAAGATAATATATGCTGGAGACATCCTTGGAGCTGACCAACAGATTGTTGTGAATAAGATAATATATGCTGGAGACCTCCTTGGAGCTGAATATATGATTATAAATATTTGTCGAGCTCCATGCTGAAATAAGAATAGAATATGCATCCAAATAGATATAAAGAATAATAAAGTGCCTCGTTGATCTGTCGAGGTAGAATTATATAATGCCGAACAAGAATAAGATCTTACAGAACATAAGAATATGGCCGAGAACGTTGTCAGGCCTGAATATAAATAAGAATTATCCGACCAACTATCCGTTGGGGGTGATTTACAACGAATGTTGTAATTCTCCTCAAAGCTGAATAAGTATCTTGTCGAGGCACAATTGCATAATGCCGAATAAGAATAATATTTTCCAGAACATAAGAATATGGCTGAGAACTTTGCTGGGCTTGCATATAAATAAGAATTACCCCGACCAACTATCCGTTGGGGGTGACATATAATAAACGTTATAGTTCTCCTCGGAGCTGAATATGATAATAAGTATCTCGCCGAGTTCCATGTTGAGATGAATATACAATATGAATCCCAAGGGATATAGAATAATTTGTGCTTGAGCCGATATCTCCGAGCAATAATACAATCAATAGTGCCTCATTGAGGTAAAGTTTCACAATGCCAAGAAATGATAATATTCTCCAGACGTTTAAGATTATTTTCGAGCATTCGTCGGCACCAAATCTTGTACCTGTAAAAATTAATAACTTGCCCTACCATATGTGTAGGCTGAATTGATTAGTCATGAGAATAATTTAATCATCCAATAAAAATATGATAGGTATATGTTTGAGAAATAAAAATATTAATTTCAAAAAATGAAATAATATATGTTGGCTGATATGTCGGGGCAAAATTGCCTGATGTCGAGCAATACTAATTTCTAGAGGTTTACGAGAGCTTTCATCGGGATTGAATCTCGTCCCTATGAAATTTTAATAAGCTTCCCGAGCACCTGTCGAGTCTAGAGAAAATAATTATTATCATGAGAATAATTATTCAGCCAAACAATATGTGATGTGTATCAGCATAAAATAATAAAAATTTCAAAATATGAAATAATATTTTTGTGCCAAATGTGTGTGAGATGGACAAATTTTTATCAGATATGCATCATAAATAAGACGTAGAGTTTTTTGTAAAGTTATTTAATCTCCAACAACTAATCAGGTATAAGTTGCTGTTTGAAAATTATTTATCACTTGGTCTTAAAAATATTATTATGGTGATCACAAGTTAAAAAAGACTTAAGCCCCCCGTTTGTCCCCGAGCTGAACTCGTGTTTAAAGAAATATCTGGGGTGCTTCGCATTTTTTAATACCCCAGATTCTACTGCTGCCGACAAGCGGCATGGATGTTGCCGACCAACATTTGGGGGTATCTCAAGTTATAGAATATATGGTGCCGACCAAGAAGCAAATGGTCCCCGACCAGCTGAGCAATTTCGCCGATCAACAAAAATGGTGCATTGACAGCACCGAACAACATTAGATGTAACCGACCAAAAAGTGGATGGTTGGATAGTTGCCGACCAGTAAATTGAACCCTCCGAACAAGACTGAGATGTCACTGATCAAGAAGTAGATGATCGTCGACCTGCAATTGGTTCCATCGAGCTACAATATGGGGCTCCGACCAATAATAAGATACCTCGTAGTTGGATAAAATTATTTCAACGTTGCTGATGGATCTTCACATCTTATCTCCGACAAACAAAAATGGTCTGGTTAAGCTTCTCTTTAATAAAATATGGCCCAAGATGATGCCGACCAACAATATGTATGGCTGACCAGAAATAGGGGCTGTAAGTGGACAATTCCGGACAGCCATATGAGCCGCGGTGAATAATTTTTCGTGAGATTGCTATGTCCCAAAATATCTCGAACCAATAGATAAAAAAAAAATAATATTCGATGTAAAATTTAAGCATTAAGAATGTTAATTAAATGAATAATTATCTAATCCACTAGATCGTGTGATTTCGACAAAGAAACCCTGTGATGTTATGAACGAGGGGCCAATATATCAAATTTGTACCCAGAATCTTGATATAGTCATGATTTTTTTACTGATCCTCTTTTACAAGAGGTGGGTAATGATTTTTTTTGGTTACATAAAATTATTTTTTATATTAATCCCTTCATATTCCTCATTTGCATAGATAAAAATATGGTGAATGATCGAAATTATTACCAAATTTATATCAAAAATCAATCAATTTGATTTTATTAACATAGATGGAAAATGAACCAAATTAAGTATATAGTTCATAAAAGTGAATGCAAAGAGACTCAAACTTGAAGAGAGAGAGAATATATATGGGTCATGATTTCCATGAGAAGACTTTTCATTGTCTTTAACCTTTTCCCATTCTTTTATTAAAAATATGATGGGAATATGAATAGACATCAAATATCTTACAAAATTTATTTCAAAATCAACAATGAAAATGATCAAATCTTATCATCATCGTATATATTGGTATATGTAATCATTTAAAATATTTATTTCATGATATAAAATTAAAACTTGAGAATCAAGCAAAGAATTATGATTTATGAAATCTACTATTTTTCAGATTTCTAAATAAGAATGAATCTACCAGTTATGATTTAAAAATCATGATATGCAATATTTTTGCAGATAAAAATTGGACAATTAATTTATGTATATAAACATAAAAATCACGATTCAATCAAAAGATTTATGTATAATTGATTATACGTAGAGAAAATAAAAACTTAGCTTTTGGTGGAGAACAACGCTTGTAACACGTTCCCACAGACGGCGCCAATCTGTTGATGCAAAAAATTGAACCGCTCTAATTATTTAATCACAGATAAATAAATAAGTCAAAGATTTTTAAAGTGGTTCGGCTAGGAATAAAGCCTACGTCCACTGTTATGTTATTGCTGAGTGTTTGTGGAATTCTTGATTACAAGTTCTCTCAAGAAATTCCGGTCCCTTTGAATGAGGGAGATACCATGTATTTATAGCCCTGAGGCTTACATATGAAAGGGTGGTGCATTAAATGATATACATATGAAAGGTCCTTGAGGCTATCATCTGAAAGGGTAACTCATTTAATGTTCTTCAAGCGTGTGCGTCAAGATGATAAGCAGTCAATGAACAGTTTTGAACTGTTGGTTATCTGGCAATCAATGCTGTGGTCGAGATGCAGCTCGAACCGCCTTAGTTGCTCGTCGTTCAGGAGTTCATCGGAGCGCTGGAGTTCCTCGGAGTGTTGTAGTTCCTCGGGGTGTTGTAGTTCCTCGGGGTATTGTAGTTCCTCGGGGTATTCTTGTTGCTCGGAGCGAACATGACTTGGTCGGGGGAAATAAACTTCCTCGTTGTTATTGTGCCATGTAGATTGACACGTGTCTTCTTATTATTGGTCCACGTCAGTAGATTAAATTTGGTATCAACAGAAGCCCCCAATGCTTCATGCTTGATGGGTTACTTGAAAGGATGGAGTATTTATTCTGCAGTGTTGCTCGGTGCTCGTGAAATTCTTGATCTACCTTCTTGATTTGTTCAACATAAAGTTCATTATCTCCTGGACGAAGTATGATGCAGGCTGATCGATGGTTGCTAATCTTTCTTTAGAGGAACTCCGTGTGCTATGTATCACCCCTGGGAATTTGGATGCAGCCATGCCATAGTATGAAACTTGTAGCTTGTCATAATCTTCAAGTATGTTGATTGGTTTGCCATCCGACCAACTGCTTCCTGTGTTGAGCACCTGAGTGCTAACTTCACGTGCTTGATTTTTCTGATTGAAGCTTATCTGAATACTTTGTCGAGTAACATATAGCTTTTGAACCCAACTCTTCGATCTGATTAGTACCAGGCTAGTGGTGGACTTCGAAACATTTTCTCATAAATTCTTCTTCATTATTGGTCGAGACAGTATTAGCAAAGATCTCAGTGCTATAGATGCTGATTTTGACTTCTACCTCTGCTCGGGGACGAACAAGAGGTTCTCGGGGACTAACAAGTGATTCTCAGGGACGAGCAAGTGCTTCTCGGGAATGAGCTAATGCTTCTCAGATAGATCATCTGTGATGAATATCAGAATGTTGAAAGATCTTAACTTCATACACTCCCCTTATGCTTTGGATGATCCTCCTGCTGGTGAGGAACCTGTTTTAAAAGTAGAAGGAGAAGAAACCAATAGAATAGGAATCTCAATGTAATAGTTAGTATACATTTTCATTCTCAATGTATTTTGTTTTTTGAATTTAACGAAAGACTTTCATTTTTATTCGCAATCTTAATTGCTATTGTCTTGTAAAATACTTTACATGTGTGCATATGTATAACAATATTGTGTTGTTCATCGAACAACTTAGTAATAAAGAAGTTACAAGTATTAGTAACGTTGCTCGATCACTTAATAATAAAGTAATGAGTATAAAAATGTTTAAAATTTTTCCAACCAACCAAGGTTGATAAATAATGTTTGTCGACCAACTACAGTTGATGGAAATTTATCTCCGACCAGCCATACTTGGTTTAATTTCAAATATTTTCATAAAGTGTGCCCGACCAACTAAGGTCAATAATTTGTCCTCGTCGACCAACTACAGTTAGTGGGTTTTTATCCCCGACCAACCATACTTGGTTCAGTTTGAAATATTTTATTCTTCGAGGAACTTTTTGTAATAATCTTACCTCCCGACCAACATAAGTTGTAATATGAGAGTATATTTTTATCTTACCAACCGTAATTGATCATGATGGTGTACACCTCTTAACCAAAGGAGTAGTAGTTTTTTGGCTCCTTAGAGCTTTTGGCTCCTTAGAGCGCCTCCTAACCAAAGGAGTATTTTTTGGCTCCTTAGAGCACTTTTTGGCTCCTTAGAGCTTTTGGCTCCTTAGAGCACTTTTTGGCTCCTTAGAGCACTTTTTGGCTCCTTAGAGCTTTTGGCTCCTTAGAGCACTTTTTTGGCTCCTTAGAGCACTTTTTGGCTCCTTAGAGCTTTTGGCTCCTTAGAGCACTTTTTGGCTCCTTAGAGCACTTTTGGCTCCTTAGAGCACTTTTTTGGCTCCTTAGAGCACTTTTTGGCTCACAGATAAATAAATAAGTTAAAGATTTTTAAAGTGGTTCGGCTAGGAATAAAGCCTACGTCCACTGTTATGTTATTGCTGAGTGTTTGTGGAATTCTTGATTACAAGTTCTCTCAAGAAATTCCGGTCCCTTTGAATGAGGGAGATACCATGTATTTATAGCCCCGAGGCTTACATATGAAAGGGTGGTGCATTAAATGATATACATATGAAAGGTCCTTGAGGCTATCATCTGAAAGGGTAACTCATTTAATGTTCTTTAAGCGTGTGCGTCAAGATGATAAGCAGTCAATGAACAGTTTTGAACTGTTGGTTATCTGGCAATCAATGCTGTGGTCGAGATGCAGCTCGAACCGCCTTAGTTGCTCGTCGTTCAGGAGTTCATCGGAGCGCTGGAGTTCCTCAGAGTGTTGTAGTTCCTCGGGGTGTTGTAGTTCCTCGGGGTATTGTAGTTCCTCGGGGTATCCTTGTTGCTCGGAGCGAACATGACTTGGTCGGGGGAAATAAACTTCCTCGTTGTTATTGTGCCATGTAGATTGACACGTGTCTTCTTATTATTGGTCCACGTCAGTAGATTAAATTTGGTATCAACAATACATTTTCCTTCGTTTGGATATATCTTGAACCTGTAATAAGGTGTGCTGGGCTGGATCTAAAATGTCTTGTTGTATAAGAGCTATTTGCTTATAACACTTTTGGTCTGGACACTTACATTATTTTTGCAAGGGTTTAGTAATTTCTAGGGCTTCTTGTTGGGTTGTAGGTCTAGGTCCACCATGCTCAGCTGAAGAACTCTGATGTTTTATGGGTCTATAATTGGGTTTGACCTGCATAAGGTCAAAGGCATTCTTGTGATCTATTAGAGGGGCTTTAATATTAAATTCCTCTTTATCACTAATTAATATCTTATCGTTATATTAAGTATAAGGATGATATTTACTAATAAAGTCTTGTCCTAAAATAATGTTTCCTGTGAAACTAGGACGAGGATCCATTATCCAAAATCGATGATTAACGATTTTGTTGGTCTGATTTCCTAATTTGAAATAAATAGGAATAGTCGGGAAATATAAGGTAAATGGATCTCCATTAGCCACTTTAAACACTACACCAAAAATAGGAATCTGACACGGTTTAAAATTGTGCCAGATCAAATATGGCACGGTTTTGAACTGTGCCAGAATCAGGTGTTCCAAAATGGCATTTTTTTTCTGGCACGGCTCAAAAGTGTGCTAGATTTGGACAAATAGGAACACTTCTGGAACACTTTTAAACCGTGCCAGAATTTGATATTTTTGGCACACTTTTGGCACAGTTTTTAACTGTGCCAGATTCAGCCAAACAGGAACACTTCTGGCACACTTTTAAACCGTGCCAGAATTTGATATTTCTATCACACTTTTGGCACAGTTTTGAACTGTGACAAATTTTTTATAAAAAAAAATTAATTACTTGAAATCACAAAATTCACAAATTAATAATATTGCACGTTGTTAATGTGGCACCCCGACTAATTAAATACCGGGTAGCTACTCCTTTATTAAATCAATACAAAATGCCAAGTTGGTTCAGTTGATAGCATCACTCTCAAAAACATTTTAATAATTACTAACCACCTAGTATTTAAAAAGTAAGTTGCCAAATTTTAATTTAAGTCTGATTAACATGCAATAAAAGAATAATGGAAGAACAATATAATCCATTCACCATAACGAAGTAATGAAATAACCAACAAATAATAATAAGGAGTTCGGAGGAAAACTCCTCACAACAATCCCACAACTGAAAATAATATGACAAGTCTGAATCCTGAATTAATTACATGCCAGAAGTCTGAATAACTGAAATAAATGAAATGTCTCTAAAAGAAATGGGCGACATGCCCTACAACTAATAAATGCTGAATATAGAGTCAAGATAGGTGAAGCGTCTACAAGCAAAGTCCTGTAACTTCCACAAACAGCTACAGCTCGTCACCTGAATGAGGATCCTAAGCATGGTGTCCTTGTGGCTGGGCACCTAAAATGGTTTTTACAAAAATAGATTTGAAAGCAAATGGGTCAGAGCCCGAAAGTGGAAATCATTTTAAAAATAGCAAGTGTTTTAATAACATTAAAACATTAAATGAAAAATACATGTTAGGACGTGCACTCACATGAAATTCTCACCTCTCGACTACATGTGCACTCCTAACGTACCGTACCCATCTAAATGACATACATATCTAACCAAACCGTAATAAGTTCTACCCCTTACTACTCGATTCCCATTTTTCATTCTAGCGTTATCAAATCAATAGAGGGCTTTACTTAATCTCAGATTCTCAATTAGTAATACAATTCATTTCAGGTTATCCCTTTATGTTTTCTCAAAACGTTTCCATATGTATACACACAATAACACATGAAAGTTCCCATTAATTAAGTGTATATTATTCACGTCATAAATATACAATACAAGCACCCAGAGACTAAGCTGCGGTGCACACATACTCTGCTATCCATCCCGATACATCACTTACATAAGGATCACGCATTCCGAATCTCTCAGGAATCGCTCAGATAACAACAATCACAAACAATGGAGGCGAACACAGTCACATCACATGGGTCACGCACATACCTGCGCTCCCACGATCAGCAGACTTATCAACATCCCAATAAGTCCTTCTCTAACGTATGTTCATCGAGGTACCAGTCTAAATCCGGGCAACACAAGGATTAGAGGGCCCTAAGCGAACGTAAACCTCCCGTGATAGCAAGTATGGTAGGTATGTCATACACATAAAAGTAATACATATAGTAAGTATGCACACATCTTAGTAGTCACCATAATATATTGGTGGTACACTTCTCATTCTCGTACCGACATATAAAGCTACAAAATTTATATGTTCCCGGTTAATATAATTATTTAGGCCGTCAATAGTTCTCGCATCGTAATAAACACTCACGCCCTAATTCATAATTCCCCTTAGGTTCAAACTACACTTATAGGTTTTACTCCTCATTATATCCCAAATATATCAATTAATCCACAAGGAATTGTTATCTCTATATATAAACAAGGTATTGGGACCCTCGGGATCAAAACAGGCTAAAAAGCCTAAACTGTCAGCTCGTTAGAAGTCTCGTTCGAACGAGGCTGTTCGAACGAGAGTTTGTTCGAACGAACTGGGTATCTAACGAGATCTCGTTCGAACGAAAGGCATCGAACGAACATTCAACTCGTTAGAAGGCAAACTGTCCACTCGTTAGAAGCTCGTTCGAACGACCTGGGTAGGTCTTCTAACGAGGGACCAGTTTCGAGCCCAGAAATTCCTTAACTCGTTTTTCCAATTTTTCTACACCTCTAATTTCCTCTAAACATCAAACCAACAATTGTTCAAGGGTTCTAATCAATCCTAAACATACTTAGGTCATATATTAACGTTTATATAGGGCCAATTCTTCCTAAACATTATTGAATCATCAAATTCTTCCATTTATCCCCCAAATCACATGAGCATGAACCCTAAAATTCTTAAATCCCCCCCATGAGTCCAATTGAATCCGTTTTTGTTTCATCTAAAGTATATTATCATCAGATTAATCACCTACATACAGTTCTACATGCAATTCCACATCAAAATACAAGTTTCAAATTCCAATTTAATGGGTTTTCACCAATCTCCCAAGAACAATACAAATTTTGTCAATTTACTACGCATGGAAGAAACATTCTTTGTAATAAACGAAATTAAACCACTAGCCTTATGAATATCTCTGATTTTGATGTCGAATTGATGAAGTGTTCTCTCTCTCCCTGCAGAATTCCTCCTCCTCTCTCTCTCCAAGCCTTTCTTCTCCAAAGTGAAAATGGTGGCTAGGGTTTTTGCCTTAGGAACTTTTGGGACTAATCCTGATAACCCCCGTAGCCCATTAAGTTATTAGTGGGTTTAGTGGGTAATTACTAAATCAGATAATTATTTCCTAATTTTCGTTGGTTTTAATTCCCAAAAATCCAAAATTACCAAACTACCCTTATACGTTGCCGGTATGGCCTAAAAATGCCCCGGGACCCAAACTAAACTCCCAACTAGTGTTTTCTGACTATTTTGACCCTTCCGGATGCGTTGGCGCACTCAAACGACCATACGGTTAATAGAAATAAAATTCACTTTTATAATTAAAATAATTATATTCCTGACGCGACTGTCACACGCGTCTCAACAAAATTTCCAAATTGTCGTATTTCAATCTCACGACAAGTTTCGTAGTTCAATATTCATATAAAGCCATATATACTCATTAATATCAAATACTAACTCGCATCTCGCTAGTATTTTTATTCGGATTAATTTCCAATTAATACACATTTAATTCAATTAATCCCATAAATAAATATCACAAAAAATACGGGGTATTACAGTTAATAAACTAATGTACATACAAACTTCAAAATATTACAAGTCTTTAACAGTTCACAGGCCCAAAAAAATTGGGCAAAGTTTCCTCTATTTTCTAGACATTTCAAAACCTGTTAATACAAAATCTGCCTAATATAAAGCTCGCACGACCACAAAATATAACAATTAACTTACAAAAGCCCGCACGGCCATAAAAGTCAACAATAAAACAATAAAAGGCCGCACGACCATGACACAAAAAATGGAATCATGAATAAATCCCTTGTTATAAACCATTGAGTTCTCTCTGTATTTCACGTGAATAAATGCCAACGATAAACTGTTATCCTGCAAAAAAAATAGGATACAAAAAAGATACGATATTAGTAACCCAATAGTTTACAAAAATTTTTTTTACTCAAACTAAGAAATTACATATATGAATGGAAATTACAGTCATATTCTCAAACAGGGAGTCCCGGGACTACGCAGTCAGTTCCGACAAGTTACATTGGCCCCGTGCGAGGTGTTCGTGCCTCCTACGGGGTCGTTTGGGGAAGGTTTGGATTTTCACCCTTCAACGGCTTGCTTTTAAGTCAAAGTGTGATTTTTACAAATTATCGTCATACTCTCAAACCGGGAGACCCGGGACTACGCGGTCAGTTCCTACAAGTTACATTGGTCCCGTACGAGATGTTCGTGCCCCCTACGGGCTCGTTTGGGGGCAGGTTTGGGTTTTCACGCGTTAACGGCTTGTTTTTAAGTCTAAGTGTGATTTTTGCAAATTATCGTCATTCTCTCAAACCGGGAGACCCGGGATTACGCGATCAGTTCCTATAAGTTACATTGGTCCCGTGCGAGGTGTTCGTGCCCCCTACGGGGTCGTTTGAGGGCAGGTTTGGATTTTCACCCTTTAACGGCTTATTTTTAAGTCTAAGTGTAATTTTTGCAAATTATCGGCATACTCTCAAATCGGGAAATTCGGAACTACGCGGTCAGTTCCTACAAGTTGCATTGGTCCCGTACGAGGTGTTCGTGCTTCCTACGGGGACGTTTGGGGGCTAGTTTGGGTTTTCACCCGTTAACGGCTTGTTTTTAAGTCTAAGTGTGATTTTTACAAATTATCGTTATACTCTCAAATCGGGAGACCCGAGACTACGCAGTCAGTTCCTACAAGTTTCATTAGTCCCGTGCGAGGTGTTCGTGCCCCCTACGGGGACGTTTGGGGGCAGGTTTGAGGTTTCACCCTTTAACGGCTTGTTTTTAAGTCTAGGTGTGATTTTTGCAAATTATCGTCATACTCTCAAACCGGGAGACCCGAGACTATGCGGTCAGTTCCTACAAGTTGCATTGGTCCCGTGCGAGGTGTTCGTGCCTTGTACGGGGTCGTTTGGGGGCTGGTTTGGGTTTTCACCCTTTAACGACTTGTTTTTAAGTCTAAGTGTGATTTTTGCAAATTATCGCCATACTCTCAAATCGGGAGATCCGGGACTACACGGTCAGTTCCAACAAGTTACATTGGTCCCGTGCGAGATTTTTGTGCCCCCTACGGGGTCGCTTGGGGGATGGTTTGTGTTTTCACCCTTTAGCAGCTTATTTTTAAGTCTAAGTGTGATTTTTGCAAATTATCATCATACTCTCAAACCGGGAGATCCGGGACTATGCGGTTAGTTCCTACAAGTTACATTGGTCCCGTGCGAGGTGTTCGTGCCTCCTACGGGGACGTTTGCGGGCTGGTTTGGATTTTCACCCTTTAACGGCTTGTTTTTATGTCTAAGTGTGATTTTTGTAAATTATCATCATGCTCTCAAACCGGGAGACCCGGGACTACGCGGTCAGTTCCTATAAGTTGCATTGGTCACGTGCGAGGTGTTCGTGCGCCCTACGAGGACGTTTGGGAGCTGGTTTGGGTTTTCACACTTTAACGGCTTGTTTTTAAGTTTAAGTGTGATTTTTGCAAATTATCGTCATACTCTCAAACCGGGAGACCAGGGAATACACGGTCAGTTCCTACAAGTTACATTGGTCCCGTGCGAGGTGTTCGTGCCTCGTACGGGGTCATTTGTGGTATGGTTTGGGTTTTCACCCTTTAGCGGTTTATTTTTAAGTCTAAGTGTGATTTTTGCAAATTATTGTCATACTCTCAAACCGGGAGACCCGAAACTACGCGGTCAGTTCCTACAAGTTACATTGGTCCCGTGCGAGGTGTTCGTGCCTCCTACGGGGTCGTTTGGGGGCTGGTTTGGGTTTTCACCCTTTAACGGCTTGTTTTTATGTCTAAGTGTGATTTTTGCAAATTATCGTCATACTATCAAACCGGGAGACCCGTAACTACGTGGTCAGTTCCTACAAGTTACATTGGTCCCGTGCAAGGTGTTCGTGCCTCTTACGGGGTCGTTTGGGGCCTGGTTTGGATTTTTAGCCTTTAACGGCCTGTTTTTAAGTTTAAGTGTTGATTTTTGCAAATTATCATCATATTCTCAAACCGTGTGACCCGGGACTACGCGATCAGTTCGTACAAGTTACATTGGTCCCGTGCGAGGTGTTCGTGCCTCTTACGGGGTCGTTTGGGGGTGGTTTGGGTTTTCACCCTTTAATGGCCTATTTTTAAGTCTAAGTGTTATTTTTACAAATTATCGTCATATTCTCAAACCGGGAGACCCGTGACTACGCGGTCAGTTCCTACAAGTTACATTGGTCCTGTGCGAGGTGTTCGTGCCTCCTATGGGGACGTTTGGTGACTGGTTTAGGTTTTCACCCTTTAACGGCCTGTTTTTAAGTTTAAGTGTTTATTATGTTTTAATTTTGATTTAAGTTTATGAATCTATAACTTTGTTTATAGATTTGAATGTGTGTTTTTAAGTTTGGTGTTCATTAGTGACAAGTGTGAAATCATAAGTTGCAATTCTTAATAGGACTCAAAATTGATTTTTAATGACTTAAAATGTTCGTGTTATCAGTAAAGACAGTACATATGTGTGAAAAATTAGTGATATGAACGTACTTTAAGTCACTATAAACAACTAAGGGCGGAATATTCACAACATATATCCTACCTAATACTCCGTCACATAGATATATATAAATAAAATAAAGATGTGTTATAACCTAGTCGGTTTGGACCGTTGTGGTGATGGAAGTATGATGAGGGATAAAACTCGGAATTTTTATCTGTTTTAGTGCTTATTGGTGGCAATATTGAGTGTCTCGATCTTCATTGTCTTGTCTATATCTAGCCTCTCAATCTTCATCATTTTTCTATAATCACGCCCTTCTTGTCATATATGAGAGAGGTAAGTGTAACAATCGATCATCTGCAATTTTCCAAAGATGTTAACGCATACATTATATTGGCATACATAAGTGAAGTCATATATAAGATGGGTAAGTTTGTTTTGGTACTCACATTGTTTAAAATTGTTGCTTGTCATGGTAGGTTTGAGATGTCGCTATTTGAATCATTTGGAATGGGTGGATGATCATCTGAAGGTGTTCCATTTGTTTCTCTATTAGGATAATCCATCTAAAAAAGTAGAAAGAACTAATTAACAACACATTTAATTAATTATGATAGAATTTGAATAAATAAACATAAATAAAATAAGAGATTCTATTCAAATTTACTAGACACGATGAGCCTAAAGATTGAGCCGTGACCGTGACTACCCTTTGATGAACAAATCGTTTGAAGCCATTAGTTTCTCCAAAGTTCCATAATATGCATTCAATATATAATAACAATTTAACACAACCCTAATATTAAAAATCAAGGTTTCTAATTGATATGATTAATGGCAAAACATAATATTCAATCATTTTTCCATGTTGGGTCAGTTTCACCTGGGCCAAATCCAACTAGTAAAACATATTTTGATCCAATTCCACCTGCTGGAGCCCGAGTTATGTCCCTCACTGATGGTCTTTCCAAGATGTCTAAATCCGCGCCTTCTGACCTATCTCGAATTAATTTACTTGACTCAAAAGATGTAATAGCAAACAAAATAAATCATTGCAAGACTAACTCATTTTCAAGCCTTGAATTTGACAACCCTGATAGACCTGACGCCAACCACCTACTTTCAATATATCAGGTTGTTATTGGCAAGACAAAGGAGGAAGTTGTACAAGAATGCCAAGATATGAACTGGGACACATTCAAAGTCGTTCTTACCGATGCTCTAATTAATAATCAACACCCAATACAGGTTTGGTATGAGGAAATCGTGTCTGATACAACTTATTTAAATAGAGTTTTGGCAAAAGGTATCAGAAAAGCTCTAGATATTCAACGACTTTATGTACTTTTGAAAGGGAATTAGATGCCAGAAAATGCATATGAAGGATAGAGTAAAATCTAAAAGGAAAGCACCGACACATTTGTTCAAGAAAAGCTAAATATTAGAATGTCTCTCATAACAGGTCATCAAATTACTGAAATATTTAACAAATATGACATATTCTTAGAGATATATTTCAAATTACTATAACACTAAAGTTTTAATTCATCTAACCATAATCCTTCTTACATTTATTTTTTAAGATTTTTGATACAGTGAACTGAAATGAAAACATATTAAGGTTATCTTTGATCTTCTTTCGCATTCATTAGTTTTGCGAGAGAATAAACTACAAATAAAAACATTTTAGTCAATTATTTGTTCATTATTTTTCCAACATGTTCCAAGTTCCAAGTTCCAACATGTTCATAAAGCTCTCCTTATGTCCATTATTTGTCCATTTTAATGTCCACTCTCCTTATGTCCTACCATTATTGATAAATTACTCTATAGAAAGTAAACTATAGAGGTGGCGGGCAGTGGAAGCGTGGGGCTGCCGATAGAGGTGTCGAGCAGTGGAAGCGTGGGGATGCCGATAAAGGTGTCGGGCAGTGGAAGCATCGGGCTTCTGCATGCATATATGCACAACATCGTACATGCATATAGCTTCTGCACACATATGCATACTGCTGTTGCATATATGCATACAGCCGCTGCATATATGTTGTTGTATGCATATATGCATACAACATTTTACCATCTACATGCTAACATTTCACCATCTACAGAGCCAAAGTGATCATTAATCAACCTTTTGTATTTCATATTTATTTGATATATGGGCTCATTACGTCCATTACAGTCGCATTCACAGTTGTATGTGTCTGTCACGATTCAAAGGCGGCATTTGATGGTATATCTTCTCACACCACTATAATTTTAATGCATCGGTGCATGTTTATAATATCATAATAGTTTGTATATCTACTGATTTATTGACCTTGCAGGTGTGGGGATTATTTGCTCCAAAATTTGTTTTCAACATGGTGGGCCTTATTTTGACTGATGTTCTAATTTGTTTGGCATCGCCCTTCTATTTTGGTTGAGTAAATATGGATAAACTGGCTGACCAGATGGTGTCTAATGCTATTGAGACGATGAAGGTACAGCGTATACTGTTCCGTTAGAGTTATAGTTGGGGGATTTTGATGGGTTGAAGGCTTACCCCTGTTCAGTTGTTTAACTCAAATTTCGACGATTGATTTATGTCATGTATATTAATTAACTGCTACATTGAGAGATATTATTACCACTGTTGGTTCGGCATGAAGGGGCAAGATTAGGTAGAAAAATGTCGCAAGATTATTGTTTTGGGGGGTCATTGTATATTTATTTATTTTTAGCTTGTTTTTTTCTTTAGCGATGGGCTCTTTAGCGTTTATGTACCACTGGCTTATAAAAGACGATCTTTCTTGCATTATTCAGTTACACTGTTGATAGAGAGTGAAAAGTTAACCTTATTTGTTGGTGTTTCTTTACTCTTCACATTCATGTCATTTAATTAGAGTAGCCTTTGTTGATAGGTAGATCATCATGGATGATGATTTAGACTTAGGTTAGTTCAACTCAATTATGGATGATGATTTAGACTTAGGTTAGTTCAACTCAATTATTGCGGGGACGTATTCACAATGACGAACCAATGACACTTGTCGCGCTCCTTCGCGTTCTAGCTAACAACCACTGTCAATTCAGTTGATTGCATGTGAGACCCACTCATTGGATCCCCATCATCACTCCCCTCTCTTTTATCGGAGGACACACCACCTATAGATGTCACCTATGTGGGACAGAGGAGAGAGATGATCAGACAATGACCACCCTAGGTGCATTGATTGGGCACATCACCGACCCTGAATGGAAGAAGCTCCCCACCTTTGACCAATGATCGAGCCACATCGTAACTTCCCAACCCAGTTCGACACCGTTCATTCTAATGTTTGCTTGATTCAACCGCGGTACCCCTTTCGATAGTGCCTCTGCGCGAACCCCTGTTCTACAAAATGTGATTCCATACTTGCTACTATTGCGTGATGCTTTTGACATTTTGGCGATTTTGTTAAAAAAATTAATTGTTCTTGTGATGGCATGGAGACTTGCGAAATCTGCCCTATTTGAACATCACTTATTGACATCGGAATAGTTTTTAGATGCACCTTAATCATTGACGAAGGTTTTAAGTGTTAACCTAGTGACCCAAGAGACTCGGTTTGAACATTGATCAAGGTTCAATTGATAACCTAGTGGTTCAAGAGACGATCATGGCCGACCTGGAGGGGAGATAAGTGAGGGAATCGCCTCCGACCCCTACTTTTGAGCAACTTGTAGTGGCCCTAAAATTTTAAGCAACTAATTAATATATTATATTATTTATAATATATGAATTAAGATGTTAACAAATTGATTATTACCAGAATTGTTTAACACATTTTTTGCCAATTAGATTTATGATTCAGTCTTGTGTGAGTATAATTTTTCTAATAATATAATGCATATGGCCCTCTGCTTTAGAATTTTGCCTTGGCCCATATGGCCTGTAAACAATATGTAAGTTGGGCTTACGATACCGGTTGTGCCGAATTGGTTAGATAGCAAAAATTAGATTATCAAAGCATGCGAGGCAAGGTGTCGTTCACAATTGAATCGTATTAAATGAGATCTTATCTTATATGGTTGACACTACCACTTCAACATAATGCATGCATGATGATTGGGCCGACCCATATACATTTGAGAATGGGGGAGAATAATATCAGTTCCAAACCATCCGAGTGTTTTTACCACACGTCTCTTGCCCATTTAGTTTTGCAACTTTGCCTTAGTGATCAATGCATAAGGGTGGCATGTTATACCCTTTTGCATATTGTATCCACCTTTTAGACAGGTTTGTAAATTTTTTTGCAGTTGTGGGATTATTTTATCGACGTTTGTAGTCCACTTAGAGGTTTTCATATACACATGATTGACTTAATGCTCGAAGCCACCCTGTCGAACCCCCATTATCGTATGTCTCTCGTATAGAACGAGAAGTTTGCCGCATTAGGTTTATGAGTTGTGTGTGTAGAGTACTCTAAAAGAGCATGGTCCTTATACCATACCCATACCCCATTATGTCCTTACACCTAAGAAAGATGGAAGTTGATAGTTGTGTGATCAATAAAATTATGGTCAAGTACATATTTTCTATCCCCCTTGTAACACTCATGCCCGAGATTTTATCCCTTTACTGTGTAATTTACAATTTAAGGAGAACCCTTTGGGCTTGGACTATTAATAAATGAACCGTGTAACACACATGTCCGGTCCGCATTCTTAAAATGCGGACTAGTCCGCACAAGAGCATTATTATATATATATATATATATATATATATATATATATATATGTGTGTGTGTGTGTGTGTGTGTGTGTGTGTGTGTGTGTGTGTGGTGCAATGAGTTAGGTTTGGAAAATATGTATTCATTCATATGTATATTACACTTATAAAAAGTTACCTTCAAGTGTATATTATAGTGTAGTGACAAATCTCAAGTCAATGTTAAAGAGCAACTTATTTGTGGAAAATGAAATTACCTTTATGGAATATAAGCTTGGAAGCCTAAAATCCAAAACTTCTATGGACAAATATGGTGATATTTTATCCATTCTATCATACCTTATATCATCCATAATCATATATACAAGCCCACGCATATGCTCGGACGATATTGTGGGGGGATATAAAGAAAAAGTAAACTAACATCCAATGAAAGTCGATCATTTACCAATAAAATGTATCAATGTTTAGACTGCAAGAGAAGTAAAGAAAGCTCACAAAATTTACCTAATAAAATTTATCACCTAGACAAATATTTTCTATTCCAACAATAGTAAAAGAAACACTCTCTTTGACTTTGCCCCAATATAATTGCATCATTAGACTTGCCGCCTTAG
The DNA here is from genome assembly GCA_949130495.1 of Sambucus nigra. Taxonomy (NCBI): domain Eukaryota; kingdom Viridiplantae; phylum Streptophyta; class Magnoliopsida; order Dipsacales; family Adoxaceae; genus Sambucus; species Sambucus nigra. The sequence goes on from OX422208.1 coordinate 302,772,295, forward strand.
AAATTCATAAATTAGACTTATTGTCAGCATGTGCATCAATCCACTTGTACCTTTTGCATTGAGTAATTTTAAGATAACTCTTACTTATGAGTTGTGACTCAATTTTAAATGATGATCCGTGGATATCATATGCCAACCAATACATTTGTAACAAAAAGTAAGTCACAATCAAGAGTTAGTCTAGAATTACAGGTTATGTATTATCTGTTGCATTGGGATAAGTCTAATTTTTTAACTTATAGGGAGTAATTTAATTATGCAATAATCTTAGGGGTAAAGGTGAAATTAAAAAAAAACATGGAAACCTAAAACTTGTCTCTGAATCCATACATCGTCAAAGACTGTAATTAAAATCAAATTGTACTCATCCAAAAAAATGTGTCTGGTAAATTCATCCATTATTAAAGGTTAGGTAATCTTACCTGCACCACTAAGTCCGGACTTTGATTATAAAATTGCTTGTCCATAAATTAAAGAAGGATCTGCAGGCAAAGATTTATGAGCTGCACCCAAATTAACCTCCCCTTTTATGTCCTACAAATTTCAGAAAACTATAAACCCAAGCATGGAACCAAAGATAATGAACCAAATAAATAAATTCATACATACAGTGGTCAGTTGAGACTACCCCTGAATTTGCTGCAAAGCCGCAGACATGCTCCCGGAATTGCCTTGTACCAACTGGCTGAATCAATAATAAAAGCAAAAGAAACTGATGAGCAAACCAACTAGCGGAGTAAAAGTGACAAATATCAAGTAGACATACAGGGCTCTACCAATTTTACCCTTGATGATTTGTTGCTGATTTGAGAAGAGCCATCCTATTGGAATGAATAAGGGCTGGAGATGTCTCAGAATCCACGGAATGTGGGTGCTTCATGCGTTCTTCATACATTTTCATAGCCAATACATTGGCGGATAGCTGCCCCATCATTCCTTCTAACCTGAGACTCCAAAGTGATAGCAAACATGAAGAACTCCAAAGTGATGGAAGACATGGGACTCCAAAGTGACCAAAACGTGAGAGATAAAGAGCCGAGCGGGAGACTCCAAAGTGAGAGTGATGATTGAGCGGGAGAGTCAAAATGAGTAAGTGAAATTTTTTTTAGGGCATTTTATATGTTAGTCAAGTGTACTCAATTTTGGCACACTTAAAAACAGTGGAAAATTTTGGCACTGTTTTAAAGTGTGCCAGATTGCCATTAAACCGTGCCAAAATCTGGCACGGTTTAAAACTGTGCCAGATTTTTAACATCAGGGTGTGCCAAATTGCTATTTTTTTGGTGTAGTGAATTTACCATAGATTTCTTGAGTACTTTCTAAAAAATAGTCTTCAGGTAAGTCATTAGCCTTGCAAATACTCTGAGAGCATCCTGTATCTATAAAAGCTGAAAGTCTTTTAGGATAGTCTTTATGTTGAACGAATAATTCTACAAAACAAGCATGTGGTTTAGTAAAAATTCCTAAATTATTCTTTTCTAAAATAGATATTCCTTTCTGAGGTTTATCTATAAAATCTAAGGGTACTAGGTCTTCTGAACTACTATCAGAATGGTATCCTTCTAAATCGTAGGAAATTCCTTTTCCTTTTAAATCTTCATTTTCTTGTAATCTTTTGAGTATATTTCTATCAATGTCTTGATAATATGCTTTAATATCTAAGTCTATTTGAGCATCATACTGTCTAGTATGAATTGCTCTAAATCTAGTTCTCCAACAGTTTTCATGGTAGTGTAATTGACACATAAGACAAACCATAAATAATTCTGTTTGTATAGTCTCAAAGCATTCTACACATCTAAAGTCTTTCTTGCGATATTTCATTTCGAATGTGCAATAACGTCTTTCATCAAAGTAACATCTAGGTATATATGTTAGTAACTTAGGATTACTAACTGTCCATCTTTTCTTTAAAAAGGGGCTTAATATACACTTATACCAAGCTTCTTCAAAGTCTATATATTCATTATCTAAATCATCTTAATTAGTTTGCATCATATATAAGTCTAGAGTATCCTGAGAGTCTTCGTACTCATCAGTATCACTATTATAGTCTTTCGAGTCACTGTCTGTATATGCACTATAGATACTAGTATTGTCATCATTTTCTATGTCTGATATTTCTATAGCATATAGTATATCTAATTCTTCTTGATCTGCATAGTCTAATATTGTATTAATGATCTTAATACCTTTTTTATCTTTTTTATTAACGCGGTCTTTAGCAAAGTGTTCTTCTTTGACGTAAGTCCAACATTCTTTGGTGGCAGTCTTAGATTGAGCTACATCTTTTTCTTTCATATAATTAGGAACCTTCTTATATTTACTAGTGTTCTTCTTAAAATATCTTCTTTGGTTAAATCTATTTTTCTTAGCTTTAGAGTTCCTTTCTCTAAAGGTAGTAGATGGTCTAAATCTATACTTATTTGGAAATCCTAAAGGGCCAGTCTTAAAATTTTATATGTTTCCATTCTAATTTCTTTTTGAATTTTTTAGATTCACTACCACATCCCCATTGGATTAGAGCGATATCTCTTTCGTCTTTGATTGGAGGTATCTGCTTAAAATTTTCTTCTATAAACTTTCCATGGTTTATATCACGTTTCTTAGATATGATATAGTCTTTGGCGAAATTGATTCTTTCACCAAGGGAGTTGTTCTTAACTCCAGCTACTCCTGGCCAATTCCTATATTCATTAATTAAGATTTGTCATATGGCTGGTATCTTCCTAAAATATTTATCTTTTAAGGTCTCTCCAAATTCTTTAATTTGGTAATATAGTTGCTCATAATTATTGCTATATTCATTTATCTTATCTAGTTTGCAAATGCTAATGAGGGCTAACTTAGTTTTTTCTAGGTCTTGTTCATTGATTTGAGCTAAATGTCCAGCTCCAATGAATTCTGATGTAAACAATTGAATGTATTCTTCAATTAATCTTTCTTCTAGGTTCTCTTTTATCCTTTCAATATTAGTTAAGGAGTCTTCATCTGTAGCCTTTCTTTAACAATCTAAATAATCTTTTGCAATACCTCTAATGGATTCCTCAGCGTATTGCTTACATGAACTTGCATCCCATTGTTCATTAGATGCAAAACATATGGTCATCTGATTACGCCATTCATCTAAGGCCTTCTTCCTATCTTGGACATTGTCTAAGTTAAGGTATATCCCAAATAGATTTATGGCTTGGCTTGCCATAGTCTTAACGGGAGTAAAACTCTTGTCACTAGTTGGAAAGTCTTTTATATAATCAGGTTTGATCTTTACTGCAGTGCTCGAGTATATAGGAATATTTATTCCTATTGGTTTACTCTAGGAGCATCTTCTAAACTACTACTTCTTCCTATCTCTTGCTTATTAGGTTCTCCTTGTATAGCTGGCATTAGTCTTTCTTCTCCTTCTTCTATTAGTCTTAAGTTTCTAAGAAGTTCTTTAGTATTCTTAGATTCTTTTAATTTTAATATACGATCTTAAGCTATCATATTAAATCTTTCTCTTTCTTGAAATCTAACAGAATGAATTTTCTTAAGGTGATGTTTAAATGACTTCATGTCCAATTCTGAGGGTTCATGTCCAAAGTTTTGGATCCTAGCTTTTTCTTTAACTAAGTCTTTGTTTTCAAATGATCTTCTAGGTCTAATTACAAAAGCTTATCTTAATAAACTAGAACTAGTTTTACTACTACATTCTCCTTCTGAAGGATCATTGATTATGGCTTCTCCCATATTCCTAAATCTAATTTCTTCGGTCTGGATATTCCTATTGACGATCTTAGGAGGACCAAACTGGATGGTAACATTTCCAGTGACATCGTCTTGATTAATAAACAAAGGTTTATTTTGTGTAGTCTTAGTTTCTTGGAATTCTGGCAATTGCCAAAGGGTCTTATCTTTTTCTTTCATAGGTCCAGTATTACTAATATTGTAAGTATGATTGTAGTCTAAAACATTGGTTCTAACTATGATTTCTTCATTAAGTCTACCGCTAGGAATTTTTGATTGCATTTCTTCATAAGAAAATTGGGAGAACTTCACATAGCTTTGGAATTCTATATTTATATTAGCGTCTGGGATAATATAATCTTCATAGCCACTAGCATATAAGATTAACTTAAAATATTTGGTTGTGTCTACTGTTACTGTAAATGCCGGAATGACATTAAAGTATCCTATGTAGTTTGACATTTCTAATTGGGCTATCCCAATAAGGCTTTTCTCAAAATCTTTCCATCTTTTATCTACTAAACAACATAATATGTTGATATCATTCCGAGGTCTATGTAATCCTTGGATTCTTGCTTGAAAGAGTCCAAAGGTTAGGAATTGGAACTTCCTATCAGTTCCTTTAGATCTAAGCCATTCTGAGTCAAATACTTGAAGCTCAGTATAATATTTGTCTAACACATGATTCCTATAATGGTAAGTCATGTTATAATAAGGAGTCTTAGGAGTGGCACCTTCTTTAAACAAGTCTATGTATCTAACGGCTGGAAGTTATCCATTATGAATGGAATCTTCAATAATCTTCCAGTCAACTTCACCCCAATCTTTCCATTGGAGAGGATTGGCGAAATTTCTTTCCTTCCACCATGTTCTAATATTGGAAGATGAATCCTTAAGTCTTTGGATCATACAATTACTCTGTCCAATATTTGGAATAGAGCTAACTACCTTATTAGTCTTATCTAATCCATCATTTCTGACTCTTCTACCTATGGTCTTCCATTCTCTAGTTTCTATAGGAGGAGGTTCTCTAAATTTACAGGTAATTACCTATTTTTGTTCAAGTCTTTTTTTAGTTCTTTCTAAGAAGTCTGAATAATCTTTTTATCTTTTTATCTGACTAAGGATTTCTTCTTTAATAATCTTATTCTCTTTTCTTGTCTTATCAGAAATTTCTTCACTATGTCTAGCTAGAGAATTAACAAGGGATTTTGCAACATTTGTAATATATTGTTTTACTTCATTATCTTTTTCTTGTTGTTGCATAGATCTAATTTCTATAGAATCTACAGTTTTTTCTATTTTATCTAAATGAGTAGAATAAAAGGAGAGTCTATTTCTGCTTGGGAAGGCTTATTATATACAACCTTAATTCCCCGTACAACTTCTTCATATTTTTCTTCTACTTGGGCCATGTCTAGTCTATGTTTATTAATAATACTATCCATTTTGGATAGGTTATGGCTTTTCATATTATTAAGATAATTAGCTAAATTTTGTTGGAATTTAACAAAGTCTGTGTAGAAGGTGGTCAATCCTTCTGTTTTAGCTTTTAAATCTAAATGCAAGTCTTTAACAAAGCTACTGTTATAGTCTTAGGTAGCTGCCATGGATGTAGAAATTAAATTTAATCTTTCTAATATGAGTCTAGTTGAATTAGCAGCGTTGACAATCTCATTTTCATTTATCTTATAGTAAAATCTATCATTATTTATCTTTTCTAGAATTCTTTGGTAAAAGTCTCATAAAGTCTGAATGGTGAGGTCTCTTGGTACCTCAATCCAGTTTGATCTAACTATCTCCATTAGGAACATAACTATCTAATCTAGGGATAAGCTTAGCTTATTCTTTAGTAAGTTTAATTAACTCACTGTCTTGATTTTTAATTAAAGTTTTAATTTCTAAAATGTCTTTGTTAAGGACTTCTATATGATTAGTCTTAATATTTATTTCTTGTAACACATGTACTAGGTCTATTGGGATTTGGTTATCTATTTTAGTAGTCTTTTAGAGATATTTTTTATCTCTGTATCTAGGGTTTGGGTATTTTTTTATTAATTATCTTAATATAACGAGTATACACTTATTTTGGTCTATTATGCTATTAATAGCACTAGCAGTGACTTGTCTACTCTCTGCGTGTTTAGTTGGGATATGTTCAACGTATGAACAACCAACCGTCTATGTGTGTGGTTAAACAACCTTCTGAGTCTAAATCAGTTATGGGTATAGGTTGGTAGTCTGGGTTGGTTTCAAAAATATCTTTATAAATTCGAGGGATAAATTCCAAGGGCATTAAATTCTTTTTACTATAAGTCTAAAAGGAGCGTCTTATGGCTCTCATACAAGAATTAGGGTTTTGGTCGGAATTTGGTGAGTTTATAAAGCTCTTAAAGTCTTGATATGAATTTGGGTCTAAACTATAAATCTTTTAACTATATAGTCTTAAACTAAGGTTTTAATATAAGACAAGAGGGGGACCATCTAAAGAAAATAACAAAATATCTTAGGGACCACGAGGGGACCACGTGAGGAAGAGGACAAAGTCCGCACCGGGTGCGCACGGTTTGATTAGCACCAGAGAATATATATATATATATATATATATATATATATATATATATATATATATATATATATATGTGTGTGTGTGTGTGTGTGTGTGTGTGTGTGTGTGTGTGTGTGATTGATTCTTTCTTATATTAAACATACCTACTCAGTAGTGCTATCGTTAGGAGGTCGCACGTAGTGAGAAACCCATCATGGAGTTGACCAACAGGTGTTGGATTAATTCCCCATATCATATTACTGTTGCATGCTCACTATCCAAGTGTGGGGATAGGTGTTGGTTTGGAGACCAATTAGGTGTTATGTTTATGACCGCCTACATATGTATATGTTTATGTTTAGGTTCGGTGGTGAGATTCCGACCCGATGGCTCAGTGTGATGCGTAATATATTTGAAGCTGGATAACACATGAAGGATGTATCCTAGAGGTCCATTCTCTAGAGATACGATTATACGTATATAGCGAGTGATATATATATATATATATATATATATATATATATATATATATATATATATATATATATATATTTATATGATATAACGTATATATCTATTTATAACACGAGTGTAGTTATGGTATTATATTATATGAATAAGTATTTATAACATGTGTGTCGCTACGATATTATTTATGAACACATACCTAGCGAGGGTAAAATGTACTTAGTTAATGGTGACTATTAATGGGATTGGGCTTGAATAGAGGTTATTGTTCTAGTTAGACTGGGTAGTATAGTTAAGATAATAAAATGAATGCGTTAGGCGTGCACTGTAGATGTGATGTGAAGTTTTATGTCATGTGAGTGCGACCGGTTGGTTAATTGTGAAAGTAATACATTACGTGTTTAGTAATTTAAAGCATTTAATTACTTACAAAATATATTCAAACATTTTCGGGATTTGACCTGCGAGCAAAATTATTTTCTTATTTCTTTTAAAAACCCTAGGTGTGCAATAATATTAGCAGACACAACATGGATAGATCTTTCTTGCGTTTGCAGTAGATGTGAACGCTATATGATTGAGATAGCCGCCTCAACTCTTTTTGTCTAGAGAGGATTTATTTTATCCCAGTTTTTCTTTTGGGCGTGTTACCCATAGATGGAAAAGATTTTATATTATTGGCAGAGATGTTATTTTATTATTTAGTTAGATGATTACTGTTAGTGACCGATGGTTTATTCGGTTTACATTTATTTATGCATGATGACTCATTCTGTTCATTTAGTTGTATGGTTATATTCGTTTATATTTACATTGCTTATTGCGACAATGATGTTGAGAATGAAATTTTACTGGATTTCCTATTTTATTTTAAATGAGAATTGGCCACTCGGTATTAGAATAGGAAGGTTGTCACAATTGGTATCAAAGCATGAGGTTCTAGTGTCCTTAGGATCTGTGTGAACTTGGTAAGTTATCAGCATTGCATTTCCTTGATATACAACCCTATGCTTAGGTCTGTTGATTCATACTGCACATTAAGTTCTTCTGCTATTATATATATTTAAAGTAAATCTCATACAATTTCGATTTGGTTTCAGATTCCAAGTATTAGAAGAGGTAGATCAGCTTGTGGATTGAGGAGGGCCGTAGAGAAAGAGGTCAGCCAGAGCCACAAGCTACTCAAGGGACTGTGACCGTAGAAGATGTTGCAGGCATAATAGCCCAGACAGTTAATAATATTATGACCGTCCTAGCATAACATTTTCCCTAGGAATAGCCCTAGCCACTAGTGGAAACACCAGTTCAGACTCACCCAATGCCATTAGTATGGGAGCGAGTCAGGGAGGCCTTTCAGAAGGGTTATCCACCAGAGTTCCAGGGGAGTGCAAACGTTGTAGAAGATAGCCAATGGATTAAGGATATCCATAGGTATTTGCATATGGTTGAGCACAACGACACTCAAAAGGAAGTACTAGTTACGTTTAAGCTAGTTGAGGCAGCTCTTCAGTGGCGAGAGTCGGTTATTATAATAAAGCAGAGATATACGATGACTATATAGGAGTTCTAGGTGTGGTTTAACTGCAAGTTCTTTCCATCAGCAATTCAGATGAAGATGAGAAAGAGATTTCAGACTGTGATCGAGTATGAGGAGGAGTTCACTCGCCTGGTGAACTTTGTGCCGGATGAGGTGAACATTGAGGAAAAGAGGGTTCTCAAGTTTACAGATGGGCTTACTTAGAGGATCCACTAGCATTTTTTGGGAACCCAACATTGAGGACTTACACTGAGGTCATTAACACCGCGTTGCTCTACTTTTAAGACCATCACTTTTATCTGAGGGGAGAGAAGAGGAAAATAGATTCGAGCCATCTAGGCAAGACTGAGGGTAACAGTGCCAACGGGGCACCGCCATAACTGGATAGGCAGTAAGAGTGGGGTTCCCAGCAGGGGGACTCGGCTAAGAGATTCAGGTTGGGTAACATTAATTTGAAACAGGGCCATTAAGGCCAGTAGAATACCCCTCAGGGCCAGAGGCCGATAGATTTTATGGGGGGATGTTTCGTATGTAGGGAGTAAGGCCACATATGACATGCATGCCCAAATAAGGTAAGGGGTCATCATTAGGAGGCCCAGCTAAGGTAGAAGTTACAACCACTCCCAGCCCCACCAGTAGTTCCAATATTACCGTCTTCACAGGGATCATCGCAGTTTGGGCATGTGTATAATGTCTAAGGACCACTTTTATCACCAACATTGCCACGATTGAGGGCATGTTTCCTATACATGTGCACATGAGGCGAGTTTTGTTTGACATAAGAGCGTCACACTCATTTTTAGCACTATATTCGCTCGTGTGACGAGTTTAGTGGATATCACAACTGATATCATTATGACTGTAGATTCATCGTTGGGTAGCAGGGCTCTCATTCATTCCATTTGCAGGGTAGAGTGTGTAGACATGTGGAGGTTATGATTAGTAGCAGATCTATTCGTTTTAGATATGGACGATTATGATGTTATTCTGGGTATGAACCAGTTAACAACATCTAGAGCGATGGTGGACTGTCAAAGTAGAACTATATGTTTCTTGTGGCGATGCCTCATCCGGAGGGAGCGTCAAGCATGCACTTATATTATATCGAGGAGGATACTTCGAAGGGTATAATCATATCGCTAGATTATATCCATGCGATTAGGGACTATGATGATGTATTTAAGGAGATACTGGGTTTATCTTCGAGTCGAGAGATTGAGTTTGTGATCGACTTAACATCTGGGACTAGGCCGATAGCATGAGTGTCGTATCGTATGTCTCCTTTAGAGATGTGGGGGTTAAGGAATCAGATTCATCATCTTTTGGGTTAGGATTTCATCTTTAGGAGTATGTTACCTTGGGGTGCCCTAATTCTTTTTTAAAGAAGAAGGATGGGTTATTGAGATTGTGTATCGACTACCAGGAGTTGAACAAGGTTAGGATTCATAACAAGTATCCATTATTGCATATCGATGACTTGTTCGATCACCTGAGAGGAGCGTCCTAATTCTCTAAGATTAATTTTAGACCAGGGTACTATCAATTACCTATCAAAGAGAACGATGTCCCCAAGACCGCATTTTTGACGAGATACGGGTCTTATGAGTTTAGGATTATGAAGTTTAGGCTAACCAATGCACTGACACTTTTCATTTATCTCATGAATAGGGTGTTCATGGATTTCTTGGATCAGTTTCTCATTGGTTTCATAAATGACATCTTGGTTTTTTCACGGACAGAGGACGAGCACACATAGCATTTGTGTTTGGTTCTTCAGACTTTTCGGGACCACCAGTTACATGCCAAGTTCAAGAAGTATGTATTTTGGTTACGGTAGGTGTAGTTCTTAGGTCACATAGTATCTGAGGAGGGATTTATGCGGATCCAAGTAAGGTGTCAACAGTGACAACGTTGAGGGATTGGGGTTAACCCACTACACCTACAAAGGTTGGTAGTTTTATAGGATTAGTAGGTTACTACTTCCGGTTTATTAGTATATTTTCAAAAGTTATGGGTCCCTTAAGGAATTTGACTCGTAAGGGATTACCTTTTGTTTAGGATGATCACTGTTAGTTAGCTTTTGATGAGCTAAAGGACAAGTTGACTTCAACACCAGTACTCACATTGCCTAGGGGAGGAGTTGAGTACTTCATTTTTACCAATGCGTCCTTATAGGGTCTTATGGAAGTTCTATAACAGGAGGAGAGGGAGATAAATTATGAATCTCTCAAGCTTAAGCCCTATGAGAATAACTATTACATGCATGATTTGGAGTTAACGACAGTTGTTTTTATCATGGGGATTTTGAGGACCTATCCATAGGGGAGAAGTTTCGATTGTTCACGGACCATAAGACAGTGTAATATCTTTTTAGGCAGAAGGAGTTAAATATGAAGCAGCGTAGGATACTTGAGTTCATAAAGGATTATCAGTTTGACATCCAGTACCATTCGAGGAAGGTTATCGTAGTGACAGATGCGTTAAGCCGTATGCCGACAGAACAACTGGCAATAAATAGGAAGGCGAAGTGGGTTGATCTTCGTCAGGATGATGAGGTGGTCCAGACCTATATAACAGTAATGACCGTCACACTCGAGATCATTTTAAGGGTTGTGAAGGTACAAGCGGGGGATCCTTCTTGTCAGAGGATTCTACAGTTAGTGGTGGGTGGAGTGAAGTCTTACTCAGTCAATTTTGACGTTGGATTACACTTTAATAGGATATTTATTGTCCCAAATGATGTGGACCTACAGTACGTAGTACGGAGGAGGCGCATGGGTCACGATTCTCAATAAATCCCTAAGGGGATAAAATGTATCAGGATATGATGAGGCCATATTTTTGGTCTGATATGAAGCTGGGCATATAAGAGTTTATCACTAGGTGAACTACTTGCTAGATGGTTAAGGTTAATCATCAGAGACCAATGGGGGTTTTGTAGTTGTTGGAAATTTCGGTACGAAATTGGGAGAGTATTTCGATGGAGTTCATCACAGGATTACCGATGTCGTAAAAGGGTCACGATTCCATTTTGATTATTACGGATTGGTTGGCCAAGGTAGCTCATTTCTTGCCAGTTCAGGTGGATTATAGGACAAGGTAGTCTGCACAACTTTTCATTATAGAGATAGTGGTATTGCACGGGGGGCACTCAACATTATTTCGAATTGGGATAAGATCTTTGTGTCCCACTTCTGGTAGATTTTTTCAGTGGCAATGGGAACTAAGTTGCGTTTGAGCACGATGTATAACCCGCAGATCGATGTGGAGATGGAGAGGCTAAATCAAATGTTGAAGGATATGCTGAGGATGTTTATTCTGGACTTTAAGGGTAGTTGGGAGAAGTATTTACCTTTGATAGAGTTTGTGCATAATGACTCTTACTAGTTTACTATTGGCATAACACCGTATGAGGCTTTGTACAGAAGACCTTTTCATTCGTCGTCTTATTAGTTAGAGGTGCGGGATAATAAGCTTCTCGGGCCAGACTTAATTTAAGATAAGTTAACAAAGATTAAGTTAATCAGGAGTCGTATTTAGGTAGCTGAGGATCAGCAGAAGAGTTACATCGATGCGAATTAGAGATTTTTGGAGTTTGACATGGGTGAACAAATGTTATTGCGGGTATGTCCCATATAGGGAGTGATGCGGTTCGAGAAGAAGGGGAAGTTGGTGCCTGGGTATGTGGGGCCTTTTTCCATCATCGAGAGGGTAGGATTGATTGCGTATAAGATCGCCTTATCGGAGCGTTTGTAGTAATTTCATGATGTGTTTCATGTGTCGTCGTTGATGAGATATCTCAGGAATGACGTGACTTACCGGCATATAACATTGGTGGAGATTGACCTATAGCCGAATATTCCTTGTGAGGAGAGACCTGTTGCCATTTTGGATCGTAGTGATACCGTCAGTGCGTGTATAGTGGGGACACCACAATGTTACCGAGTCAACGTGAGAGCATGAGGATGACATGCGGGAAAAGTATCTAAAGCTCTTCGTGGCAGGTACTTTCGAATTTCAGGGAAGAAATTCCATTATTAGGGGGGGAATGTAATACCCCGTACTTTTATGATTATTTAATTTTCATGTGCATTTAATTATTAATTTAATTGGGAAAATTGAATTGGATTTGGTGATAATTATTTAGAGAGATAAAGATTAATATTTATTATTATTATTATTATTATTATTATTATTATTATTATTATTATTATTATTATTTACTCACGTTATATATATATATATATATATATATATATTTATGTGTGTGTGTGTGTGTGTGTGTGTGTGTGTGTGATTTAATTATATTATGTCGATAAAGAGTTATATCGACAAATTTATATATTTTATGGGTGACGCATACTGCGCACACGTGTCGGACCCGGTTAATGAGATATGGGCATATTTATAGTTGGGTGACTAGGATGATCTTTTCGAGTTCACTGATAATCCGAAATGGGTTAAAATAGTCCATAATAGGTACTCGGGTGTTATGATTAGGTTTCGGGGGCTTTTTGGACATAACATGACCCGTATAAGGGTAGGGTAGTTTTTTTACACCTAGGATTTAATGGAAAATGGAATTAGGGTGTAATCATGAAGTTTATAAGGTTTAGAAGGGTGGATGACAACCCCACTTTTCAATCTTTGCATAATTGTGCTTAAGAGAGAGTTTAAGAGAAGAGGAAAAAGAAGAAAGGGAGATAAGACCTTGGAGAAGAGAAGGAAGGGCTAATATCTGGATTCAAATCAATCATACGCGTGAGACTTCAGATTCAGATCCCATTCCATTGGAACAAAAATGCTTCAATTGCACAAATATCATGAAAATATTGATTTGCAGTATTATATAAAGACGTTGAAAAGTGTTTAGTTATATCATATAAAACTTTCAAAACTCTGCCAAAACCCGAGCATTTTCATAATCTCTATTAATAAGATCCCCTTATTCCTTGAGATCAAAAGAAAAGTTTGTTTCTCGATCATCTACCATCTATTCAAATGCCTTTTCAAATTTAATATACATTTTCGTGCTGAGTATAATTCCATCTCGTAGGAATATTAAAGAAATTTGTGGTATTGGATGGACACTTATCTTGAATATAACAAATTTTAAATTGTGATGCTCTTTCGGGTGAACCCCTAATGTGCCTCACAACTCTATGGATTCGGGCAATGAATGATTCCACATCCTCCATTCCATCTCTCACAATTGAATTTAAAATGTGAGGACAATACCTCATGTGAAAAAACTCCCCATCTAACACGAGTATTTTTTTTAAGTTTATTTTTCAAGTGAACAATAAAGGTATCATTTGAACACGCATTATAAACGTCATAGTGAAAGCATTTTCTATGCCCATAGGAGCAAAAACAACTCAATGACTTATTTAATTGCAAGACACTTATGACTGTAAATGACGGTAAAATTAAAAATATTTTTATGAAATTTCCATTTAATGGCAAAAAATATGTCGAAAGTACCATGTATCTCATGTTTTGTAAAGAAGTCCATGTGTGAGTGACGAGACGAATACGGTCTGTTCATATGATTTTTTAATGCAATATACAAGTACAAAAATGATAAATTGTTTGCTCCACCTTTCAATTTTCAATTTCAACCAAAGATTTAACGAAAATCAATTTTTAATTTTCTTGAAAAATTACTCCACTTTAAAAATCTTCCATAAGACTTAAGAGGTTTAAATGACTCCGAACTACTCAATAATATCGCACTGGATGGAAGATACATGAGTTTTGTAAATTGTTTTTTATTAATCCGATGACTAACCTCGACTAATTCTTCTCTTACAAAATCGTATTGAAAATTGAACAAACAATGCCTTTTCATCGCTTCTCTAGTTTGACCATAACAACTAACCTCCTCGGGTCGTTGATCTTTAAATGTTTGTAGAATAAGTTTGCTAAGCAACTTATTTTAATCGTCATTATAATTTTTCTATCCATTATGGATAATTGAAACAAATGTGGAATGTAAAATAATGACTAAAAATCTTCCCATTCTAAGACTATATTGGCCGTCGGATCTTCGAAGGCCCTCTAAGCCTCATAAAATAAGTTTGGAGGTCACATTATTGGAACCCCACGAGTAGTATTGATGATAAATCTTTTGATATTATATCTCGTACATATACTCAAACATATACGAAATTTAGATAAATTTAATATCCAAAATAAGAAATTCATCTCGAACCTTGCTTTGTGACATATTCTTCAATTAATATTTTTTGCAAAACATGTGCAGCTATGATGATATTATCGAGGCTCATCACAAAACTCTTAATATTCCTTTATTGGTGTACATTGTTCTAATATATGGCGTTCGTACACAAAGTTATTAACCATGTACAACATTTTTGCATTTCGAACCTCCTTTCTTTCTATGCTAAAAATATACGTCTTCCATCTAAAGAGATTCAAAGTTTCTAATATGATATCTAAAATAAGTACTTATGCGATTGTGATCTCAAATACTTTCTAAGTGAACTCAAGTTTTTTTGGAGTGTGCGAAGCAAAAAACAAGAAATGAAATTGCGAGAAACCAACTGAAAAATAAAATTACAAAAACGAATTATATGAGCTAGATTTTGAAATAAATAGGACATAAAATGTGAGATTGAATAAATTTATTGATCTATTTTGGATGCCTTTATTTTCTTGTCTTCTATATACATACAGTTCTAGTTAGGGGTGTAAACGAACTGAGTAGAGCCGAGCTTAGCTAAGTTCATTTATTAAACGAGCTTGAGATCATGTTCGAACTCGATTTATTTACTAAACGAGCCGAGCTCGAGCAACTTGATTTTAAGAGGTATAATCGAGATTGTTTATGCCTTAAAAGCCGAGCTTGAGCTTAACCCCATGATTGGAATTTTTTAAATGTGCTCAAAATCAAAGAGATTTTTTAATAAAAAAGAATTCGGTTCAGATATAAGATACCTATCCAGAAGTTTTCACAACTCAATGATAGATGGTGGAATTATCAAAGATTTAACCTTTTCGAACTCTGTTTGTAACTCATTAGAGGCCCGAGATACAAAGAAAAGATGTATACAAACGAGGAATCAACAACTGGGGAGTAGAGCTGGTTTCCAGAGAGATAATTGGAGGGAATGGGAGAGGGCTTCCTTCCCTCCATGGTTCCGCTTCTCTGGGGTCGTGCACACTTTACCGGCACCAGGCCCGTTTCATAAGGGCCACGCCCATATGCGTAAGGCCCATTTTATACTTCATCCCCCATTCATTCATTTCTTTCTTCTTTTTTGTTAACAATGTGAAGATAAAGAAATTTCTGGAAATAAATTCACGATTGTTGGAGGTGAAATTTGGAAATAGAACAATTCCTTCTATTGTGTATCCTCGATTAATGCATCCTCAGATGCGTAGCGCTCACACCTGAATATCTCGTACCGAACTAACTATTACGACCTGAAATATCTTGGATTCATAGTTAATTCCTAGCTAGAATCAATGTTTTATTTCTTTTTTTGAGCTCGAGCTTTAATCGAACCCAACTCGAGTTGTTCAGGAATAACTCGGTTCGTTTGCAGCCCTTGTTGCAATAAACACCGCTAAACTATTTGAATTTTCCCCTATCAACTTTAGCAATAACCACTTCAAAAATATTCAAAAGTTGACTTCAAAGTTGCAATAAAAACTTTTCCAAACATTTTGTTAAACTATTTTAGAGGCACAAATTTTCAGCCTCCAAGTGATTAGTGTAAGATACCCTTACATAAATAAGTTATTAGAATTTATTTGTACAAACACATAAATTTGCTAAAAAAAATGGATAATCTTGAATCTATTCGCGAGTTTTGTAAGTACACTCACTCAAAAATAATTAATAAGTTAATCCATCAAAATGCGACATCAACAAAATTGATGCCTACAAATATATATCTCATTTTGATAAATTAACTTAATAATATCTTCAAGTGAATATACTTACAAAATCTATAAATGAATCCAAGATCACCCAAAAAAAAAAATTAAACACAATTTATATAACTTTAGAGGATTTAGATGTGCACCAACCCTCTACAACATGTCTATTGGCCAACTTCTCTTGCACGTGTAAAATTTTAAAGGGTCAAATTTGTCATTATAAACCACCGCACTCTGCATGGATGTGGCAGTATTATGATAATTGAAGACCATCATCTGCCTAATTAAAAAGGCACATATTTCTCAAAATGTGTAGTTGTCAACATTCATCTAAAAATCCTCATTCACAACATAATTAAAACTTAGTCAACAATCAAATTAGAATCCTGTAAAGATCTTGTTCAATAAACAAATAGTGAACTCACCGTTCCCTTTGCCAAACACAATAATAAAATAGCATAATCTAGACATCTTTTGCCTCCAACCTTTTATCTTTGTGTTGTGCGCTAACATTTTATCCACTAAAAATGGTGAGTCTTCTACTGGAATTGTAAATTTTAATATGTAATAAATAAATGACAAAAAAGTAATGAAAAAACTTTTTAGGTTGTAATTTACTGAAGTTCTTAGAAGTGATTTTAAAGGAGGCCGGTCCACAACTTTTTGAACAGGTGTTTTGTAGAGTTAGAGTGATAATTTTAAAAACGATACGAAAAAATGATATGGAATGATACGAAATTGATTTGAAATTGACACGATGTTTCATGTTCGTGTCTTAATTATGAGTCGAGTTGTATTATCGTATTTTTTAGGGGTGAAATTTAAGAAATTATGGTATTCGTGTCGTGTCGTGTTATTTTTTATTCGGATCGTGTTTGTATCAACTAAAAAAAATACGAATTCATGTCGTGTCATGTTCGTGCTTGAAATTTTTTTATCGTGTCAATTTGAAACACAACCCGTTGATCCGAATTATCACTTATTAAAGTGGCTTATTCATAGACAATTCTACCGATTTTTTTTTTGTTTTTTTTGTGGTTGCACTTTCTAGGCTGAGATGTACTACACCTACACATATTCTTTGGAAAATCTTTGGAGCCAAGTGGCGTCAGTGACCCCTCAGCCAAGCAATGAATATAAGTTAGAGCCACGCATTTGGCTTTAGTTGGTAAATGGAAATATCACAGGCTGGCCTATATATGCACCAACCGAGGCCCCTCTTCTGTTTCTTTGTGAATTACGAGCTTTAATGACATATTGGACTCCAAACCAGTGTCTAATTTAATTGTAAATGGGTTTCTCGGGTTGCCCTATCATTAAATTAAATCCCATTGACAGCTGTGTCCCTCTTAAGCGGCTTTTCTTTGCTTCCTTCACCAATAAATCAGATATCGCCCGCCTTTGACCTTTTTCTTATCTAAAAGTACACATTTATTAAAATTTAAATGATGAACTGTAACAGAAATTACTAAACTTTAAGAGCACTCCTACACTACCCGGCCCTAGTACATACTGAATACCGGTTTTGCTGAATTGGATAGAAATACCATCCCAATTCAAACAAAAATCATCCATGTGTCTTTTATAACTCGAAAATAAAAAGTAAAAAAAATGTTTTTTATTTTAATTTTAAAACTGTTTTTTTTTTTCAAATTTAAAGAATTACTCTTTTTTTTAATAAGAGTTAAAACCTCCTAAATGTATCCAAAATAATTTTTAAAAAATAGAGTATTAAATTTCATAACACCTATTTTATTGATTTTAGTTTAGGGATTACGGGGGTATTAATATATTTTTAAGCTTTTTTTTTTCAAAGTTGAAGTAACACTTTTGTGTGCATTTGATAACACACAATTTGCCATGAAAAAATTATCATGCTCACTCATTTAAGTTTTTTTTTTAAAACAACAAAATTATAGGATTCCTTAAAACAACAACTTTAATTGTTTCATCCATCCAAATATCATGTAAGAGCAAACATAAATAAAATTATTAAAAATAATCTAGGAAAGAAAAAAAAAACAATATGCCCCCGATTGTAGGCGCATAAAAAATTATCTATTTCTTCGTATGAAGAGTGAAAATTGAATTCCTACATTGTGTCATGTTTTAATTGTGCCGTTTTCGTTTCAGGTAAAATTGAATTCCTACATTGTATTTTGTCGTGTTTTAAATGACTCATGTTCGTGTTAAGTAAAAAACGGTCAACTAACGATTTTAGTCAGTTTTGAACCCCAACCAACTAATATGAAAACAAATAAACCCAAACTCTAAATAACAAAAACTACTAGACTCGAAGCTGTAAAAAACTATTTTTTTTATTTCACATGAATACGACTCAAATAGAATGCAATAATACATAAATTCGTATTATTTTTACACAACACGAACACAAGTCAACTAAAACACGACATAATACAAATATTTTTTACTCAATACGAACACGATCCAAATAAAACGACACGGCATATATCTTTATCTAACACAAACATAACCGAATTAAAACATGACACAATTATTATTACCCAACCCCTATACGACCCAAATAAACTAGCACAACATGAAATCCTAATTTTACGCAATACGAACACGACTCAATTATAAAACGCCACGACACAATTATTTTTTACAAACATGTCACCTAAACATGTAAAATTTTATATTGTTTTAGTTTTGTGGTCAATTTATTTTGGTCATTTTCTTCACATGGTTTAATATCAAAACAATATAGGAGTTTAATTTTCATTCATATATGAAAAAATAGATAATTTTTTATGCTACAATCTGTGACATCCCGCCTATTCTAATCCCGTGTGATCAACCCATTATTAATTTAAAGAGAAATCATCAGTGCATTCATTCTTAGCATCATTATTAAAAATCTATTAATTCCTAATAACCAAATAGCCCGGTGTCAAAATTTTAATCTTTATTAACATGCGAAAATATAAAAGTTTCCTTGTTTTGGCTAAGTCTAAGTCCCACATTAACTCATATCATTGTGCACGAAAATTTTCGACAAGAAAGTATGTCAAATTTGTTTTTAGCACAATTCTTATGAAAATAGTAGTATATCATAAAATGTTTAATAATATTTACTTTATATAAGTGTATTTAATGTCAATTAGTTTTTTATGAAAATTTAATACTAATTTTTATGTAATTATCAAGTAATAGAAAATTTTGCTCATTAAAAACATTTAAATTTTATATGACTATAAGATTTGATGACTTTGTGTTAAAAAAATATGTTTATATTTTTTACTTAAATTAAGAGAACATTTAGTACATGTTGTTAGTTGGCACTCTTTTATTGGATGCTTTTTTTTTTTGAGAAAATATGGTATAGTTCTTAACAAAGCTATTTGACTTTTTTTTTATTTAAAAAAACTGTTTTGATAAAAAAGAATATTTTTCATAAATTAGAAAAAATATATTGTTAAAAAACACTATTTTAATAAAAAAAAATGAAAAAAACTGTTTTAAAAAATAAAAGTTAGTTTAATAAAAATAAAAACAAACAATTTATACATTTTAAACTGTCTTAAGAAATAATTTTTTTAAAATATTGTAAAATTAAAATAAAAATTAAGTTTGAAAATCAGGGTTGCCGCTGACGCGAACCTTTAAAAATACGAGAATATTGGGTAAATGGATGTTTGAGGGACTAAATGATTTAGAAATAATTTTAAAAAATTAAGTTTAAAAATAAGGGGTGCCGCTGGAGCGGATATTTAAAAATAAGAGAATATTGGGGAAATGACTGTTTGAGGGAGTAAATGAGTTAAAAAAAATTTAAAAATTAAGTTTAAAAATAAAGGGTGTCCCTGGCGCGGATCTTTAAAAATAAGAGAATATTGGGTAAATGGGTAATTGAGGGACTAAATGAGTTAAAAATAATTTAAAAAAATTAAGTTTAAAAATAAGGGGTGTCGCTGGCGTGAACCTTTAAAAATAAGAGCATATTGGGTAAATGGGTGTTTGTGGGGACTAAATGAGTTAAAAATAATTAAAAAAATTAAGTTTAAAAATAAGGGGTGCCGCTGACGCGAATCTTTAAAAATAAGATAATATTGAATAAATGGGTATTTGAGAGATTAAATGAGTTAAAATAATTTTTAAATTTATTTTATCATAATAATTTTTTATTTAAAAAAAACATATTTTGATTGAATTTGCCGATTTTTGGGGTTTTATTTTAATTCCAGTTAGTATTATTCCTAGTTTTATAAGTTGAAATATATTATAAACTAAAACAACCAACAAAAATTGATAAAAAAATAGTTGAGTTTGACTAGTGGTGTCCACATAAGCAGTAGGTACTTGGTATGTATTAAAGACCGGGTTGTGTATCATTTTTCAAACTTTAAATGTTTTGACAGTTTGATGAATGGTTAAATGCAAATCTTAAAAAATAAATAAAAACGACATTCTTACAAAATTGGCAAGAGAATCACGTAAATAAAGAAGTGATATATGTCAAATAGTCTCTTAAATATTTTTTAATATATATTTAATTTAAATTTTTTTATTTTGTTTTAAAAAGTTATTCACCATCATGTTGCTAGCGCGGGTTTAAGAACAAAAGAATATTAGTTAAATGAATGTTTGAGGGAGTTTTTGGTACAAAATAAAATGTTTGGACTAAATGTTTATTAAAAAATGTTTGAGGGACTTTTTGGAATTTGATCCAATAAAGAAATAATTAATGTACAAAAATGATTTGTTAATATTTTTATTATATGTATAAAACATACAATAATTTTATTATAAAATTAGCTAATAAAATTATTCGATACTAAAAATATAATTTTATCATTTTAGAATATAATTATATTAGTATTTTCTATTTTAGATCCATAGCCAACTCTTCCAAAAGTACAATAAACTTTTCTTATATAAAAAAAATTATCTCCAATTACAGTTTTCACCTTTTTTTTTACAAAACCCCAATTTTGTCATTTTTTAAATCTATCTTTTTTTTAGAATGATGTGTTTTATTCCAGGAAAATATATACTAAATTTTGCTTTATTTTCAAACATTTGACTAATAATGTCACCGAACGTCTTCTCATCAAAACTCCCTCACAACTACTCCTTCGCCACAGTGCAAATTTAATTTTGCAATCGTTAAAATTTACATTTTTTACTTATTTTTTGATATTTTAGATACAATACCATTAAACCACTCTCTATCACCTCATTATAGTCGCTTCGCCACTAGATTACGAAAATATATTTGCAGTTCTTTCACTACAAAATTATATTTGCAGTGTTAATAAAATAAACTTATTACACACTGTAATACCAAAAGATTGAGTTTGCAACGTAATTGTATTTTTTTAATGAAATAGAAAAATAAACTATATAAAATTTTAAAAACGACTGGAAAAAATGACTGTTCAGATTTAAATTCGCACTTTGACGAAGGAACACCGATGGTTGTACTATAATGACAAAAAGTCCGACGACATCCATGGTCTAATGCTTGAAAATACCAATATTAATATTTATTTGAATAAAACACCTCATTTTAAGCCAAGAAATAGGAACTAGATTTGTAAAGAAAACTTATAAAAACCGTATTTTAAAAAGGATAAGTTCGAAAGTAATCTATTTGAAAGGGCCGATGGTCCCGAAATATTACAAATTTTAATTTCTAAACAAATTTGTAATTTCTTTCAAAATTCAACAATTAAAGTTCCCAAATTGTAATTTCTTTAAAATTAAATTAAACTAAACAAATAATCAAATTTTCACTTAAACACAATTAATTCAATTCAATTTCAAAATATGCTAAATAAACCAAGAATGAATATTTTCAGATTAAATTAAATGGCTTGAATTAAATTAACTTAAAATTACTCAAATATAAACTAGCACCAAATTACACTAAAGATGCGATTAACAAATTTTTATCTTTTTAAACCTACACATGTATTTAAGTGTTTTTTGTAAAATAAAAATAAAACACAACACACAACGCCGCGATGTACGAGAAAAATCCACAACGGGAAAAATCTCAGACGACCCAACCATAAATCCACTAGGTATGGTTTCACGAAAGACAAGACAAAAGACTTACTTCGTCGACTCGACTCCCTCTTAAGCCTTGACGCTTATTCTTGCTTCCGCCTCCGCCTAATTGATAACTCTGAAATCCACCGCAGTCTCGAAATCCACCGATGGGGCAAATCAACCATCAACCACACACGAAGCCCTCCTCCGTATGCACACCATGAATCACCAAAACAGAATCCTCCGTAAGAAACTTTCTCTTTTGGGGTAGATAATGAAACCCGATGCCAAAATGATGATCTCAAAATATGTATATAATGAAACTTGGATCAAATAAACTTTTGGGTGTAAAAACTTGATTTTGTTCTTGAGATTAAATCATTTTAATTAACAAAAACCAAGGGGACTTTTTGAAAAAAGTTTTGGCATTCAAAAGCTCTTGAAAAATCTGGAAAAAGTCACTTAACAAAATGTATTCCAGCACTATTAAACTCAGGTAAGAAAGAAGTGAGGTAGTGGGCAGTTTTTCAAAAAAACTAAAAAAAAACTGCTCGAATTTGTAATCTCGTTTGAACGACATTCCAGGGTCTTTAGAATGACAATTCAAATGAGAATTCAGAAGAAAAAAATGTCATCTCATTGGAAGGGTCATTCAAACGACATTTCAATCTCGTTTGAACGAGATTCTAAAGTCGTTCGAACGACCTATCAAACGACATTTGACACCGTGGATCTAGAAATTTTTGATACGAATGCGTGGCCTCTAGTTTCGTATTTTCTGATTTTTTTGAATTAGTATGATTTTTCTAGAGAAAGATGTCCGAGAACAAAAACTTTAAATAGTATGAATTTAAAAAAAATTTAACAAAAATACTAGCACCCAATAAAAAATTTCAAGTCTCAATATAACATATGCATTCATACTTGAGAGACCTTGGAAAGTTGATGTCTCAAAATAATGCACGAAACACGACAATGATACGATCTTCTTTTAGACTTGGTCATTTCGTCTTCAACTCATATGTCATAGGCTTGAAGGTCACAAACTTCTATCCTACGACTCAAATAGTTTTGTTCGGAATTAAGCTAACACTTACAAATTGACTAAATTAAAAATTTGTCCTTACAATTCTCCCCCTTTGGCTATTCCGGGATAAAACCTAAATAAAAATCCTATGGACCGTCAAGCTCATCTAAAAATACACAATCCCACCTAAAAATAAAAAAATACAGACGCTTGACTGACACATGGAATGAGAAGCTTTGCTTGCTTTAAAATATTACCGATAAGATGATAATACTACACTAAAATAACAATTTGGCACACCTTGTTATTTAAACTGTGCCAAATTCTGGCACGGTTTAATGATAATTTGGCACATTTTAAAACCGTGCCAAATTTTGGCACTGTTTAAAAGTGTGCCAAAATAGAGCTCACATTATTTTTTTTTCTCCCGCCCTCTCTCCTTCCTCACTTTGAGGTCTCCCGCTTCCTCTCTCTCCCTCTCTCTCTCTCTCTCACACACACACACACACACATCTGCCCCTCTTTACATACCCTAACTCCAGCCTTCCATGTTTTAACATGGCGCCACAAAGAGGTATTCGAGCCCGTCCCCGCCTCCTTCTGCGTTGGATGCTAAAAAGAGGAGGTTCATGAAATTTCTTGATGAAATTCCTTCGTTGGATGCTAAAAAGAGGTTTATTCAGATTCTAGTGGGGGTAAGACTCCAACCATGCCTCATACAGAGAAAAGGGCGTCGCCCAGATTGGTCAAACGAAGGTTGAGTTAGAGGTGTTTGATGGTTTATGTGAATGACAATTGAAATTTTGATCAACAAGACTATGATTGTGATGAGAAATCTATTGTGATGATAAAACTTGTAGACATGTTAGATAAATTGATCGATTTTGGTAATGATGTTAATAGGGGAATTTTCCAAAAAATATAAACCCTCTTTACAAACAACAACAATCAGAGGGGGCGTATGCCTTATTTTTCGTTAGCTCAGCGTATTAGGGTCTTAACTCTTGGTAATATACGTGTATTCATTGTGTTATAAATTCCATGCACTTAGTCTAGCTCTTGTTTAGAGTTACATATTTGCTTGATCACATCGCTTCCTTTCCCCGAGTACTGCTGACTACTGTTTATTCATTTTCATTTTTCTACCATTACTTATGATATATTTCGTATTTTGCTAAATGATTTTCTTTCCATTCAGGTGGATATTCCACACGCTTTTGTTTGCACTGAGAACAAGATATTTGACGTGTCAGAATGGGCTATTTGTCAGGTTAATGGTTTATATGAACTATATACTCATATTGTTGGTTATCTTAAAAACATAACTGTTATACTAAAATGATTCGTGTCCATACGTAAAAATAAGTTTTGATTTATGATGAGTAGTGTGGGACGCTATATGGTAGTGAGGGAAAAATGGAGTGCGAGTGCATTATATGTTTTCTCCCCCTCTATCCAATAAAATTAGTTACTGTAAAATTTGGCACTTAAACATTAAATGTGTTGAATTAAACCCCTTGTCGTTCATTAGGCAGCCTTTTTTTATAATCATTTTTATATGCATTTGAAATAACTTGACACGATAGATGACCAGTCTACCCAACATTTCCTCGTGCCACAATAGATGACAACTTTGGGGGTTCATTTTCACTTTTTGTGACATGTTCAACAAAAATGTGTTGATTTTTATTTTTACTTTATTTTTTTAACAAAGTATTGCAGAAACTGAAAATGGACATTTACTTTTTTTCCTTATTGGGATAGACGCTTGCACGGTCGGATTGGATAAATCAACACCGAGATAAAAATCAAATAGATATATGTGGGATTTGGAAGCAAAAATGATGGATGAAGAGGATGAATTTGAGTTGTGGCTTCAGCAAGCTCTAGCCTCGGGCCTCTTTTGCGACCCAAACGCAGAAAGAGATAGAGCCCCTTCAAGTTGCCTCGGAATAAATGAATTAAACAATGGCGAAGATCATCATGAATGCAACCTAATTGGGGTCAGCAATAAGACATAACCTAGTTGGGATCATCATGTGAAGACATAACCCACAACAATCAATTACATGGTTACCGCAATAATCAGAGGGGGTTCCCATGCGGTTAAATGATGTCAATAGGGTAATTAATCAATTCGATTGGAGAATTTCTTTGTAAGTCTTTATATTGCTTATATTACAACATATGCGTTATGTTTCTTATTACATTTTACTCATTGCCTTTATATATCATGCTTTAGTTTTAGGCTTGGATTATTTGGGAATGAAGTTTGCTAGCGTGCTTAGTGGTGTTCTTATACTATGCACTTTTTATTCTTATATTCTAGTGTTTATGATGTGGCCAAAATTATTATGGGATTCTCTTTTGGGTGGGTTGATTAGAGATGAAGATATATACAAAGAGGTTGAGGGTTATTATGAGTAATCAAAAGCAAGTAATTATCCTTTTCGTAACTATAAGCCATATTTATTGAAAAGTGGATTGTATATTTTATCAAATGAACTCTGTTAATTTCAAATTTGGCCAATTTAAATAATTTTTCGGTTCAATTGAATTTGTTGGGATTAAGCTCAATTTAGTATTTAGCCAATTCTATTAATTGAGTTCATTTTCACGGTGATTGTAAAGTGATAAATGTAAGAAATAGAGAGAGACAGAAATTTAACATGGAAACCCTTGTAGGAAAAGGTCCACTAATACAATAAATCAAGTATTACGCAAATTCAGGCGTGATTTACATATTCGGTAACCCATGGATCTCCACTGCGTTATGATTTTAAACTTTTGATGAGAATTAGTGAATCCTTGGGTTTCTCAAATTGGTTTGTTTCTTTTGTTTCTTTAGATTTCTATTGAAGAATAAAAAACTTTATAAAGAAGCTTCTTATGCAAAAGAATTGGTGGTGATTGAATGGTATATTATACTTTCGATGTACACAAGTCAAAACTTAATATGTCCATACATTGTATACTATCAAAATTTAATTTGCCCCATACATGTAGATAAGTACACAATGTATATTGTCCATACATTGTGTACTATTCTGTGTGATATTCTTATCTTCTGATTTCTAATATGTAGTCATGATTAAATCCACTTACTCTTCATAATTAGAAGCATCAAAATGTGTCATCTTTCCTTAATGGTTTAAATTTAGAAAGACATGTTTGAAATGGATATCAAATTTCAAAAATTTTACCTATTGAAAGCTTAGGCAATCTTTCAAAAAGTTTACCTATCAAATTTCAAAGTTTGAAGACTATGTTCTAATTTCATACTGCAATTTCATGTTTTTTGAGAATTTAACTAATATAAGTTTTTATGAATTAACTTGAATTTGTGGATTTTTGACTCTTGTTGTTTAAATTCAACGAGATTTAACTTCATGTCTTATTTATTGTATTATTCTAATCTTTATTTAGGTTTACTCGATATTTAACATAACATCGCCCCATGAATATAAGACAAATGAGGAGTCGAACATGTAATTATTGCTGGTTCTTGTAGAGAAGACTGCAGAAACCACAGAATCTTTCGATCAGTCATAATTGCCTTGTAAGTACTTTTCGGGGGTCATTTTGTAATCATCTCATATTATCTTGTTTAGTTCTAATAATAAGCGATGTTTTGAGGACACATCTCTTTGGTCCCTTAGCTCGTACCTATCTTTCAAACAACTATATAGTTGTTATACATACTAACTATATAACAGCTATATAGCTATTATATATATGGAGCCGTTGGTATTTAGTCCCACTTTTTAAGAATTGTTAGTTATTTCAACTTACATGGTAAGGCACTAAGTCCCGATATCTTACAGCTAAAAAACTCCCGGTTGTCGTACTAATTGCAACAGCTTTAAGGGTATACAAGGGAAGCTTTATGGAGATTTCTTCTACATAAGGTAAAATAGAAACTATTCATGTCCTCAGAAATAAAGCAACACTTATTACTCACTACAACTTTTCAGTTTACAATACTTTGTGTTTGTAAAATCTGCACAGAATGTAAAACTTGAAATGCATTGTATTGGTTATACGCCTAAGGGTCTATATGGTTTTACACTTGCTTAAATATTACAAACTCTTTAGGACTATAATGGTATTCACATTCTCTGATAAAACCTGGGTAATTGATCAGGAGGTTCAAGAAAAGAAACCACTGCCAATGAGCCCCTCTTTATGCAGAAGTCCTTTATAATGATCCAGTGATTACAAAGGCCTTATTTAAATTTATACTACACCTAATTACTTAGAGTCCTAATTTTAGTAATTAATTGAAAGGAGAAACATAGATAAACTACTTAACAAAAAGACTACTCCTATCTAATCCTAAATATCATAACTTAAAATCAACAACTAAATAAATAGTAAGAACAATAACAATGCAAATGGTCAGAAATACAATCTCTTCCTATTTTTGAAAATTGGTTAGGGGCCTGCACACCCCCACTTAAAAATCTCATCCTAGACATGGAATAATGAAAAGACATTAGCATCATAGCAATAAAATTATTATCAAACTCCTTTATTTGACAAGGAAGTATTCCAAGAAAATGCCTAGAAAAGAAAATATCAAAGTGAAAGTTGCACAACAGCCAAACCAATATCTAGACTTTGACTTAAAAACATACTATTAGAGGGTAAAAACCCAAACTAACCCCCAAATGGCCCGGTAAGAGGCATGAACATCTCGCACGGGATCAATGTAACTCGCAGGAACTCACCGCGTAGTCACGGAACTCCCGGCTTGAGAATATGAGCTCCCGCTTTGAGAATATGATAATAATTTGAAAACATCTAGATTAATCTTAAAAACAAGCCGTTAAAAGGGTGAAAATCCAAACTAGGCCCCAAACGGTCCCGTAAGACGTACGAACACCTCGTACAGGGTGAATGTAACTTGTAAGAACTGACCGCATAGTCACGGGGAATATGATTTGAAAATACTATGATAATTTGAAAATATCTAAACTTTGGCACAAAAACATGCCGTTAGTGGGTGAAAACTCAAACTAGACATCGAATGGACCCGTAAGAGGCACGAACACCTCGCACGGGGCCAATATAACTCGTAAGAATTTACCGCGTAGTCACGGGTCTCTCAGTTTGAGAATATGATAATAATTTGACAATATCTAGATTAGGCTTAGAAACAAGCCATTAAAGGCTGAAAACCCAAACCAACCCCTAAACATCCCCGTAAGAGTTATGAACACCTCGAACGGGACCAATGTAACTTATAGGAACTGATCGTGTAGTCACGAGTATCCCGATTTGAGAATATGACGATAATTGAAAAATATTTAGATTATTCTTAAAAACATGTCGTTTGAGGGTAAAAACTCAAACTAGTCCCCAAACGGCCCCGTAAGAGGCACTAATACCTCGCATAGGGCCAATGTAACTCGTAGGAACTGACCGTCTAGTCACGGGACATATGGTTTTATAATAAGATGATAATTTAAAAATATCTAGACTTTGACTTAAAAATATCCCGTCAGTGGGTGAAAGCCTAAACTAGACCCCAAATGGTGCCGTAAGAGGTACGAACATCTCGTACGGGACTAATGTAACTCGTAAGAATTGATCGCGTAGTCGCGTGTCTCTCGGTTTGAGAATATGACGGTAATTTGAAAATATTTAGATTAGGCTTAAAAACAAGCCGTTAAAGGGTGAAAACCCAAACCAACCCCTAAACGGCCCCGTTAGAGGCACGAACACCTTGCACATGACTAATATAACTTGTAGGAACTGACCATGAAGTTACAATTCTCCCGATTTGAGAATATGATGATAATTTGAAAATATCTAGATTAGGGTTAAAAACAAGACGTTAAAGGGTGAAAACCAAAACCAGCCCCCAAACGATCCTGTAAGACGCACAAACACCTCGCACGTGATCAATGTAATTTGTAGGAACTGATCGTGTAGTCACGGGACTCTCGATTTGAGATTATGACGATAATTTAAAAATATTTAAATTATTCTTCAAAACATGTCGTTTGAGGGTGAAAACTCAAACTAACCCCCAAACGGTCCCGTAAAAGGCACTAACACCTCGCACAGGGTGAATGTAGCTCGTAGGAATTGACCGCATAGTCACGGGACATATTATTTGAAAATATTATGATAATTTGAAAATATCTAGACTTTGGCTTAAAAATATGTCGGTAGTGGGTGAAAACCCAAACTAGACATCTAATGGCCCCATAAGAGGCACGGACACCTCACACGGGGCCAATGTAACTCGTAGGAATTGATTTCGTAGTCGCGGGTCTCTCGGTTTGAGAATATGATAATAATTTTAAAATATCTATATTAGGCTTAAAAACAAGCCGTTAAGGGGTGAAAATCCAAACCAGCCCCCAAACGTCCCCGTAAGAGGCACGAACATCTCGAACGGGACCAATATAACTTGTAAAAATTGACCGCATAGTCACGGGTCTCTAGATTTGAGAATATGATGATAATTTAAAAATATTTAGATTAAGCTTAAAAATAAGACATTAAAGGGTGAAAACTCAAACCAGTCCCCAAACGTCCCGGTAAGTGCCACTACACCTCACATGGGACTAATGTAACTCGTAGGAGCAGACCACGTAGTCACAAGTATTTCGATTTGAGAATACAATAATAATTTTAATTCATATATGCAAATTTTGAGTTTGAATAAGATTTTTTTTTAAATCACTCGGTTACTAATATCATCTCCTTTTTGTATCTTATTTTTTGCAGGATAACATTTTGTCGTTATCTTTTATCCACATGGAACACACGAAGTCAATGGTTTACAACAAGGGATTATTTACTTAATGTCGTTAATATTCAGGATCCTATTTTTTTGTGTTATGGTCGTGCAAACTTTTGTAGTTTTATTGTTAGCGTTTATGGACGTGCGGGCTTTTTTAATTTTATTATTATATTTTATGGCCGTGCGGGCTTTACATTATGCAAGTATTATATTAGCTGGTTTTAGAATGTCCAGAAAATAGAGGAAACTCTGCCCAATTTTTTTGGTCCATGAACTATTACTACTTGTAATATTTTAAAGTTTGTATGTACATTAGTTTATCAACAACTTTCGAGATTTGCAATTTGTGAATTTTTATATTTTCAAATAATTAATTTTTTTTCTTTGATCCAAAAAATTTGGCACAGTTCAAAACCGTGCCAAAAGTGTATCAAATTTTGGCATGGTTTTGAACTGTGCCAAAAGAGTACCAAAATGTACTCAATCTGGCACAGTTATAAAGTGTGCCAAAAGTGTGCGAGAATTATCAAATTCTGGCACAATTTTAAAGTGTGTCAGAAGTGTCCTGTTTGGTCAAATCTGGCATACTTTTAAACTGTTCAAGAAAAAAATGGTCATTTTGTAATACCTGATTCTGGCGCAGTTCACAACCGTGCCAGATTTGATCTGGCATAGTTTTAAACCATACTAGATTGCTATTTTTGGTGTAGTGAAACCTGCACACTTAAATATACCATAAAACGCATAGGGAATATAACAATATAAAGTGCATTATTAAATTTGTCCCTTTATCTAACATGATCTACCTAAGAAAGATGCCTTCCCCCTACGTTAGATCTCCCCAAATTAAAAGGTTTAGATATCATTTCTCCCCCTTTTTGTTCGGGAATAGACAAGGATAAAAATGCATATATTAACTCATTTCTCCCCAATTAAAACAAATTCTCCCCCTAAATGAAACAAGGGATAAGCATAATAGACAAACAATAATATAATGCAATGATTTATAAAGAGATAATAACAATAAAGCAACATGAAAATAAAAAAGTAACTAATCTAAAGATAGATACTTATATCAACATAAAGCATACATGGACTAGATAGCAAGGCAAAGACTAAAAAAAATAAGACTATATATATATATATACAGGTATAAACACTACACAAGACATAAAATATAATAAATTTTCCACACTCATACGGTATAAATGTATCTAAATAATCATGTGGTAAACGGAGTGAATGGATGTGAACTAGATACTAAAGAATTATGACCCAATCACTTAAAATTGTCCAAGGATTTCTATTTGAATGCAAAACTTTATCAACTTAGATATAGCCTTTTGTGATAATATAAAGTGAACTCAAAGACCAAACATATACAATGCACACAAGCCTAAAATTTTAATGATTCTATAAACCAATAGAGTCATGAAAAAATAAGCTTAACTAGGATACATTGTCATTGTGCAAACCCGTTGATATATCCATCCAAACTCCTTCATACATAATAATTCTTTTTCTTTTCTTTTGAATGAACATGCCTAACTAAACTGTAAAATTATCTTTTAACTCTTTGATAAAAACCTTAACTTCAATGGTTGAATACACACACAATTTTTCTTTTAGTTATGGTTGGTGTGATGTTCAAAGTATAATGAATAAAAAGTCAAAGCAAAATGAGTTGAGGAGACGAGGAATAGAAAACAATATTTTTGTTAACGAGAAAATCAGCATAGGGCTTGTTTAGTTTGCAACTATAATTCTACTTTTAGTGTTTAAATACAATTTTGATAAAAAATTGCGTTTGACGCACCTGTTTTAAAAACTGAATTATAATATTTCTGTGTTATAATCAAGTTTTTTTTAGAAAATCGCAAAATAGTGTTTTTTAAACTCATTTTTTTATTTTTCAACTCAGAATTATTCATTCTTAATATTTTTATGCATTTATACCTTAATATATAATATAAATACATAATACATTAATATGTGTATAATTCTTATAAATGAAAAATACATATATATAAATGTACACAAAATTATATATATTTATATTTTTATTAAATTATATAATATACTAAGATCCATATATTATTAATGTATATGGATTTTATACAAGAGATACATAATACTTATATATGATTTTATACATATTTTATTAATGTATGGAATAATATAAAATATAAATATGGTAGATATCTATTAAAAAAATATCACCAATTCATGTATGTATATAATTTTATTGTGAATTATACATGAAATATCATAATATATATATATATATATATATATATATATATATACACACACACACACACACACACACTTAAAGTCTCCTGTAAGGACTCTTTATGGTGTAGACCTCAGTACATACCATTTTTTTAAAATAGTAAAAAATAATTTTTTTTATGAAACTTCGTCGATATGATGTCCACGGTTAGAAGATCATCTCCAATTTTTTTTCATTAAAAAATTCAATAAAAAAACCGTTGAGATGAGGTAATATGTAAAAAAATAGTATAAATATTCATTTTCAACCATTGAAATGTTGGGTCAATGCCAACCACTTTATTGATTGAAATTTTTGATGAAACTTCATGGATATGATCTTCTCGCTGTCGAGATTATATCCATGAAGTTTCATCAAAAAATTCAAATAATAAAGTGTGTGAGATGATCGCCCATATTTCAACGGTCGAAAATACATATTTATTCCATTTTTTTTACATATCACCTTGTGGGTACCCGAATTTGGCATCATGGGCCCAGACGAGTAGCCTAATAAAAACGACCCAAAGTATGGCCCCTCGTATCTCAATAGAATTCAGTTGGAGACTTAGTCCACTCCTAAAATCTCGCAGGGAGATATTCTTGGAGTAGAAGATGGACGTGGGGGTGTCCAACACACCCACTCCCCAAGAACAAATATGTATATAACAACCCTAAGCTTGGGGCAAGAGGGCACGCACTGTATTCTCTGTAAAATCCTCAGAGTATATAGAAATAATACTAACTGCAGCACCGTGGACGTAGGCATTCTTGCTGAACCACGTACATACTGTGTTGTGTGATTGGCATTTTATCTTCTTTATTTCCTCTGGTGATTGCGCCTTTCTTATTTATTTGTGTTGAATATAATTGTCACCACAATTGGCGCTGTCTGAGGGAACCGTTTGTCTTCCCTGAGAAAGCCCTCACCAACAAAGAAATTTGAAATGTCTGGTCATAGCAGTAATGCCCCTCAGGCAGGAGATATCCAAGAACAACCTGATCCTCGCAGGATCAGATCTGAAGTTCGAAGTTCAGATCAGAGGGCTCACCCAGAGAGGCCAGCCTCAGAGGAGAGCCAAGGACCAACAAAGTCCACACAAATCTCGAGATTAATTGATGCCTATGAGTCAAGGCTCCAAGAGCAGAGGGAGTCCTCTCACAAGCAAGAGGCTGAGAATGCTCGCCTCAAAAGGAAATTAGAAAGGATGGAGAAAGAGCTTTATCGCAGCACTAGGCGACGTCCATACCGCACTCCTAGCCCTCAGGCAAGTCTCGCTGCCGAGGAAGGAGCCCTAGACGTGGATCCCAGAAGAGTGAGAAGCACGAGTCAAGTGATGACTTGCTCGAGCACCAGCGACCGGCTCACCGTTACAGGAGCCCAGCTCGCAGTAATGAGAACATACGAAATTTGGTCCAAAGGGAAATGGACCAACACCCAGCACATCGCGGTGCAAGATCGACCAGGGAGCTTGCTAGACGAGATCTCAAGACCTAGATGAAATCCCCTTTCTTAAGGGAGATAGAAGAAGAGGAAGCTCCTAAGAAATTTGCTATTCCTAGATTCAAGATCTACGATGAAAAAATTGACCCTATTGATCACGTTAGGCTGTACAGGCAAGCCATGGTTCTCTGGAACCACCGGGATGCACTGATGTGCCAGATTTTTCCCCCGAGTCTGCATGATGTGGCGGAAAAATGGTTCGAGAGGCTCCCTCATAGGTCTATCACGAGTTTTAAATCCCTGGCCGAGCTCTTTACGACCCGCTTCATTACTAGTAGCTCCCATCCCAAAAGGATGGATGCTTTACTAATAATGAAAAAGACACCTCAAGAGAGCCTCCGGGACTACACGAAAAAGTACTGGGAGTTATTCAATGAAGTCGAGGACTGCTCGGAGCAAGTAACAGTAGCCTCTTTTAAGATTGGTTTACCGAGCTCTTGCCTTCTGCATAAATCCCTGACGAAGAAATAGGCCACGACCATCGATGACCTGATGGCTCGCATCAAGAAGTACGCCAAAGTGGAGGATGTGACCCGCCTCAGTACAGGGGAGAACGATCGAACTAAGCTTGCTACCAAAGGCAACGACAAAGCTGAGAACCAGAAGAAAGGAGGCAAGAATGGGGACAAGAATGGCTCTAAGAATGGAGGCAAGAACGGTGTTTTAAAATCATTCCAGGCAGTTAACACTGTCTTCAAAGAACCAATCTATAAGATCCTGGCGAAGATCAAAGACAAGCCATTTGTTAAGTGGCCCAGAAAGATAGAAGGAGACCCCTTAAATAGAAACAACCTGTTGAGATGCTCTTTTAATAAAGAGGGAGGAGATAAGATTGAGCACTGTAAAGCTCTTAAGTCCCAACTCGAAGAACTGACCCAGTTCGGGCACCTGAATGAGTTTATGGAGAAGAAGGCAGAGAAAGTCGCTGCCAATGGAGAAGCAAGACCTGACAGCGTACTCGAGGATGATGCTGGCCATGAATTCGCAGTAATTCATGGGGCATATGATGTGAAGTAGATTCAAGGAAATTTGGCTCGGATAGAAGTAAAAAAGCTAGCAGTGATGCAAGCTTTTCAGATCGATCCAGCAAAGACACAATCAGGAAAGCGTCGGCAAGTAGATGACGTCGACTATAGCAAACATATCATGTTCATAGATGAATATCTGGTGGGAGTGAGAACCCCACATCATGACGCCTTGATCATTACTCTCAGGATAGCCAACTACGATGTCGACAAGTTGCTCGTCGACCAAGGAAGCTCATCCGAGGTAATGTATCTCGACCTGTTCAGAAAATTAAAGTTGATCATCGCCAACCTGAAGAAAGCTACTATTCCTCTAGTTAGCTTCGATGGAAAAGTGACTATTCCATTGGGAAAGATCGTGCTACCAGTAAGGGTAGGAAGTATATCCAAGATGATTGAGTTTCTGGTAGTCGACATTGACTTGCCATACCAAGCTATCCTCGGCAGAGGGTGGCTACATGCGATGAAGGCAGTCCCCTCGACCTACCATCAGAAACTCAAATATGTGACCGAGCGAGGAGTAATAGTGATCCATGACAATCAAGCGATGGCAAGAAGGTGCTTCATAGCGGCCATCCGCCCAAGACCAGAGTAGAAGGCCGAAAAGCCCAAAGAGAAGGTCGAGGAATAAGAAGGTCTGATACCTTCAAAATAACAATTAAGGTACGGAAGACCTGGAGTGGAAGAGACCAGGATCCTCCCTTTTGAGCGGGTCATCAAAAACCTAGAGGAAGTTACAGCTGGTGGTAGCGAGAAAGACATGATATTCTTGATTGGAGCTTCTCTCACAGATCAAGAAAAGAAGGAATTGATGATTCTGTTGAGAATCAATGTAGACTTTTTCACGTGGGAACCATACGAGATGCCTGGAATTGATCCCAGTGTGGTTTGTCATCGGTTGCACGTTAACCCCACTTTTAAACCTACCACGCAGAAGGCATGGCGAACTGTGCTGGAGAAGGAAAAAGCCTTAGAAAAAGAAGTTGAAAAACTTTTGGATGCAGGATCCATATGGGAGGTTCAATTCCCTAAATGGTTATCCAACCCAGTAGTAGTTCCAAAGAGTAATGGGAAATGGAGAGTCTGCATTGACTTCACTAACCTTAACAGGGCATGGCCTAAGGATAGTTTCCCTCTCCCAAAAATCTGCCAATTGGTGGACGCTACAGTAACTCACGAAAGAATGAGTTTTTTGAACGCATATTCGGGGTATCATCAGATCCCTCTGTATATACTAGACTAGGACAAGACAACATTCATCACCAACATCGGATTATACTGTTACAAATTCATGCCCTTCAGGCTAAAAAATACAGGGGCAACCTACTAGCGGCTGGTCACCAAGATGTTCAAAGACCAAATGGGGGACACCATATAAGTCTACATCGACGATATGCTCGTCAAGAGAAGGAACAAAGAAGACCACCTCTCAAACCTATCAAGAACCTTTAAAATCCTCAGGAAATACCGAATGAAGCTCAACGCGAGCAAATGTTCTTTCGGTGTCCAGTCAGAAAAGTTTCTTGGGTACTTGGTCAGTAAGAGAGGCATCAAGGCTAATTCGAACCAGATTAATGCAATCAACAGGGTACAACCCCCTCGCATAATACGGGATGTACAGAAGCTCACCTCCATGCTCGCTGTCTTGAACCATTTCATCTCGAAGTCCTCTGAGAAGTGCAAACCATTCTTCCAGCTCTTGAAGGGAAACAAGACAGTAGAATGGAATCAAGATTGCTTTCAAGCATTGGACAATCTCAAGGCTTACCTTAGCTCACCACCCCTGCTCATCATACCTCAAGAAAGAGATTCCTTGTACTTATACCTTGCCGTTTCTAGCCACACCGTCAGTTCTGCACTGGTGTGTGAGAAAGCAGGAATCCAGCACCTCGTTTATTATGCGAGCAAGACCTTATTAGACGCTGGGCAGCGGTACCTACCACTAGAGAAGCTCGCATTTGCACTCATAGTAGCTTCGAGGAAGTTAAATCACTACTTTGAAGCTTACACTATCGTTGTCCTTACATCACACCCCCTTAAAGCAGTCCTGCGAAAAGCGAATTTTTCGGGCAGACTGACTAAATGGTCAATCAAGCTCTGGCGGTTTGATATCCAATTTCAACTAAGGAATGCAATCAAAGGGCAAGTCCTTGCTAATTTCATAGTCGAGTTCACAGGCGAGCAGCCTCTCGACCAACTTCAACCCATGAAGCAAAGAGATAATCATGCAACAGAGGGAGTTTGGCGATTATTTGTTGATGGAGCCTCCAACTCAAAGGGGGCAGGAGTAGGCATTATGCTTGTTACTCCAGAAGATACCTTCCTCTAATAGGGAATCAGGCTTGGATTTGAAGCCTCCAATAATGAGGCAGAGTACGAGGCTTTGATATCCGGCCTCTAGAAGGCACAGAGGTTGGGGGCGAAGCAGTTATAGGTGTTCGGCGACTCACAATTGGTCTCCAATCATATAAGTGGGGACTACAATGCAAAAGATGAAAGAATGGCAGCCTACCTCGCTTTGACAAAGAGGCTAATGTCTAGCTTTGAGGAAGTCGGTGTCCAGCAGTTTCCCAGAGGTTAGAACATCCATGCCGATGCCCTGGTAACCCTGAGTTCGACAATCAATTCTGACTTAAAAAGAACGATCCACATCGACTTCCTCTCCCATCCGAGCATCAACCAGAGCGATGAGCTGCCAAGCGTGGAGCATGTGCTCCAGATTGAGTCAGCACCCAGTTGGATGGACCCTTTAAGGGACTATTTGAAAGATGGCGCACTTCCAAATGATAGGAAGATCGCTCACCAGATAAGAGTCAAAGCTGCTCGCTTTCACTTATCTCCTGAGGGCAAGCTGTATAAGAGATCGTTCTCCGACCCTTACCTTCAATGTGTTCACCCGAAGGATGTCGAAAAAATTCTACACGAGCTCCACGAAGGAATCTATGGCAGCCATATTGGAGGAAGATCACTAGCTTTTCGAGCTATGAAGGAAGGCTACTGGTGGCCATATATGCAAAAATATTCAGCAGTATACGCTCGCAAATGCGAAAAATATCAACTACATGCCCCTATGGTTCACCAACTTGCCAGTGACCTAAGATCACTCACCATCCCCTGACCTTTCGCCCAATGGGGAATGAATATCGGAGGTCCACTTCCTACCACCGTCGACAATCGCAAGTATCTGTTGGTCGCAACGGATTACTTCACCAAATGGATCGAGGTAGAGCCACTGGCAAACATCCGAGATGCAGATATGATGAGATTCATATGGGAAAACATAATTACCCATTTTGGAATCCCCAGAACCATCATCACTGACAACGGAACACAGTTCGAGAGTGACCCTTTCCAAAACTTCTGCAATGAACACAGAATCGGGTACTATTTCAGCTCAGTGGCATACCCCTAGATCAACGATCAAACCGAGGCTTCCAACAAAATAGTGATCAATGGACTGAAGAAATGACTAGAGCGAG
Source organism: Sambucus nigra (assembly GCA_949130495.1). Classification (NCBI taxonomy): domain Eukaryota; kingdom Viridiplantae; phylum Streptophyta; class Magnoliopsida; order Dipsacales; family Adoxaceae; genus Sambucus; species Sambucus nigra. Next base: position 302,810,563 of record OX422208.1, read on the forward strand.
GCAAAGGTGAATGGGTGAGTGAGCTACCGCATATTTTGTGGGATTACCGCACTACCCCACGGCGAGCAACTGGGGAAACTCCATTCTCACTAATGTACGGAATAAAAGCAATCATCCCCTTGAAAGCTAGTCTACCAACGATAAGAACCGCCCTTGTCGACCAAGGCCAGAACGATGCATCATTACTCGCTAAACTTGGCCTCGCTGATGAACGCAGAGACGTAGCCCTAGTAAGGCTAGCGAGCTATCAATAGCAGCTCGCGAAATAATATAACAAGAAGGTCAATCTGAGGGCATTCCATGTTGGGGACTACATCGTAAGGAAAGTCCTTGGCAGTGCAGTAAAACCATCAGACGACAAGCTAGGGACGAACTGGGAAGGACCATTCAAGATAACAAGAGACGATCTACAAGGAGCCTATCACTTAGAAACGCTGGAGGGAAGAGAGATACCCCAATTATGGAACGCAGCCAACCTAAAGAAATTCTATTTCTAGATTTTTCTTTTTCTTGGCTCTCTTATCAAATCTTTGGAATTGGCAAATCATTTTTTATTTACTTGAGAATTAATGAAAGATGTTTAGCAGTTGCATTCTATTATGTGTTAATCCTATATTGAGAACTTTATAACTTGCACAACTTTTCCAAATAATAGGCTCCTTACTCAAAGCATAAAATCAGGGTATCACCCTCCTTAGGTATTCGTTATGAAACACGAACAACCTCATAGCATTACCCCGACAATATATGAAGCCCTACAGGGGATCCTTAGGCAATTGGACCAAAAATGAATTGGTCACCAGACTATGTTTGGATAAAAAAACCTACTCGGATAGAACATTTAGCGCCAAGTGTGTCCTCGCCATTGCCACACGTAGGCCTAAGGGAGTGTGACGACACGACCTAAAAGGTAAAGTGAGGTATAGAAGTATTTTATAAGCATAATGGGCTGGGAGGACACTAACTCAACATTCTAACCTTACCAATCTAGTCGGCCATTAGGGGCCTAAGATAATTAGGTGAGAGATAAATGATGAATACATATTTAGTCGGCGAGATCGCCCAAAACATAGATATGATATTACTTCATCACATTTACAACAGGAATGTACAACCTATGTTTAGTCGGCGAGATCGCCCAAAACATCAATATTACATTACTTCATTACATATATACATAGAGTTACAGCTGGTAAAATCCTAATGAGGCTGAGGCCTCTGAATAAGATAGTCAGGCACTTGTGCTTTTCGACCATCATTCGGGTGAGGAGCCAGTTCCTGCTCAACTTCATTGGCAGTTGGCTCTAACAGCTGCCTAGAGATAGCATTGATAGGGATCCATTGGTCGTCCCTCATGAAAGGGTTAGGCTGTAAAGTTGAAGGAGAGATCTCATGACGGTACCAGAGTACTGAGTTCCTTGGAACTTGCAGCTCCCTGAGGGCACTCAACCATCCCTTAATAAATGCGAGCTCTTCAAACTCTGTCAGTCTCGTCGAAGAATCTGTCCAACCTTGGTCGTAACCACCAGCCCACACTCACCGAGGTCCTTTCTTAAATAGATGCCTCAGTCGTATGACATCCCTTTGAAGCCCAGCATCAATCACGTATGCTCGACGGACATCTTCTCGAAGTTCGTCCATTTCCTTAGATAAACCACCTATGTTTGGACCAGTTTGCGGAGCCGCCGATGAGGTAGAACCTTGCAAAGATGGGGGAGCGCCGCTCGGCTCTGTGCTAGTTTACGGAGTAACTAAGGAAGAGGAACCTCGTAGAACGCAAGGTGCGATGCTCGGTGCATGTTCCCTGAGTCGCGACACCTCTCTCCTCAGAGTCTCGTTCTCCTGCTGGAGAATTTCTCCGACTTGATTGATTTCAGAAGCATCTAGAAGCCTAGCTCTCAGAGTGTTTACTTCTTCTTGGACTAAGGCACCAACTTCTTCCATCTCCTGAAGTCTGTCCTTCAGCTTGGCGACAAGCTCAGACAGGTCCTTAAAGCTCTTATTTCTTGACTCGAGAGATTTACAAAGGCCTGGCGAACTTGGGTGCTTGCATTAGGATCGAGAATTCTTCCCAGTTGAGAAGTGGCAGGTATATACTCATCCACATCAATTAACTACAAGACATATAAGTAGTAAAAAAGCAAAAAAATCAATGACCAGAAAGGAGGGAACTTCCATTTCATTAAAATAAAAAGTTACAATTACATCGGTTTGTTAAAAAAGAAGCATGAGTACAAAGCAGTCCTAAGATCAGTCTAAATAGCAACCTCAGCCTATTCGGAGGAAGCCGACTGCTTTCCCTTATCAACAGCAGTAGGATCTTCACCCTCAGAGGGAACAACTACTGTTCCCTGAGCAGAAAGAGCACCAGCAGAAATAGTCTGGGAGGCTGGGGCAACACCTTCAATGATTGGGGTATGGGCTTCATCTATAATAGGCTTTGGTCCTGGATTATGCTCGTCAAATAAGGGTGAGTCAGTATCCACCCTAGCAGCCAGAAGAGCCTTGTTCCAGCACTTCTTGAAGTTCAGTCGGCTAACGTAGCCAATCTGAACATCGGCATCTTCATACATCGCGGCCCAACCATCATTGTAAGAACTGTCCTTCAAAGCAGCTGCCTCAGACTCCTTATCCTTAAACTTCTCCACCAGCACCTTATTCTCCTCCGCCACCGCTATCTTGCTCAACCAGACTAAATTATAGGCCTGCTGCAGCTCATTCAGACCCTTGACCGCTGCCTCCCTCGCTCGATTGGCTTCAACAAGGGCAAGATCAGAGGACATTCGTGCAGTATCGACAACCTTCAAGCTAGCCTCGAGCTCAATACTCTTCCCCTTCAGAGTAGCGTTATGCTTCTCCAACTCAGCATTCTTATTCACCAGCTCATCGCGAGAGCAATAGAGCACGGCAAAGTCAGTCACAAACTGCAAACAAAAAAAAGCATTAGAAGAGAGAAGCGAAATAAAGTTTTACAAGTGTTAAAAAAAAGAAACAGACTTACCAAGGCTAGCCTCTGACTCGCTTTCAAGGCTAACTGGTCAGTCCCCATTTCTTTTTGACAATCAGCAGGAAGGACTGCTCTCTTGAGCAGCGCAGGAGCCAGTTAGAGAGAAATGGCAACCGAGGCCCCCTCTGGAAATGCAGACAAGGGCACTAGAGCTTGCCCAGCCTTCATCCTCGCTTCCACTCTTCTCCGATCCTCCTCTCTCTCCTTCTCCTTCTCTGCCCTCTTCCTCTCCTCCACCTTCTTTTTTTCTTCTGTCTTCTTCCTCTCCTCTTCTCTCTCAACTGCTCTTCTTCTTTTCTCTTCTTCTCCTACTCATGAGCAGCAGACTGAGAACCAGTGGCAATATCCCCACTGCTGGATTTTTGCTTCTTCGACCGCTGAGCGAGAAGCACATCATCCTCATCCTTATTATCACGGATCAGGTTCCTCCTAGGGGGAGCCATTTCCTCACTAGAACTGCTGGATGTACTTTAAGACTCTTGAGCCTCAAAAACCTCTTCTGAGCTAGAAGAGCTTTAATTACTGGAGCTCGCCTCACTAGAACCGCCTTCAGCACCTCCTATAATATCACTTTCAGAACTGCTTTCTTCCTCATCCAACTGGATGGGGTCAACAGCAACTTCTTCAGTAATATCTAGGGCTGGAATGTTATCTACAGGTCGCGCAATGAAACTGGACCCAATGTTCTTGTACTCCAGGAGAAAAGCGGCCGATCGGGGATGTTCACCTTCATCCAAAGGCTCTCTGATGTTCCAGGCCTTGATTAGCTCAGCAGCACGAACCTCACTAAGAGCAAATTTCAAATTTTTTGTCCTCGCTGGAAAGAGAACACGAAAGTATAAAAAAAATCATACATTAACAAGCAGATCGAAAGAGCAGAGCAAAGATTACCTATTTACTTTTCCCCATAAAAGGGGAACAATGAATCTATCAGACCTCACCCCCTCAATCTGGGGGGAGAACTGCTAATTCCTATCAAGAAAGCCCTCTTTCCAGTAGTCCTTGTGGGAATCAGGTAAATTTACTACCAATACCCTGTCAGGACTCCCGGCCTTGAGGTAAAGAAGACCAGAGCTCGTTCGAGAGAAGGAATAACAAAAACAAATTTCAGCGAGCCCTAATTTAGTGCCATAAAGTTGATTTATTCTATGGACACCATTGACTATCTTCCAAACGTTGGGCGAGCACTGTACAGGGACAACATTGAAATAATCAAAGAAATTCAGGATTAATTGTTTGGAGGAAAAGTAAGACCCCCTTGGGAAAGCAACAGGACGTGAATCCAATGAGCACCCTCTATCTCTCTAACATTCTTAGGGACAGAGACACACTCAATCTCTACCCATTCTGGGATATTATAAAACTTCCTAGACTCAGACACTGATCTATTACCTATCTTCGTCATTTGTAAACCCTAAATTGCAAATTTAAAGAAAACTCAACACGGAAAGCACAGAGAGAGCAAAGGGGACTTACGAGATGAAAGTTTGACTTGGACAACGCAAGATCACAAGCCCAGATAATGAGGGAGATTGAGAGCAAAGAAAATGAAGACCTGGAGAAGAGGGCACAATAGCTAAAACTCACAGAAGATGAGGGAACGCTAGGAAGCTTGAAACGACAATATAAAAATGCCACTCTAAACAACTCTTTAAACGTTCTCAATCATGATGCACAGAACACGAAGCAGGCTGCCGCCAAAATCAAGTAAAGAACTCCAACATTGGAAAGAGTCACACAAATTACAAAAGAACCATTATGCCAAACCATTTAAATTTATTGGGCCCAAATTTTGTCCCAACAACTTTAGGGGCAATTGTGGGTATGAAGATTTGGCATCACGGGCCCATACGAGTAGCCTAATAAAAACGACCCAAAGTCCTGCCCCTCGTATCTCAACAGAATTCAGTTGGAGACTTAGTCCACTCTTAAAATCTCGTAGGGAGATATCTAGGAGTAGAAGATGGACATGGGGGAGTCCAACACACCCACTCCCCAAGAACGAATATGTATATAACAACCCTAAGCCCGAGGCAAGAGGGAACGCACTGTATTCTCTGTAAAATGCTCCTTGGCGTGTATAGAAATAATACTGACTGCACCACCGTGGGTGTAGGCATGCTTGCTGAATCACGTACATACTGTGTTGTGTGATTGTCATTTTATCTTCTTTATTTCCTCTGATTATTGCGCTTTTCTTATTTATATGTGTTGAATATAATTGTCACAACACACCTCATCTCAACGGTTTATTTTATTGAATTTCTTGATGAAAAAAATTGGAGATGATCTTTTCACTATGGAGATCATATTCATGAAGTTCACCTAAATTTTTTTTTTTTCACTATTTAAAAAAAATGGTATGTACCGGGGTCTACACCATAAGGAGTCCTTTCAGGAGCGGGCCTCTCTCTCTCTCTCTCTCTCTATATATATATATATATATATATATATATATATATATATATATATATATATATATATATATATATGCGTGTGCTCATGTAGAAGCACTGTCATTGTTTCGATTCACAATCTCAATGTAAAAAACCTAAACTACAACTACACTTGTGAAACAAGTATAGCAGTAAGTCGGGTATCATAAGAAATTCACAGGAAGTGTCGTATAGATTTTAATTAATTCAATATTTCTGAAATAAAAATGTAAAAGGTAATGGGTTGGAAATGGTGACAAAGAGAAAATAAGAAGGTAACGCTAAACAAGAATTAATGAAACGAGAGTTGGAATCACATCCCCACCATGGGCTAAACAACGTATAATTAGAATTTCGGTTCGAAAATATTTAACCGAGCATTTTTAGTTAATTATAAATATCACATATGAAGGGATTTTAACCCAAAAATGCTAGATAAAATAATTAATAAAAAATGGTCACACGCGTCTTAAATTCGGATTATCGCTATAAACACTAATGTTATAATAATCCGACTTTAATTCACGAGCTTTCAATTAAATGCAATTTTCCCCCAAAACTAACTTTTGACGCTCGACACCCATTAATTGTGAAGAAATTACCCCAACCCTTATACTAAGCACAAGTCATGAATTAAACTAATTAAAACAACTAATAACTAATGAAAACAATAAATAAACTAACAACAATTAATTAGAAAGCATGGAAATAAGGAAATAACAACTATATTAATGCTAGAGTTAATGAATAGTATAACTTACAACACCAAAATGGGGAACATCCAAAGAGAGATTGAAGACGAGCTCCCCAAACCCCAAACCATAATATAAACTAACTAAAAATGAAAGATATATACAAACCCTAGAGGCAAACTTGAAAATAAAGAATGCTGGAAAAATAGGGGACCGAATCGATTCCAAAACAGGAGAAATAAAAAAGTAGCTTCTGGTGCCAAATCGATTCGGTTTAGCAGTTTGCAATTCTGGAGCTTTGTCCAACTTTACAAAAAATGCCGTAACTTCTTCATTATAACTCGGAATTAGGCACGGTCAGAGGGATACATGAAGATAACTCAGAGAAATACAACATACAATAAGACATTAGGCCCCAAACCCAACTGATGAAATGGCTAAAATTCCCTTGAATCTGCCCTTGAGTGTGGTTTTAAAGTCAAAACTATCCTAAAAATGCCATAACTTCTTCATTGTACATCGGAATCATGCATCGTTGGCGGACATGTGAAGAGAAATCAAAGGTATTCAACTTCCGTGAAGAGTTAGAGATTAAAAGACGAATACTCAAATTACTAAAATACCCCCGAAGCTGTAATATTCAACGAAACATTTTCGAAAAGCTATCGAACTTCACACTAAGCACCTAAATACCTACAAAAGCTCAATTATACCTCATATAGCATGTTAACATATAAAACGAAGGTTGTCTGGGTAACGATCATAAATATAGGAATTAAGGTACCCGAGGGGGCTAAAATGCATAATTATAAGGGTGAATAAATACAGTATTTGTGTCGAATCACACCCCCTAACTTACACATTGCTAGTCCCTATCAATGAAGTACAAATCAAGAAGAACTACAAGTAAACCAGAAAAAATGAGATATGTATTGTTGATGTAAAAAACTAGATTACTCTAATTATTCAATCACAGATAAATAAATAAGACAAAAGATTTTAAAGTGGTTCAGCCTTATATGAATGGCCTATGTCCACTGTTATGTTATTGCTGAGTGTTTGGGAATTCTCGATTACAAGTGCTATCAAGGAATTCCTCCCCTTTTGAATGAGGGTGATACAAGGTATTTATAGCCCTTAGGCTGCACATGAAAGGGTGTTATATTAAATGATACACATATGAAAGGGTAATTAATTTAATATTCTTTAAACGTGCGCGTTAAGATGATAAGCATTCAATGAATAGTTGAACTGTTGATTATCTGGCAATTAGTGCTGTGGTCGAGGTGCAGCTCGAACCGCCTTAGTTGCTCGTCGTCCAAAAGTTCCTCGAAGGATAAGAGTTCCTCGGAGTGAGTATGTTGGTCGGGGAAACAATCTTTCTCGTTGCTTATTATGCCACGTAGATTGACACGTGTCTTCTTGTTATTCGTCCACATCAGCATACTAATTTTAGTGTCAACAGAAGCCCCCAATGTTTCATATTTCGAACTTTGAGGAGTATGGAACATTCTTTCTCGGTATATGGCGATATTAAATGACCTTCCTGGGTTTTAGGAGCCTTTTCTTCGTATTTAAATTTCCTTTCAAATTCGCAGAATCCGCCTTTTTGCATTTTTATAGGCGCTTCGATCTTCGTGCCCTTTTTGTCCTTTTAGCCGTCGGTAGCGTAATATTTCTTTTTTGTAATCATTTCTTTCGCCGTTTCCCAAGGCAAGGTATTTAAACTTCCCAAGTAATCATACCGTCCTCTACCTTTTCCAATTTTCTTACTTTCGAATTCTCCATAGCTTTCCTTTCTCTTGTGCGTTCATCCTTGTTTTCGTTCGTTGTCAACAGATCTCCATTCTTCCTGTAAGATCTTCTTCTTTCTCCTATTATTCACCATGGTTTATATTATTGAATCTATTGAAAAATTCCGTTCTGATTATTCCATTTCGTCTTGGGTAACTTTGGAGAATCTTCCTGAGCCCTTTGACTATTTTCGTTTGGCTGAGGGACATTGGTTCCCCAGCCTCTTTATTGCTGAGTGTGGATTTTCTTTTCCACCTAACCCCTTATGCTTAGAATTCTGTCAACATTTCGATGTTGTTCCTCCAAAAGTAGCCCCCAATACATGGAGAATAGTTAATGGGGTGCATAAGTTAAATCAAACTCACGGAACTCGTATAGGAATTCCTGAGATTATGTATTGCTATAGATGGGCTGTTTTAGACAATATTTATTATTTAAAAACCAAATTTTTAAATAGGGCTTTAGTAGTCAACCTCCCTGATGCTAACAGGGATTATTTTTGAACATGGATTGGTTTTCAAAAATTGGCAACATGCTCTTTCAGTCGGAGACGATGTGTATGAAGGTCCCAAATGCCCCCCATATGGCAATGGGATAGGTTATTTTCATTTTATTTTATTTTATTTTTGAAATTATGATTTCATGATGTTTGAATAAATGCATGATTGACATTTCAATTTATTTTTGTTTGCAATTGACAGCAAGAGAAAAACTCCCAAACAATCAGAAGTTAATATAAGGCAATTGAAACATATCTGGAGTTTGCATCAGAAAGTTGCAGACGAGCACATCAGGTCTGCTTCATACTTGTTATAGTATTGGAGCTATACGTCGTCCTTTACTGCTCGTCCTGTGGTCAGCATCAGTGATCCAGTGCAAATTCCTGAAGACTCTGATCCAGAATCTCAGATTCCTTTGAGCCAAAAAATGGGCAAGAGAAGAGTTCCCGCTCTCTTCGAGGAGACTTCCTCTGCTGGAGATGGGAAGAAAAATAAGGTTGATGTCCAAAAAGGGACAAAGAATAAAGATGCCACCCCTCCTGTTGCTTCTCAGAAAGCTGTCGAGAAGCCCCGAGTGGCTCCTGTGCAAAAGGATGCACCTGTTGAAGTAATCACTATCTCACCAACCAAAAGTTCTTCTTTGGTTGAGGCTGTTGAAAAGGCACCGAGGAGATTGAGGAAATCCTCCTCGGTCCGTATTTCTGGAGCCATTCCCCAGCTCCCAGCTGGTGGAGATGGTGTTCCAATCATTGTTCCTCAGAGCTCTACGATGAGCTTGGCAAAGTTTTTGCCCATTCCCGAGGTGCAAGGTACTGAAGAAGACCTTACTCGGGATATGGTTACTTCTCTGGCTGCTCGTCATCTTGCTTCAGTAAGTATCTCTACTCTGAGTTTTTCATATTTTCCTTTGTTATTTCCCATATTTGTTTCTGATGTCGTTTCCCTTTTCTGATTACAGTTGACGAGATGTTTTAATATAATCCTTAAAAAGGATGAAGCGATCAAAGCTTCTTTCTCCTCGTCCACTGTGGAAGGAGCACTGGAGAAAGCTATCAAATCTGTGAGTGAATCCCGTCAGAAGTATGACGAGGATAAAATTGAATGGGAGAAGAAGTTGGCTGCGTCTGATGCAGAAAAGGTACAACTGGGTAATAAGGTGAAGGACTTGGAGAGAGAGAATAAAGTCTATGCCGAGAAACTTTCAGGCTTTGGGGAGCTTGAGAATAAATTGAAATCAGCTGAAGAAGAGCTGACCCTCCTGCGAGAAGTAAATCGTCAGAAGGAGAAGGTGGAGACCAAATTGAAGGCCACCGAGAATCTTATGTCCGAGAAGCTCTCTTTGGAAAAAATGAAGAGAAAAACAGCTGTGAAGAAGTCCTTCCGAACTGGTTGGGACAAAGGATGGGACAGGGGGGTAGCAGCGATGATGACCCAGGTGAAGTATGGAAGTTTGAAATACTTCCATGATGGTTGGGTTGCTGCCTTAGAGGAACTGAAGGTGAACGAGGACTCCGAGCTATTTTAACAACATCTCCCTGGTCCTCCTCCAGTTATTCAAGATGAGGATGAAGATGAAGCTGCATCTGAGGAATCCTCAATGACTGTGGGTGATCAAGTCCTTGTTCCACAACCCAACCAGACGGCCACCGAGGAGATTTCATCCATGCCTGCTCCTCCAGAACAAGTCCCAGCTTCTATTAATCAGATCATTGTTCCTACCGAGCAACCAAGCTCCTCGTCCCAGCCTCCCGAGAAAGTCTTGGGAGACAAGGAGAAGGTGTGAAGTTGTTCGGTACTCTCTTTCTGTTTTTCTTTTACTTATCCTCTGTATTCCAAACGATGTAATCTTGTTGATGATGTAATAAAATCACATCTTTTTGTTCTTCTACATTGTTGATGCTCTGTCTCTTTTTATTTGTTAACTCTTGCCTTCTCCTCTTTATTAGTTTATGGCTAGAATGGAACTGATATCTGCCCATGATACAAAGCTGATGCAGTAATGTCGTGAATATTATAAGGCTGGTCACACAGATTTGAGCGTATTAGAGATTGCTGACATCCTTGGCCATGATGCTTCAGAACAGCAATTGAGGCTTATCAGTACCTAAAGGATTTACTTGACCGAGCTGTGGCCAATAACGTGGCCTACTATGACTTGATCGAGGAGCTTCATTGTACTTTAGAGGATCTTCAGAATCAGCACAATGAATTGAATGCCCTGTTGCATGAGGGGTATGAGGATAGGTATCAACAGCTTTCCTCCGAGATAGGCCACAAAAAGATCATTGCTGGGTACGATGTCAGGGAGAGGACCCTAAAAGGTGAAGTTGAGGCCTGCAGACAGATCGTCGAGCTGCTGGAACAAGAGAACAACAATTTGCAGAAAGAGTTAGCACAGTATAAGTCTGCAGCTTCATCTTCCACTGCCTTGGTACCAGTCTCCGACGAAGGGTTCTCATTCTTAGAGGTTGAGAATGCCAAATTAAGGCAAGAATTGGATACTTTAAGAAGGTCTGGTATTTCTGCTACTGCTCGGGGATGAGGAAGAGGTTCTCGTGGGCGAGGAAGAGCTGCTCAGGATGTTAATGATGAACGAAGCACTCCAGCTGCTCGGGGTCGATCAAGGACTCCTCGTAGTATTGAAGAAGCTCGTACTCTGTCAACATTAGAAACTCAAGCGTACCAGTTGAACGCAAAAGATCGGGCTTTGTCTGAAATGTCCAAGAAAATCCTGACTTTGGAAGATCAACTTACTGCGACGAAGTCTGCTTTACATACCAAGGACCTTTTTGCTAAAAACCTTCATGAACAATTGGATAGATTAACCTTCCAATTCCATAAACAGCCCAGGGAATTTTGGATGGCTGGATACAACGAAGCTCTAGTTCATTTAGATGCTCGTATCCAGAATGCCAATAATGAGGGTTATAAACAAGGCTGGCTGAATGCCTTATGTGTATTAAAGCTCGAGCAAGGACATTTTTTGTGGTATTACTATGAGCCTGGAGTGCTTGACTTTCCTGTGCCACCTTTCAAGTTGGACATGGAATGGATACTAGCTCGCTCCATTCCTCGGAGCTTGATTGCGAATTATATTGGTGAATATAACCTTCATTCTCAAATTAACGTATCTCGTCCCGAGCATCTCTTGGATACTCCTTCAGTAATGAATGTCAGAATGTTGAAGGACTTAAATTTTATCAATTCTCCTCAGACATAAAATGATCCTCCTGCTGGCGAGGAACCTGTATCGAAGGCTGATGGGAAAAAACCAATAGAATAGGATTTTCAATGTAATAGTTAGCATACATATGTAACTTGTAATTTATTTTGAATTTTAATGAAAGACTTTTATTTTCTGTTTGCAAATCTGTATTGCTATTATCTTGTGCCTGTTAAACACTTTATATTTGTGCTTGCATAACAATATTGTATGGTTCATCGACCAAAATAAAATATCAGAAATATTGCTCGATCGCTTAATAATAAAGTAATGAGTAAAATAACTGCTTTAAAATTTTTCTAAACAACCAAGGTTGTTAAATTATGCTTGTCGACCAATTATGATTAGTGGGTTTTTATCTCCGACCAACCATACTTGGTAACTTTTTGTCTTTAAAATGTGTTCGACCAACCAAGGTCGATAAATTATTCTCGTCGACCAACTACAATTAGTGGGTTTTTATCCCCGACCAATTATATTTGGTTCATTTTGGAATATTTTGTTCTTCAAAGAACTTATTGTATTTTTCTGCAATAATCTTGCCCTCCGACCAACATAAATTAGCATTTGAGAGCATATCAACCTAGAATGGCATTTTAAGAATGTTGTTCTTGCCCTTTTACCAACCAAAGTTGGTCGTGGGGTTGAACTATTGCCTCCTAACCAAAGGAGTATATTTTGTTCTTGCCCTATTACCAATCGAAGTTGGTTGTGGGTCCAAACTGTTAGGTTCTTTCGAACTATCTTGTCCACAAGCTCTTTTACCAACCGAAGTTGATCATGCAAGTGTACGTCTCCTAACCAAAGGAGTATAATTTGTTCTCGCTATTTTACCAACCGAAGTTGATCACGCTCAAACTATCAGGTTCTTTCAAACTATTTTGTCCATAAGCTCTTTTACCAACCGAAGTTGATCACGCAAGTGTACGCCTCCTAACCAAAGGAGTATAATTTGTTCTCGCTATTTTACCAATCGAAGTTGATCACGCTCGAACTATCAGGTTCTTTCGAACTATCTTGTCCACAAGCTTTTTTTACCAACCAAAGTTGATCACGCAAGTGTACGCCTCCTAACCAAAGGAGTATAATTTGTTCTCGCTATTTTACCAACCGAAGTTGATCACGCTCGAACTATCAATCAGTGTAGTGTATCACACTAGTATTCCCCGAAAAACTTGTAATAAAAGGAAGAAGATGGTGAAACATCATCGTTTTATTCATAATGAAGGAACTACTTTACATTTTATATTACTGATAATACTTGCGTAGGTGTTCAGCATTCCATGCAATCTTAAATTCCTCTCCTTCTAGAGTTGCTATTCTGTAAGTTCCTGGTCGAACAACTTCTGTAACTCGGTAAGGTCCATGCCAGTTTGCTTCCAGCTTATTGTGCTTCTGAATGACCTTCTTTAGCACATAATCCCCTTCTTTTAAGTCGCATTTCTTCACCCTCTTGTTGTAGAACAGAGCTGTGCGTTGTTGGTAAGCAGCATTCCTAATGGCTGCCTCTTCTCTAACCTCCTCGAGCATATCCAAATCCAGTCTTCTCATTAAGTCGCTGACTGGGGAATTAAAATTCAGCACTCTATGTGTTGGAAGACCCAACTCGGCAGGTATTACTGCCTCACTTCCAAATGCTAACATATATGGGGATTCTCCCGTTGCTGCTCGGGGAGTTGTTCGGTAAGCCCACAAGACTGACTGTAGCTCGTTAATCCAATTAGCTTTAGCTTCACTTAGCCTTTTCTTCAAACCATTTAGTAGTGTTCTGTTCGTCACCTCAGTTTGCCCATTGCTTTGAGGATGACCTGGTGCTGAATGGGTCGTCAGGATGTTTGATTGTTGACAATAGACAGCAAACTCCTCGTTGTCGAATTGTGTTCCATGGTCTGTGATGAAGGCATGAGGGAGACCATATCGACAGATGATATTCTTCCAGACAAATTGGTATACTTTCTCGTATGTCATATCAATAAGCGGCTCAGCTTCTACCCACTTGGTAAAATAATCCACCGCAACAACGAGGTACTTGAATCTTCCTCGGGTTATTGGCAATGGTCCAACCAAATTAATTCCCCACATGGAGAATGGCCAAGGGGAAGTTATGGGTGTGAACAATGCTTGTGGAGTTCGTCGGATCAAGGAAAAGCGTTGACACTTATCACATTTCTTGGCATAGGCTATACAATCATCCCTCATCGTCGGCCAGTAGTACCCTTACGTCATCACTCTTTGCAAAAGTGTCCGACCTGCTACATAAGCTCCACAGGACCCTTCATGTATCTCTTCAATTAACTCTTTGCAAAAGTATAACTTTTCTCCCATTACTGGCCTGGATAACAGTGGAGGTGCTCCCAAGTATTTCTTCAAATATTGAAAGGCTTTTTCACATTCTTCATTCCACTCGAAAGTTTTTCGAAGTGTTTTGAAGAATGGTAAGCATCTATCAGTTGCTCGGGATACAAATTTGTTGAGCGCTGCAACTCATCCTGTAAGACTTTGTACTTCTTTTTTCGTCATTGGAGATCGCAGTCCTAAAAGAGCTTTGATCTTTTCTGGATTCGCCTCAATGCCTCGTTGGTTGACGATGTATCCGAGGAACATTCCTTCTCGTACTCCAAATATACACTTCGTCGGATTGAGCTTCATTTGATATTTATCCAGTTGATCAAAAGTCTGGCTTAAATCAACTAGATGATCAACAGCTTTCTTGCTTTTTGTCAGCATGTCGTCGATATAGACTTCCATATTACAACTGATTTGTTCGGTAAAAACCTTGTTCATCAGCCACTGGTATGTCGCTCCTGCATTTTTCAAACCAAAAGGCATAACATTATAACAATAAGTTCCCCTAGGGGTGATAAAAGAAGTACTTTCCCTGTCTTCAGGTTTCATTTTGATCTGGTTGTAGCCAGAGTAAGCATCCATGAAGCTGAGCAGCTCGTGTCCCAAAGTAGCATCCACTAGTTGATCAATTCTGGGTAATGGAAAGTGATCCTTTGGGCAAGCCTTGTTGAGATCAGTGAAATCAACACACATTCTCCATTTATTATTTTTCTTCTTTACCATCACCACATTTGCCAACCAGTCTGGATATTTCACATCTTCAATGAATTGGGCTTTCTGGAGCTTGTCGACCTCCTCTTGAATAGCTTGATTCTTCTCGGGGCTAAATACCCTTCTTCTCTGCTTTACGGGCTTGATCTCCTTATTCACATTGAGCTCATGACATAAGAAGTTTGGATCTATTCCTGGCATGTCTTCATGACTCCACGCAAAAGTTTTCTTTCTATTTCTCAAGAAATTTATCAATTCCTGTTTTATTGAAGCATCCAACGATGAACCTATCTGGGTTACTCGTTCAGGGTGCTCGTCGTCCAGAATAACATTTTCTGTAGATTCCACCACCTGTCCTTTTACAAGTTGGGATTCATCTCTGGGATCAAGCGTTTCAATTTCTGTACCTTGCTCTACTTGGTAAGTAGTAGTCTTTTTCTTTGATTCTTCAAACTCTTCTTGTTCGGCAGATGAATAATAGCGTTCCCGAGCTATTTTTTGGTCACCTTTCACAACTCCAACTCCAAAATTTGTTGGGAATTTTAATCACCGATGTACTGTAGACGGAACTGCTTCGAACTTCTTTAAACCAACTCTTCCCATGATGATGTTGTAGGCTGACTGCACATTCTTATCCATCACAAAGAAGTGTATTCTCTCTGTTCGACAAGTAGGCCAAGTTCCAATGAATATATCCAACTTGATCGTTCCAAGTGGAAAAACTTTCTCGCCAGCAAAACCCAGAAGGGGTCTGTGATAAGGTTCCAATTGAGATAATTTCAAATTTAAGCTATTAAAGCAAGAGTAGTACATGATGTCTGCCGAACTTCCATTATCTACCAGAACCCTTGAAATCACTACCTCTTTCATCCTCATTTTGATCACCAAAGGATCGTCGTGAGGATAAAGAACACCTGCCAGGTCGTTTTTCGAAAAGCCAATGACGAGCTTATCTTTGTTTACTTTCCTCGGGCGATCCTCCTCCGCCAAATTTATTCGCTGAATGTATGAGCAAGCTTGGGCCTCTCCGAGGTAAGCCTTTCTTTCTGCAGTAAGGCCTCCTCCTCCTGCATCTCCTCCTGTAATGACATTACAATCAAATGACCCAAAACATATAGAAAATACCTCTCGTTCTGGCTGCCTTGGTTTCTTGGGAAGGTCGGGGTCATCATCTGGATCATCTTCATGGTTTCTCTTCTTTTTCTCCTCTGCTCGACGAGGAGATCTAGACCTCTCTCTAGCTCGGTCGTTATTTTTCCTTTTACCTCCCCGATCAACATATTTTGCTAGCTTTCCTCTTCGGATGAGTGTTTCAATCTCGTTCTGAAGAGCTATGCAATTTTTAGTCATATGGCCACGATCTTTGTGGAACTCACAATATTTTTCCATGTTCCTCGCATCAGGATCTGACCTTAGTTTCTTTGGCCACTTTATTTCCTCGCTATTCTTGATTTCTTCCAAAACATGATTAATACCCATTTTCAAGGGAGTGTAATTATCGAATTTCTTTAGGACTTACCATGATGACTTATTATTTCTGGAACGTTTGTTGCCACCATTGCCCTTATGCTTATTATTTTTAGACTTGTCGACGTCCACCTTGGTGTCTTTATCTATATTCTTCTTTGCAGCCATAGCTTCCTCGGCATTCATGATCTTGGCCGCTTTTGCCATCAACTCTGACATAGTTTTAGGTGGATCTTTCGCCAAGGTGTAATACAACTTATTAGGCAACAACCCACTCATCAAGGCGGTGATTGCTGTCTTCTCCTCGTAATCTATAACTTCCAGCTTCTCGTTATTGAAACGGGTTATGTAATCTCTAGTACTCTCACCAGATTTTTGTCTAATACTTAGCAAGTGTGCTACTCGTTTTACTGGCTTTTCTCCAAAACAGAAATTGTCGATGAACAACTCAGCCAACTGAAAGAAAGTTGAAATCTTTCCCCAAGGAAGATTGTTGTACCATATCTGGGCAGCTCCAGTAAGAGTTCCTGAGAACGCTCTGCATCTCATCTCGTTGGGGACAACATAGATATCGGCGGCAGCTTGATATTGTTCTATATGAAGGACAAGATCTGTTTTTCCATCATATTTAGGAGTCACTACTGGTGCTTTAAACTTTGATGGTGTAGGAAAATTCACAATGGCCTGAACAAAAGGTGTCCCTTGAACAAAAGTTCGTTGTAGGGGATTCTTCGCCCTAGCCATTTCTCCCAATCTATCCTCCAATCACTGAAGGGACCCTTTCCACGCTTCATTTCCTTCCTCGGGCCTATTGGTTCGAGCAATGGATCTTTCTGAAGTAGCCTCTTGAGATTTATCTTGACGAGCAGCTAGTCGTGATTGTGCTGATCCTTCTCTGAGATCAGATGGTTGTCGAAAACTCCTCGACATGGTCTTAGGTGGACTCCTATTCCTCCTAGGGCCTAATCGACTTAAAGGAGACACCCTACTCAGTCTTTCTAAGGCACTGGGTCTTTCTGGAGATAGAGTGATACGTTGATCAGTATCTGTAGCCCTTATTGATGAAGTCCGCCCAGGTTGATAAGAGAAATCATCAGATTCCTCATTGCGATATGACTCAGTACGTCTGGATCGTGAAGAAAGTAAATAAGTTTGCCTCTGACCACTTCGTTGTCCTGAACGTGCAGGTGCATCGCCATGAAGGGTTTGTATAAGTTGCCTCATTATGTCTTGCATGGCGGTTTGTCCTTGAGCCAGATTCATCATAATCCCGGCCAGATTTGGAGGTGCAAAGGGATTTGGAGGATTTCCAACATTTCCAACGTTTCGATTGCTAGATTCTGGATTATCCGCCATTGATGATGAATGATTTTTGGTGAAAAACGATAATAACAATCGATTCCCACAGACGGCGCCAATTTGTTGATGTAAAAAACTAGATTACTCTAATTATTCAATCACAGATAAATAAATAAGACAAAAGATTTTAAAGTGGTTCAGCCTTATATGAATGGCCTACGTCCACTGTTATGTTATTGCTGAGTGTTTAGGAATTCTCGATTACAAGTGCTATCAAGGAATTCCTCCCCTTTTGAATGAGGGTGATACAAGGTATTTATAGCCCTTAGGCTGTACATGAAAGGGTGTTATATTAAATGATACACATATGAAAGGGTAATTCATTTAATATTCTTTAAACGTGCGTGTCAAGATGATAAGCATTCAATGAATAGTTGAACTGTTGATTATCTGGCAATTAGTGTTGTGGTCGAGGTGCAGCTCGAACCGCCTTAGTTGCTCGTCGTCCAAAAGTTCCTCGGAGGATAAGAGTTCCTCGGAGTGAGTATGTTGGTCGGGGAAACAATCTTCCTCGTTGCTTATTATGCCACGTAGATTGACACGTGTCTTCTTGTTATTCGTCCACATCAGCATACTAATTTTGGTGTCAACATGTATAAAGGGAATAAATTCCACTTTCGCGGGCGAACGATTGCATTTAGCATATGCAATAAGTCATTAAACCTCTAGGTTATCCTAGTGGACAGGTGTCGTCTTGTGAGGGTTTTCAGGGATGAAACTCACAAACATCATATAGTTTCCTCATAATATGCCCAATCAACATGCGACAAACTCAATAATACTAAAAATATTTCAAACATGTTATTAGCATTGTGAATGAATTCATACAAAAGTCCATAATTATTAACATTATAAAACGAACTTCGTTGAATTGAAACCTTGAAAGTGGGAGGGAAGCAAGCACTTGCAAAATATGATTTGGCAAAACTTATATAAACCGGATAAACATAAAAGCATGCATATATCAATCCTCACCGAGCATTACACTCAACAAATGAAATCACTATGAAATGGGAGGTAATACAAGGGACTTGCGGGCATAAAGAGTAAATGTAAATGGAAACCAGGCCGCGCACATGTCACTAATGAAGAATGATATATATAAAATGAAAAACATATAATCTCAATGAAATATACCACTCATTAAAGGAGGCGAAAATTCTTATCACAGATTATCAAAAATATTTAAACATTTAAATTAAACTCACCCTAGGATCACATAGGACTTGTATAGGGTTATAATATAGGTTAGGCTCGGGTTATGAAATGAAGGAAATATGTACGGATTCAAAGTATTCGGGGATGAAAAACTTGGGATAATGAAAACTTGTGGACAATTTGAAAATCGAAAAATGATTTAAAAAATAAGCATTAAATATGAAATTGGAGAGCGACAAGGATTATTGAACTTTTTCTTTTGTTTTCTAACTTTTTATTTTATTTTCTTTTGTTTTTCACTTCTTTTTTTCTCTTTTTTACTTTCATTTTTTTCTTCACTTTTTCACTCTCACATGCTTAATTGCAACCACAAGACAATAACATGATTCAATCCCGAGTAACATTCCAAACAAAGGTACGAGAGGTAATATGTATGGTTTATAACTTCAATGTGGAGTTGGTTATGGGATTTTGGGTAATGAAACGAATGGATAATATTAAGGCTCAAAGGGGTTGACTAGGGAAATATATAAGGTGAGGTCAAGGCCAATATAGGTGAGATAACAAAGATGGCCTATGATCATTTCCTAAAGTTTACATAATTCTCGAGTCAAAATAACTTTGAAAATCATGCTCAAGTAACACATTTCATAAATGAACTCAATTAATGAACGATCAATGAAAGAATAGTGAGATTATCGACGAATTCAACGTCTTCAAGGAGGAAAAAGAAGTGTATAACACTCACAAACGAAGAAAAGACCAAAGCTCACTCGATGTAACTATATACAATGCAACAAAAGATTACCGAGTTATAAAAATCTTAAACTAAATCAATAAAACAAGAAAAGCGCATGTGCTAAGGGGATTAAAATTTAATTCAAGAAGTTCTTCATAATATCAATGATTTGGGAACTAAAGTCTAATAACGTCTAAAATCGAGAATTTACATCATTGAATTGTTTGTTGGATCGGGCATTTATTAAAATTCATCATCGAAAACAAGGGCAAAATGCCAAACAAAGGAGAAAAAAAGAAAGAAAATGTTTTTTAAACATTTTAAATTTTTAACAAAAGCATGCTTTGTAACAACATGTGATCAAATCAATGGACTAAACAAGTATTGGGAAGAATAACCCACACCCCCTAACTTAAATGTTTCATTGTCCTCAATGTGCATCAAGAACACAATATAAAGAAGGAAAAGAAAGATATTATCCAAAATGGAGCGATCCCCAAAAAGTACGAGTCCATTGAATCCACAAAACATATGAGTAACAAGCATAACAAAAATAATAACCAAAAAGTTTAACTAATCACAATAGACTAAATTAAATAGAAATAAAAAATAAAAAATAAAAGCTAACCATTTACAACCTATAATTTGGACTTCTAACTAACTATACACTAGAAGTCTAAATTTTTTAGGATCCACCCAAAATATGATTTGGTTTTGAAGGATCAACGGTGGACCCCTACCTAGCATGCATGGATCCCGAAAAATATGAATTCTGTTTGAACAACGGAAGGCATGTGTAAGGCCTAAGAAATGAACCATCACCAATTAAAATTTTTAATAGGGTGATGGGGATTTGGATATTAAGGGTGACAAAACCACATTGATCTCGAAAAAATTGAAATCACATCCCCGAGGTTTTTGAATTGGAAGGGGAGGTGGGGTTAGTGCTAGCGAATAGCCCATGAGATGACGCATCTCAAAATAACATTCTAGTTCAAGAATCGGGTCAAAGTCCATTAGAATTTTAACCGATTCTAGTGATAAATTTATGAAAAAAATCCCTTTTTGCGTGTGTTTCAAATTAGACCAATTTTTACCAAAAATTATCCAACTTTTAATATGCACCAAACCAAGTTGTGAAAACCCAATTCTTACTTTAAACCAATTTTATCTTGATTAATCCTAAACATGCATCTAGTTATTAAAGCAAGTAAAATAAAGTAAAGAATACTCACAAGGCCGGATGCACGAGGAAAAAACACAAAACGGGAAAATAACCTCGGACGGCCCAAGCCAGACAATCACTATGAACAATAGTTTTGCAAAGACAGATTAGCCTTACTCAATGACTCGATCCACACGGGTCTTGACGCTCCTTCTGATATTCAATCGTTCTTCAATAGTGCCCACGCAAAAATTCTGTCCTCCATGATACCTGTCCACAACACTCGACTCCACGAATGTCTCGGAGTCCACCGATTGGCTTTGATTCGTCTACCATGTCGAACAAGAATTCCTTCTCTTTTCTTCACTGCAAAACCCTGATGTTCACTGGTTAAAAAAACAAACTTGGTGAAGCAAGATCACGTAAGCATATAAGAATGATAACTCGGATCTTCGCAAACTCTAAGGATGTGTTTAATCTTTTAAACCTTAGAAAACATGTGCCAAACTTGTACTGGATGGTATACTATTTTTTCAGAATGCACACTTACGAAACTCTGATAAAATCACGCTTTGAATAAGATTTAAATGCCGCCTCGAAAAGAGTGTCTCTTGAATGAGATTGCCATGTTGTTCGTGCGACATGAGCATCTCGCTTGAACGAGCTGACATGTCGTTCGAACGACGCTGCGTCAGTTTGAATTTCTTTGACTTTTTGTTTAAAACGCCTCTTTTAAAAGAGATCCAAATTAGTCAAACTCTATTCCATATTTATCAGAATAAAACGTAGTGTAAACACTTAAAACACTTTTAAAAATATTTAAAAATATTTTTTTTATAAAAATTACATCCTTATCTTTTATAAAAATAATTCCGAGCACCATTAATTATACGCATTCATACATGAGTGATCTCGGAATGCATTTAACTTGAAGACGAGTAAACTTGCACCAATTAAACTTCGACATGATAAATTCTTTGAAGCTTTGCGGTAACGTCTTTAATTTTTTTCAATACGTCATAGACCAAGTGGGATCATGACAAAATAAAATCTCCCTATGACATATTATAAACACAGTTTTGTTCACGGAATTAAGTCAAAACAATACAGGGACTCAATTGGAAATTTATGTCCTAATAAATCTCCCCCTTTGACTATTTCAGGACAAAACTAAACCAGTGAAATGCCTAAGCTAGGCCGTCAAGCCGTATGACACCTAAATCCCATCCCATAAACCCAAAATAAAAAATTACAGGACATGGACTAGTATATGTAGCACCGGCAAGCATGAACTATCTGAATGTGATGTAGATTTGAAATCTCGAATCGCTGATGCATACCTACACACATGAAACGTACAAATAAATACCCAGTGAAGTATGGAGGAACAAATGAAACCAATATATATATATCCAAATGATACCAAATGATAATTGATACCAATATGAATAATCTCTGAAAAAAATCATTTGTTAAACAATTTGACCAACAAACTGATACCAATGTGTACTACCAATATGAGATATCAATTTGTAAACTACGCAAACTAAAACTTGCTCAAATCTCCCCTACATCATATACATCTCTCCCCCTTTTTGTGTCTAATAGACAATCCGGTGAAAAGATAAACCAATGAAAATATCTAGCATAAGAATATACCAATTTGAATCAATTTGAAATTGCTAGATAATCATGAAACAACCAACTAAATATGATAAAGAGATGACAAATCAATAGTTAGTAAACCAAGAAATCACACAAAGAATATAACAATTTAATCATGTGTGATAAACGGACTATATGCAAAAATCCAATTTAGAACCAATAAAACCTGCATATAAACCAATCAGTCCAAAAACACTTCCAGCAGTACCAAAAATATAACAATTTAAACCTGTGGACTGTAAACCAATCAGAAGAAAGAGATCAGCCTATCGTTCGAATGAGCCAGGGACGTCGCTCAAACGAAGTGAGGACGTAGCTCGAATGAAGGACATATGTCGTTCACGCGACATAGGGATGTCATTTGAACGACTTCTCACGACCTGTCGAAATTTCCCAGATTCCCAGAAATATAATATAATATTGCCCAGTGAAAAAATTTCCACAAAAAAATTCCAGGAAGGGCCTGACAGAAGCAAAATAGTGTTAAAACAATAAGCTTTTAACACAAAACGCAAAAACTCATGAAAACTAAAAATATGAGTTACATGGAAACATAGTACCGATGTGCTCAAACATGGATATGGAATGAATGGGCGTGAAACTACAACAAATGAGTCATAATTCCAACACATCGAAACGATCAAGAAGCTCTAATTGATAATGATAAATCATCAAACTTTATTATAGCCATATGAAAATAAAAGTGTGAGCTTAATGAACTAAACATAATACATGCACACAAATCCAGAATTTTGACGATTCTACAAACAATAGATTCAAATTGCAATTTTTCAACATTAGGATTAGTTGTGCAAACCCGTTTAAATTTTTAATCCATCCAAACTCCGTCAATAATATCATATTTTCTTTGCAATCAACTAAACTAATTTTGGCCCTTTTCTTAGCATATTGCATTTTCTTTTTGGGCTCTTTTAAATGGTGGCTTTCACGACGAGTTACTTTTAAACTCTCGCAGCCCTTTCCCGTGAATCACTCATCATTTTTACCAATTTAAATCATCACGGTAAACGGTTCTTACATGCACACTTCTCCTTAAGTCTACTTACGCATAGATGACAAGATTGAGATAAGAACGCCTCACTAGATTTAAATATGCAAGAGAAGTCAAACATCCATATAAACTCGTGCATGTGTGCAATGTTGGCATATATAGAAAGTCGAATCAAAATGCATATCAACTTCGAAACAACCCCATATAAACAATGGTTAAGATCATTCTAAGCATCGATAATAATGACCAAATGTCCTAGCCATATGGATAATGAAACGATTGGGGGGGGGGGGGGGGGGGAGGGGTCCAAGCACACCAATATGTCACATCAAACATGTAAACTGAAAAACAAAAAAAAACGAAAATTCTTTTTACTTTTTCAAAAGTTTTCTAAAAAACAAAATATTTTTGTATTTTTCAAATAAGACTCAAAAAAATAAAAATTATAATACAAAGAGATAAACATGTCATAACAGTAGCAAATTATAAACATGATGCAAGGGCTAGCATATGACAAAACATGCAAGCTACTAACAATAAGAAATAGCAAGAGATGAATCATGTGCATGCATGTGAGAATCAACCAACGAAGCATTTAGCATATCCAAAAAGGATTTCCTAACCCAAACAGGTGTATACCAAACAAAACGGGTTTTGGGAACCAATGGGACACTACGTTTAATCTTCCTAGGGTCTTTTTTAAGATAAAAAAAATCCTAAGGTGACCTTTCCTACCACAATGCGAATATGTGAAAACACGATGAGGAACGGGACCTTTAGGTTGACCTTTTCTAATACCCTTGAATGTGGTTGACGCCCTAAAACAAACTATGGTTTTGGTTTTTACAATAGAACCACTAGAACAAGATAAGACGCTACCATCACTACTCGAGTTATTTAAATCATTTTTTAACTTCAAAACTTTCAACTTAAGCAAACGATTAGACTCCTAAAACTTTTGGGACTCCTTCTTTAAATTTTCAATTACCCCTAGAAGGTTATCTCGCTCCCCCTCAATGTTAGTAAACTTATCCCTTAGAGCCTTTTCTCGTGCCACAAAATCATTAATCGAATTATTTTCCTCAACGGCACAAACTTTAGAATTTTTAAATTCTCTAACTCTTTTTCTAAAACGAGGACTCTATCATCACTCTCCTTTCTGCCTAATTTTAATAAAGTAAAATCTTTAAACAAGGAACTAAACTTCTCACGATAAATATCTCTTTGAATTTTAAAATTTTGCAAATATTCAATCCTATTTTTGAAACCATAATTTTCTTTCTCCAAAACTTCAATACGTTTTGCAAACTATAAATTCAAATGAAGTAAATCGTCAAAGCTTAGAGAATTCATCGAGAGAAAACAGGTGAGATAAACAAACAAACGGGATCACAAAACAAATAAATTATGTTTTCTAGCTTTGATACAAATTTGAAAAAAATCCCTTTTTGCGCGTGTTTCAAATTAAACCAATTTTTACCGAAAATTATCCAACTTTTAATGTGCACCATACCAAGTTGTGAAAACCCAATTCTTACTTTAAACTAATTTTATCTTGATCAATCCTAAACATGCATCTAGTGATTAAAGCACGTAAAATAACGTAAAGAATACTCACAACACCGGATGTACAAGGATAAAACCCAAAACAGGAAAAAAACCTTGGACGGCCCAAGCCAAACAATCACTATGAATAATGGTTTTACAAAGACAGATTAGCCTTACTCAATGACTCTATCCCCACGGGTCTTGACGCTCCTTGTGATCTTCAACCATTCTTTAATAGTGCCCACACAGAAATTTTGTCTTCCACGATACCTGTCCACAACACTCGACTCCACAAATGTCTCGGTGTCCACCGATTGGCTTCGATTCGTCTACGATGTCGAACAATAAGTCCTTCTCTTTTCTCAACCGTAAAACCCTGATGTTCAATGGTAAAACAAACAAACTTGGTGCAGCAAGATCACGTAAGCATATAAGAATGATAACTCGGATCTTTGCAAACTTTAAGGATGTGTTTAGTCTTTTAAACCTTATAAAACATGTACCAAACTCGTACTGGATGGTATACTATTTTTCCAGAATGCACACTTACGAAACTCTGATAAAAACATGCTTTAAATTAGATTTAAACACCACCTCAAAAAGAGTGTCACTCGAACGAGATTTCCATATTGTTCACGCGACCTGAGCATCTCGCTCGAAAGAGCTGACATGTCGTTCAAACAACGCTGCGTCAGTTTGGCTTTCTTTGACTTTTTATTTAAAACGTCTCTTTTAAAAGATATCCAAATTAGTCAAACTCTATTCCATGTTTATCAGAATAAAACGTAGTGTAAACACTTAAAACACTTTTAAAAACATTTTAAAATAATTTTCTTTGAAAAAATTACATCCTTATCTTTTATAAAAACAATTTCGAGCACCATTAATTATACGCATTCATACCTGATTAATC
This sequence comes from Sambucus nigra, assembly GCA_949130495.1. NCBI lineage: Eukaryota > Viridiplantae > Streptophyta > Magnoliopsida > Dipsacales > Adoxaceae > Sambucus > Sambucus nigra. The sequence goes on from OX422208.1 coordinate 302,836,297, forward strand.
TCGGAATGCATTTAACTTGAAGACGAGTAAACTTGCACAACTAAACTCCGGCATGATAAATTCTTTGAAGCTTTTCCGTAACGTCTTCAATTTTCTTCAATACATCAGAGACCAAGTGGGATCGTGACAAAATAAAATGTCCCTATGACATATTACAAACACAGTTTTGTTCACGGAATTAAGTTAAAATAATAGAGGGACTCAATTGAAAATTTATGTCCTAACAATTTAACGGTTCAAGAATAGTAGGGATTGAAGGAAAGGAAGGACACACAACCTCAAAAGAATTGGAAATATTTAAAAGAGGTGGGAAATCGAGAGTGCTTGGATCACTCTCAATTATTTCATCCTCAAAAAGGGGTAGAGGTGAAACGCAAGTTTCAACCCAACCCGACTTTGTGAAGAAGAAATAATATCATTGAGTTGGACATTTTTTTACTTGTCCAAGATTCATAAATCTTGACTTCGTTATTCAATTCCTTATTCCCCGGCAATGATGCCATTTTGATTGAGCGCGAACCGTGTGATCATGTAGAAGCACTATCATTGTTTTCGATTCGCCGCCTCAATGTAAAAAACCTAAATTAAAATTATACCTGCAAAACAAGTATAGAAGTTAGTTGGGTATTATAAGAAATCCACGGGGAGTGTTTTGTTATAGATTGTAGTTGATATAATATTTCGTAATTTTTTTTTATTCATATTTGTATTCTTTATTTTACCCTTTTTTTTACTTGTGCTATATTATTTCGAGAAATAACACATGAAGGAATCCAATCCAAAGTTGCGAGATAGAAAATTTAATAAAAAATGGTCACACGCGCCTTAAATTCGGATTATCGCCATTGATGTAAAAAATCACCTTATTACATGGACCAATAAGAAATGAACATGTGTTATCCAAAGTGGCATCAGTCCTAGTTAGCAAGGAGTAATCCTCCGATCAAATCCCGAAATGCCGACCAAGTCCAGGAATGTCGACCAACATATTAAGAAGTTCGACCAACAATAGGAAGACCGACCAACCGGGTCAGTAAATCTCCATCAGTTTTATACATTATGAACGTTGTACATATGTAAATGCCTAATTTATAAAAGCATTCCATCCCTTGATATTCCAACTCTTGTACTCCCTCATGGGATATAAATACATTGTAATCCCTAAAATCAAGGGACAAGGACACACCTGAACAAAGTCAAGGCAATACACGACAGTGGACGTAGGCTTTTCCCTTTAAGCTAAACCATTTAAAAAATCTTTTGTCTCTCTTATTTAATTATTTTATTTGTGATCAAATAATTAGATATATTATATTTTTTTGCATCAACAGATTAACACCGTCTGTGGGAATGTGTTCTAAGCGTTTTCATTCCATCACTTTTTCAACATGACTGATATTCCTGATTCAAGTACCAGGAATGATGCCATCCCACCTGTTCCTTCTGCTCCACCAAATCCCAATGATTTTAAAGGAATATTGGATAGTTTTGCCAGAGGACAAGAGGCTATGCAAGTTACTATAATGCAGTTAATGCAAACCCTGCAATCTAGGCCACCTTCCTTATCTGCTCATGGAAATATGCCGCCATCGCGTCCAAGAAACAGTAGACCTAGCCAATCCGGGACTACTAGAGATACTTCCTATCTCCCAGGAGAAAGTTCTTCGCTCAGAACATTAGAGCCTTATGATGATCAGTCTTTTACTCCTGAAAGATTAAGTGCCTTAGAAAGGCTAAACCGGGCATCTCCTTTTGATCGTCTGGGACCCAGGGGGAACAAAAATGTCACCAGGACATTGTTGAGAAACACTCAATGACCAATCGATCAACGAAAAGGCTCAACCCAGTCTAAATTATATGCCCGATAAACTTCTCGCGCCGAGAAATAATCGCAGGAAGAAAGTTCAGCAAATAACCAAGCAGTAACACATAGATCTGATGCTAGAAACAATGCATGGAAAGTCTCAATCCAGCAACTGGAAAATAAGCTTTGTGAAGTGATCTATTTTATACAATATATTATGGATTTTTCCACTTCCGCAAAGTTTATAGCTCCACTAGTTACTTCCAAATATGATGGGAAAATTAATTTCGTCCTTCATATAGAGCAGTATCACACAAAAACTGACATCTATGCAGTCCCCGATGAAATGAGATGAAGGGAATTCGAAGGGATAATTACAAGACCTTCACAGATTTGGTATATCACTCTTCCTCGGGGGAAAATTTCTAGTTTCCATCAGCTTACCGAGCTATTTATTGGTAACTTCTGCTTTGGAGCTAAACCAGTGAAACGACTTGGTTATTTGCTCAGTGTAAGGCAAAAGGTGGGAAAAAGTAATAGAGATTACATCACTCGGTTCAATAACAAAAAGTTAGAGGTTGTTGACTATGAGGAAAAGATAGCTATTATATCTCTTATAAGTGGATTGCTCCCCGATAAACTCTACTACACACTTGATAAAGATCCTCTAAAGACGATGATAGAGTTGATGGCAAAGGCAACCAAAATCATGAATACCAAGGAGGCAATGGCAGCCAAGCAAAGCTAGGAGAAAAAAGTGAAGGTAAAGCTGACAAAAAGGAGCACAAAGATTCCAAGGAGCACATGAAATCAAAGAAAAAAGGAATTATTGATCGTCTTAAGAAGTACCATAATTACACTCCATTGATAATGGGCATCCACCATATTTTAGAGGAAATCAAGCATAATAAGGACATATATTGTCCCGAGAAGCTAAGGAGTTCCCCCACTAAGAGGGATATACCCAAATATTACGAATTTCATAGAGATAATGGCCATACAATAGATCGTTGCATTGCCCTTCAAAATGAAATTAAAACTCTCATTCGAAGAGGAAAGTTTGACATATTTGTTGATCAAAAGAACACAGATAGAGCTTAGCAAAGGTCAAAGTCTCCTTACAAGCCCACAGACGAGAAAAAAAAGGATTCATGAAGATGATCCTGACCTACCCAAGAAACCCAAGTAACCAGAACATGAGGTATTCATGCTCAGTTTTGGTTCTTTTAATTGTCAAATGATTACAGGTGGAGATGCAGGAGGAGGAGACCATACTGCTGAAAGAAAGGCTTACTCAATGAAGCACAAGCTTGTTCTTATATACAGAGGATTAATCTAGATAAAGAATATTGGATGAGGAAGGTCAACAAAGATAAGTTGGTTATTGGCTTATCTAAACATGACCTCTCAAGGGTACTGTACCCCCATGATGATCCTCTCGTAATTAAAGTCATAAAGGAGAATATAATTATTTCCAGAGTATTAGTTGATAATGGCATCTCGACAGATATTATGCTTTATCCTTGTTTTAAAACATTTGACTTCAAGCTCATCCAGTTGGATCCCCATCACAGACCTTTAATAATCTTTTCCGGTGAAAAAGTATTCCCTTTGAGAATAATTAAGGTAGAGGTGTTAATCGGCATATGGCCAGCTAGCCGAACAGAGGAGATACCTTTCTTTGTAATGGACAAAAATGTTCATTATTCTTATAACATAATAGTAGGAATATTAGGTTTGAAGAATTTTGAGGCTATACCATTTATAGTCCATCAACCCGACCAACTTTGGAGTAGGAGTTGTAAAAGGCGACCAAAAAGTAGCTCGGGAATGCTACTACTCATCTGTCGAGCAAGAAGATTTAACAGAGATGAAGAAGAGAACTACCACTTACCAAGTGGACACCTATGAACCCAATAACGAATCTGAGGTTAGAGCCTTAGACCCAAGGGAAGAAACAGAATTGGTGAAAAGCCAGATAGTTGAGGCAACAGAGAACATTGTGCTGGACAAAGATAAGCCAGAATGCACCACTCAAATAGGAACAACGCTGGACTCTATTCTTAAATAGGAACTAGTGAGTTTACTTATACGAAAGAAGCATGTGTTATCCTGGAGTCATGAAGATATGTCCGGGATTGATCCCAACTTTCTTTGCCATGAGCTCAATGTCAATAAGGATTCTAAGCCTATGAAGCAAATGCGAAGAGTGTTTAGCCCCGAGAAGAATCAATCCATTCAAGAGGAAGTTGAAAAGCTTCAATAAGCTGCTTTTATTAATTAAGTGAAGTATCCAAATTGGTTGGCCAATGTAGTAATGATCAAGAAGAAGAAGAATAAGTAGAGAATGCACGTAGATTTCACGGATTTAAAGAAGTGTGCCCAAAGGATCATTTTCCTTTACCACGAATTGATCAGATTATTGACGCCACCTCAGGACATGAATTGCTCAGTTTCATGGATGCATACTCTGGTTATAACCATATCAAGATGAAGCCTGAAGATAGGGAAAACACTTATTTCATTACTTCCTGAGGAACTTATTGCTATAATGTTATGCCATTTGGTTTGAAAAATACAGGTGTTACTTACTAGAGATTGATGAACAAAGTTTTTGAGGAGAAAATAGGCAAAAATATGGAAGTTTATGTGGATGATATGCCGACGAAGAGCAAGAAAGAAGTTGGTAATATTATCTATCTCAGCCAAACTTTCGACCAGCTGGAAAAGAACCAGATGAGATTAAACCCGACCAAGTGTGTGTTTGGAGTACAAGAAGGAGTGTTCCTCGAGTATATAGTAAATCAGAAGGGAATTGAAGCAAACACAAACAAAATCAAGGCATTGATTAATATGCAGTCCCTGAATTGCAAAAAGGATGTACAAAGGCTAACCGGGCGTGTAGCAACTCTGAACAGATTTGTGTCCTGAGCTACTAATAGGTGCTTGCCATTCTTTAAAGTTCTCAGAAAGAGTTTCGAATGGAACGACAAGTGCAAATAAGATTTTCAAGAGTTGAAATGGTACTTGGGATCACCCCCTACTTTCCCGACTAATTTAGGGAGAAAGATTGTATTTATACTTAGTTGTTTCTAAGTCACCTGTAAGTTCTGCCTTGATTCGAGAAGAAAATAGAGTTCAAAAACAAATCTACTACACCAGTAAAGCTTTTTAAGGAGCAGAAATCAAATACCCACGCCTGGAGAAGTTAGCATTGCATTGATTGAGGCGTCCATATGGTTGAAGCCATACTTTCAAGCCCATACTATGTGGTGTACACTGATATGCCTCTTAGGCAAGCCTTGCATAAACCTAAGAAGTCTGGCAGATTAATGTACTGGGAAGTAGAATTAGGGGAGTATGATATTATGTATGAACCAAGATCTTCATTAAAAGTCCAAGCCATGGCAAATTTCATTGCTGAATTCACTTATCATGAGACCCCCGAGCAATAGGGAGAGCAAGTAGAATAAGGAAGGGATAGTCCAACTAAGGCTGTCAACGACCAACCGTCCAAATAACCCTCATAAGAAGAAAGGTCATAAGAAATCACTGTCGACCTACATGATTACTCTTGTAGAGCCCATGAGATGTCGGGGAAGTATGAGGAAGTGAGGAGAAAAATATATCATCCTAGGATTCTGGCAGACCAAGCTATTGATAATAATCTCCCGATGTGGAACTTGTACGTTGATGAATCATCTTGTGCAATAGGTAGTAGAAAAGGTATAGTACTTAACACTCCTAATGGGATACATATTGAATATACTCTACGATTCCATTTCCAGGCCTCAAATAATGAAGTAGAGTATGAAGATCTCATTGTGGGCTTGAGTTTGGCCCAATCACTGACCGTCGAGAAAATTATGGCACACTGTGATTCTCAATTGGTGATGAACCAACTATTGAACTTATATGGAGCTAAAGGAGAGCTGATGACTAGATGCCTGTATAAAGCATTGGAGGTGATAGAAAAATTATCAATTGTTCAGATGAGACGAGTACCCCAATTAGAGAATGCCCGAGCAGATGCCCTTGCTTGGCTAGATTTGACAATAAGAATTGAGCTCCAAAGAATAATTCCCATCGAGATTCTAGCAAACAAAAGCATAGATAAATACCAGGTGATTAATTTTATCACAGTAGATATGGGGCTATCTTGGATGGATCCCAGCAGAGCATACATTGAAGAAGGAACTCTGTCAGCAGATATAATTGAGGCCAAAAAGCTAAAGTACAAAGCAACAAGATACAAGCTGGACAAAGGAGTGTTATACATGAGAGGATTGAAAAATAGCTTGTAGTGTTGTGTTCATCCAACAGAGGTTTAAGACCTGATCTAGGAGGTACATGAAGGATCTTGTGGAGCTCACATAGCAAGCATGACACTACTGCAGCGGATTAGTACACAGAGTACTATTAGCCCACTATACGAGCAGACTGTGCAGCCTTTTCTAAGAAACGTGACAAATGCCAAAGATATTCCATCATTCGCAAGACTCCACCAGCTGCTCTCACTCCAATCACATCACCTTGGCCGTTTGCAATTTAGGGAATAGACTTGGTTGGGCCATTGTCGACCACCCGAGGAATATTTAGGTATGTAGTTGTTATTGTGGACTATTTTACAAAATGGGTGGAGGTAGAACCCTTAGTGGACATGCCGTATGAGAAGGTCTACCAATTCATTTGGAAGAATATCATTTGCAGATATGGGTTGCCTTATGCCTTCATTATCGATCATAATATGGAGTTCGATAATGAAGAATTTGTCGCTTATTGTGATCAGCGTAATATCTAATAGCTATATTTTGCTCCAGGTCATCCTCAAAGCCATGGGCCAACTGAAGTTACAAATAGAACTCTGATTAATGGGTTGAAAATATGACTTGATAATGACAAAGAAAACTGGATTAATGAATTGCACTCTATTTTATGGGCATACCGAATAACTCCAAGGACTGCGACTGGAGAGTCTCCATACATGCTGACATTTGGGACTGAGGCAGTAATACCTATCGAATTGGGCCTCCCATCCCATAGAATATTGAATTTCAACAATCTTGTAAGTGATTTAATGCGAAGATCAGAGTTCGATATGCTGGAGGAAGTATATGATGAAAAATGCCACTTAAGACGTTTAATACAAAGTTAAACTATTAAAATGGCTCCGAACTGTTTATTGAAGATTCTCTTTTAATCAAAACAAAACTTAACACAAGATGTGTTTAAAAACTTATCAAAATATTTTTGAATGAGTGTGAACAAGTTATTTTAGATCTAGAGTAAACCGGTTTTGAAAAACAAATCTTAAACTATTAAATCAACACAACTAAGAAGAAGGTGATGAGAAAATGAAGAAGAACACAAGTAACTTTTAATTTGGTAAAACCCCACCCAATTTGGGAAACATCCACGGTGACCTCCACGTCACAAAAGGAAAAATCCACTAAAATCAAAGTAACGAATTACAAGCTATTTAACAATCAAACCATACAAACACCCCTAAACTAAGTTAAGAATTGTTACCAACTCCTCTGGATTAGATCTGACTTCTGTAAAGGTTATTTTTGTTTATGTTCTCTAGAGCTTAGTAACTTTACTTGATTCCAGTCTTTACATCGACTCAAACAAGTTCAAGATCATATAACCAACACTTTAAGTGTGGTAGAGTGAAAGTGTAGTGATGATGTGCTCTCTAACATATGCATGCAACACACTCACACTTAATACAGACATAATGACTTAATCAAATTACAAAGTCACTAGATATGCAAGAAATTCCAAAATCAATTTAGTCAAAACTAAAACAGACTTTTAGACCTTTCAAAGTATCCGCAAATCAAGAGGGAATCTTGTTGTGAAATATCCAAGATCCTAACACTTTCGAGTTTTGAAAATATTATATAGAAAGTGCAAATCCTAATCAAGATCTCAAAACTAGATCTTAGTCTGATAGTTTGAGTAAAATGAAATCAGAATGAAGATTGTTGGTTTAGGGTTTAAAAATATAAAATCAGTTTAAAAAATAACCAACAAACAAGATTTCTCGAAAAGAGAAATCAAAATAGTAATCTATGTGAGATGTATCACAGAGACGAGATCTTAAGTTTCTATAAAGAGAAACTAAAAAACTCAACCTGATTAAGTTGGAAAGGTGATAAAGAACAAGATAGGATAACTTATCAACAAACGATCTAAACACTTAGGTTTAAAATCTCAGAAAAGTGCTTATGGATTAGGGTTTGATGAAGTTAGGGTTAGGGTTTTCTTTCTCTCTCGTCTCTCTTTTTTCTCTCAAACGAGGAATTTTCAAAAGTCTCTAAATGCCTCACAGAAGGCTTCTATTTATACAGGCATTCGAAGGATCTGGAACGAAGCCATAACCAAGGGCTAAGATTAAGGGAATTTAAATCGATGCAAATCCAAGGGTTCACAGATAGCGGTGCAAAGCTCAACTCTGATTGGTTAAAATCATCGCACTTGGATTAGTTCCAAACACATGTAGAATGTTTATTGAGATGATCCAAGGATCCAAAGTAAAGTAAATGTATGTGAGTGAATAAAAACCCAAATCGAACCGTTGCCTGTACAACACATGTAGGTTTAGGATCAAGATTCAAACGCATGTTTTTAAGTTTGTAAAAATACTATTTTCATCCACATATGTTTCTGCCTCTTTTGGATTCTACCCAAGACAGTTTTAAGGCAAAAGAAATATTTGCAAATCGACCCACAAACTTTATTAAGATCCAATTTTAATTTCCAAAAATGATTTAAAATTCTTGGAAAATATTAATTAAATCCCAAAAAATATTTAAAAATCATATTAGGGGTTTTAACTCACACAAGGTCATAAAGAGAATGAAATACAATATGTATGCAGTCCTAATGTGTGGTGAATGTGAAATACCATCAAGAACTTGTAGAGGAATATCAATGTAGCTATGAGAGTTCTGAGGCTTTTTGGTTCAACTAGGGATAAACACAATTTTGTCACTATTTTCGAACTAGATAAGCTCCTATATAATATAGACTCAAATGAGTCAAAGATATAGGATGCTTCATGTGAGGATGCTGCTTTAAGAAATGCTGCTTATCAACAGATTTTTACAATAAAAGAATGAAGACGACCGACTTGAAGGAAGGAGATTATGTAATAAAGAAGGTAATCCAGAAGAACAACAAACTTGAGGCTATTTGGCGTGGGCCATATCACATTTTAGCATTTGTCCGACATGGAACCTACAGAATTGAGAAATTGGAGGGAGAAGAGTTCAAGAATCCATGGCATGCCGAGCATATTAGAAAGTACTAGTATGTAAACCCCACGATGCGAGGTCTTTTTTTTAACAAAATTATTAAAATATACATTGAAAATATAAAAAAAAGTGTTCTTGAAATCATAAAAAAATTATTCAGTGAAATATCCTACCCTTTTGAATCACTTAAAAAATATATTTGTGTCAATATAGGCCCTTCAGTTTTAATGTCACGTGGAATACAAATGGGTTTCAAGGTTAAATTAATTTGTTAATTAATAAGAGTCATTCAAATTGTACACATATCATCTTGTGGAATCGATAAATGTTATAGGAGAAGAAGGTGAATCGTGCGGAATACAAAAGGGTTTAAGCGTTAAATTATTTTTGTAATTAGTTAAAGTCAATAGACTGTATACATGTCATCTTTAGGAATCGACAAATGCCATCGATAAAAAATGTATGTGAAGGTAACTGTCTTTTCGTTTAGGAGTAATACATGCATTTGTATTGAAGAGTAACACACACACGCGCACCCCCCTTCTCTCTCTCTCTCTCTCTCTCTCTCTCACACACACACACACACACACACACATACATCTCTCTCTATATATATTCTCTTGCTTTGCTTTTAACATTTATACATATCCAGAAATACAATACCCACATTAGTTTTTTTAAGAATGTAACCCATGCAAATAAAAACTCTCAATTTGCCTTCAGATTTACTGTAAAATGAATAATTTTCCTTCTTATATACGCTATAACTCCAACTAAAAACCAAATTCCAATTTTAATGTAAGTAACAATATCATTTCTTATACTTAAATTAACTCCAATGACAAATTATACAACCATATTACCTTTAAAGTTACAAAATTAAAACTCTTAATGTATGATCAAACTTCAAATTACCTTACTCCCCATGGATAATTTATATATCTTTTAAAACTCACTTTACTTTATGAACTCAACTTTAGAGAGCTAGTGGGTCATCTACCTCTAGGTGGGTTTTCTTCTCCCAAAATCCCTGGTGACCAGACGTTACAATATCTTATCTTTTCGGGATCCTCTCTCTCATCACCCTCCAATCCCACCCGTGACCAAAGCATTGGTTGTAACCTCCTTTTATCTATGTTCTTTATCCAATTTCTTAAAAAAATGAAAGATTACAAGTAGATCGAATCGATGGTGCTTTGCAACTCGAACCTTGTTAAGGAAGGTGGTATTCTAGTAGATTCCATGTAAAGAGAGAGGGGCTGGGTATGATAGGTTGTAATAGAGACTAAAGAAGGCGGGGGAGATTTCAAGATCTGATGTTCTGATTTATATATAGATATAAAAGAATATGAAAGGTTTTCATGACTATCCATCTGCAAATTTGAGAGTGAACAGTCATGGTATACAGACCACCCCATGTCATTTTAAATTCGGTGTAGAATGAATAGGCAAAAAGTGAGTTAATTGGTTAAATAATGAGGATCATTAAAATTGTACATGTGGCGTCATAAGAATGCGATAAATGTTGACATTGTGTTTCGCTATCAATTTTAGTTTTATACTATAGTTACCAGTGATGTAATGAAACACATTGTACTCATGTCATTTCAGTATTAATAAAAATGATGATTTCCTCGATTTCTTTTTTTAATTTGTTGGGAGAACTAGTGATATGCACTACTATATACTTGATCGACGACAGTTTAAAGTTTCTAAGAAAAACTTCAAAAAGTATCATGGACAACAACCGTACTGTTGATTGGCACCCAGAATCGGTCCTTCGCAATAACAACCACATTATTGATTACTGATGTTCGAACGTTGCTCGGCATAAGCAAAAATTGATCGACAGTAGACAAAAACCCCAGTAAAGTAGGATTCTAAGTCCTCAAAAAACTTGGTCACTGAAGTTAAGGATAAATAAGATTTTATCCAACCGAGCAAAGTGAAGGAAGAACGTTGTGAAGATTCCTAAAAAGGAATGTAGACACATATTCCTCATACGCCTGGTCACCACTGGTAAGTAATACAAAACCTAAAAATATTAGGTGCATTAGTAGAACCTATGGAAATATATGGGTAACCAGTACTAAACTTGGATTTTAATCTAAGTATACTAGTAGAAACTATGAGCTCATTGGTAATTGATGCTAAACTTAGGCAAGAGCTTAAGTGTCTCAATAGAACTAATGAAAAAGAATAAGTCATTTGCATCCAGAGATTAATGAGATAAATTGATCAAATATATTTCATTCATTTAAATAATCATTACATGATTCTTCTCACAATTAAATTACAGGAATAAAATTTACTCTAAGGGATGTTTCCCCTCAGCTTTAGAAGAACTGGAAACTTGTTTCATGCCTGCCGGAGGATTATCCAATATGTAAGGAGAATTAATGAAGTTGAAATCCTTGAGCATGCTTCTATTACTACTACTCGGTCTATCTAATAGATGAGGATGACGAACAATATCTAGCTCATCATGAAAGACATAATCCCATAAATACTTTGAAATCAGGCACTGGGGAATTTTATTGGCAGGAATCCAATCAACATCCAATTTGAAAGGAGGATCTTCACAGTCCAATAAACTAGGATTGTACCAGTTCCAAAGAGGGTTGTTCTGCTTCACCTTCATCACTGTTGAGCAATTGGTCCAGCCCCATTTGCAACCTTCATTCTGAGCTTGCTTAAACTGTTCATCAAAATGATCCAGAGCTTCATTGTATCCTTCCATCCAGATCTCCCTAGTCTGTTTATGAAATTGGAAGGTTAGCCTCTCAACCTGGTGGTGCAACTTTTTCAGCACTCCATCTTTGTCTTGTAATTGGGTGAACTGAGTATAAAGTTTCTCAGATTTATTTTGAAGCTTCTGGGACATCTCAGCAATAATAATAATAATAATAATAAAATAATCCTTCAATGAGTTCAATTCATCCCTCAAATTGTTATTCTCTTCTTTCAGCAGCTTGGGAATGGCTCTAGCCTCCTCTACTTCACGATTAAGCAGAAATTCATGCCTCCTGAAGAAAGATGCATGCTTTTCTAACTTCTGTTCCAAACCCCAACCTTCACTCAGAGCTTTATAGTTCTATTCATAATTAACATGTAAAAGTGTTGTAGTCTCCTTATGATCTTCTTGCATCTTTTCAATCATTTCATAATAAGACACATTATTGGACACTGCCCGATCAAAAAGACACTTTAAATAAAAGTAGGCTTCTCTAACCTAATCTAAAGCATCCTCTCCGAGCAACATAAATAGTTCTTCCTCGATTATGGTCAAGTGACCAACCTTGAAGAGATCATTGCATCTTTGAAGAAGCTCAGAATTAATTGAAGAGAATTGATCCAGTTTATCCATGAACTATAAAGAGCAAGAAAATTTTCAAATCAACAACAAAAAAAGAAGGCAAGTGTAAAGTAATGTTCCGTTTCATTGAAAAAATGTTAATTACAAGTACATCAGCATGAAATAAAAAGAAAAGTACAATTAAATAAAAAAAAAGATTCTCATCAAATAAGTTTACACCTTCTTCCTATCAAAAGTATCCCCAGTTTGGGAGGGGGTAGATATAGGTGGAGTGACTTGTGGAGTAACTTGCTCAGGAGAAGGGGGAATCTAAGAATTAACTGCAACTGCCTGGAGTTGGTCGGCAGAAGTCCAAAACAAGGGTAGATTCATTTAACCCTCCATCATCCTCAATCTCCTCATCCATGTTAGGAGGAGATCCAGGATCATATATGAGAAACAACTCAGAGTTTTGGGGAGTGACAATCTCTACATGGACTGCCGACTAACCATCCTCAAAAATTTTCTTCTTAGCGACCTCAATTTGAGCAGATGTAGCGCCAATAACTTTATCCTAACCCCTGTTGAATGAATATTCCTTGTCCTTGAACCTTCTAGCCTTCTCTGCACCCAGTTTCTTCTACAGCTCGAAAACCTGCTCCCGAGCAACTTTAGCATCACCCTCTGAAGTCTTTATTTTGTTCTCCCACTTCATCTGCTCATTAGCCAATGCTTATTGGGAGTTAAGAAAAGATTTTACAATCTCCTCAAAGGCCTCCTCAACTTCAATTAAAGAAGAACGCGGAACATCGTCCTTTTCCAACATATTATTGAAATCGACCAAAAACTACAAAAAGAAATCAGAGCAAGTCAGTACAAGAAATCATAAAGAAATGAATAAGAAGTAGGAGAAGTTACAATACTTACTAATGCAAGGCTTTGGGTAGACCTTTCAAAAATTCTAGATTGGGTCAGTGAAGAAGCATCTCCCCCATGGTCTGGCAGTATACTAAACTTTATTAATTGTCTGGCCAAACTAGGGCCAATGGCCACTAGTGAGCCAGAATCAAGTAAATCGACTAACACTTGTTGGCCAGTGCTAGCAGAAGAACCTTCAACCAGCCTGGAAGGAAGTCCTTTATTCAGCCTCTTGAGCTAGGCTTCATTATTTTTCTTGGACAAGGGCTTTTTCCCAACTTCTTCTTTATTTGTGGTCCCACTATCATCTTTCTTGGTAGAACCAATAGAAACAATATCACCCAAGATATTGGGTAATTTCCTCTTCCTCATAGCTGTGGCAAGGGTCAAGTCTGAATCAATGGAAGAGGATGGGGCTGCAGAAAGTTCACCACTACCTGTTGCAGTGGCAGATGAAGTAGAGATAGGGTCTTGATCAAGATCAATCACTAAGGAGGGAATAACAACAGTTGGGCGAGCAATAAAATAAGTGATGGTATTTTTATGCTCCAACAAGTATGATGCAGACCTAATGTTCTCCTCTCCTATATTTTGATGAATGAACCAAATAAACTTCAACTCCTTGAGGTTGATATCACCCTCCTTGGGATACTTCCTCTTTCGATCAACTGCAACCAAAGTCAACAAATAAAATTTAGTAGCAACAATTGGTAAAATATTCAAGAAGAGGTGTTAACAAAGTCATATAAGAATTTAAAATAACCTATCACATGGCCTTCCTGAGGGAATTTTGGCCCATTGTACACTTCACCCCTTAGCAGAGGCGTATACTGCCCATTTTTGGCAATCACTCCATCGCTGTAGTAATCCCTGTTGGAGTCAGGAAGGTTAACTACTACATCCCTATTTACAACTCTAGTCTTTAAATAGTAAGTGTTTTTACTTGTGACCCATTTATAACAAAACATGATTTCTAGGATTACTATATGGGTCCCATGAAACTAATTTAACCTATAAACCCCATTAACTACTCTCCAAGTATTGGGGGCTATTATAGTAGGGACCACATCAAAATATTGGCAAAACTCAAGGCAAAATGGGTTTGGGGGAAAAGTGAATCCACACTCAGCAATAAAAATAGATGGAGGCCAATGGCCCTTAGACAAAGAAAAAAGGTTCGTAGGAGGACTAGGAAGCTCCAAATCCACTCATTCCTAAATTCCTCTAGAGAAGCTACTGAGTAAACCATGTTCAAAGATGAAGAAAAGGAAAAAAGATCAGATTCTTACAAGGATTTAAGGATTTAGCAAGGATAGAAGAAGCGATCGCATAGAAAGCTTAAGAAGATAGCAACAAAACTCAGAAGTTTTGAGGTAGAAGACAATCGTGATTTTTCTCGCCTTTTATAGATTGCCTCAAAAATTGGTGAGGGTAATGATTGAAAGGATCATCGTGTGAACTATTAGCGGCTAAACCAAAAAAGACATATCTACCCAAAAATGATTCATTAAAAGATTGGATAATTGAAAAAATACCATCCACGTTATGTGACATCAGTTAAGTAAATAATTTCACAAGTATGGGAAGTCGGTAACTGACCAAGCATCAGAATTGTTGCTCGAGCAACTTTAGGGCTAAATATTCCACACTTTCGTAAAAAACTTAAGCATGAAACATTGCGGGATTCCATTGATGTGAAAAATAACCTTATTACGTGGACCAATCTGAAAGGAACATGTGTTATCCAAAGTGGCATCAGTACTTGTCAGCAAGGAGTAATCCTTTGAGCAAACTCAGGAATACCAACCAAGTTCAGGAACGCTGACCAATATATTAAGAAGCCCGACCAACAACAGGAAGACCGACCAACCAGGTCAGTAAATCGCCATCAGTTGTATACATGATGAACGTTGTACATGTGTAAATGCCTAATTTATAAAGTCATTCCATCCCTTGATATTCCAACTCTTGTACTCCCTCATGGGCTATAAATACAATGTAATCCCTAAACTCAAAGGACAAGGACACACCTGAATAAAGGCAAGGCAATACACAACAGTGGATATAGGCTTTTCCCTTTAAGACGAACCACTTAAAAAATATTTTGTGTTTCTCTTATTTACTTATTTTATCTGTGATCAAACAATTAGATATATTCTAGTTTTTTGCATCAACAATCGCTATAAACACTAATGTTGCATGACAAAGAAAGTTAAACGCATAGTAATTTGACTTTAATACGCGAGATTTCAATTAAATGCAATTCTCCCCCCAAACTAACTTTCGGAGGTCGACAACCATTAATGGCGGAGAAATGACCCCAAACCTTATACTAAGAACAAGACATGAATTAAACTAATTAAAACAACTAGTAAATAATGAAAACACTAAATAAACTGACAACTAATTAGAAAGCACGGAAATAAGGAAATAACAACTTTATTAATGGTGGGGATAATGAATAGTATAACTTACAACACCAAAATGGGGAACACCCAAAGAGAGATTGAAGATGAGCTCCCCAAACCCCAAACCCTAATCTAAACTAACTAAAAATGAAAAATATCTCATCAAAATGAGATGAAATATTTATATATACAAAACTCTACTGACAAACTTGCAAATAAAGAATGCTGGAAAAATAGGGAACCGAATCAATTTGGTAGAAACCGAATCGATTCGAAAATAGGGGAAATAAAAAAGTAGCTTCTGATGCCAAATCGATTTGGTTTAGCAGTTTTCAATTCTGAAGCTTTGTCCAACTTTACGAAAAATGTCGTACTTCTTCGTTATAACTCGAAATTAGGCACTGTCGGAGGCTACGCAAAGATAAATCAGAGGGATGCAACATCCAAGAAGACATGAGGATAAAAATCCAAATGATGAAATGACTAAAATGCCCTCGAATGTCCTATTGAGTGTGATTTTGAAGTCAAAACCATCCTAAAAATGCCATAACTTCTTCATTATACATCAGATTCATGCCCCGTCGGCGGCCACGCGAAGAGAAATTAAAGGGCTTCAATCGTAGGGCATTTGGGATTAAAACTTGAATTTTAAAATTACTATAATGCCCCCAAATCTGTAATATTCAATGGAACTTTTTCGAAAAGCTACCAAACTTCACACTAAGCACCGAAATACCTACAAAAGCTCAATTATACCTCATATAACATGTTAACATATAAAACGGAGGTTGTTTGGTTAACGATCATAAATATAGGAATTAAGGTACTCGAGGGGGCTAAAGTGGATAAGTATAAGGTTGAATAAATGCAATATTTGTGCCGAATCATATATATATAGGTTGGTTTTTGAATTGTCTACACATTTTAACGGTTTAGATGTGTGCCACCTCCTTACACATTTTTACACATTTTAATGGCTCAGATCACCTCACTTTCTTTTTTACCAACCTACCCCTTAATTCTTTGATTTTCCCCTCTTTTATACTCACCAAAATTACACTTTAATTAAAAAAATGAGGGTATTTTAGTAACACTCTCCCTTTACACACACGGCCATCTCTCTCTTTATTGATCTCTCTCACACCCATCTACTTTTCACTCTTTCTCCCCAACACAGCTCCCTCCCATTTTTCCATGCCTCCCAACGCATATTCTTGCCCTCCCATATGCTCGCCCTCCCTCCCACCGCCCGCTGCTCGCCCTCCCTCCGCTGCCTTCCTCCCTCCCTTTGCCTTCTGTTCACCCTCCATCCCTCCGCCCATTGCTTTACACATGCACACACAAACACACACATAACCCCCCTGCCCTGCCTCCTCTGCAACCCCTCCCCCGCCCCTACCCCTTAGAGAAGGTTTAACCCAAGATCTGTTTTTCCTCTCTCCAAACTAAACACTGAATTCCTTTCTCTCTCGGATCTGAACATGAGGTATTCACTCAATTACTTTTACACCACAAGCTATAGAGAATAACACACGTTCTTTAGGAAGTTTTAGAACTAATGAGAAAAACACTTATTTGAGAATAACACATGTTAATTTTACAATTCCTTTTATTGTAATTTTATATTTATTTTATTGATGTATGAGAATAACATTTATATTGAAAATTATGTGAACACAGTGGTAAATCAAACTTTATATAGGATGTATGTGTTTCCTTTTGATGTATCGAATTAAAATACATGTATACCTATTGTTGAGTGTACAGGAAATTGGGAAAGATGAAGGCTAAGTTGCTGCTGATGATGATGATGATGATGCATTTCCTTTCAATTCTACAGCAGGTGTTGCTGATGATGAAGATGATGGAGAAGATGACAGCATGTGTTGTTGGTGATGAAGACGACGAAGAAGACCAAGACTGAAGTTACCATTTTTTAGGAACGGGGAAAATCTATATCATGTGAAACTATACAAACATACCTGCTAAACAACTATCACTGTATTTATTCTAAATTCTCCAGGCCCATTTGGAATTCCTCTTATATTACATTAATTCGAATCGTAGGTAATATTAATTTTTTTCGGGGGAAGTGGGGGTGGGGTAGACTGTTTTCATCCCATATTTGGTTCTGTTTTGGGTTGTCGTTGTGCTGATATATTCTACAAAATATACTTCTTTTGGTTCTCATTATCATATTAGTTTGTTTGTTTGTTTTACAAATCATATAGATACTTGATTTGGCAATTGGGGTTTCATCTTTTAATTGATGTAAGTAATTTTTTTAAGTGTCAATTAGCAAGTGAGGTGAGGTTTTTGTACAGATGCTTTTGGAGTGTATGACATCAGTATCTTTAACTATATTTAATACTAAATGTGGCCATAAAGGATTAGTTATGGTTTGTTGAGATTAAAGTCCCAAATCGGGTAACTAACGCCATTTTGCAACCATAAATGATTTTCATTTTGTTTGAAGGATCACCCCTTAGTTATCCAGTGTAAATCACATGCATAATTATAGTCTTACCATCCTTTAACAATGTAAACAAACACTTTTTCTAATTGATCTTTAGATAGTACATTTGGTTTCTTTTCAGTTGTCGGTGGCGATTGCAACACACACAACACAACATTTATATTGTACTGTCCCTTTATACATGGTCAATATTTTTTTTGTCGAAGATAAATTTCGTTGCTAAATCTCTATTTACATGTTCAGTTTTGCTTTTACATTCACCTACTTTGTGTTTAACTACCGACCTACTTTGTGCTTACAGGTCATGGTGAGACAACATTTAGTCACACCAATGTATATTAGTGTCTGAGCTTAAGGCATACAGGTAAATAAATTGGTCTGATGGACTTGAATTCTATGTTGTTATGATGGTTTTGAACTCTATGAGTAAGTACACCTTTTTTCCACTCCCCCACCCGCGATTTATTCTCCATTATCTTCCTCAAACACTCTTTAATCACCCAACCATCATGATATCATATCAACCAACTCTGTTTACACAGTTAAACATTGAGTCAAAACATGACAGTTGCATTGACTGAAAACATGACAATCACGTTGTGTTGATTTTGATTTTGAGAAGGTACACTTCTCTAATAAAATATATGAATGTTTCCTAATTTCATTTGGTGGTTGTTTTTATTGGTTTGATTTAGTATATCGAATACACATAAACTTATTTGTCGGATGAGGATATTTTAGTTTTTAAGGCATTCTCAGAAGGAGAGGCAAGTTATGTACTATATCAGATTACGTTTGTTCAAATTTAGAAAATTATGAATGTGCGTTTATGTTCTATGAAATAAAGATACGTCAAATGTTCTACGCTGTATGTTTTATGTACTAAAATAGAGCCTAATGAATGCTATTACGAATTTGCGTCTCCATTTTATTCAGATTTAGCAGATTACGAATGTGCGTTTATGTTCTATGTTCTATGTCCAGATTTAGACCTCAAAATGTTGAAAAGCCCAACTATAGTTATAAAAAATACTGAAAAGAATCCAGTAGTGTTTATCGGCATCTACATTTTAAAATTAACTACTATTGTTCCTATGTTGTTCTCTTTTATTGATCTAGCTCTGTCTATTGTGTGTTGGATTTTTTCATCAGGATAGAAATGCAATCAACGACAAATCCAAGACAGAGAATGCTGGAAGATAACAGGGAACGCAATCAACGCCATCAGTTAACGTGACATTTTTCATATTGCGAAATTTTTCGTTTGATTCGAGTTCGGGTTTAAGAGCTAACAATGTCTTGGGCTTAAGTCACACATATTGCATTTAGTCCCCACTTTTGTTCTTACGATATGCATCTTTTTATTTTGGGCAAATTATGTACCTTGCTTTTTCAAATGCGAGTAGGGCGCACGTGATTGGATTATTAGAAAGTGGAAATACATTAAAGACTTAAATCTTTCAAGCTCTCCTCCCCACTACCTAGAAATTGTGGCATTGCCATTGGGCTATGAAATTCTGTTCGACAGATTTCTTTGGAGTTGTCACCTACAGACTCTCTTAGTGCCCGTCTGGGGATGCAACAACAAATTTATAAAAGGTATTTAAATCCATTCTTCCTATTTATTAGTCCTTGACATTTTTACTTAATTTGAATTTTACATAATGATAATAATCATTATTATAATAACTACTATATAATTATTATTGTTATTATTTGTTTGTAATTCGTGCTTGAGGAGCTAATCAATTGACCAAAAGTGTCGTTGTCCAGTAGCTCCCGTTGTGGACATTGGTGTCATCATATAAAAGACGATGAAAATGAGATCTTTAGTGGGATGGAAGATAGGAAACTGATAGATCAAGCATTTTTCATTTCTTTTTTTTCTTCAAAAGCGTTTTCATAAGTCAAGTTGATGTTTAATTCCGATTCTTACTGTTTTCATAACTACTATATAATTCTGATTCTTACTGTTTTGATATTTTGAGAAGAAAACAATTCGAGTTGAAGAGAACAGTTTGATTTCTGAATGATTTTGGATTGACTAATTGTGGAACATGTTTTGATATTTTGAGATTAAAGGTATTGGTTTCAAGGTATGAAACTGATTCTTACTGTTTCAGAAATATAGATTATTCTATTACTATAGAAATATTGAGTAATCTGATGTCTAATGTTTATCTCTATTTTCAGGGAGTTGTATTGTATCAAGATGCCAATAGAGGAAGAAAAATATATACGTTTGGGGGAATGGAAGGCTGCTGAATACTTTTCAATTGCAAACTTCTAAGACGTAACTGAAAAAATGTCATAAGAGAGTGATTTAAGCACAAGTTGAGTCCTATTATAAAAAAGCACAAGTAGGGTAAGTTCTTGGCATAAAACAAATGTCATAAGAGAGAGATTTCAAACTGCTCGAGCAATGTAAATCCATGGATGCATCTGTGAGAGAGACAAACAGTGGCGTGAGCATATGAATTCTTAAGGTATGTGTAAAAGATGAGATGTTTGATTAATATAAACTTAAAGTTTCTTAATTCTGAGATATACTATATTTTTAGTACTTAGATAAATAGAAACGTGAAGTTGGTCAAATATAATTCACCGTTGTTCATTGTGCACAAATATTATTCACTATTGAGCCTGCTATTTGTTGTTCTATCTTTTCGTTTTAAGCTTGACAGAGTATATGAAGGGGTGAAAATTATAATTCACCATTGTTCATTATGCACCACTGGGGATGGAAATTATGATATGACTTCTCACAGGAGTAGATCAGGGTGTGATGAAGTTGATAAAGATGAAATTGATGGCAAGAGATTGAATCATGTCATTTTATTAGTGTTACATAAACCTTTTTATCTCATATTTGTATGCTTAGGCTTTGAGGGATTGCGATTTCTTAGGTTAGCGATTTTATCATATTAGAAATTGTGGAGGCAATTGTTATGCAACACAAATAAATACGAGAGAAGCAATTATCAAGAAAAGAATAAGGAATATAAGATGCCAAATCACACAATAAAGGATGTACGTGGTTCAGCAAGGATGTGCCTACGTCCACGGTGGTGCAGTAGATATTATTTGTATATACTCCGGAGAGTAATTACAGAGAATATAACTTGTCCTTTTGCCCCGGACCTAGGGTTTAATATATACATGTACATGTAGGTAAGTGGAGGTGATGGGTTTCTCCACGTTTTCCATCTCCCGTATAACTTCCAATTTGTGGAAACGTGGGGGAGACCGGATTAATATAAGAGATGAGGGGTTCGAACTTTGGGCTGCCAGGACTGGGCTACTCGTCCGGGCCCATGGTTCTAAATTTCGGGTACCCACAATTGCCCCTAAATTTGTTGGGCCATGTTTATGGGTTCAATGGATTTAAATGATCAGCCATTATGGCTGATTTACGATTCTTCAAAAACTGTGAAGTTGATTTGGCGGCACCCGCTTCGCTTATTGTGTGATATGATTAGAATTGAAGGCTTATTGGGATAGCCACTTTTTCTTCCGTCGCTTCAGCCCTTCCAGTACTCTTCTTTCTTCTGAGAACTCTAGCGCCTCGTACCTTCTTCTCTCAATCCCCATTCTCATTGCTTCTTAGTCGTCTTGAGCTCGTGCTTCTTCATCACTTGAACCGATCTTCTGTTTTGTAAGTTTCTCGTGCCCTTTCTTTGCACTTTCTCTTTGGTTTGTAGCTTTTCTTGAGTTTTTCAATGGCGAAGATTGGAAATAGGTCAATCTCTGAATTTAGGAAGTTCTACAACATCCCTGAGTGGGTAGATATTGAGTGTTGTGCCTCCCCTCCTAGGAACGTTAGGGATATAGAGGATGCCCACTGGATCCATGTTTTTTTACTTTCCCAGGGGGGACTTACTTTTCCCCCTAATGATCTATTTTTGCACCTTTTTGGCTGTTTTAATATTGTTCCTGCACAATACTCGCCCAATGTATGGAAAATAGTGAATGGTGTGCACTGGAGAAATCAATTGTATAACACTAGGTTAGGACTTGCCGAGGTCTGCTTTTGTTACTCTTTTTCTCGAACTAGTTCAGGTGTCCTGTACCTCAAAGCTAGGAGCCCTGACAGGGTATTGGTAGTAAACCTACCTGATTCCCATAAGGACTACTGGCAAGAAGGTTTCCTTGTTAGAAATTGGCAGTTCTCTCCTCAATTTGAAGGGTTGAGGTCGGAGAGGTTCACTGTTCCTTTTTACGGAGAAGAATATATAGGTAGACATTGTACTTTTGTTTCACCCTTTGCTGATTTGTGACTTTTCTAACCCCTCTTTGCTTTTTCTTCTACAGCGAGGTCAAAGAATTTGGAGCCTGCTCTCAGCGAGGTTCGTATCTCGGAGTTGATAAAAGCTTGGAATATCAGGGAGCCTCTGGGTGACGGTGAGCATCCCAAGTCTGCTGCCTTTTTGCTCGAGTATAATAACGTTGGCTCCAGCTTCATAGCACGGCCTGTAGATAGTGTACCAGAGTTCGATTCCTTCGAAGAGACTACTGTTGAGCCTATTCAGTTGGACGAAGAGGAGAGAAGCTCTGAAAGTGAGCCTGCAGGAGCTACGAGTAATTTGGGTGAAGGGAGAATTGACAGTAGCAGTTCCTCTGACTGTGAGGAGGATTCTGAAGCTCGAGGATCTTCGAGCACTTCCAGCAGTTCAGGTGAAGAGATGCCTCCAAGGAAGAACTTGATTAGAGATGATGATGATGAGGACTACGTGCTTCTTGAATAAAGGTCAAAGAAACAAAAGTCTACTTCTGGGGTCGTGGCTACTGGTTCTCGTTCTTCTACTCAGGAGCAGGAGAGGAAGAGGAGAGAGGAAGAGCAGGTGTGAGAGAGGGAGAGAAAAAAGGAGGAGGAAAGAAAGAAGGTGGAGGAAAAAAAGAGGATGGAGGAGAGGAAGAGAATGGAGAAGGAGAAAGAGGAAGAGAGGAGAAAGATGGAGTCAAGGACGAAGGCTGGCCAAGCCTTGGTCCCGGTGTCTGCTTTGCCCGAGGGGGCCTCAGTTGCCATTTCTCCTCAGCTGGCTCATGCGCTGCTCGAGAGGGCATTTCTCCTTGCAGATTGCCAGAGGGCACTGGGGTCTGATCAATTGTCCCTACAAGCTAGCCAGAGGCTAGCCTTGGTAAGATCCTATCCATTTTTCAATTCTTTAACAAGTTTTAGTTGTTTCTCCTTCTTGATCTCTTCTTTATTTCTGGAAGTTTGTGACTGACTTCGTCGTGCTCTATCGCTCTCGCGATGAGTTGGTGAGAAGGAATGGTGAGCTGGAGCAGCAGAAGTCCGCTCTGGAAGTCAGGGGTTCTCAGATGGAGGCTGATTTAAAGACTGCTGACGCCGCCCGAGCTTCCTCTAATCTGGCCCTCATCAATTCTAATCGAGAGAGGGATGCGGCGGTTAAGGAGTTGAACGAGCTGAGGCAGGCCTATGACCTAGTCTGCTTGAGCAAGCTGGATGTCGTGGAGGAGAATAAGGTTCTAACTGAGCAGTTAAAGGAGAAAGAGTCCCAGGTAGCCACCATCAAGGAGGATTCATACAAGTCCGGGTGGACTGCTGCTTACGAAGACGCCGAGGTTCAAATAGGCTACATCAGCCGTCTGAACTTCAAGAAGGGCTGGAACAAGGCCCTCTTAGCCGCTGGTATTGATGCTGAGTCTCCTCTATTTAATGAGCATGACCCGAGTCCGAAGCCAACTGTGGACGAAGAAGCCCCTTCCCCGGCCATCGAGGGTGTTGATCTTGCCTCTCAGACAATTCCTGCCGGTGTTTATCCTGCCTAGGCGACTGAGGGCATCCCTGCTGAGGGGGATGCCTCCGCTTCTGTTGACAAGGGGAAGCAGCCAGCCAC
This sequence comes from Sambucus nigra, assembly GCA_949130495.1. NCBI lineage: Eukaryota > Viridiplantae > Streptophyta > Magnoliopsida > Dipsacales > Adoxaceae > Sambucus > Sambucus nigra. The sequence continues at coordinate 302,860,321 of OX422208.1, forward strand.
CTCTGGGCCGCCTGAGGTTGCTATTTAATCTACTTTTAGGACTATTCTTATATTTTTGCTTTTTCTAGTATGTAAATTTTTTTTCTTCAATCTGATGTAACCTCGACCCTTATTAATTAAAAGGCTTCATTTTTGCTTGTGCTAATCTCTTTCTCTCCTCTATCTTTCTTTTATTTGTAGTTAGTCGACGTGTATGATTACATTCCTTCTACTTCCCAATTGGGTAGGACCCTCGGTCCCAACGCGAGCCCTGAAGTTTGCCAGGCCTTTGTCAAACTTTACAAGTCTCTTAGGTCCAGAAATCAGAAATATAAGGAGCAGTCCGAGCTAGTGGCTAAGCTGAAGGACAGGCTCCAGGAGATGGAAGACATTGGTGCCTCAGTGCAAGAGGAAGTCAATGAACTGAGAGATAAGTTACTTGAGGCCACCGAGATCAACCAAGTTGGGGAGTGCCTGCAGCAGGAGAATGAAGACCTGAGGATGAAAGTCTTACAACTTAGGGAGCATGCGCCAAGCACTGTTTCAGAAATTCTGCAAGGCTCCTCGTCGTCGCGAGCTGGATATACTCCTCCTATGCCGCGAGGTTCCACTCATCCTCCCCTCCCGCGAGCTGGTAGGAGCACCAGGGGCAGGAGCAGGAGCAGGGAAGTAGAAGAACAGCGTGATAAGGAGATGGAAGAGCTCCGCGATGATGTCCGGCGAGCATATGTAATTGCTGCTGGGCTTCAAAGGGACGTCACCCGATTGCGGCACTTATTCAAGAAAGGTCCTCGGTAAGCGTGGGCTGATGGTTATGATCAAGGCTGGCTAGATGCTCTAACAAGACTATCGGAGTTCGAGGAACTTTCTTTCATCAAAGGGTGGTTAAGTGCCTTGAAAGAGCTGCAGGTCCCGAGGAACTCGGTGTTATGGTATCGTCACGAGATGTCTTCCTCCACTCTGATGCCCAACCCATTCAAGAGGGACGATCGATGGATCCCCATCGATGTTATTCCTCAGCAATTATTGGAGTTGGACGCAAATGAGGTTGTGGAAGAGCTAGCCCCTGCTCCAGACGACGGACGAAGAGCTAGAGTGGCTGATTATCTTGCTCGAAGGCTTCCACCCCCATGAGTTTTTGCAAGTTGTTATTCTTTTATACCTTTGATAATGTAAATGCTTTGGGTGAGCTTCACCGACTAAACATGTATTATCATTGTTGTAAATATAAGGGATTAATGAAAAGTTCATGTTTTGGGCAATTTTGCCGACTAAACGTGTTCATCCAATCTTTTTATATTCATGCTGCTTCATAATCCTTTTTGTTTTGTCATGCAAGTGTCCCCCCAGTCCAGTATAATACCAAAATACCATTATGCCCCATTTTACCTTTTAGGTTGTGTAATCACACTCCCTTAGGCCTAAGTAGGGCAATTGGCGAGGACACACCTGGTATTGGATGTCTTCATCCGATCAGGATTTTGCTCAACCAAAGTAGGTTTGATGGCCAGTATAAAATCTGGTCGCATTGCCTAAGAATCCTCTTTAGGGCTTTATATATTGCCAGGGGCAATTCTAAGAGGTCTCTCGTGTTTCATGACGATGACCTAAGGAGGGGTATTCCCCTTCTATATCGACCATCATGCCTGTAATTTGGAAAGATGTGTGATGAAATGCAACTGTTACTGATTTCATTAGTAATAAGGGAAATGAACTGTCCTTTCACATAACAAATACAATAAAAAGATTCAACAATAGAATTCCTTGAGAATCTAAAAATAGAATTTCTTGAGATTAGATGCGTTCCATGCTCGTGGTATCTCTCTTCCCTCCATCATTTCCAAATTATAGGCACCTTGCAGGTCGTCTTTAGTTATTTTAAAGGGTCCTTCCCAGTTTGGGCCTAGCTTGCCATCTGATGACTTCACCGTGTTGCCCAGGACTTTTCTTAGAACATAATCCCCAACTTGGAATCTTCTCGGGTTAACCCTTTTGTGGTAGTGCTTTGCGAGCTGTTGCTGATAGCTCACAAGCTTCACCAGGGCCAGTTCTCTACGCTCGTCGGCTAGGTCGAGTTCGGCGAGCAATGCTTCTTCATTCAGGCCTTAGTCGACAAGGTTGGATCTCATTGTTGGCAAACCTGCTTCTAATGGGATGACTGCTTCCATGCCATATGTCAGCAAAAATGGGGTTTCTCCTGTTGCTCGCCGAGGAGTGGTTCGATATGCCCATAGAACATGGGGTAGCTCTGTTACCCATGCGCCCTTGGCTCGCTCTAATCGCTTATTTAATCCATCGATCACAGTTTTGTTGGAAGCTTTGGCTTGGCCATTGCTCTGAGGGTAGGCTACATAGCTGAAGTGGTGTCTGATCCCATGTTCGTTACAGAAGTTCTGAAAGGGACCACTTTCGAACTGCGTTCCATTGTCGGTGATGTTGGTTCTGGGGATTCCAAACCGAGTGATTATATTTTTCCATATGAACCTTATCATATCAGTATGTCGGATGTTCGCCAGGGATTCAGCCTCGATCCATTTGGTGAAGTAGTCAGTCGCAACTAATAGGTATTTACGATTGCCGATGGCGGTAGGCAGTGGTCCCACGATGTCCATTCCCCATTGGGCGAAGGGCCATGGGTTGGACAGGGACTTTAGATCGTTGGCGGGTTGGTGGACCATAGGAGCATGGAATTGGCATTTCAGGCATTTGCGAACATATACTACGGAGTCCTTTTGCATGTATGGCCACCAATAGCCTTCCTTCATTGCTCGAAAGGCTAGAGACCTTCCTCTGATATGACTTCCACAGATTCCTTCATGAAGCTCGTGTAGCACTTGCTCGACATCACCTGGGTGGACGCATCTAAGGTAGGGATCGGAGAAGGATTTTTTATACAAGTCGCCTCCTGTGGATAAGTGAAAGCGAGCAGCTTTGACTCTTATCTGGTGGGCAGTTTTCTTGTCAACTGGGAGCGTGCCATCCTTTAAATAGTCCCTTAAGGGGTCCATCCAGCTGGGGGCTGATCCCACCTGGAGTACTTGTTTCGCGTTTGGTAACTTGCTGTTGCGGTTAATAATCGAACAAATGAGGAAATCGATGGGGATGACCCTCTTAAGGTCAGAGTTAACTGCCGAACTCAAGGCTACTAAGGCATCAGCGTGACTGTTTTGCCCCCTGGGAAACTGCTGGATGTTGATCTCTTCAAAGCTTGACATTAGGCTGCCATTCTTTCATCCTTTGCATTATAATCTCCACTTATCTGATTGGAGACTAACTGAGAGTCGCCGAACACCTGTAAACGTTTTGCTCCTAGAGTTTGTGCCTTTTGGAAACCGGTTATTAGGGCTTCATATTCTGCTTCGTTGTTGGAGGTTACAAATCCAAGCCTGATTCCTTGTTCGAGGATTGTGTTTTCTGGAGTGATGAGGACAATGCCTACCCCTGCCCCCTTTGAGTTGGAGGCTCCATCAACAAAGAGTTTTTAGGTTCTTTCTGTTGCTTGGTTCTTCTTTTGCTTTGTCGGTTGAGGTTGGTCGGAGAGTTCCTCGCCCGTGAATTCGGCTATGAAATCAGCAAGGATCTGACCCTTGATAGCTGTCCTTGGTTGAAATTGGATGTCAAATCGACCGAGCTCGATTGACCACTTAGACAATCTGCCCGACAAGTCCGCTTTCCTTAGGATAACCTTAAGGGGATGCGATGTAAGGACGATGACAGTATGGGCTTTGAAATAATGATTCAGTTTCCTCGAGGATATTACCAGTGCAAAGGCGAGCTTCTCCAATGGCAGGTAGCTTTGCTCGGCGTCTAATAAGGTCTTGCTCGCATAGTAAACGGGGTGTTGGATTCCTGCAACCTCGCATATTAACGCAGAGCTGACTGTGTGATTGGATACCGAGAGGTACAGGTACAAAGAATCCATTTGCTGTGGTATGATAAGCAGCGGTGGGGAGCTTAAGTAGGCATTGAGCTCGTCCAAATCTCACGAGCAGTCTGGGCTCCATTCTATCAGTTTACTCCCCTTTAGAAGCTGGAAAAAAGGTTTGCATTTCTCGGAGGATTTGGATATGAAGCGATTTAAGGCGACGAGCATTCCAGTGAGCTTCTGCATGTCTCGGATTGTTCGAGAGGGTTGTACCCTGTTGATTGCATCGATCTGGTCTGGATTAACTTCTATGGCTCTCTTACTGACCAAGTATCCAAGAAATTTTCCTGACTGGACACCGAAGGAACACTTGCTCGCATTAAGCTTCATTCGGTACTTCCTGAGGATTTCGAAGGTTTTTGACAGGTCTGAAAGGTGATTTTCCTTCTTCTTGCTCTTAACGAGCATGTCATCGATGTAGACCTCCATTGTGTCTCCCATTTGATCCTTGAATATTTTTGTGACCAGAGGCTGATAGGTTACCCCCGCATTCTTGAGCCCAAATGGCATGACCTTGTAGCAATATAACCCAACTGTCGTGATGAACGCCGTTTTGTCCTGGTCTGGGGCATATAAGAGGATCTGGTGATATCCTGAGTATGCGTCCAGGAAACTCATTTGCTCGTGAGCTGCAGTGGCATCTACTAGTTGGTCTATCTTTGGGAGGGGGAAACTATCCTTAGGGCATGCTTTGTTGAGATCAGTGAAGTCGATGCAAACTCTCCACTTCCCATTATTCTTCGAAACTACTACTGGGTTGGACAACCACTTAGGGAATTTCACTTCCCGTATGGATCCTGCATCCATTAGTTTTTTGACTTCATTTTTGACCGCTTTAGCCTTCTCGGGTGCAGTTCTCCGTGCCTTCTGCGTGACTGTCTTGAATGTGGGGTCGACGTGCAGCTGATGACAGACCATATCAGGATTAATGCCAAGCAGCTCGTATGGTTCCCATGCGAAAACATCTACGTTGTGTCTCAGCAAGGTCGTCAACTCCTTCTGTTCTTGGTCGGTGAGAGATGCTCCAATCAAGAAGACTCTGCTACTGTCACCAACTTTGGCTATAACTTTTACCAGGTCCTCGATGACACGCTCGGAGGGGAGGAGCCTGGTCTCCTCTACTCCAGGTCTTCCATACTTTAATTACTATTTAGAAGGTATCACACCCTCTTCAACTTTCTCGCTGGGTTGACCGACCTTCTTTTCTGGCTTTGGTCGGATGGCTGCTATGAAGCACTTCCTCGCCATCGCTTGGTCACCGTGGATCTCCATTACTCCTCGCTCGATTACATACTTGAGCTTCTGATGGTAGGTCGAGGAGACCGCCTTCATTGCATGAAGCCATCCTTTGTCGAGGATGGCCTGGTACGGTGATTCGATGTTAACTACCAAAAACTCAATCATCTTGGAGACGTTCCCAGCACGAACTGGCAGCACTATCTTGCCTTGGGGCATGGTCATTTTTTCAGCGAAGCCGACCAAAGGAACAGTAGCTTCCTTTAGGTCGGCGACGCTCAACTTCAATTTCCTGAATAGGTCGAGGTACATTACTTCGGATGAACTTCCTTGATCGACGAGCAGCTTGTCGATGTCAAAGTTGGCTATCCTGAGTGTAATGACCAGGGCATCATGATGTGCGGTCCTTACTCCCATCAAATCTTCATCCGTGAAAACAATATGCTTGTTATAGTTGACGTCTTCTGCTTGTCGACACTTTCCTGACTGTGACTTTGCTGGATCGATTTGAAAAGCTTGCATTACCGCTGTAGGTTTTTTCATTTCCATTCGAGCTGAGTTCCCTTGTATCTGCTTGACGTCAGATACTCCGTGGATTACTGCAAACTCATGTCCAGCATCATCCTCTAGCACGTTGTCGGGTCTCACCTCTCAGTTGGCAGTCACTTTCTCTGCCCTTTTTTCTGCAAAGTCGTTCAAATGCCCGGACTGGGCCACCTCTTTGAGGTGAGACTTAAGAGCTTTGCAGTGCTCGGTCTTATGTCCTCCCTCTTTGTGAAAAGTGCATCTCAAGGCATTGTTCCTCTTCGAGGGATCTCCTCCCATTTTCCTGGGCTACTTGATGAATGACTCATCCTTGATCTTCGCGAGAATCTTGTAAATTGATTCTTTGAAGACGGTGTTGACCGCCTGGAATACTTTCGACGCGTCATGGTTCCCTCCGTTCTTGGATCCATTTTTGCCTCCGTTCTTTCCTTCTTTCCTCCGGTTCTCAGTTTTCTCACCTACCTTGGTAGTGAGCTTAGCTCGACCGTTTTCTCCTGTATTAGGGCGGGTGACATCTTCTACCTTTGCGTATTTCTCGATTCGGGCCATTAGGTCGTCAATAGTCATAGCTTCCTTCTTCTCCAGGGACTGGTAGAGGAGGGAAGAACTAGGGAGCCCAATTTTGAAGGAGGCCACTGCCACTTCCTCCGCGCAATCCTCGATCTCATTGAATAACTTCCAGTACCTCTTCGCGTATTCTCGAAGGGTCTTCTGAGGCGTTTTCTTCATTGTTAGTAGAGCATCCATACTTTTGGGATGGGAGCTACTGGTAATGAATCGGGCCGTAAAAAGTTCGGCTAGGGATTTGAAATTATTGATCGACCGGTGGGGGAGTCTTTCGAACCACTTCTGTGCTACATTATGAAGGCTCAAGGGAAAAATACGGCACATCAGGGCATTTCGGTGACTCTAGAGGGTCATGGCCTGTCGGTATTGCCTGACGTGATCGATGGGATCAGTTTTTTCGTCATAAATCTTAAACCTTGGAATGGCAAATTTCTTGGGAGCTTCCTCCTCTTCGATTTCTCTTGTGAAAGGTGACTTCATCTGGGTTTTGAGAGCTCGCCTCGCGAGTTCTCTGGTTGATCTTGTTCCGTGGTGAGCGGGATGCTGGTCCATCTCCCTGCGGACCATGTTTCGTATGTTCTCGTCGCTGCGAGCAGGGCTCTATTAGCGGCGAGCTCTTCGCAGCTATTCACGGAGGTTGTCTTCTGACTCGCCTCCTTCATCCCTTTGAGATTCTCGCCTAGGGCTCCTTCCTCGGCTGCGAGATTTGCTCGCCTAAGGGCTAGGAGTGCGATATGGGCGTCTCCTGTTATCAGGACGAAGCTCCTTCTTCAGTCTTTCCAGTCTTCTTTTCAAGCGAGCATTCTCGGCCTCGTATCTGCGAGAAGACTCCCTCTGCTCGTGGAGCCTTGCCTCGTACGCATCAATCAACCTGAATATCTGTGTGGACCTCGCTGGTCCCTGACTTTCTTCTGAGGCTGGTCTTTCCAGGCAAGCTCTCTGATCTGAACGTCGGACTTCAGACCTAACCCTGCGAGGAGTAGGTGGCTCTTGAATATCCCCTGCTTGGGGAGCATTACTGCTGTGGCTAGACATCTTAAACTCCTATCTTGACGTGGGCCCTTCTCAGGAAAAGATGAACGTTTCCCACAGACGTCGCCAATTGTGGAGGCAATTGTTATGCAACACAAATAAATACAAGAGAAGAAATTATTAAGAAAAGAATAAGGAATATAAGATGCCAATCACACAACAAAGGATGTACGTGGTTCAGCAAGGATGTGCTTACGTCCACGGTGGTGCAGTCGATATTATTTCTATATACTCCGAAGAGTAATTACAGAGAATACAACTTGTCCTTTTGCCCTGGACCTAGGGTTTAATATATACATGTACATGTAGGTAAGTGGAGGTGATGGGTTTCTCCACGTTTTCCATCTCCCGTATAACTTCCAATTTGTGGAAATATGGGGAGACCGGATCAATATAAGAGATGAGGGGTCCGAACTTTGGGCTGCCAGTACTGGGCTACTCGTTCGGGCCCATGGTTCTAAATTTCGGGTACTCACAGAAATCATATCCAATATTCGGCTACATCAAAATCCGTTGTGTACCAATTCTCTATTCTATTAAACAAAGAGTGTTCAATCTTGCAAACGTGTGTCTATTTAGTTTTATTCTATCAAACTTTATGTACACTTCGTTTTGCTTTTTTTTTTGGTGTAGAACTATTGAAACCATATCATTGTGTTGCTTTTTTGTTATAGAACTATTGAAACATGCCATACAGGTGGTTAATACATATTAGTTCACTACTCTGTTTCTTTTTTTACTGGTTGTTTATATGGCTTAGTTCACTACTAACACTGGAAACTTTATCTGTAGTCTCAAAAAATTAAGGAGAACAATCAGTTTTTTTGAGACACAGTGAATTTGATTGATAAATATTGTATATTTCATTTTATATGTGAATTTGTTTGATGAATTTAAACAATTTGGATGTGATTGTATATTTCATTTTATTGATTGTATATTTACTTATGTGATTGTATCTTTGCTCGAGAAACTGATTAATTATGTTTATTGTTTGTCAAATCGTACAGAAAACCGAGAGGGAGAGAGTGATAATGGCCGGAGGTGGGAAGAAGGATGGGAAGACAGCAGTAGTAGCACCTAATCCAGAAGCACCACGACATAGACATTTTGAGGAAGTCCCACAGAAAGAATAAATTTATATTCTCCTTTTCCGGCCTTCTAGCTCCCATCTCCGAATTTGGGATTTTTTTTTATATTGTTGGATTTGTTGTTACCCCTTAAATAGGGTGGATAGTCCAATAAACAAAGAAAACTACGCCCAGTTTTTTTTTAAAATTGACACTTTGTTTTTTTGAGACATAGTGAATTTGATTGATGAATATTGTATATTTCATTTTATATGTGAATTTGTTTGATGAGTTTAGATAATTTGGATGTTGGACTATTTGTTATTTGTTAAGTAGGGTGAATAGTTCCATAAACAAAGGAGATTTTGCCCAATTTTTTTTAAAAATTGACACTTTATTTTTTTGAGACACAATGTGAATTCGATGGATGAATATTGTATATTTCGTATTATGTGTGAATTTATTTGATGAATTTAGACTATTTGTGGTTTGTTAAGTATGGTGAATAGTCCTATAAATAAAAGATATTATGGCCAATTGTTTTAAAATTACACTTTGAAATTTTTGCGTTTCGCTATTACGTACTTTGAAAAATTATCGTCGTTTCTCCATTACGTACTTTGGAAAATTTGGTCGTGCCTTCTGGTACAGGCATACGCTAGTATATATATATATATATATATATATATATATAGGGAGAGGATCACAAGTGAACCTAAAAATCGAAGTTTTTAATGAACCTTAACAAAAAAAAACTAACAACCCATTAATTTTAATTCCTATGTTGTAATTGGTCCCCGCCAGCGGCAACGGACACGCATGTCGATCGACTTTTTTAACACCCCCACCCCCCACCTCACTCCCACCATGGAAATCCTTACCCCTGAGTAAACATTCCAGCAACTTATTTTTTTTTAACTAGTGATCTGTCATGGTGGGGGTAGGGGGTGGGGGCTAAGGGGGTCTCAGGTCACACGCGTGTCCATTGCCACTGGCGCGGACCAATTACACCATATGAATTAAAATTAATGCATTGTTAAGTTTTTTTTTTGTTAAGGTTCATTAAAATGTTCAGTTTTTAGGTTCACTTGTAATCCTCTCCCTATATATATATATACACACATATACATTTGTATTATGTATGTTTATATATATATATATATATATATATATATATATATATATATATATATATATATATATATATATATATATATATATAGTCAAACTCCCCAACATACCTCATTAAATATACATAAAAACACATGATATATTTATGCATTTATAATGTATATATGTATGTATGTATGTATGTATTCTTCTATAATGTATGTATAGAAGTTTTATGTATTTGTTCACACACACACGCGCACACACACATATATATATATATACACACTATAGGGTATGCCCGTGCCTGAAGGCACGGCATTATATTTCAAAAGTGTACGTCGTTGATAATACCATGAGTCGTATTTAGTCGGAACAAATAAATAATTTTTGAAAGCTTTTTACATAAATATATACATACATACATCGTGTTTATATACATACATACACCGTGGTACGAAAGAATTTGCTGTGTTAATATGACTATTCATTGTGTTTAAGAAAAATATAATCAAACAGTACTAATAATCCATCATGGAACTCATAATAATTGTTAACTATTGTATAACACAAATATTTGTAAATTGGTTAAATCCGAAACATACTTTATATTTGATAAAAATAAAACATTAAGAGTACTACATAATCTAACAAACTAAGTAGACCATAGAAATTATGTTGTCTATAATTTGTTCTGATCAAAACACATTACCTTAGAAATTATGACGTCTACATGATCTGTTTTGATACTCATTTTGATCCTCATTTTCATATTCGTCTATATGTCTAGATCGTGTCTACATGATCAAAACAGATTACAATAAAATTATGTTGTCTACATGATCAAAACAGATTGAAGTTCCAACTTAGAAAAATTTAAGAGTACTACGATCACTCATGTTGTCTTCTTCAAGACTCAATAATGCCTTTTGTCCAGCTTTGGCAACACAAATTGAAGTACGTCTATGTCTTGTTTAACTAAATGCCAAACTTGTTGCACAACTGTAGAGAAACATCATAACCGTTTATTGAATACACCTACAACACATATAAGAACACAAACATAACAGTTAGGGACATGAGAACATAACAATTAGGGATTCATTGAGAACATAACAGTTAGGGAGCATAACAGTTGGGGAACATAACAGTTTACACTACAGTAGTATAATAGTTAGGGACATGAGAACATAACAGTTAGGGAACATAACAACATAACAATTTACACTACAGTAGTTTGATAGTTTTGTAATATCTCGTTTAAAGTGATTTATTGAAATTTTGACCAAACATAACAGTTAGGGACATGAGAACATAACACAAAACAACTCCTAAATTATACTACAACATTAAAAGCTTCATATTATTCCCTTTGAGGATTACGACATTAAAAGCTTCATGTTACATTACAGCATTAAAATCTTCATGTTATTCCCTTTGAGGACTTCCTAAAATCATAGAAAAATTCCTAAATTTAATCTTTTTCTCTTATACTACACTCCAATCCATAAAAATTTAAATTTAATACCAATTTCTTGTGACTCAAAATGCTTACTCAAACACTCGACCTATAAATAAACAACAATAGTGGCCCCCAAACCAAAATACTCATTCCCCTGTGCCCTCGTGGACCATATGACTGTCTTGCCTTTACAGCAACATAAGAAATTGAAGGAATACAATGAATCAAACACACTACCAAATATCAAAATCAACAAAATGTCTATGAATGATAGGAGGGAAAACGTAGACAAATCTTAATGAAATTTATATTGCATAACTAAATCAATTTCCATAATAAATATGATGATTTGAAAGTAATAAAAAAAAGGTAAAAATATAAAAAAAATTGTAGCATAACAATGTTTAAACGTAAGAATAAACTAATACCCATTAAGAAATTGTAGCATAACAATGGGCACTAAAACTAAAAAAATAGAAGTCACTACCGGGAAGAGATGCCTTAGGGAGAATGTTGGAGCTCAATCCAGGATGCCTTAAGATGAATGTTGGAGCTCAATCCTGGATAAAGTAAAAATTTACTGAAAAAAATAGATTCAATATAATACTGGTAGTGACTTCTACTTTTTTTTCCAGTGAATTCACGATATAACATCCACTGAAAAAAAAAACAGATTGTATATCAGATTCTATATCGTGATATACAATCTTGATATATGCCTGCATCCACGATATATCAGATTGTATATACACGATATATCAGATTATATATACATGATATATCAGATTGTAGATTCACTGATATAGGTGTATATACAGGCGTGATATATGCTTGCATCCATATGATATACACGATTGTATGTTCTCTGATATACAAACTCAAAATCTAGGTGTATATACAATCATGATATATGCTTCCATTCACGATATAAAATTTGATATACGATTATATATTCACTGATAGACAATCTGATATATCCACGATATACCAGTATTCACTATTTCAATATTTCAAATAGATTGTATATCACGATATAACATCCACTGAAAAAATATATTGTTACTGATATACAATCTTTTATTTCAATTTAATTTTTCACTGAAAAAACTCACACTGGGATGCCTGCAAAAATTCACTGAAAAAACAATAAGTTAAGGAGATAGAGTAAAAGGCATGTGCTTTTAAAATTATTTAGTACCTTAGGATGAATATTGGAGCTCAATCCAGGGATGAGATATCAAGAGGAAGGTTTTAATGCAGGTTGTATATAAGTAACAATGTATAACATATGAAAAATCCATGATATAATACCCAAACAGTCCGTATATCAGCTGGAGATTAGAATAAGAAAATCACCGGATAAAAAAAATCATACCACATGTAGAATACCATGTTTACTGAAATATAATTGACATTGATGTTGATAGAATCCACAAAAAAAAGCTACAGATAAATGTAGCATACCATGTTTTTACTGAAACACTCTTTTTTCTACTCCACCACTGGTTCCTCGGCCGAAATATCCTTGTGGTACCTATGGTGATTAATGTTGCCACTCCTCCCACATTTAAGCAACAACGGGAGACTGGAATTTATAATGCCAAAAGGTTAGGATACGTGCATAGAAAATCCCATAACTGCCACTGGAAATGACCTAGTAAATGCAATCACCCACTGTACGGTCATTACTCACACACTACTTTTTTCTCAATCCTGGCTCATGAGCTGATCAGGAAATTTGGCTTCTCTGCCTGTTGCTGCACTTTTGTCCCTATGTGCTACACAAAAACCACTCCCAAACTAAGATGCACATAGGGTAAAAAGGCAACATTAAAACAGTAGAATACCTGAACATAGAGAAATGAATAACATAAGAGTTTGGAAAACTTCTTTGTAATGCCTGCAATTTGATGTCCTGAGAACTGATATGCAAATATTTTCATTATTTTGTTTTCAAAAGGGTAAATAGTTATACATACATATTTGAGATATCGTGATTTCTTAGAGTAAGCGACTAATATAGACTCACCCCCCAAAATATGAGAGCTAAAGAAATTTCAGAATTATGATACTATATATACATGACTCAAAACATTTACACAGAAAATGTTAATCAAACACCGGAGTCTTCAACATCTTAAGTAGATCTATTCAAACATCTTTATCAAAGATAGGTCATTCAAAATTTTCTCAATTGCCTCGTCGTCGTGGCCACGTCCTCTCAACATAATAGATGGGACCATAGAAATATCTTCCTCCACAACTTCAGGGCAAAGATCTCCCAAAACACAAAGCTCAAATTCTGCCAATTGGTAACGAATCAGGATTTCTCGAATTTTCCTAATAGCATCGGGATTTTTATAGCTACTAAAGATCTGTACATATTGCAATGACTTCTCAAATACTTGAGAAATCTTATTCATTGGATCCTCATACATCTGCTGAAGTTGTAATTATGTTCAAGAATTAAGGCAACCTCACCATTAATTAAACACCTAGACTACAATGAGAAATAACCCTACTAATCGGTCTCCAATTCTGAGTTTATATGAGAATTTCAAACTTGGTTTTCTCATATTTTAGAATTGGAGAAGGTCTCAATGTGATGGGCTCTATTGGAGATAGATTAGTATGCGTTATTTGTTTTTTCAAATTCTCACATAAACTTGAGATATGATTATAATCGATCTCTAAATTCTCATATTTCAATTATGAGTTTATGTGAGAATATCAAACCCCTATGTTCTCACACCTAGATTCATGAAATATGAGAAAAGCATTCATTTATCTCAAGTTTATGTGATAACTTGAAAAATATAACCCCTATTAATCGATCTCCAATAGAGCCCATCACATTGGCCTACCACGTTGACAACTTTTAGCATGTGAGAATTTGAAGGGAAAAAAAATTCGCGTGCAGCAACAACGAAAAAAACTGTTATTATTAATGTATATCTATTATATAAAATGTGTGTGTGAGTTTAGATAACCGTAGGTAACTCATGTGTACAAACATATCTATGTAAATAGAAAATGAGAACATTAAAATCACCCAAAACACCAAATCAACCTTCACTTATAGCCTTTAGTCCCCAAAACCCAATGAGGACATTCTAAAGGAGTTTTATGGAGTAGCTGATTGAAAATGAAAAGAGCTAAACTCTTGATTTCAAATGAGATCCCCTTTGAAATTTCATCAAACATTTTGAGAGGGATTTTTGTGTAACTTAACCATCAACATAACGTAGTGGGTTAGGACCTTACCATCCGTCAAATTTTGCAACAAATCAATAAAGGTCGGTCTGTTTTTTTCATTTTTATAAATAATAAAAGGTAAATACAAAAAGAAAAAAAGATGCAAACTTCACAAAAAAAAGAAAATAATGTAGAATGGAAGATGAACTCTTTATTTATAACCAGTGGCAGACGCTTTTTGAATATTCACAAAAACGTAAGACAATATTCATGGTAAAGAATTTCGTTAATCTATAAGGAACTTTGCCGCAACCAATCACACATCACAGGCTACAGAACTTTATGGCAGCCATCCATATGCCACGATTTTTAAGGAGTCCTTCATGGAAGAATTTCGTTAACCTCGTGCGAGTGAAAATGACAACCACCCAAGTTAGAATGCATGGAGGGATGCTCCCACATGAAACGTTCAACTTTATCCCATTGTGAAGTCTCCTTCATAAACAATACTATGAAAATGGTTGAAACTATATCCCATAGCAATATATTGGTGATAGGATTCAGTAAGGAGTCCTTGGGCTCTCCGTCGATGAAAATTAGAGATCCATCAGTGTAAGGAAGAGTAGAGCAGAAGTTTTTAGGGTGAAATCAAATGTGTTCATTCTTCATAAAACAATCAGATCTGTATATGAAAAAAAAATGTTTCAGATAGAATAAAAAAGATTATTTTTGACATAGCAAAAACTAAAATAGTAATGAAAAGTAAATAAAATCTAAAGTTTGATATTACCTTAACAATATATCAAACACCATGAGAGCAAAACTTTTGAATGAACCCTGAAACAAATAAGAGGAGTACATATTCATATTGATATCCATCTTTATCCCTAATGCAAATCTATTGACAGAAGCTACTGTTTTTACACTATTTATCCCTCAAACAAATTAATATTCAAATAGACTATTAATATTCAAATTAATTCTAATGTGGCACTCCAACAAAGCCCATGATAAATCAAGTGCAAAAATTTACCTGAGAGATCTGGACCCAACAGGATAAATCAAGTGCAAAAATTTACACATCTCGAGACTACTGCACAATGTTCAAACTTTGAACTTCAAAGGTATGAAAAAAACACAAAATATTAAATGTACAGATCTAACACAAAATATACCAAATGTACAGAACTATAATGAAAGATAACATTGATCCAACATCTCAAAGGAAAAAAATACACATTTAGATCTATGGTTGGATGAAAACCATATTTCAAATCCTATTTTGAGATTACCTATAGGACGAAAACAATAAATTCAGATCTCGACTGATTTTGTAGTAGCGGCCGACAACTGGGAGAAGAGAGAAGGTGGGGTACGACGAAGAGGAGGGGCTGCGGCAGAGAGGAGGATGGGGCGGTGGATTAGTGAGAGATAATGAGAGGCGAGATTTGTGAAAATCGGGAGAGAGGAGATGAGAAGGAGGGTTTGGGTGACTTTTGTGTGGTTGGAGAGTATTGGAGAGAGTTTCGTTAAGGTAACTTTACTAATTTACCCCCATTTTGAATTTTGAAGTAAGGGGGAAAATAAATTAGAGTGTGTCAAAAGAGGGGGCATTCAAAATTTATGGGATAAATGAGGAAATGCAGGATAAAATTAATCCGATGACATCATGTGCCAAACTTGTGACATACATAAGTTTCCTACTTTATTTTATATATATATATATATATATATATATATATATATATATATATATATATATACACATACATGTTTGCTATTTTTCAAATTTCCAGAAATTGAATTTAAAAATAATTTTATTAAACGCGCACCAATTTTTATAAATACAAAAAATTAAATTTAAAAACAGTGTTTAAATTGAGTTTCTTGATATCTAACCAAACGGGTCATTATAGTTTCCAATGTGTAAATGAATTAATACAACCAATACACCCAGTACACCAATGATAATACTAAATAACCTCACAACTACTGAAATATACCAAATAATGAAAATAGAGGACTTAGTAGTACACAAACAACGTCATACTGAAGACAAGAGTATCCAATGAAGATGCAACCTAATAATTAAGTTACAATAATTTTTAGTTTTCACTCATGGTTTGAAGATCAAATCTAAAGCCAAAGATAGAAATTGTCTTTGCTTTATGATTTTGTGTGATTTAACAATGTGAAAGCAGAAAATTAGTTTTATTTATCAAATGGTTTAGGTCGTGATTTTTTATAAAATACAAATGGATCTACACACATCTGCTTATAACTTAATTATTTAAAAGAATATATAAGCTTAAAACACAGAGTTAGTTTATAACTTAGATCTAATATGTGTACTATATATATATATACACACACACACACACACACATACACACACACGCGCGCTCACACGCACACACACATAATTTTTGTACGTGTAAGAAGAAGTTAGAAGAAATACCCTAACGTAGATAAGAAAATCCAAATAGGAATATCAAGTTAATGGACTCCAACAACCTCAACGATCCAACCCAGAATGATTCGAAAAGTTTTCAAATGAACAAACCTAGAAAATCGAAAAAACTTTAAAACAATCAATACCGAGAGAAACTCTAAAACTGATAAAACTCTCAAACTTCCTAACTCTCACAATCTAAAAACTCATCCGAATATATATATATATATATAAGATAAAAATGTGTTAAAAAAAGATTTAGGAAAATCTCTTAAATAAATGTACGATTTGAACAAGTTTAGGGAGAGAGAGAGGGGGATGGGAAAAATTTGGCAGCGTTTGGCTAATTTTATCGATGTTTAAAAATTAAACCCACGCCTCTATTTGTGGAGAATGAGTCCGATAAAAGGGTAATTCGTCAACAAATAAGTCCAGAGGTGTAAACAACCAAGGAAATCAAAAGGCAAGCTAGACATCATAGAAAATAGGAATCGACGATGGCACATGCGTCATTGACCAAGGCATTGTGGAGGGAATAAGTGTAAAATAGCCCCATACAACCAACAGTTCAAGAAGACAAATCCCAAGGCTCATGCGTGATGAAATCAAAGGGGCCCCACAACTCCCTCTCATTGGTTCAAAGCCAATCACATGGATCAACAGTAGAAAGGTCCCCAGGATCCCAAACGACATCGTTTAAATTTTGTGCTAAATTTGATTAAGAAACAAAAGTGTAGTTTTTTCTTTCCAACTATTTAAATAAACATTTAAAAATTTGAGATAATCTTAAAAAAATAAAAAATTAATTTTGAAAATCTAGGAAAGCATAAAACCAAGAAAATAATAATATTAAAATATTTGAGTATATAATACCTATAAAATGTATAAATACAGAGATAAGGAATATTAAACAAAATTGAAATTACGATTTTAAAAATAGAAACTTGATTTTAAAATTACTTTAATTTTTTTTAGGAATATGTTTTGTGTGTGCAATCACTCGAGTGTATTTGGGACTGTTCTTACAAAATTGAGCCAATTCAAATCCCGTGGGATTTAAAAAGGGTACTTTCAATCTCCCTCTGTTGTTAATTCTAGAAAAAAATATTGACCCCCCCAAAAATAAGTCTCATACACAAAAATACATAACTCAACTATAAACAAAATTCCTAAAATGAAGAGTAAATATCTCAACTAACAACATGTGTCCTAAAAAGTTGAGCACATAATTCATCTAACAACATATATCTTAAGATACTCAATACATACATCAGAAAACCAAGATTCTCACAAATTCTCCCATATTACAACAAAGAGAGTCACATTCTCCCCAACTAAAAATAAAGAGTGTATAATAGACAAGTCTTATTTTCCCTTTGTTTGTCAAAATGGAAAAAATGGCATGGAAGAACTTGAAAGATATTAGTACCACAAGATATTATGATAAAATAGGTACTAACATATAATCCTAACACATTAAATAGGATATCATCAAACACCAAAACACAGTCTAAGAGTTTCAATTGATAGTGTTAATATATGTCAATTTCCTTTTTCTCAATCAATTCTCGAATAAAGTGTTCTCTCATTTTATTATGTTTTGTTTGAGAATGGAAAACCAGATTCTTTGAAATGGTAATATTACTTTGATTGCCACAAAGAATTAAGGCAAATGTTTTATTTAAGCTATAGTTACTTAACATTTATTTCATCCACAAAAGATGAGTGCCACAACTACCAGGAGCAATGTATTCGACTTTTGCTGATGAAAGCAAGACGCAGTTTTACTTTTCAGATGACCATGAGATAAGATTGCATCCTAAGTAAAAACAACCACCGAAGGTGCTTTTACTATCATAGAAATTATATGCTCAGTTTGCATCTATATACCCAATTATTTTAGAATTGGTGTCAAAGGTGTGCATGATACTTAAGTTTGTCATTCCACTTATATATTTTATAATGTATTTTACTTCATGTAAGTGGGTTTCTTTTGGTTCAGACTAGTATCTCTCACGCACACACATACACATTATTCATCATATCAGGTAGTAAGCTGCCGATCGTACTACGATATAATGTGACATCAATCTTATTTCTAGATAAGTCTTTCGAAGGCTTGATAGAAGAATTCCTTGGTGTTCTAGCACTCTTAGCAATAGTTAAACCAAAGCGTTTGATCCACTCAGTAGCATAATTAGATTGACAAATATATGATCAAGTTTTTGAGATACTTGAAGACCTAAGAACAATGAAAGTTCTCCCATCGTAGACATTTGAAATTATTATTTCATTATGTAAGCCCATTTTTCAGCTTTCGAGGGAGAAGTGGACCCCGAAACTATGTCCTTAACATAAATTTGAGCAAGTAGTAAACATCTTTTGTTATGTTTGGCGGACATGGTTAAATCTACCCCTTTCGGTTGAAACCATTTTCCTTTAAAAAGTTGCTAATATATCATACAAGACATGAGGGGCCTGTTTAAACCATAAAGGGCTTTCTTTAATTTAAATACATGATTTGAAAATAAAGGATCTAGAAAACCTTTAGGTTGTTCAACATGTATTTGTTCATTTAAAATTCTATTTAGAAATGCAAATTTGACATCAATTTGATAAAGTTTGAATTTTAAATGACACGACACGGCAAGCAAGGGCCTAATGACTTTTAGTCTTTCTACAAGAGAAAAGAGTTTGATCATTTAGCCGAGTAGATATATAATTTTCAAAGTCTTTATTTTGTATAACAACATAACAATTATCAAGTGTTCTTTCACCACAAATAATTATTATTCCATTTACACTTAAAATTTTGCACTCTGTTTGTGAAAAGTTAACAATATAATCAATGTCGCAAAATTAATTTATACCTAATAAATTGGCTTTAAGTCCTTCAATTAATAATACTTCATCCAAATTAGGAATCCCTTCACCTTTGATTGTTCATTTACCTATGATTCGGGACATTTTTTCATCTCCAAAGGTGACATTTCCTCCAATAAAAGTTTTTAAAGAGGATAATTTTATTTTGTCCCCAATTATATGTGTGGAACACTCAAAATCAAGGTACCACTAGGAGTTTTTATAAGAGGCATTTAATTCTAATATAACAACTTTACATCTCATTTAGTAACTCAATTCTTCTTTCCTAATCCAACCTGCCTTAGTTTTTGGAAAAAAATTTAGACTTGTAAGGCACTAGTTTAGGTGGTGTGGATTTCCTAATATATTCATCCTTAACAAGTATCCTAGGTCTTCTATTTTTTTGATTGATCCTATATTGATTTAATCGTTTATAACATAATTGTTCTAAGTGACTAGTTTTATAATAAAACTTGCAATGATAAATCTTCTCAGTAGTAAAAGGGGCTTGAATCAGTTTTTGTTTTTGAAAATGAAAAATAGAGATATGAATTTTTAAAGATTCTGTATAGTCCACATTGAAGGATATAAAATTTGTTTCAAAAATTTCTTTTCCTTTAAAACCAATTCCTTCTTTATCACTAGGAAATGAATTTTAAGAATTCAAAATTTGTTTTACCATGATGCCAGATTTGTTGAAAGCATTTAGTTTGTTCAAAGGTTCTTTCAATTTAGTTTGTGATTCATTAAAATCGATTAAGACAACATTTTGTTTTTGTTATAATAAAAGGCTGATTTCATTTATTTTCGAAATATTTTTCTCCAACATTAATTTTTCAATCTCGATTTGTTCTGCTCGAATGGAAGATTCAGCAGAATTTAAGCAAATTTAATTTTGAGAACATTAATTTTAGATAACAGTCTAGTATTAACTTTGCCTAAATGAGTTCATTTTTTTAAAGTAGACTTATAAAGTTTCCTAAAATGTAGGTTATCATCATCACATTCACTATCAAAAGTTTCTATTCTAAGGGAGGATTCATTATACATGTCATTTTCATCATCCCAGTTAGAATTCGAATCATAAAGAGGTTTAGGTACAATAGCGGGAGTAAGATTATGCATATGAGTCCTATAAGGTAATAAAGTATTTATGGGAGGTAAATCATAATTGTCAACGAATAATTTAGAATCATCAAACATAATAGATACGTTATCAATACCATCATCAGAATCATTTTAAAAAATAGAAGTAAAAGCCATAAGGTTATTACAACTATCATTACTATCACTGTTAGAGTCAAAACTATCATTGATAGTTTTAGATAAATGGGCATTTTGATAAAATTACTATTTAGTTTAAAAAAATTTAAT
This sequence comes from Sambucus nigra, assembly GCA_949130495.1. Taxonomy (NCBI): domain Eukaryota; kingdom Viridiplantae; phylum Streptophyta; class Magnoliopsida; order Dipsacales; family Adoxaceae; genus Sambucus; species Sambucus nigra. The sequence continues at coordinate 302,881,131 of OX422208.1, forward strand.
TAGCATAATGGACAAATTCATTACACTTTTTACAATGAATATGACTTGAATCTTTATTGTGGCCTTATTTTTCAAAGATTTATTTTTATACTATTTTTAATGTGGCCTATTAGTTTAACTAGGTTGTCTTTCTCTAGAAGAAAATTTTATTCCTAAACTTAACAAATTTCTTATAATGTTTAGAAAACAAACCAATTTCATTATCTAGTAACTTAAGAAAAATAGAATAATCACATGAATGATACAAAAACAAGATTGTTAACAGTAGACTTAAACACTAAGAACAATTGTGTAGTGTGTGCTTTCACTTTTCCTCTTTTATTTTCACTTAAGCCAGTTTCAAGTTCAAATGTTTTCATTTTACTACATAAAAATTCATGTGTTATGTTAGGGTCAACCATTTCTTCTATGACATGTTTCTTCATAGGAAAAGTATGAATTAAAGATCTAAGTACTTTAGCACAAATTTCAAAATTTTTCATATACAATACAATTAGCATGTGATTGATTAACTATATCTTGTAACCTAGGATTAAAACCATCATATTTTTCATTATCTTTCTTAAATATAGTATCGTATATATGAACTAATAATTATGACTTAACATTTTTCACCCTTGAATGAGCCTCATGGGTAGAACTTAAAATATCCTAAGCTGCCTTTGAGGTGGTGCAGGTTAAGATGCTTCTAAACTGAGACTCACCTACTGCCTGTAAAATAACATTTCTGCATTTATTATTATATTATTAACTTAGTTTCTCCTCTCTAATCCTTTCATAAAGAGGCTTTCTTTCAGTTCTTTGAACATCACCTTGACCAATAAATCTAGTTTGTATAGAAAAACTAATTTTAACCATATTCCACACATCATCTCCTAGCTTTTGGGCATGTGCAATCATTCTTACTTTCCAGTAAGAGGAGTTTGCACCATTAAACATAGGAGGACGTACATAACTACCATTTGGATTTTCCTTTTAAAATATGTTTTAAAAGAGTTCAGGATCTTAAAAATTTAAAATTAAAGTAATCATGTTGCCGTCATACCACTAGAAAATAATCTATTACACAAGAGTGTTCAGATTAAAAATTATCTTATAACTCTTTTGTAAAAACCTTTTAAACTTCGATGGTTGAACACACAAACACAAAATAAATTCTGGTTTGTGTGATGTTAAACGTATAATGAATAAAAACTTGAAAAAAATGAGATGAGAATAATGGGATCAGAACACAAAAATATTTTTAATAAGGAAATTAACGTACTAGATAATCCTGAGTCTTTTAGTTCCTAGACCACACATACCACAAGTCTACTATAACAACATTTGAAGTAAAATTTATAGTTTACAATGTATAAAGGACTCAATACAGCCAATTGAAGCACCCTATATCTTTGACTCATTTGAGTCTACATTATATAGGAGCTTATCTAGTTTGAAAATAGTGACAAAATTGTGTCCATGCCTAGTTGAATAAAAAATCCTCAGACTTGATCTTATCAACTTTGATATTCCTATACAAGTTCTTGATTATATTTCATATACACCACACACTAGGACTGCATACATGTTGTATTTCATTCTCATTATGACCTTGTGTGAGTTAAATCCCCTAATATGATTTTTAAATATTTTTTGGGATTTAATAAATATTTTCTAAACATTTTAAATAATTTTTGGAAATTAAAATTTGGAACTTTATAAAGCTTTGGGGTTGATTTGCAAATAATTCTTTTACCTTAAAACTATTTTGCGTAGAATCCAAAAGCGGCAGAAACATTTAAGGCTGAAACTTGGATTTTTTTGAAATAAAAAACACGCATTTTAGACTTGATCTTAAGCCTACACGTGTTGCTATGGCAATGATGCGATTTGTATTTCTTCTCACTCACAAACCCGTGACTTGATCTAGACCATTGGATTTCCATAATCAACGTTCTGCATGCGTATTGGAACTAATCCAAGTGCGATGGTTTTAACCAACCAGATGAGAGCTTTGCACCACTATTTGTGAACCCTTGGATTTGCATCGATCTAAAACATTTTAATCTCAGCCCTTGGTTTATGGCTTGGTTCCAGATCCTTCTAATGCCAATACAAATAAGAGCGTTATGTGAGGCATTTAGAGACTTTTGAAGGTTCCTCGTTTAAGAGAGAAAAGAGAGAAGAGAGAGAAAAGAAACCCTAACCTAACTTCGTCAAACCCTAAATCCAGAAACACTTTTCTGTGATTTTAAACCCGAGTGTTTAGATCGTGTGTTGAGATGGTATCCTCTCCTGTTCTTGATCATCTTTCAAACCTAATCACGTTGAGTTTTTCGTTTCTTTTTTATAGAAACTTGAGATCTCGTTTCTGTGATACATCTCACTTAGATAGATTACCGTTTTGATTTCTCTTTTGGAGAAATCTTATTTGTTGGTTATTTTTAAAACTGATTTCATGTTTTTAAACCCTAAACAAACAATCTTCATTCTGATTTAATTACTCAACGCTATCAGACAAAGATCTAGTTTTGAGATCTTGATTGGGGGAACACTTTCTATATAAAATTTTCAAAACCAGAAAGTGTTAGGATATTGGATATTTCACAACAAGATTCCCTCTTGATCTGCGGATATTTTGAAAGGTCTAAAAGTCTGTTTTAGTTTTGACTAAATTGATTTTGGAATTTCCTGCATATCTAGTGATCTTGTAATTTGTTAAATCATTTTGTTTGTATTAAATGTGAGTGTGTTGCATGCATATATAGAAAGCACATCAACACTACGCTTTCACTCTACCACACTTAAAATGCTGGTTATATGATCTTGAACTTGTCTGAGTCGATGTAAATACTGGAATCAAGTAAAGTTATGAAACCTCGTGAGAACATCAACAACAACAACCTTCAGAGTAGTCAGATCTAATCTAGAGGAGTTGGTAATGATTCTGAACTTAGTTTTGGTGTGTTTTTTTGGTTTGATTTTTAAATAACTTGTAATTTGTTACTTTGATTTGAGTGGTTTTTTATTTTGTGACGTAGAGGTCACCGTGGATGTTTCCCCAATTGGGTAGGGTTTTACCATGTTAAAAACTACTTGTGTTCTTCTTCATTTTCTCATCACCTTCCTCTTAGCTGTGCTGATTTAATAGTTTAAGTTTTGTTTTTCAAAACTGGTTTTCTAGATCTGAAATAACTCGTTCACACTCATTCACATTATTTTGATACATTTTTAAACACATCTTGTGTTAAGTTTTGTTTTGATTAAAAGAGTTTCTTCAACAAACCGCTCGGATCCATTTTAACAGTTTAACTTTGTATTAAACGTCTTGAGTGGCATTTTTTAATTGGTATCAGAGCTTGACTATTTTAAAATATTTTTGATCCTATGTTTCTGAAATTATTTTTTGAAAACAAAAGTATGGACGAGAAATTTGAGAGACTAGGTAACCTGTCCAGACCCCCTCTCTTTGATGGAACCAATTTTCCTTAGTGGAAGGTAAGGATGATTGCTTTCGTTCAAGCAACTCTGGGAGATAAAGTATGGAAAGTTATAGAAAATGGCTACACTTTTCCTACTAAACCAACATCTGAAGGAAGTAATGTGAGAATTAGGAAGTTACTAAGTTAATTCACTAAAGATGAGAAACAAATTTCACTATGTAACAATAAAGGCAGGAATGCTATATTTATGTCTTTAAATGAACATGAGTTCAAGAGGATCTCATCCTGCACAACTTCTAAGGAAGAATGGGATACTCTTGTAACTGCTCATGAGGGTGATACAAGAGTTAAAGCTACTAAAACTCAAAAGATTATCCAATAATATAACTCTCTTGTTATGTCTGAGACTGAAACCTTTGATGATTTCTACATTAGGTTAACTGACATTGTGACTAAATTTCATGCAAATGGTATAACCTATGATAGAAAAGAAATTGTTTCAAAAATACTAAGATGACTTCCACAGAAATTTGATAAAAAAAGATATGCTATTGAGGAAATGGATGATCAAAACCTAACTCCAAAAATCCTCAGTAGTAAATTAAGAACTGTGGAGATGGAACTAGAATTCAAGAAACAATTGATCCAGACCAATAAAAAATAGGGTAATTCTAATCTTGTTTTTTCATCTAAGTTGATCAAACCTGACCTTGACCTTGACTCTGATGAGAACTGTGACTTGGATAACTTGGATAATCAGCTTGCTCTCTTGTCTAAGAAATTCAAAAAAATTGTAAACTTTCAAAACAAAGTTGCTTCTAGACAAGGGAAACCTAATTACTCTAACAATAGGCCTCATGAGAGAATACTTGACAAACAAAAGAATGATGACCACAAGAGACCTCAGAAAGACCTTAAAAATGTTGAATGTTATAGATGTGGCAAATTAGGACACATGGTTAGTAACTGTAGGGTTAACTTAGATAAACATCCCATACAAAATAGGTCTCAGCTATGCAAGACTTGGAATTACTCAAGTAACTCTAAAAATGAAGAACTTGAGTCATCCAACTCTTATGACCCTTGCATTTCATTCTTTACTAAGATAATCTACAATGATGATGAGGAAATTGATCATACCATGACTGATGTTGCTTATAGTGATATGCCTTCCTTACTACTTGAAAATGACTGTATTACTGAAAAACGTGTGTGTGTGAGTCAAAGTGATCGTCTTATTGTTGATGCCAATGGGTGTGTGAGTCCTAAAATTGAATCGACAGGGGACACAACACATAGTTCACTTAGTGACTCCGATAATGAGTATCTTCCTGACATTCACATACTTTACACTAAAACTCTCAAGAAAGAGAAGCTTGTCAAAGATCTTTCCATGAAATTAAAGTCCTTAAACCATATAGTTAAACAAAATTCTGAAGAGTATAATGAGGAAATAAAATCTTCTGAACAAAGAGTGAAAGACTTGACTGAATCCAATAATGTTTTGGAAAAGATGTATAAAGGATCATTATTAAAATTAGAACAGACAAAAGAAAAAGCATCAACAGTTTTAAAAAAATTCTCAAAATTGGAAAGCAATTCTAATTGTTTTGAGGACTATGTTGCTGATAGCAAGATCAATTCTGATGATAGATCTGGAATAGGCTTTTTCACCAAAAATATTAAACAAACTAAACCCTTTGAAACCATAAATTTTGTTACTAGTGGGAAAAAACCTATGGAAATTTGTCCCGACTTTCAATCTTTGAAAAATGATTTTGATAAAAATAAGCAATAGTTAAACTTTGATGAGACAAGTACCTCTAAGCATAATGTTCAACTTAAAGCCAAATACGTTTGTCCTCCTATTAGAAATAGTGAGATTTCTTTTCAAACTATTCCCTCTACAACTAATGCCAAAAGTCATAACTTAGGGAAACCTATGGTCAACAACTTTCCTAAAGACTTAACTGCCACGAGCAATATTTATTGCTCATACTGTGATGTGTATGAACATTCCTTAGATGGTTGATATTCTAAACGCCTATACCAAAATACTTATCCCTCATTTACCTATCATAACTTTAACTATTCTAGGAGAAGCCATAACAATTTTGTTCTTCCTAAACCACCAGATAGAAACTCTAACCATCTAAAGAGAATGACAAGATCTAATACTAAAAGACAATCCCGAAGAAATAATCCTAGAGTCTTTTCTCAACCAAATGCTAAAAACCAGAGCTATTTGGGCAAGAAAGGATGATCTGATACCCCAGTTGAAATGTAACGTAGTGATCAGCGCTTTGAAAATTGAACACACCACGTCTGGATGGTACTTAGACTCTGGATGTTCTAAGCATATGACTGGGGATGAATCCAAACTCTCAAACAAAACTAACTTCTCAGGAGGCAAAGTCTTGTTTGGAGATGGTGTTTCAGCCCAGATCATTGCTAAAGGAACACTCTAAGAAGTAGGATTACCTATTCTTGAAGATGTTTTATTAGTAAAAGGTCTTAAGGATAATCTACTAAGTATTTCACAATTTTGTTACTCCAATCATACTATCACCTTTTTGAAGTACAATTGCAAAATTTTAAATGAAAATGGTGAATGCATAATTACAAGACTCCGTACTCCAGATAACTGTTAGACGGTTAATCCTAGTACAGAGGTCTGTAACATTACCAAAATGGATGACAATGAATTATGGCATAACATAATGGGTCACATAAATTATGACAGCCTTAGTAAATTGTCCTCTCGGGATATTATTAGAGGTATTCCTAAAATAAAACCCATTTCAAACATAGTATGTGATCCCTGCCAAGAAGGCAAAATAGTTAAGGCATCTCACAAAAGGGTTAAAGATATTCTTTCCTATAAACCTTTAGAACTTATTCATATGGACCTAATGGGTCCTTCTCGTACTATTAGTCTTTATAGTAATAGTTACATTCTAGTTATGATTGATGACTACACGAGATTCACTTGGGTTATTTTTTCAAAACAGAAGTCTGAAACCATTAGAGGGTTTTTAAAAATCTTACTTAGTATAGAGAATGAAAAGGACTCCCAAGTTGATAGTATTCGGAGTGATAGAGGAGGAGAATTCATAGATTCAGGTGTCACTGAATATTGTGACTATAATGGTTATAAACATAAGTTTAGTGCTCCCAAGACACCCCAATAAAATGGGATAGCCGAGCGTAAAAATAGGACTATTCAGGAAATAGCAAGAGTTCTAGTACATGCTAAAAACTTACCTAAATACTTTTGGGTTGAGTCAGTGCGTACTTCATGTCACATTATCAATAGAGTCTACCTTAAGAAGAATTCTAAACAGACCCCCTATGAACTTTGGTATGGCAAGAAGCCAAATCTTAAATATCTTAGGACATTTGGTAGTACGTGTTATGTCTACAAAGATAGAGAACACTTATCTAAGTTTGAAACAAGAGGAGATAAAGCTATATTTCTAGGATATTCACCTGACAGCAGAGCCAACCATATTTATAACTTGTGTACTAAGACCAAGATGGAATCCATTAATGTGATTGTGAATGACACTCATGTAGAAAGTAAAACTACTAGACCAGCAATCATAGAAGAGTCTGAAAGCTTTTTAAATTATGACTCTCCTGAAATAATCGATTCTTTACCAACAGAGACTCTTAAAGTACCTAACTGGGTTTCTAAAGACCATCCCATAGATAAAGTTGTTAGTAATCCTATAGAACCTGTTCATACAAGATCCTGACTTCGTAGCATTGCTCATTTTGCATGTTTTGTGTCTCTTATTGAGCCCAAAAATGTAAATGAAGCCTTGAATGACCCATTGTGGATTACTGTAATACAATAAGATCTTCTTTAATTTATCATTCATGATGTTTGGCATCTTTTACCCAGACCTGAAAATAAAAGGGTTATTTGCACAAGTTGGATTTTTAAAAACAAAACTGATGAGTCTGGGATGATCATTAAAAATAAATATAGATTAGTTATCCAGGGCTTCTCTCAGATTGAAGGAATAGATTTTGAGGAAACATTTTCTCCTGTTACTCGACTCGAATCTGTTCATTTACTTTTTGCTATAGCTTGCCATTTACATTTCACACTTTACCAAATGGATGTCAAGTCAACCTTTCTAAATGGTATCTTAACTGAGGAGACCTATGTGAAAAAACCCAAAGGGTTTATTAACCCACATCATCCTAATCATGTTTATCGTCTTAAGAAAGCTCTTTATGGGTTAAAACAAGCTCATAGAGCTTGGTATAAGCGTTTGTCCACCCTTATTTTAGATAATGGATTTAGGAGAGGAGGAAATGACCAAATGTTATTTGTCAAACATTTTGACAGCAACATTACTATTGCTCAAGTATATGCTGATGATATCATTTTTGGATCCACTTTCCCTTCAGAAGCCAAGTCTTTCTCTGACATTATGCACAGAGAATTCCAAATGTCACTTATGGAGACTTGTAATTTTTCTTAGGTCTTCAAGTAAAACAAAACCCATAAGGTTTAATTGTTTCACAATTAAAATATGCTTTAGCTATTGTAAAAAAGTTTGGCTTAGATACGACTAAGGAAGCTAGAATGCCTATGAGTGCCTCGGTTAAACTTTCTAAAGATGAAAGTGGTAAATCCATGGACTCTGCCCTATACTGTAGTACGATAGGAAGTTTGCTCTACCTAACTACCTCACACCCAGATATCATGTTCGCTGTGTGTGTGCGAGCCCGTTATCAGAATAATCCCAAAGAGAGCCATTTGTTATGTGTAAAAAGAATAATTAAATACATAAAAGGCACTCACAATTTAGGGTTGTGGTACACTAATGACACATCGAGCACTATAGTTGGTGACACTGACGCTGACTGGCTAGGTGTTTTAACGATAGTAAAAGTTCATCAGGCGCATGTTACTCATCGATAACAACTTGGTTGTTGGAACAACAAAAAACAGAACTGCACCTCTTTATCAACTGCAGAATCTAAATATATTGCAACTGGAAGTTGCTGTGCCTAGTTATTATGGCTGCAACTAATGCTGAGAGATTATGGTATACGTGAAGAAAAACTTTATGTCTATTGCCATAACCAGAGTGCAATCAATATCTCTAAGAACCCAGTTCAACATTCTCGCACTAAACACATTAAAATTTGATATCACTTCATACGAGAATTAGTTGAATCAAAAGAACTAGAGATTAATTACCTTCCTACTGATCTACAATTGGATGTTTTGTTTACAAAACCTTTGGACTTTAAGCATTTTGAATCTTTACGCAAATCAATTGGCATGGTTTTAGCTAAATAATTTATATATCTAATTGATTATTATTACTCTCTTATGATATTCTTGTTGCCCTTTGTCCATTTGAGACAAAATGGGGGAGAAATTTTGAGTCCACTTGGACACTATTGTACATTCTTATCTACTAAACTTGATCTTAGGTATCCTTTTGCATATTTCAATAACTCCTTATTGCGTCAGATTTTGATAGGGTAATGGTTTGTACATAGTTGAGTTATGTAATTTTTATTTCAAGGAGATTGGGTTGATAGATTTTTATAGGAATAGGATTCTCTTATTTATTTTTGGTATCCCCTACGAGTCCTTGTTGGCTTAAAGGATATTTTGTCTCATATTTCCAAAGGGGGAGATTGAAGCACCCAATATCTTTGACACATTTGAGTCTGCATTATATAGGAGCTTATCTAGTTTGGAAATAGTAACAAAATTGTGTCCATCCCTAGTTGAACCAAAAAGCCTTAGACTTGATCTTATCAACTTTGATATTCCTCTACAAGTTCTTGATTATATTTCACATACACCACACACTAGGACTGCATACATGTTGTATTTCATTCCCATTATGACCATGTGTGAGTTAAATCCCCTAATATGATTGTTAAATATTTTTTGGGATTTAATAAATATTTTCTAAACATTTTAAATAATTTTTGGAAATTAAAATTTGGAAATTTATAAATCTTTGGGGTTGATTTGAAAATAATTCTTTTACCTTAAAACAGTCTTGGGTAGAATCCAAAAGGGGAAGAAACATTTGTGGGTGAAACTTGGATTTTTTTTAAATAAAAAACACGCATTTTAGACTTGATCTTAAGCCTACATGTGTTGCTCTGGAAATGATGAAATTTGTTTTTATTCCCACTCACAAACTCGTAACTTGATCTATACCATTGGATTTCCTTAATCAACGTTCTGCATGCGTATTGGAACTAATCCAAGTGCGGTGGTTTTAACCAATCAAATGAGAGCTTTACACCACTATCTGTGAACCCTTGGGTTTGCATCGATCTAAAACCTTTTAATCTCAGCCCTTGGTTTGTGTCTTGGGTCCATATACTTCGAATGCCAATATAAATAAGAGCCTACTGTGAGGCATTTATAGACTTTTGAAGGTTCCTCGTTTAAGAGAGAAAAGAGAGAAGAGAGAGAAGAGAAAAAAAGAGAGAGAAAAGAAACCCTAACCTAAGTTCGTCAAACCCTAAATCCCAAAACATTTTTCTGTGATTTTAAACTTGAGTGTTTAGATCGTGTGTTGAGAAGTTATCCTCTCCTATTCTTGATCATCTTTGTACTTAATCACGTTGAGTTTTTTCGTTTCTTTTTTTATAGAAACTTGAGATCTCATTTATGTGATACATCTCACTTATCGAGAAATCTTGTTTGTTGGTTATTTTTAAAACTGATTTCATGTTTTTAAACTGTAAACCAACAATCTTCATTTTGATTTCATTTTACTCAATGCTATTAGACTAAGATCTAGTTTTGAGATCTTGATTGGGGGAACACTTTCTATATAACATTTTCAAAACAATAAAGTGTTAGGATCTTGGATATTTCACAACAAGATTCCCTCTTGATCTGCGGATATTTTGAAAGGTCTAAAAGTCTGTTTTAGTTTTGACTAAATTGATTTTGGAATTTCCTGCATATTTAGTGATCTTGTGATTTTTTAAATCATTATGTCTGTATTAAGTGTGAGTGTGTTGCATGCATATATAGAAAGCATATCATCACTACACTTTCACTCTAGCAGACTTAAAGTGTTGGCTATATGATCTTGAACTTGTTTGAGTCGACGTAAAGACTGGAATAAAGTAAAGTTACGAAAGCTCGAGAGAACATCATCAACAACAACAACCTTAAGAGAAGTTAGATCTAATCTAGAGGAGTTGGTAATGATTCTGAACTTAGTTTAGGCGTGTTTATTTGATTTGATTGTTAAATAGCTTGTAATTTGTCACTTTGATTTTAGTGGATTTTTTGTTTTGTGACGTAGAGGTCACTGTGGATGTTTCCCCAATTGGGTGGGGGTTTTACCATGTTAAAAACTACTTGTGTTCTTCTTCATTTTCTCATCACCTTCTTTTTAGCTGTGCTGATTTAATAGTTTAAGTTTTGTTTTTCTAAACTGGTTTTCTAGATCTTAAATAACTCGTTCACACTCATTCACATTATTTTGATACGTTTTTAAACACATCATGTGTTAAGTTTTGTTCTGATTAAAAGAGTTTCTTCAACAAATAGCTCGAAGACATTTTAATAGTTTAACTGTGTATTAAACGTCTTAAGTGGCATTTTTCATCAATACACCCAGTACACAAAGATAATACTATAAACTTTCACAACTAGTGAAATGTACCAAACAACAAAAATATAGGACTTACTAGTAGACACACAGATTCACACTCAAGATAAGAGTATCCGGTGAAGATGCAACAAAAAACATTTAGTTTTAATAATTTTTTATTTTCACAAATGGTTGGAAGATCAAATAGAAAGTCAAATATAAAAAAGATCTTTGCTTTAGGATTTGATGATTCAACTGTGTGAAAACAGAAAATCAGTAGTTTGTATCAAAAGGTTTAGATCATGAGTTTTTATAAAACATAAATGAATTTACACAAATCTAAACCGAACTAAATCTTTTTTCAAAGTATATATGAGTTTTAAACACATATTTAGTTTATAACTTAGATTTACCAAGCGCGCACGCATGCGCGCTCACCCACACCCACACCCACACACCCACATACCCGCACACACACACACACACCATATATATATATATATATATATATAATAAAGTAGGATGGTGTTTTCCTTTCCTCCTTTTACCCAAAATTCAAATACAAGGATAAAATTGGAAATTAACACTAAGAAAGTTTTACACACTACCGAGACTACCTTCACCGTCTCTATCGAGCGCGGGTTTAAGAAATCCACCTCTCTCTCTCCATTTCGTTCTTCATATAGTACACACTCATCTCTCTCTCTCCATTTTGTTCTTCACCGCTCTCCATCCTCTCTCCATTTCGTTCTTCAGCAGGTAGCGGTTTTAGGTTTTTCAATGGGTGTTTGTGAAGAGGTTTTTTCATTGGGGTTTATCAATAGGTTTACATTTGTGTTTTTTTATGCTCTGTTGTCAATGTTACAGCAACGGGTTACGGGTATCAATGTTACAGCAAACATTGATAATGATTTTATCAATATTACAGCAAACACTCTCATCAATGGGTTACGGGTATCGATTTTATATCAATTGTTTTATGGGTAATGATTTTATTGGCCGAAATGTTTTGAAAGTACACAAAAAAAAAATACTCTGTTACAATGGGTTTATCAATGTTACAGCAAACACTCTTCAGAATGTCTAAATGGGTTTGCACTCTTTAGTATATACTGTGTTTGCAAAAATTCTGTTTTAATGGTTGCATTTTTCGAATTTTATTTGATAACTCTAATGTTCCTCTAATGTTTTATGGGTTTATTACTCTTTGGAATGTTAGTATTCATTTGTGTTGCATTCGGTACAACAAACACTATGTTTGCAAGGTCTATAAACATTTGTGTTGCATTCGGTTTTGATTTCTTATCGGTTTATGAGAGTTTAAATGGTTGCATTTCTGGGAGTTTGAATGGGATTTCTTATTTGATTGAATATCTTATGTAAAAAATGTATATTGCCGATTCGTATAATGTTTCTAATGTTTTATGGGTTTATTACTCTTTGGAATGTTAGTATTCATTTGTGTTGCATTCAGTAGAACAATCACTATGTTTGCAATCTCTATAAACATTTATTGGGAAGAATGTATGACGATTCATTATTAATTTTTATTGGGAAGAATGTATGACGATTCATTAGTACTTTTTATTAAGAAATTTTTCATTTGGTATAGTTCATGTTGTGTTTTAGTCACATTTAATAATTACTTCTCATTTATTCATTTTGTAGTTGACTTCTTTGTTGACATGGAGAACGTTACCGTTTTTGGCAACGTATGTTACTTTTAATTATACTCTGTTTCACTTAAATGAGATCAATTCCTACTTCCTAATAATTTTCTTATACATTTTCATTCTTTACTTATAGGTGAATGAAGATGCAGCGATTGCTGTAACAACCGAACTCCTCCCATCAATATTTATTCTCCTCACTTATATGTTTATATATTGATTCCATCCATTGCCTTTTTAATTATAGATTCAAAGGTTGCGTCAAAATAATATCAGTGTTGATGTCCTCGATGAATCTGATCTAAATAGTGTTCGTTCCGTGGAAAGAAAATGCACTTTTGTTTTCATATAGTACTTATAAGAAGTTTCTCCATTCGTAATCAATATCCTCTTTTCTTATCTCCACTACAGCCTGTTAACATTTGCACACCTTCAATACGACATGGGAAGGAAAAAGGGAACTTGGCACCCACTAAGGTTGAATTTTTTTCTATTCTCATCTATTCGAATATATATAACATATTTCTTTATCTAATTATATACGCTTAACCTTTTCATATAGGATATACGAAAGGGAAAAGGGAAAAAAATGCCACTTTAAGTGTGGTATGTTTAACTAATTATAGGTTTACTATGATTATATCTACTATATTCTCATTTTGAACTTAGTTTTCTTCATTTCTCTATAATCTACCTAATTTGTTTTTCAACATTTCTTTCTTTGTTCATAGAATCAAAGGCCGCATGGAAATAACATTGGTATCGTTATACGTGATGATGTTCCACCAAATGTTATGCATATTGGGGTAAATACTAGCTACTAAATGCTTTTATCGTTTCAACTTCATATTTACAACTTCTTCACTCCCCATTTATAGTATCAACCTTACAATTAACAGACTCAAACTATACTCAATAATGCAAATGAGAAAGCCAAGGGAAAGGAGAAAGAAGTTCCCACACGTAAAAGGGTAAAACACATCTCAGAAACTTTTATGATAATATTCTTTATGGCATTATGTAATATTATTTTTATATGCTTATATTTCTTTTGTAGGCGGCATGGATGGGTAAGTATAATGTTTGTCCAGAAGCGGTTTGTTTTTATCATTAACCTTTTACATTATTGGTGGTGTTATTTTACCCTACAGTAATGGTGGTGTTATTAAATAATTAAGTGATTAATGTGTACCATTAGGCCTTATACAATCTCTAAAGTTTACACCAATACTTGAAACTTAATTTCACTATATTATTAAGACTATGAGCGCACCCCTTTCCATTATCACGCAATGCAGATAATTTTGTTGTTTTCTTTAGGCAATTGATCAAACGTTTGTCTCCAAAAGTTCCCTTGCACAATGATTACGACGAGAACGAGAAAGAGAAAGATGCAATCCTCCACAAGCTACATCCGTCACTTCTGCCCCCCTTGCGCCACAATCGCCCGTAAGTGTTGAAATTAGAGAACCACAACATAACTTCATCTCAAAACGCGCACTTGCCCAATGACAAAGACGTGATCGAGAAAGCGCATTTCAGTTACATCAACCTATTTCTGGTCATACTCCCCATGTTAACAATTCTATGGGGCCACCTGCTTTTGCTTGCACTGAAGGTTCTCCTAAGCGATCAAGGGTTTCACATTTACTGTCAGATAATGATGTGGCTCAAGTCCCGTCGTCAATAACTAACCAATTTATAGAAGTTAGTACCCCAAATCCTTCACACATTTCTATTCGAAGAATTATTCCTTTGACGAATAGTTTACCAATCCCAGTCGTGGAGACAAATATACCCCCATCTATGTCACCTCGAAACCTTTGCCAAGATTTCGACCTAATTGATTCTGAAGAACAGTGTGACGGGGTCCTCCAAGAACACCCTCTGACATCAAATTCTCTTCAAAATGTATTGGTCCCCAATACATTAGAAATTATACCCCACCTTGAAATAGAGAATAATCAAGATGTTCAAAATTTCCATTCATCTAATGCACATAGTTATAGGTATAATTTCTTTTTATCTATTATCTAATATTGTTTTACGTTGTGAACTATCCTTCATTTTATTTTTCACACCTTCTTATTTCATATATAGATCCACTATACAAAGCCGTGGAAATATTGCGAGCACGAGTGCGCCTCAAGAACCACATACCCATTTAGAAAGACATTTTCTTGGGCCCATGGATGTCCCTTGCCGTCATTGTTCAGCTTTACATTGGATGGATGAAAGATTATCGACCTCATCAAAGATTCGCCCTCTATTTGGGAAGTGTTGTAGACAAGGACAAGTTCAATTACCACATCTACTTGAACCCCCACCGGAAATTAAACATCTATTCGATGGTAATGATGTTCAATGCAAGTCTTTCCAGAGTCATATTAGAGAGTATAATTCTGCTAACGCCTTTACAAGTCTTGGTGTTCAAATGGATGATAGGGTCCTCAGAGGTAGGCGTCCATCATCTTTAACCATTCATGGCTAACTACGTCATCGTACTGGATCCTTATTACCGGAACCGGGACATGAGGAAGAAGCTTCATATGCCCAGTTATACATTTATGATCCCAGTGTGGCTTTGAGTGTTAGGGAACGTAGGAATCCATAATTACGAAGTGATGTACTGCAAATAATTCAAGGTTGCTTGGAGGTCAACAATCCTTTTATCCACAAATATCGTCAGGCGTTTGCTATTTTAAATGAATCCTCTGGATCCGGCCTGAACATGCCAGCATACTTACATTACAATTCTGCAGCAGATCGTAGAAGGTATAATTTGCCTTCGACTGATGAGATTGCTGTATTTTACCCGGCGATGGCCATAATTCGTCTGCAATGAGAGACATTATTGTTCTCCTTCGAGGGGGGGATCAATTGATGCGAGTTAATGAATGTCACCTAGCTTACCTACCTCTGCACTACGTTCTTTTATACCCTCATGGTTAACTTGGTTGGGACCCTGACATGAAGTTATGGGACGTGGCAAACAGTGTTGATCAGGATCATCGACTAACTCAACTGGATTATTATAGTTATCGTTTGTTTCAACATGGCCCTGAGTACTCTACAATTTTGAGAGGAGGTAAACTTATGCAGGAGTTCATTGTGGATGCATGGGCTTCAACGGAACAAAATCGCTTGACTTATTTCAGACTTAATCA
Source organism: Sambucus nigra (assembly GCA_949130495.1). Lineage (NCBI taxonomy): Eukaryota > Viridiplantae > Streptophyta > Magnoliopsida > Dipsacales > Adoxaceae > Sambucus > Sambucus nigra. The sequence goes on from OX422208.1 coordinate 302,897,000, forward strand.
AAGCAAACTTCGGGTAGAATTATACAAGGATCTTAGCGATTGTATGTCTGAGGGTGTTGAACCATTGCAAATTGGTAGGCGAATGATTTTGCCATCATCTTTTACTGGTAGTGCACGAAATATGTTTTGAGATTTACCATGATTCGATGTCCATCACTCGGTACAATCAACACCCTGATATTTTTCTCACAATGACCGCCAATCCTAAATGGCCTGAAATCAGTAAGGAACTTTTACCGGGTCAAAATGCTCTCGACCGTCCAGATTTGGTTGCACGTGTTTTTGAACTAAAGAGAAAAGCCCTAATGAAGGAGATTAAGGATAAAAATATTTTTGGCAAGAAAGTGGCCCATGTGTTTACAATCGAATTTCAAAAAAGGGGGTTGCCCCACATGCATGCTCTTCTTTTCCTCGATTGTCAAAGCAAGATTAAAACATGCGCCCAAGTAGATAATTTTGTCTCTGCTGAGTTTCCAGATCCCACTTATGATCCTACACTCTTCCAAACTATATTGAGTTGCATGGTACACGACCCATGCGGCTCCCAGAATCCGAATTCCCCTTGCATGGAGAACGGTATATGCACGAAAAAATACCCTCGAGCATTTGCAGAAGCCACAACAATGGATAATAATGGATATCCAATCTATCATCGTCGTGATGATGGTAAGGAATATACTACTGCTAGTGGAAAAAAGGTATCTAACAAAGATGTTGTCCCCTATAATCCATATTTGTCTAGACTTTTCAATTGTCACATTAATGTCGAGGTTTGTGCTGGGTTACGATGCGTTAAATATATAAATAAGTACATATATAAGGGTCATGATCGCACAACTATGGTTTTGGGAGGTGTTGATGAAATCCAACAATATTTAGATGCAAGGTACATTGGACCTCCTAAAGCAGCTTGGCGAATTTATGGCAATCACATGCATCAGGAGAAACCGCCTGTTACACGATTAGATTTACATTTACCTGGCATGCATCATGTTGTGTTTGATCCTTCACATTCATCAGCTACGATTGCTCAAAGAGCCATCGGTCAAATGAGTTCGTTAACCGGGTTTTTTGCTTTTTGCGCATTGAATCCTTCTGCACGAGAGTATACCTACCAAGAGTTTCCCCAACATTATGTTTGGAGCTCTAAAACGAAACTATGGACTGCACGAAAATCATCTGAGTTTGCTATTGGGCGAATGTACTATGCTAGTCCGAATTTTGGAGAAAGGTTTTATTTGCGATTGCTTTTGACCGTTGTTAAAGGGCCCACATCGTTCGAGTGCTTACGCACGGTGAATTGTGTATTACATGAGACTTTCAAATCGGCGTGTATAGCGAAGGGATTGCTTGAAGACGATAATGAGTGGGTTCAATGTTTACAGGAGGCATCCATCATGCGCAACGGATATCAACTTCGGCGTTTGTTTGGTGTTATACTTACACAATGTTTTCCTTTGCATCCGGAGTTATTATGGAATCAATTTTCCATTCATATATGCGATGATCTGATTCATAAGTTACGCACATTGTTTTCTATCCCAAATCCAACTGACATCCAAATTGAGGATTATGGTTTGTATCTTCTAAATGAGGTGCTTCAAGAGTCTGGTAAGAGTTTAAGTGACTTCCCTCCAATGCCTCTGCCAACTTTTAATTGGACAACTGTGGGTGGGAATAGATTACTCTCAGAACATCATCAGTTACAATCGTTAGCAATGCAAGGTGATGCACAATTAGATGTTGATCGCCTTAATGAGGGACAACGTATATCTTACTCAGCGATAACATCATCTGTTTTCGAGAATAAGGGGACTACATATTTTTTGAATGGAGGTGCTGGCACTGGAAAGACATTTTTGTATAATACAATTGCAACCTTCTGTTGTAGTTTGGGTCATACAATTATTACTGTTGCTTCGTCTGGCATTGCTTCTTTGTTGTTAGTTGGTGGTCGGACTGCACATTCAACATTTTGCATACCTTTGGACATTCTTGAAAACTCAAATTGTGGATTTACAAAGCAGTCGATACATGCAGAGCTATTCAAATCAGTTAAACTTATAATATGGGATGAAGTTCCTATGCAACATAGGCATTGTGTTGAGGCTATAGATAGGACACTGCAAGATATTTGTGATGTTAAAAATCCATTTGGAGGAATTACAGTAGTTCTTGGCGGTGATTTTCGACAAATCTTACCAGTTATCCCTAGAGGAGTTAGAGAAGAAATTGTTTCCGCTTCATTAAGGCGGTCTATGCTTTGGAGGCACATCCATATTTTGACCTTACATCTAAATATGCGACTAAACCCATTGGAGCCTGAGACAATTCATTTCTCTACGTTCTTGGATCAGGTACTGCTATTTACTCTTTTCTATTTTTTAACAATCTTCGTTCAACATGCATGCATTTGACTTTTTTTTTTGTAGATTGGGTCCAATCCTCTTGAAGTTGTATCATTGCCTTCCTCAATACAAAAGTGTAATGATGTCCGTGATCTAATTGCGAAGGTGTATCCATTGTTGAATGTGGTCGGTACTGTTACACTAACCTTCCTCACCAAACGAACAATTCTTTCAGCGCGGAATGACGATGTGACTACTATAAATAATTTGGCATTGAATATCTTTTCGGGTGATACAAAAACTTATTTTGGTGCCGATAAAATGTGTGACGACGAGTCCGGTAGAGACATACATAGTCAGTACCCAAATGAGTTTTTGAATTCTCTCAGTCCTTCTGGTTTACCCCTTTTTAAGTTGGATTTAAAGGTGGGTTCTCCGATTATGATTTTGAGAAACATTGCTTCGAAGGATGGTCTTTGCAATGGCACGCGATTGGTGGTTACAAAATGTGGAGAGCATGTAATTGAGGCCCAAATATTAACGGGTGATAAGTGTGGAAATTTAGTATTCATTCCCAGAGTCTCACTATCTCCTTCATCTGCGGAGATCCCTATAAAAATAACAAGACGCCAATTCCCAATTCGACTGGCATATGCAATGACCATCAACAAATCACAGGGTCAATCTGTAAAGTTTGTGGGAATTGATTTGCGCACACCAGTTTTTAGTCATGGTCAATTATATGTAGCCTTATCTCGATGCACAAGTGCAAATCGCATTACCCTTCTTTCTGATGATTGTTCGCTTTCGACAACAAATATTGTGTATCCAGAAGTCCTCCTATAAAGTAATTAGTGTTATTTTCCCTATAAACTACACATTTGACCCCTTTATATCATCTTTTGATAATTTTTTAATTATTCTTAGGATTGGGAGCTAATGGTAAAGCATCAAGAGCGGATAAATACCCGTAGGTTGCTTACATGGGGTTCCCACAACAAGGTACTTCGTCTTTAAAATGTTTCTTCTTTTCATTCATTTTTAAAAATTAGTCTTAACTATTAATATTTCTTATAGGTGGTTGTAAATTGCGCCAATCTTCATATCAAGTACGTCGAGATGGATACGTGGACATTTCGTAGAGTTATTATGAGGATGTTTCCTACGAATCCATGATTGACTATTAGAGGATAATTTTTTGGGATGTCGATCGTTTCGACTTTTTGTAAAGCTTAGGCTTAGAGTTACTATACGTTATTGAATGATTGCTAAGGCTATTTTTGTATAGTCTGCTAAGGCTTTTATTATATATTCTGCTAAAGTTGTCTTTAACCTTACATCATCCATAGCTGTATCTGTGTAAGTATCTCAGATCAATAAATGAACTATTTGGGCTTTGGGTTTGAGTTTGTATGCTTTTGGTTTAAGATGTTTAATAGTTGTTATGTTAATATAGTTACGGACTTCATTTGAATTTTTATGCTTCATGTTTTCAGGATACTTTGTAATAGTTTCTACAATTTTGTAGGATAACATATTGTAATAGTTTGTACATCTGTGTATATATCAGTTTACGCAAGGAGAAATTGGAGGTAAATATATAAGGGTATGTTGTGTTGCCAGCGTAATGTTCTATATTGGTATGCACAAGACAACCTAAACATATGACATGCTACCAATGTAGAGTACTTAAGAAATTGATGGATCACATGACGAAGATGTTAAACTTATTTCACTTCTTTCCCAAATCCCACTGCACAGCTTGGACTAATACTTTGATTTATACCTACCTTTGTCGGCATCCATCAACATGTTCAATTGCCTATGAAGCGATTGTCCAGGCTTTGGGATGACTTGAACTTTTAGAAAATCATTATTGTGATGAGTTGAGACATTTTTGGCAAGAAGAATTTTCATATCAGAATCTTGAAAGACTGAGATATTTAAATGTTAGAAATTATTGGCAATGTCTAATCTTAACAAAGGAAGAGCACGCATGGCCTCCTAATCTTGAATAATTGGATATATAGAAATTTGAGAAGCTATCGAATTGGGGGAACAACTTCACGCATCTATGGAAGATGATTATTTTTTACTTCCTTAGACTCGGGTCCTTTCGAGCCACAACGATGAGATATGTGTAGCCACAACAGCAACATAGGCCACACAGAAATATTTTCTTATCATAAAGAATTCTATATTAGTAATGGTTCATCTCAGACGTGATTTCCTACATGCCCAAATCTCCCCACCTCCCTTGAGTCACTTAACGTTACTTATTGCAGAAATCTGATGGCAGATTCAGATGAATTTTGGCTACTTAATAGCAACAACATGTCTTCATGTGTTAATTACCATCACTGCCAAAACACAGTAGTAGATCCAATAGATATTCTTTCCAAACATGTAGCATATCTGACCATTGGAAAATTTTTATGTTAAAACACAGCATATCTGACCATCACAACCAATACATTAGCAGATCCCATGTATTTTAATTTATATTCGTTGACTTTTATGTTAAAGCACAACATATCTGACCATCACAACCAATACATTAGCATATATGACTTTCACTCATGCATATATTAGTTTCACCTCCATTTTTTAAATACCCTCCGTTAATCCACTTATAAATAGCATTGTAAACTTCCAATGTTGTCACCATTACAGACCAATGAAGATATGGATGATGCGGTATTGCTTTGTCACCTTTTTATTGACTCTAAGCTACATTAGCTAATGTTTAATATTAAAATTTTTTTGGTAATTTCTCATCATGGATGATGCGATGTTCTGTTTGAGCCCTTTTTTTAACTATTTGAGGCCTTTGAAGGGGTCAAGAAAGAATTCATGTTTGATCCTTCTCTCCCACAACTGTCACCTGCACAAGTACTCTGATGACTATGAAGCTGCAGTCAATAATAAATCAATGTCGAGTATAACTTTCCGTTACGAATATCTGTTATTTATTTATTTACTTTTAAGTGATTCTATTTAATTTTTTTTTTTGTTATTGATCAGTTGAGCTCAAGAGACAGTATACAGATCTGTTTTTCGCTTCAATTGTCCAATAAAACTGGGAACCGTATTGCATTTAAGGTAACTAAGTTAATTAAGGATGACATAAATAGGTAGTGTTTTTTTGAAAACAGTTCAGGAAGATATATGCAGCTACTGTGATATTTCATTATATCTATTGCAATTTATCCATAAAGAATGTGGATGATTTGGGAGTGCAAGCTGATATGTGCAGCCGAGATCTAATATGTTTTGGGGTTTAATGTGTTTTGGAGCAGGTATATCTCACTTAATCCTGATTAAACTTACTGGGAGTGCAGACCATTTACCTATACGAAGTCCAGCTTTAGAGCACGCATATATCTCACTAATCTTACTGAAATGTACCTATTAATAAATGGATCTAAATACCAACAGTTTAATGCACCTGATCTATATGCCAACAGTTATTCCCTCTAAATCCTTATTAAACCGTTTGTTACAACTCTCTTAAGTCTTCAATCCCAACTTTAATTAAGTAGGGAATTTATTGTATCTTTTGTATTTGTAATTGGTTAGACATATGGAAAGTAGGGGGTTATATTTTTAAAATTCGATTTTCTTGACTTCATACATTGCTATTGTGACTATTGTCATATTTGAACTTTTGTAGCCTTTTTTTCTTCCTTATTTTTCCTTTTCTTTACTTCTTTTCTCTTCTTGATGATGCATTTACTTGATAAACGGAGCATTACTTCTTTACTTGATAAACAGAACATTACATCTTTACTTTATGATGGTTGAGATTTATTGTATATTTTAATTTATTTATGTTTATGATGATGTATGTTTATTTGAATATTCATTTTACATCATGTATAGTTGAATTCATTTGCACATCTTTGTTTTACTTTTTTGTTCCAATTCCACTATTGCTGCTCATAAACACATCAAGCATATATATTCTCCCAGAGGTTACAAACCTCCCACACATCTCAATCACCTCATGAATATTTTTTTAGAAATACGGTGCTGCTTCAGGTCAAAATATCAAGAGGACAAAATCCAGAGTATACACTGGCCAAGGTGCTTTAAATAAACAGGGCAAATTTCTAATTCACTGGGCATCCAAATTGGTATGTATCCATTTATGTACCTTGGAGTTCCCATTTTAGAGGTAAACTAAGAAGATGTCCCTTGCAAGTAATTACGGATAAAGCAGTGTCTAAACTTGAAGCTGGCAAGGCAGGGTAGGCTTCTTTCCATAGCAGGCAGAGTTGAGTTAATTAAGACTGTTGTGCAACTAATTATTTATAAAATTTCATAGTCCATTAATTATGGCCTCACTCTATTCTCAAGAAAGTACAGGTATGGATTAGAAACTTGATATGGACTATGTATGTTATTGAATTTTTATTTGTATATGGAGTTGTACATAATTGTTTGCATAGTGTTTTATATCCATAACGTTATTATATATATATGTAGGGAGAGGATCCTATGCGGAAATATTTGAGGACCAATTGGTGCAAAACTGTTTCACATTTTCGCACATCTTTGTTCATCTAAAACACATTCACAATATGAATGGTTGTTCTACTTAAAGATGCATATATGTAGTAGCATCAACTGTTATGCGTAGATGAAGTGATGAAGTATAAGTAGCTCTGATATAAGACATGAGGAGCTCTTAGATCTGTGTAATAGCAGCCCTGATGCATAGATGCAGTAGAAACAACTCAGTTAACTCGACCATATATGGCAGCCCTAATGCATAAAAGTGTCGAAGGCCTTTGTCCATCCCCTCCAGGATTTGGACAAGCCTCTCCCCAATCCTTAAGGTGAACCAAACCTATATTACGTTCATGATTCTTTTAATGGATTGATATCTCACGGTTTGATTGATACGTACACGATTTGATTCGTTTGAATCCGTATAATTGAGGCATATACACTATGATTTGAATTTTGTGATTTGAATTTTGTGAAATAGTTCACATCAAGAATTTTGTGAAATTTTTGATGTATAACAGTGTACTATTATAGTAGGACATATCTTGACTTATACTCTATTTTATATACGAGGCATATACACTGTTATTAATAAGGTATTGAAATGCATATACACAACTAAGAAATAAGGTATTGAAACACATATGCACTGTTATTAATAGCATTGAAATGCATCAAGAAAAACTGTCACAGTTATTCACACATATACACTGTCATCAATAGTGTATACACAACTATATTGACTGCAAATTGCAGTCCCATACACAACTAAGAATTTCGAGTGTTTGCTAAAACTAAGAATAATGTTAAGAACTAAAAATATTCCACCAATAATTATTTCCTAAACTAATGTACGAGTATGAATGACTTGGTTTCATTGTTATTAAGATTTTATGCTCTTTTATTTGCACAGGTCTGTGTCACGGGATAAGATTTAAGTAGTGCCATCGACACGGGAAAACGGTAGATGACGATGATAGGCATGAAGTTGACAAAATCTCGATCCAAGATTCTACTGTAGAAGAACAGAGATAGAGAAACAAAGTAAAGATGCATGTCGATTGGTTTGGATAATACACTACTCTATTAGTGAGGGAGACATTGCTCTTGCTGAGGCTCTATATGGTTCAGTAAAAACAAAAATAAACAATCATATGCCCCCAAAACTGGTACAGTTCGACTATTTATCTCACACAAATACCAATTTATGATTCAAATAGTTATATATAGATTGTTTGCATGTAGCGTATATGCTATGTTTTTCTCCATTATTTTTTGGTTTATATGGATTTAGTACCCATTATTTTCTTTTCCTTTTTTATGGTGTTTCCTATAAACAATCATATGCCCATTTCTATGTTTATTAAGGTCTTAGTAATCACCTCTCATTTTTATTTGTGTATTGGATCTTCGTATGCATATTATTTCAACCACATTAAACAAAATGTGGACTACAGTTCAAGTGACTGTAAATGACTTTCTTGCTTGACTTGGAATAGGGAATCAAGTTCAATTTTGTATAATTTATATTGAATATGAACCAACAAATAATTATTCTGTTGTTTATGTTGTAGAATTTTATGAATTGGAATAAAATATGCAAAGTTACAACCTGAATTTAGGAGCCGGTTCAGCGTTAAAGAGGCACGGACAAAAATCTCAGCCACCAAACAAGGTAATATCTATGTTATAATGTTGTGGTTTTTGTTTTCTTTGAAATTCGGGTAGCAAACCATTGTGATCCACATAATACATTGATGCAGGTGTATATTATCGCTATCATGGAGCGAGACTTGGGACCCAAACTGGACATGATGCATACACATCGAGCATGCCTTAAACCCCAACACTGGACATCATTGAACATGTGGTGTTGAGATTACTTAGCTAGATTTTACGGGATTTCATGTCGAGGCATATTTGGATTGCGTACTTTATTTTATTTGAGTTCATTTGTGATGAATTTATAAGGTAAATGTTGAATATAGTTCCCTCTTTTATGTGTATGTTCTTGGGATAGAATATTGTTGTTGGTGTTTTTTATTTCTTAAACAGGGTGGATAATCCTATAAACAAAAGGGATTCTCCCCAAATTTTCTAAGTTGTTTACACATTTTAATGGCTATTATATTATTTATATGAAGTCTTGGATGGACTATTAATACTATTATTGCAGTATTTTTTATTTTCTAAATATGGTGAATAGCTCTATAGTAAAATTAGCCAAAATTTTAAAAAATGTTTAAAATTTTTTATTGTAAGAAGAATTGACTTAAATTGAATGTATATATGTATGTATGTATGCAAAAAAACTTTCAGCAATTGACATAAGTTGTATGTATATATGTATGTGTGTATGTAAAAAAACTTCAAAATTTTTTCCATTTTTTAAAAACTAATATGTTTTTTTATTTGTTATGAACTAAATACGACGTATGGGCCAATGTACGACGTACACTTTCGAAAATTTGCGTCGTGCCTTCAGGCACGGGCATACCCTAGTATATATATATATATATATATATATATATATATATATATAGAGAGAGAGAGAGAGAGAGAGAGAGAGAGAGGCCCCCTCTTGTAAGGACTCCTTATGGTACAGACCCCGATACATACCATTTGTTTAAAATAGTTAAAAAAAAATAATTTTTTTGATGAAACTTCATGGATATATTCTCCATGGCGAGAAGATACTCTCCAATTTTTTCATTAAAAAATTCAATCAAAAATCGTTGAGAGGAGGTGATATGTAAAAAAAATGTATAAATATGCATTTTCGATCGTTGAAATTTTGACGATCGTCTCACCCAATTTTTGATTGAAGTTTTTAATGAAACTTCATGGATAAGATCTCGACAGTGAGAAGATCATATTCATGAAGTTTCATAAAAAAAATCAATCAATCAAATGGATGGCGCATACCCAAAATCTCAACGGTTGAAAATGCGTATTTATACATTTTTTTTACATATCATCTCATCTCAATGTTTTTTTTATTGAATTCTTTGATGAAAAAAAATTGGGGATGATCTTCTCACCATGGAGATCATATCCATGAAGTTTCATCAAATTTTTTTACTATTTTAAAAAATTATATATATTGGGTTCTGCACCATAAGGAGTCCTTATACGAGACTTTCTATGGATATATATATGTATAAGTTTAAAGATCGACCCTGGCATTGATTAAAAAATCCAAACAAGAGTATCAAGTCAAAGGACTCCAACAACCTCAACGATCCAACCTAGAAAGCTTAAAAAAGCTTCCAGATGAACAAACCCAGAAAAAAACTTTCAAACGATCAACATCGAGAGAAACTCTGAAACCCATTAAGCTCTTAATCTTCCTAATTTTAAAAATCTAAACATTCATCCACACATATATATATATATATATATATATATATATATATATATATATATATATATATATATATATATATATATATATATATATATATTGTAAAGTTTTGTAAGATAAAAATGTGTTTAAAAAAGGTTTAGGAAAATCTCTGAAACAGATATGCGATTTGAACAAGTTTATATATATCGAGAGAGCTGTAAATGTCTTTGTAGTGTTTGTGTAGAGTGTTGCAAAATTTTCTCGATGTTTAAAAATGAACGCCAAGCCCTCTATTTGTAGAGGCTAAGGAATGGCTTTAGTAAAAGCTTAATTACTCAAAAAATAACGACAAACGGGTAAACAACCAAGGGAATCAAAAGGCAAGCTAGGCATCATAGAAAATCTGAGTAAACAAGGGCGCATGCATCATTAACTAAGGAACTGCGAAGGTTATATGGATAAATATCCCCAGACAGTCAACAGTTCGAGCAGACAAACTCAAGGTTCACGCATAATGAAATCGCATGGGTCACACATCTCCCCTCTGATTTGTCCTGAGCCAATCACATGGATCGACATCAAAATGACCCCTCGGGATCCAAAATGCCATCGTTTCAATTTTTTGATTAATTTAATTAAGATACAAAAATGTTTTAATTTTATTTCTTTTTAAATGTTTAAATGAGCATTTTAAAATTACAAATAATCGAAGAAAAATCTGGAAAATTATAAAACCAAGAAATTAATAATTTGAAAAATATTTGAGTATAAAATACATATAGAATGTATAAATATAAAAATATGGAGTACGTTAAATAAAATTAAAATTAGGATTTTAAAAATAGAAACTTGATTTTAAAATTCATATAGAAATATTTTTAGGAATATGTTTAATGTGTGCAATGACCCGCATGTATTTGAGACCGTAGTAATAAAATTGAGCCAATTTAAATCCCGTGGGATTTAGAAAGGGTACTTCCAAGGTTTTTTATATTTAAGACCGAAGAATATGGATCATTTTATAAAAGAAAAGTTTATTGTCGTGAAACTATAATATAAGTTTTAACTTAGATAAATTTTCGTATTAATGACAAATGAAATAGGGACCATTTTTATAAAATAAAAGTTGACAGTCCTAAAATCATTATAGGGGCCATTTATAGTTAATGGTAAAATTGATATTTTTTATAAAATGAAATCAAATTAAAAAAATAGGGAATCTATCTACAAAAATATATTTATATGTCCTATATCCATAACCAATATTATTTTAGGCCCTAACAGCAATTAATTGTAAATAATATACGTAAATAAAGTTATTATAAATTATATTTAAAGAGAAAATGATAACATATGTGGCAGTAGATCAAAACTTTTGAACTTCAAAATAATAAATATGATAATTGTGTACATAAATTGTATCTTATTAATTGTACGTCAAACCTCGTCGTAACTATTTTCAACTTCTTAGTTATCATGACCTTATTTAAATAATATACATATAAATTTCTTGCATGATTATTATTTAGCTTTTGAAAATCATCAGATATAATTGAAATAAGTTTGTTCCTAAATTTGAGCTTTAATGTGAATTTTAAAAGTAGGCTTTAACCATATTAACAATGGTAATTATAGACTTCCATGGTTTATTAACACAATTTTACTACCATAATAATATGTTTCTAATGCATTGATTAGAGTGTGGGAGTACTTATAGATTAATTGACCAATGTACCAAGGACACATTATAATGCTAGTTAAAATGTGTCAACAAATTATTATTCATAAAAAATTGTTAACAAAAATACATGTTTCTTGGTGATTAAAAAAAGTGAGGAGAGGATGGAAAAATGTTGAGATCATTTGAGCCTTCAGGCCTATTTATTAATCAAAGAGAAAATTCAAAAGTAAAGTGGTAAGATAATGGTCTCTCTTATCCTTTCTTATTAACTCGAATTAATGGTGTTGATATCATTATAATAGTATTATAAGATTAAAATTCTTATCATATTAGGATTAATACCCTTGTTATATTATGAAAATGCGATTGGGTAGTTTGAAAATGTATAAAATTCTCTTGCCTGTGGGTAGAGTGTGTGTGTGGGTGTGTAAGTGGGGTTGGGTAGGAGTTTCAAAATATTTGAAAAATTCTTATAATTGTATCAATTTTGAAAATTAAAAGATCATTCAGCATTAAAAGTGTTTCATCAACTTCAAACTTGAAATTATGACAAGATTACAATTAAAAAAATTTGATTAGATTCTGAAAGGAATAATGTATTAGCATGCATCATTGTAAGTCACTTGAAAGCTAACCCGAAAGAGGCAGGCATCATTAAAACACCAATGCATGTCTTATATTGCGTGCTTACATGAAGGGGGGGGGGGGGGGGAGTTATGTTAGGTTCGTAATACTCTCTAATTCGTAACTTCAAGTTTTAAAATTAACTAGAGGGATTATGAATCAGGTAGTTAACGTGGCATTACATGTGGCACTTAAAGATTGCTAAATTAATAAAAATCTTATTCGCCTAAAGATCATACAATTCGATAGGGATGATCTTTCCTAAATGATCGTGATTGAGTGATAAGGTGAATAGAAGATTTCGATCATATTAGGAAGACTCAAGTCAGTAGTTAAAACTAGTTAGGTCTCTTGCGTCTATCAATAGAATAACCCTTATGTAAAAAGGAATATAAAACCTTATTGTGCCCACGACTTGGAATTCCATCTAACATTCATTAGCATTCCAAGTCGTCTTCTTCCTATTCTAATAAAATCATCTCTCCTTATTTCTCTACTGGATGTAGGCAGACCGACCTACTGAACCATGAATAATTTGGCGCCAAATTGATATTTTACATTATTATAGGATTGAACCCCAAATAAATTGTCGTCGTGCATGGGAAATTCTTTAATCTCTCCACTTGTGAATACCAATGTTTTTCCATAACAAGTGAACACCAGTCCTATTATCCCCATGTTGGGAACAATGTACGACCTGAAGCACGAATCGTAAGGAGGGAAAAAATACTTCTAGGCACCCTCTGCTAATTTGTTTCACCAGGTTATGTGGACGTACTTTTTATAGATCTGGTCCCAGTTATCATCGTAACACTCCATCTTTTGGAGTCCCCGCAAGGAACTCCATGTCTCTTCTCATTAACCTCAATGAGGAATGTTTAGAGGAGTGTAATGAGGAAACTGTCAGGTTAAAAAGGTAACTAACTGAATAGTATCAAGTACGTGGGTCCAGTTCCCTCAATATTGAATACCTAAGGAGGAAAATCTAACCTCTCAGGACTCCTTCCACTAACCACAGTAAAATGGAGCCTCGGTCTATAAGTCCATGTGTTTTACACCCTAATCGAACCCAACCGAGGTACTCTCTTATGTGTAGATCAGTTAGTCGAGGCAATCAATTAGTTTATCTAGTTGAATTCATCTACAATAATAGTTCATCCAAATCCCATCCTCCTAAAGAGAACGTGTAGAAGGGTGTTATCAACAGAAAAAAGCAAACGAAATAAAAAATACTTTCTCTTATTAATGACACCCGAGAGGTACCGCGAGGGTCACCAAGAAGCCCAAAAGCCATTACGAAGTATCAGCGCCACTTCGAGCGTCGGCGCCGCTACAAGGGTCGGCGCCGCCTCAAGGGTCGGCGCCGATTCAAGCACCAGCGCCACTTCGAGCGTCGGCGCCACTTCGAGCGTCAGCGCCGCGATAAGGGTCGGCGCCGTCTCACATGTCAGCGCCGATTCAAGCATCAATGCCACTTCGAGCGTCGGCGCCGCGACAAGGGTCGGCGCCGCCTCACATGTCAGCGCCGATTCAAGCACCAGCGCCACTTCGAGCGTCGGCGCCACTTCGAGCGTCAGCGCCGCGACAAGGGTCGGCGCCATCTCACATGTCAGCGTCGATTCAAGCATCAATGCCAATTCGAGCGTCGGCGCCGCGACAAGGGTCGACGCCGCCTCACATGTCAGCGCCGATTCAAGCACCAGCGCCACTTCGCGCGTCGGCGTCGCGACAAGGGTCGGAGCCGTCTCACATGTCAATGCCGATTCAAGCATCAACGCCACTTCGAGCGTCGGCACCGCGACAAGGGTCAGCGCCGCCTCACATGTCAGCACCGATTCAAGCACCATCGCCACTTTGAGCGTCGGCACCACTTCGAGCATCGGCGTCGCGACAAGGGTAGGCGCCGTCTCACATGTCAGCGCCGATTTAAGCATTAACTCCACTTCGAGCGTCGGCGCCGCGATAAGGGTCGGCCCCGTCTCACATAGCAGCGCCGATTCAAGCATCAATGCCACTTCGAGCGTCGTCGCCACTTCTAGCGTCGGCGCCACGACAAAGGTCGCTGCCGCCTCATATGTCAGCGCCAATTCAAGGTTCAGCACCACTTCGGGCGTCGGCACCACTTCGAGCGCCGGCGCCACGAAAAAGGTCGGCGCCGCCTCACATGTCAGCGCCAATTCAAGATTCAGTGCCACTTCGAGCGTCGGCGCCACTTCGAGCATCGGCGCCGCCTCACATGCCAGCACCGATTCAAGTATCAACGCTACTTCGAGCGTCGGTGCCGCTTCGAGCGTCTGCGCCACTTAGAGCGTCAGCGCCACGACGAGGGTCGGCGTCGCCTCACATGACAGCGCCAATTCAAGCATCAGCGACCACTTCAAGCGTCAGTGCTACCTCAAGTATCAGCGCTGCTTCAAACGTCAACGCCACTTCAAGTGTCGATGCCACTGCAAGCGTCGGAACCGCATCACGTGTCGACGCCACTGCAAGTGTCAGCGCCACTTCAAATACCAGCGCCGATGCAAGGGTCGGCGCCGCCGCAAAGGTCGGCGCCGTTTCAAGTGCTAGCGCCGCTTCAAGGGCCACTGCAATAATGACAGTTGAGAGAGTCGGCGTCACCGCAAGAGTAAGCACCACTGCAAGGGTCACTGCATAAATGTTATTCGAGAAGTGCTTCTACAGGTTTTTTTTTATCATGAAACAACAGTCTCTAAATGAACAACAACACTAACACTTTATTTTCTTGTACAGGTAGCCTAGTCGAGCAAGCAGGGCTCGAACAGGCGCGTTGGGACCTCCTGGGAGTTTTGGCTTGGCGGCTGAGGGACAAGGTATGTTGAGCAAGCTCAACCACTTAGCACTATAGGATTGAGAGAATACTAGTAGGAAAACCCAGAAGTCACTCGAGACCACACACACTGCACACTTGGTCACAAGTGAAGTGAGCAGCCAAAGAGCTGGCTACTCATAAGAAGTAAACTCTTTACAAGAAAATGACTTTCCTAGAAGAGGGGGTCCTCGAGGTCCCTCTCAAGAAAAATAACACTTTTAGAGGAGATGAGGCCTTAAGGTCTCCTCTCTCCAAATTTGCAAAATTGCACCACAAGTTACCGTTTCAAAAGATAACTACCAAAATCTGCTATTTTGTCTCCATTAGGGGACATATGTGCTTTTTGAGTTTTGGTCGGCGCCAGGTGGCGCCTCCAGAGGGGACAGGCAGGCTACCTACAGGTAGGGACAAATGGTACACTTCAGACATTATTCCCCACTAACTCTCTCAATTTTGGCACCCAAAATCGCCAGCTCACCCCTAACGCCCATGTATAAATAGACCTCTGGGCAAGGTCAATAGGGACACAAGAGAAATTGCACTGTTACTCTGCTAAAATATCACCAGACCTACCTAAGTATTCTCTCCCAGCTCATTCTCTTAGTGCTGAGTGCCTTGTTCCTTCACTCCCCACTGACAGCCATCACTCTCAGGTGTTTCTCTTGAGAAAATTACTATTTTTGCTGTGAAAGTTCATCTTCTTGCAGGGAGTGAGTTGAAGCTTGAGTTCCATTGTTACCAGAAGGAGAAGTTTTCTTCAGAAGTTGCACCAGGAGACCTTGAAGACCTTACAAGCAGCGTCCATTGGAGTGGGTCACTCCTCACCCTTTCCAGTTATTCATAGACCCCAGTCTCACTACCCTCCTACATTTGGCGACTCCGCTGGGGAGGTATCCTCATTTCCATGGACAAAGAAGGTTTCAATGTCTCTAAGCAGTTGGTTTTTGAGGACATTCCATCTGGTAATGGAGCTCACAGTGACCAGACTACTCAGGAAGAAGTGGTGGTGATCGGAGCCAAGGCGCCAGCGCCTCAGGGAGGTCAGACCAGTTCGCCGGCAGTGGCTCCAATGGCAGGTATGAACCTTCTGGCAATGTTTTTTGACTTTTTAAAGCAAAACAACGTAGATCTATCAAACTTGGGTCAAGGTTGTGTGACACCTGCTGCTTCCCCTTCCGGAGGGATAGCCACTCCTATTACGATTCCGGCAGAGACGATTCTATCTCGGAAGGCGGCGCCGGAGCAGGTCCTAGCGCCAACAGGTTCTCCAGTTCCTAAAAGCACATGTTTGGAGGAATCACCCTCTAAGGCTGTTACTATGGAAGAAGTGAGGAAGCTCCTTTCCTCCACTCAAAGAGAGGGTTCCCACCTATACGAGGAGTTACAAGACCCCTATCCACAGGAAGTAAGTGAGAAGCCATACCCTGAGGGGTATATTCCACCAAAATTTATCAAGTTTGGCGGTAAGGGGGAGAACCCTAGAGAGCACGTGAAGAGGTTCGTCGAGTACTTGGGAGTACACGCTGGCGACAAGAACCTGAGATTGAGGGAGTTCTCTAAAACTCTCACTGGGAAAGCTTATACATGGTATTCCCACTTGGCGCCTAACAGCGTCCCTACTTGGGAAGAGATGAACAAGCAGTTCCTTCAGAAGTTTTTTATAGCGGAGGATGAATTTACACTGAGGCACCTGGCGCAAGAGGTCCAGAAACCAGGAGAAGAGTTGATGCACTACATCAAGCGATTTCGCGAGAGGGCCTTAGATGTTCACGAGGACGTGGCGGAGGCCAGGTTGCTGGAGATATGTGTGGAAGGACTCCTGAAAGAGTACAAGCTGCATTTGATTAACGAAACTAGAGATGGAAATTTCAGAGAATTCACCAGGGCCTCCAGCAACATAGCTATGATAATCAAACCGAGAGCCCCGGGTTGGAGGACACAAGTTCCACTGACTCCCGGGAGGTTTCAAGTTGTGAGGAGGCAAGCGGTTAAGTATGTGGACGGGAGTAACAAAGGGAAGAAGGGAGGTTCTGGGGCCAAGACCGACAGTCCCGGCAACAAGAGAAAATTCGGGGAAGACGCCCCGCCGCCACTGCCGTGCAGCGTAGCGGAGGCCATGGATTGTTACCGCACCTTGGTGCGAGAAGGCGTAGCAGGACCTCCCCACCTAAAAGGAGAGACCCCCACTGCAGATGACAAGGCCAATCCGAAGTACTGCGAACTGCACCAACGAGTGCAGCACTCTACCAAGGATTGTTACTACTTGAGAAGGATCATTGGTGAGCAGATGGCCTGCGGTACCTTGCAGATACTCCCTGTGGACGTTAACGAGAACCCACTTCCTACGCATCACTTTGGAACTGCCAACATGGTAGTGGCCTACGACGAAGAAGCTACGAGAAGTCTTGTGAAGCGGGAGAGTGGCGAGCAGTTATGCGAGGAGTTAGAAAATCTGTCACTGAGCAGACTTCAGCTAGAAAGAAAGCAAGAGGAGTGGTTCTTCACTCCGGAGCATGAAAGTGGGAGTGGGGAAGTTGAGGAAGTCGCTCTCTAAGAAGGCGAGGTAGACGTCATCCTCGCTCTAGACGAGGGAGGGACCTCTAAAGCGGAGTATGTTTGCAGTGCCCAGACGTACGAGGTAGACTTAGATTCTGAATGTGAGGCCATAGCGAGGAGCCCCAAGTTCAAGTGGTTTTTCGACCAGATAGGGGTGAAGTACGACACGAGGGTGTCCATCACGAGGAAAGTCTTGGAGGCGGTGCAGCAGTAGGGTGACCCTTCGCTAAATTGGCAGGGGCCAATCGGAAGGATGATTAAGAAGTATACCTCTGAAGTGGTATTTTCAGAAGCGGATAGGGTGGTGCCCTACTTCCACAACCGCCCGTTGTACGTCACAGCCATAATTAATGGAGTCTCATTTCCTAGGGCGTTGATGGATGGAGGAGCATCCATTAACATTATGCCCATCAGTACATTATATGAAACGGGAATTGACCAGGAGAAGGTGGTTCCGGTACCGCTAGTAATTTCCGGATTCGACAACGCCAAAATGCAGTCTATTGGATACGTGAATGTGGGAATTAAGTTGGGAAATTTCACCTCCCACATCAAATTTCATGTTACTAACGCTTACACCAGCTACCAATTACTCATTGGAAGGGTATGGATGCACACTCATGGCGTAGTTCCTTCCACCTACCATCAATGCGCGAAGGAAAATATTAGAGGCACAGAGATAGTGATCAAGGCCACGCAGAGACCCTTCGCCGTTGAGGAGGCCCAACTGGTAGATGCTGCCTTTTACACTGAGTTAGACGAGGCAAGAAAGGGCTCTACAAGAAAGCTAACAGGAATCAAGGTAGCTGAGGGAAGGGTCCTGCAGAAAAAATCCGTTCATGACCGCCTAGGGGAGAGGATAATCCCCCACATAGAAAAAGTCAAGAGGAAGGTAGAGGAGGTAGCTAGACCTCCTCGAACTTGCAAGAAAGTGGTTTTGCCCAATGGAAAAGTCATCTACCGTTTATAACGGTCTGCGCGGGCGATGTTCAGGGCACGAGAGCATCGACCCGACGCCCGAGTGTTTTATTGTTGATGAATCCCATATTATTGAGCATGTTGAAGAACCAGAAGAGGCGCCGGAGTGCATGCAAGACGGACCCAGAGAGCAGCTGCAAGAGTTAGAGGAAATTAAGTTGGGGTTAGAAGAGGGCAAGAGTAGACCCATTCTAATTTCCAAGTTCCTGGAATCGAAGCAGAAGGAAGAGCTCATTGAGCTACTCAAGGAGTTCACTGATGTATTTGCTTGGAAGTACACGAAGATGCCAGGAATAGACGCAGAAGTGAGCTCTCATAGATTGAACATCCTTCCCAACACCCTTTCGGTAAGGCAAGCCACACGCATATATAAAGCAGACCTTGATTTGAAAATAAAAGCTGAGGTGTAGAAGTTGCTAGCGGCAGGGTTCATCAAGCCTATTCATCACCCCATATGGCTATCCAGCATAGTGCCAGTGGCAAAGAAAGACAAGACCCAAATCAGAATCTGTGTAGATTTTCGCGACTTGAACAGGGCATGTCCTAATGATGAATTCCCACTACCCAACATAGATAGCTTAGTGGATTCCACCGCGGGACATGAGATGTATAGCTTCATGGACGGGTATGTTGGCTATAACCAGATTAAAATGGACCCCACGGACGCAGAGAAGACTGTTTTTCGTACACCGTTAGGGAACTTTCACTATACAGTCATGCCCTTCGGATTGAAGAACGCTGGAGCCATATACCAGCGGACCATGATGGTAATTTGTCACGACTTATTTCATGATATACTAGAATTCTATGTGGATGATTTGGTGGTGAAGTCTAGGAAAGAAAACAAGCACATTCAGGATCTCAGGAGAGTATTCGAGAGGTGTCGTCGGTATAAGATGAGAATGAACCCCTCAAAGTGTGCCTTTGGGGTTACTGCAGGGAAATTCTTAGGTTTTGTGGTAAATAGACAAGGAGTGCAAGTGGATGAAGAGAAGATGAAAGCCATTGTGATGATGCCACCGCCCAAGAGTCAGAGACAACTTAAGAGCTTCCTGGGAAAGGTATCCTACCTGAGGAGGTTTATACCTGCGTTGGCAGAAGTAACTCATCCGTTCGCACCTCTACTAAAAGACAAAGCCAAGTGGGTTTGGGGAGAGAGGCAAGAGAGTGTGTTCAAGAAGATTAAAAAAATCCTAGCCTCTCCGTCCACGATGATTCCCCCCGAAGCCGGAGCGCCGCTGCTGCTCTACCTCACTTCTACAGAGAGGTCGATAGGGGCCCTCTTGGCACAAGAGAAGGAAGGAATGGAAAAAACGGTCTACTACCTGTTAAGAGTAATATCAGGAACAAAATTGAGATACACTAGCGTTGAGAGGCACTGCCTGGCGCTGGTATTTGTAGCCCAGAAGTTGAGACACTATCTTCTAGCCTTCACCGTTCACATAGTCACCAAGTGTGATCCCATCAAGTACCTCCTCGCGCGGACTATACTCGTGGGACGAGCAGCAAGGTGGTTTTTGATCTTGTCAGAATACGATCTAAAATGCGTAGTGCCTAAAGCCATTAAGAGCCAGGCAGTAGCAGATCTGCTGGCCCACTTCCCGAGTGGGGTTTTCGAACCACCTAGTGAAGAGCTACCCGGAGAAAGTTTCCAAGCATGCATGACCGAGGAAGTGAAGAAGTGGTTTATGGAATTTGATGGTTCCAGTGCTCAAGGAACAGGTGGGGCCGACGTCATACTATCAGATGGGAAGGAGAAGATCACCCTCTCTTTCAAGTTAAATTTTTAAATGCTCAAATAATGAAGCTGAGTACGAAGCCCTCATTCTAGGGATGTTAGAAGCACTTACAAGAGGGATCAGGGTACTGTGTATACGAGGAGACTCTAATCTGGTAGTAAGGCAGGTCAATGGAGAGTTTTCCCTTAAACATTCCAACTTAGCGCCGTACAAACACATCATTCAACGACTGCTGGGACAGTTCTTTGAAGTAACCATGGAGAGACAGGCGCGAACGATGAACAGGCACCCTGACGCGCTCACCACCATAGCATAAAAGTTGGACATGGAGGAGTCAGAAGCCACCATCACAGTGAGGCGGAGAACGGTACCCACTACCGTAAAGTCCTTATTCCCAAGTAACGAGCCAGAAGATTGGAAGCGTCTGGTAGAGAAGCAACTTGAAAACAGGGAAGGGACAGTGAAAATATTAGAGTTAGCTAACTATCATGTGCTGCAGGGAACTCTCTACTTCAAGAGTCCTGGAGGGTTTCTGGCAAGGTGCGTAGGGGAGCAAGAAGCCAAGGAGAGGTTAATAGAAATGCACCAGAAGCACTGTGGAGATACGGATATCCCCCTGTACAGACGATTGCAGCGAAGCGGGTATTTTTGGCCCACCATGAGCGTAGAAGAAGCCCGCTTGCAACAAAGTTGTTTAAAGTGCCAAGCTAATTTTGACCAGCCGACGGAGGCTAACTTCGTGGAGGCCTTCGAAGATTGGAGACAGCCGTACCTAGCATATCTAAAAGATGGGGAGCTGCCCGCCGAGAGAGCGGATGAAATTTACCTTAGAAAAAGGATAGCACATTTCTACTTGGTCAAAGGAGAGTTATATAGGAAAGGGTACAACATGAAGGCGCTAAGGTGCGTAGCCAAAGAGGAAGTGGAAAGGGTACTGAAAGAAGCTCATGAGCCCTCCCACATGGGAGGCGCCAAACTGTATGATCAACTGATGACGCTGGGATACTACTGGCCGACCATGGAGGCTGACTCCATTGGATATGTGAAAAAGTGTAGATCATGCCAGGTGCATGGAAACATGGTGCACGCTCCCTCCGTCAGCCTACAAAGCTTGGCAACCCCCTATCCCTTCCACACATGGGCGTTCGACCTAGTGGGTAAGATCGCCCCAGCATCTCACGGCAAGGCTTTTATCATTGTGGCTACAGAATTGTACACCAAATAGGCGGAGGCCATTCCTTTAAGGAGAGTCACTGCCCAAGTGGTAACCCAGTTTATAAAGGAGTATATCATATGTAGGTTTGGTATACCCAAAGTGATCCTAACGGATAATGGGAAGCAATTTATATGCAAAGAGATGGCCCTCTTCACGGACAAGTATAAGATTGTGCATAATAGCTCAACCATATCCTACCCCAAGGGCAATGGCCAAGTAGAAGCTACTAATAAGACCCTGATAAATATTTTGAAGAAAATGCTAGAAGACATGCCGGGAGCATGGGATGAGAAGTTGCCTATGGTGTTATGGGCCTACCGTACTTCGAAAAGAAAGCCAACAGGGTTCACTCCCTTCTCTCTAGTATATGGGACCGAAGCTGTCCTACCAGTGGAACTGGCGGTACCTTCAGTCAGAATTTCTCTTAGCAATGGGCTCATCCCAGACCCAAGGCATGTGCAACTGGAGGCGCTGGACGAGCACAGAGACAAGGCGAGAGAGAATTTCAAAGTCTACACTCAGCAACTGTCCAGGGCCTACGAAAATTTGGTTAAGCCTAGGGAATTCCAGGTAGGAGATCTAGTCCTGCGAGCATCAACTCACCATCTCCGTAGCATTTCGGCATCAAAATTCAAACCTAACTGGGAAGGCCCTTTTGTTGTCAGAGGAGTGGGGAAGTCGGGCTACTGCCAGATATCAGAACCAGAGAATGATTGCCTCCAGTCCATCAACTGCAAGTGGCAGAAGAGGTACTATGCTTAGTAACAACTAACAAGTTTTGTTTGTGTTTTGCATGTCTGTAATGGATGTCAAGGATTGCTTCTATACCAGAAAAGTTTTTTTGTAATTGTTTGAAGCAATACTACACTGTAAACAGCACACAAAGGTAAAGAAATGAAATAGCAACACTTTTGATCATTGTTGACATTTGCTTTCCTTGCTCATTTATACATACATATACGCTCCCTATTAAGTTAGAAGAGAGTACAAAAAAAAAAGATCAGGAACTTTGCTCACTACACTTGGGAGGTAAGTCCATCCTAAGAGAAAGTATATTGAGCAAAGTCCCCCAGACATAAATTAATACAGTTTTATAATAAAATTAGGCTTCCGGAAAGGGGCGGGGGTCACCCTCCTCTCCAACCCAGCCTCTACGACTATAAGCAGTAATATGTAGGAATACCCCCACAGACAGGAAGGGCAACCCAAGAAAGTCACATGCCAACACCTCACAGCTACAAGAGGTGCATTTTAAAAAAAAATGTGTACAATATGATAATACATAACTTTTCATATCAATGCAAATACCCCGCAGTATATGGGGTAGCCACCAGTAGACTAAAGGCTCACAGAAATTAGAGCAAGTCATGTAAAACAAACACACACAGCATAAAGGGAGAACAAAAGAAAAAGAAAGTGCAGAAGAAATAAAGTGTCTAATACAGGAATGATAAATGATGTACGCATAGAATTCTGAGCACTACAAAGCAAGAGGTAGCCTATCGGCTAGAAACCACAAAAAATAAATCATCGCGCGCGATGGCGCCAGCATATGACGGACCAGCCTCCCGCAGAAACTCTTCCTCCAACCTGACGAATTTAGCATCATCCTCCTCATCGCTAGACTCGAGTCTGGCAAGCTTCACCTGCAGTAGGGCGATCTGATTCCGGATCCTCGTAGCCTCAGCATGTCGTTGCTCAACCCTGGACTGCCGGGAAGTGTGAAACCTCACTATCTTTCGGAAAGGAACACTCAGAAAGGGGCGAACCCCTGCGTCAAGCCAATCAAAATGAAAATGATAGAACTGCTGTAAGTCGCGGAGAGCATCCAAGAATAGTACGATAGAAGAGCTAGTCAGCTTAGTAGGGGAGGTAGCCAAGAACTCATGAACATGGCTGGCGAGAGCCCTCGGGTGGAAGGTCGTAAGACTGTCAACCTGGAGTATACTCTGAGAAGTGAACGTCTCGGGATGGTGCTCCAAGATGAGATCCAAAAGCTGACGCTCATGTACCCTGAAGCGGCCTGGTAACTCCTCACACCATAGCCTACTAGAAATAGTCGCAGCGTCCTCGGCTTCATCATCGCCCTCGGAGTGGCGAGACCCCGCCTCAGAAGGAAGAAAAGAAGACTCCCCACCAGAATCAGCATCACCGACTAAAGGAGTGAACTAAGAACTGTGACCTCCCTCCACAGTTGCCCCACTACCAGACTCCACAGTCACCGGAGTACTCTCATGCACCTGGAAACAATGAGACATGGGTGAAATGAGAATGCTTGCACAGTATACGCAAGAAGAAAAAAAGGGAATAGTAAAAAGAGGGGGTATGCCAGTCTAATACCTCTCTCACAGCTGCTCCACTGCCAGACTCCACAGCCATCGGAGTACTCTCATGCACCTGGAAAAAATGAGACAAGGGTAAAATGAGAATGCTTGCACAGTATATGCAAGAAGAAAATAGGGGAATAGTAAAAGGAGGAGGTATGCCAGTCTAATTACTCTCTCGCAGTTGCCCCACTGCCAGACTCCACAGTCACCGGAGTACTCTCATGCACCTGGAAACAATGAGACAAGGGTGAAATGGGAATGCTTGCATAGTATACGCAAGAAGAAAAAAGGGTAATAGTAAAAAGAGGGGGTATGACAGTCTAATACCTCTCTCACAGATGCCCCACTGCCAGACTCCACAGTCATCGGAGTACTCTCATGCACCTGAAAACAATGAGACAAGGGTAAAATGAGAACGCTTGCACCGTATATGCAAGAACAAAATAGGGGAATAGTAAAAGGAGGAGGTATGCCAGTCTAATACCTCTCTCGCAGAGGCCCCACTGCCAGACTCCATAGTCATCGGAGTACTCTCATGCACTTGGAAATAATGAGACAAGGGTGAAATGAGAATGCTTGCACAGTATACGCAAGAAGGAGGAAATTAGATACTCTTATACACGGCACCTGAACAACACCCTCCGTAACGGTCATAGAAGGAGGAGCAGGGGCTCCCGTAGGGGCAACAACACTGATCGATGCTACAGAAGGGGTTGCCTTGGTGACCAATGCTTCCAAAGAAGCTAACTCAACCTCAGACACCCCCGGAAGAACAATCTCAGCGACAGAGGCCGCGAGAGGTAGGTGAGGCTGCGAGTGACAAAAAGGGCGACAGGTAACAAATCAGTTATTCCATGAACGATAAATACCTCAATTAAAAAGAGGGTGAGGGAAGCTCCTAAAAAGGGAACCGTAGATATAGCTACCTGAAGAGAAGCAACAACAGGACAAGCCAGCCCATGTAGAGGGGCTGCTGAAACGACAGTGGCAGGAGCCGCACTCGAAAAAGCGCCAAGGGATAACTACGACAAAATAAAAGAGGGTTACGATAAGTATAGGCTGGACGGATAAGAAAATAGAACTAAGAAAATAAAAGAATACCTGAACTCCATCCAAGGGGGAAGCGCGAAAAAAGACGGTCGGCGCAATAGAGGCTGTACTGATAGCCTGCAAAGAATGAAAATACGTTGTTTATTGCATGTTCGAGGAAAAGGAGATCCCATTGCTTCAACAGAAAGGACTGACCTGAAGTGTGGGCTCACTGGTCGAGGCCACGGTAAATATTGGGCCACGAGAAATCGCCTGAACCAAAGTTCTACCGTCCGTAGATACGCGGACCCTAGGGATAGAAATTCTCCCCGAAGAGGATGAACCCGGGGCGATAACGCCAGCTAAGGGAGGAACCCCTCCCTGAGAAGAAAGCCTAAGAGCCATTAGGACTCCTGTTAAGAGGAAACAAATATTCAAAGGTAAAGAAAAAAAATATATACGTACCTCAGATGAAGAGGAGCCCAGGGGCTCAATTGCAGAAGTGCCCACCGCCGAGACAAGAGAAGATGGTGTGGCAACGCCCGAAGACACAACTCTCTACGCATGATAAATGGGTAAATAAAAGGAAGAAGTAAAAAGAAAATGGCGCAATGAAAGTTTTGAAAAAAGCAAAGCATACCTGAGGAGAAGGGGAAGCCACAGGGGTGGTCCTGGTGACAGTAAAGTGCACGGACGAAAGCTGCGAGGAAATGATAGTGTACGCAACCAAAAGGCAGTTAGAAGACGAATAAATTACAACAAATGTTAAATGAATTAAGGAGACAGCAAACCTCTCTAAACAGTCCTCGGGAGGAAATGAGCATGGAGTTCCTCTCCCGCTGAAAGGGCGTCGGTCGTAGTGGGGGAAGAGCAGAACTACTTGCCTCTACGGAAATGGCCTGCACAAATATAACAGAATGCTTTGAATGAAAAATATATATATATATATATATAACGAGGGGAAGAAAGAAAATCATATGCAAAAAAAAAAATATAGACACGTAAAGGAAGAACGCTTACAGTAACATGGCGCGTAGTCTGGCAATAAGGAAGATGGGTGGGGCTGACCCCCCCCAGGAGAACGGGAGGCCTCGTCATCGCTAGAAGACTCTCTAGAGACTGATAACAAAGCATAAGTGTTAGTAGTGCTTTCGCTATGGAAACCCAGGCCGCCCATATCACCCGATGAAGAACTATGGTCGTCATAGGAAGGGGTGCTTCCATAATCAACTAGTTCCTCTTCCAATGAAGGGGAGGGAGATGAAGGAACTCCGTGAGAACTCGTTCCACTAAGTAAAGGATGTTGTGATATAGTACCTTCTGCAATAGGAATAGACGCGACCCGCATCTCCTGGGAAGTAAGGCTCGATGAGGAGTAACCTTTCCCTTTCACTACTTGGGAAGTTCCCCCTGCACCAAAGTCACCAGTATTGGACTCTTGATCCACCGTAGAGGAAGCAGCTAGGCCAACGCCATCTCCTTTCTTTTTCTTCGCAGCCCGGGTCCTCACAGGAGAAGAAGGAGGAGAAGCGGTAGTAGCAGGAACAAAATTGGAGACATCGGCGTCAGGGTGTTTCCTTTTGCTGGTAGTAGAGGTGCCCGCCTTCCCTTTGCTTTTTGGTTGGCTTTTAAACTTCACAGGGGGAAGCTCAGTCGACGAAGGCAGAAGTGACTCGTCAATGAGAGGTTTTACTAAAATAGGGATGGCTTGCTCCAAGGGTGGCGTAGAGGTGGTGCTGAGAAACCAAGGATCTTTCTGCGTCCGCCTGACCAAAAACTGAGCTCTGGTATATTTAATGGGGTTAGTCTCATGAGGAGAGCCAACTACACATTCTTGAATAAGACGAACCTGCTGCTGCCAAAGAAGGAACCAAGATGAAGTGAATGAAGGATGATAATCGCAGGGAGGCACATAGAGACCACCCAAACCACTAACTCTACGGAATAATCCCTGAAGAGTAAATCTAGCACACGCCTCTGAGAATGCCTCAGAATGACTGCTGTAGGTAGGAAGAGGAGGAGTGTGAACGCCCTCATCATAGCCAAACTGTCGTCTTGCCCTCTCGGAATGATAAGATTCAGCACACGGAACTAACTCGATCCAAGAAGGAAGGTGATACGGTAAGAGCATCATCACCACATTAATATGAGGACACGTGGAAACCGACCCCACTGCTGAAGGGCAATAGAAGGTCCCGCCGTCGCCGGGGAAAGAAAGCCAGCTGAAAGTACCCCCAGGGCGCCTGGTGTAAGGCCGAAACTGAAACTCCTTGATATCATCAATCAACATTCCCATAGACTGCTTGGGAGTTTTCTTATGCCACCGAAGAAGTCTCGCAGCGTCGCTATGACAAGCGTGAGCCCCTGAAGTAAAGCGGGGGAAATGCTCAAACAAAAAGGCCATCAAGAGAGGGGCGTTGACATGATTAGCAACATCATACCGACCACAGGACCTCTCTACGTCTATGTGTGCTCGGTCTATCCAGGTGTAAAGAGAACCCAAGGTCAGGGAAGCCATGGGTACCGATCTACCGCGAGACAATCGTATAGCCAATCTAAAAAGAAGTTCGCGAGGACAATCTTCGGGCTTACCTGGTAGAAGGAACCGAGTCAGGAACGTAACGAGGAAAGCGGCGAAATGTGAAGGAGAGTGAAGCTTAGGACCATCCTGGGATCTGGGGGCTGCACGAGAAGTCTCCCCCTTTGGCAACTGCTCAAAGTCTCTGAACCAGTATCTTTGCCATTTGGCAAAGGAATGCTTGGAATGACCAGTTATATTTATGGCCACATACCTCAAGAACTCTCCGAGAGCCGACCGTAACTCCCCCACCAGCTCCTGCTCTAGGGAGTCCTCGCAGTCATCGGAAAAGACCTGCTACCCAAAGAAAGGAAGGGCGTACAACTCACATATATCTTCTAGGGTAACGGTAAATTCCCCCCAGCCCATGACAAAGGTGTGAGACTCCATACTCCACCGAGACAATAAGAGATTGAGCGAAGAACCGTGTTTAAATATGGTGCAGGACTTCAGGCTGCTGACGGCGGTGAAGGGTCCCACCTCCCTAAGAATAGCCACATAATCAGGAACGCTCACAACATAATCGACCCAACTGGCCCACTCCTCTGTAGGTCCACCAGGGGTTTTAGCTTCAACGTTGGAATAAGGAAAGTCACCACGGTCAACTCGAACTCGGAGAATGGAATCCGAAGAAATAGTAGGAAGATCAGCAGACTCAGTTAACCCCGCATGAGAACGTTCGAGAACAACACCCGAAATTTTTTCCCCAAACTCGGAAAGTGAAATCATGAAACTGTCAGCAGGACCAAAAAAAGGAGCACGGCGATAAATACCAAAGTCTCGCCCTTGGCGAATGTTCATATAGTCCTTCCATGCTTGAGAAGAGCTTGGAGTAGCTGATGAACCACCCAGAGCCATTGGCTCAAGAAAAGAACTCACCCTAGTGGGGACTCCGAGCGAGGGACCCTCGGGGTCCCCTGTCGCAAAAAAAGAAGTAGAGGTAGAAACCCCAGCAAAAT
This sequence comes from Sambucus nigra, assembly GCA_949130495.1. Classification (NCBI taxonomy): domain Eukaryota; kingdom Viridiplantae; phylum Streptophyta; class Magnoliopsida; order Dipsacales; family Adoxaceae; genus Sambucus; species Sambucus nigra. The sequence goes on from OX422208.1 coordinate 302,925,723, forward strand.
CATGTGAAGAGCCCCTGGTCAGTAGCATGCTCTCCGTAACACCAATAGTCGGCGAGACACCCTGGGTCACGGAACCCCCGAGGTGACAAAATGTCGAGACACCCCCTTCCACGAACAAGAGACCCGTGGACGCGAGACCAAGTCTCGAGGCCCCCGACTGCTGACGAGAGGTCACCATGCTGCCATAAGCTGAAATACCCATTTCAAAAACAGTCAAAGGCATCGAGACACCCGAGGGCGAAATGCGAGCGTCAGGACTAATACCTGTCGAGACCCCCCTTCCTCTAAACTCATCTTCAACAGACAAAGAACTCCCCGCGCCTAGCTCAACGCGCGAGGAACCGCTGACGGCGCCAGAAAAATCCGAGATACCCTTATCCACACCAATTGGATAAATTTCAGAAAAGATCGTGGGCGCCGAGACACCCAAGGTCGAGACACCCCCAGACGTCAATGACGGATTGAGCGAGAGACCCTCAGATACGGGACACAAGGAAGTAATCCCCATATTCACGCCAGCACGCGAGGAATCGCTGCCAGTGCTGCGACGCGTTAAGACACCTGTAGAGGACGCATCGGAGAGCTTCATCGCGACCCCCTCACGTGGAGGAATTCTAACAAAACTCGTCATGGGCGAGAGGCCCCCCCACACAGATATAGGAGGCGAGGAGATCTCTCGCCGAAAAAAATCAGAATCATGAGGTCTTGAATGGGGCGAGAGACTCTCGGATGGGGGACCTACTGAAGAAGAACCCTCGCGGGCAGCCGTCCCAACCAAGAAACTTAAACTCGCGCCCAGATCGGTCGAGACACCGTGTCCCTTGCACAGAACTCGAATAGTGGAGATACCCCCCGTCGGCAGTACAGCCTTGGTCGAAACATCGTGTCCCTCGCGCATACCATCTACAGTCGATATATTCCTCGCCAGCAGCAAAGCCTCGGATGAGACACCCCTCGTCGTGGAGGAACCCAAATAGAAGGTCGCGTATGATGACGCGGAGGGCGAGGAACCCTCGAGGGCTCTCGATGCAAAATCTGAGAAGGCGGGTATAGAGGATGAAACACCGACGCCGCTGGTCGAACGAAATGAGGGATCGCCGACGATTGGTGTTTCGGCCATAGAATCGTTGGAAACGATTGATGAAGAAGGTATAGAGCTTAGAATATTGGGGGTTTTAGAGTTGCTTACATTTGGAGAGACATTCGTTGGTTTGGAATCCATGGATGAGAGGGTATGATAGTTGGGAAGGTTAGAGCAAAAATGAGGAGATGGGTGGCTATGGTGTTTTAAAAGTCCCTTTCTCACTCTCTCTCACTACTAACCCAAAACCCAAAAGTATCTTATGTTTTTTTTAAGAAGATGAAGGAGCCCAATAAAAGGGGCTTATGTTTTTTGCACCAAAATGGGAAAACGTGCAGGAAGGCAAAACGTGCAGGAAGGCAAACGTCAACGCCACTTCAAGTGTCGACGCCGCTGCAAGCGTCGGAACCGCGTCACATGTCGACGCCACTGCAAGTGTCAGCGCCACTTCAAATACCAGCGCCGATGCAAGGGTCCGCGCCACCGCAAAGGTCGGCGCCGTTTCAAGTGCCAGCGCCGCTTCAAGGGCCACTGCAATAATGATAGTTAAGAGAGTCGGCGTCACCGCAAGAGTCAGTGCCACTGCAAGGGTCACTGCAAAAATGTTATTCCAGAAGTGCTGCTACAGGGGTTTTTCATCATGAAACAGCAGTCTCTAAATGAACAACAGCACTAACACTTTATTTTCTTGTACAGGTAGCCTAGTCGAGCAAGCAGGTCTCGAACAGGCGCGTTGGGACCTCCTGGGAGTTTTGGCTTGGCGGCTGAGGGACAAGGTATGTTGAGCAAGCTCAACCACTTAGCACTATAGGATTGAGAGAATACTAGTAGGAAGACCCAGAAGTCACTCGAGACCACACACACTGCACACTTGGTCACAAGTGAAGTGAGCAGCCAAAGAGCTGGCTACTCACAAGAAGTAAACTCTTTACAAGAAAATGACTTTCCTAGAAGAGGGGGTCCTCCAGGTCCCTCTCAAGAAAAATAACACTTTTAGAGGAGATGAGGCCTTAAGGTCTCCTTTCTCCAAATTTGCGAAATTGCACCACAAGTTACCGTTTCAAAAGATAACTACCAAAATCTGCTATTTTGTCTCCATTAGGGGACATATGTGCTTTTTGATTTTTGGTCGGCGCTAAGTGGCGCCCGCAGAGGGGACAGGCAGGCTGCCTACAGGTAGGGACAAATGGTACACTTCAGACATTGTTCCCCACCAACTCTCTCAATTTTGGCGCCCAAAATCGCCAACTCACCCCTAACGCCCATGTATAAATAGACCTCTGGGCAAGGTCAATAGGGACACAAGAGAAATTGCACTGTTACTCTGCTAAAATATCACCAGACCTACCTAATTATTCTCTCCCTGCTCATTCTCTTAGTGCTGAGTGCCTTGTTCCTTCACTCCCCACTGACAGCCATCACTCTCGGGTGTTTCCCTTGAGAAAATTACTATTTTTGCTGTGAAAGTTCATCTTCTTGCAGGGAGTGAGTTGAAGATTGAGTTCCATTGTTACCAGAAGGAGAAGTTTTCTTCAGAAGTTGCACCAGGAGACCTTGAAGACCTTGCAGGCAGCGTCCATTGGAGTGGGTCACGCCTCACCCTTTCCAGTTATTCATAGACCCCAGTCTCACTACCCTCCTATAGAACGTTTGTCGCCATAGTTTGTGTAAGTTCATTAAGAAAGATTTATAAGGGCATTTGAACCCTAACTTATCGTGAACATCAAAGGATCTTTCTAGGAAGGGAATTTCACGATGGGTCTACATCTCCTTACATTGTTGATATAGGAATAGCAGGAACCCCTAAAAATGTTTTCAATGCTGAAGAGCACAATGTATTACGATAAGACTGATCCCACCCATAATTTGGTGTTACAAGTAATCTATGTCCTTATGGAGCCATCTTGACACCCTTATGTGCCACGTTTTCCAAAATATTTTGGGAGATATCGAACTTAGGTGTCCTTAAAAATTAACCTTTAGGTTAATCTTCCTTCATAGATTGTCTGGTCAATTTACTTCCCATCTTATCGCCGACAACAAGACATTTAAGGAGTTGGTATCTTGAGTTTCCCTTAGGAGGAGGAAAGGAGAGTCCCTCAAAAAGTATCCTCATAGGTACTCAGAGATATTAAACAAAATTGACAATGGGAATGAGAAATTGGAAATTTTTTCTTTTAAGTTCGGCCTTTCCAGATTTGATGATCTTTATTGATCTCTCACTAAGAAGCCACCATCGTGGATGGATAATCGTATGGCTCATACTGAGAAATATGTTAAGGTAGAGGACGATATCCTTAATACTGAGAATCTAGACCATTGTCCTTCTAAGCCAATTAATATGGATAACATAAATAAAGGATTAAAGGGCATAGGACATTAGTCCTCCACCAAAAATAAAGGCAAAATAGAGAATCTTAAAGGATGAACAAAGATGGTGAATAATTAAAAATCATATTAGTCAGTTATCCTCTAGTTGGTTTTAATGGCAACGTGTAAACACCATTGGTAAAGATCAATCTACCCGTTATGGTCGAAACTATCAATCGTGATATTGATTTTCACATCATTGAATCACAATCTCCTTATGATGCCATGATGGGTTCCCTAAAGTTCATGATCATTCAGGGAATCATTGAAGTCGTTGGCCATCAGGATGCAACGTGTAGTTATTTCGTCGCTGCTATCAAACTTAAAAAAATTCCTACTCAAGAAGAGTAAGGAAGATGATGACTCAGAGGTTAAAAAAACCAAATATCAAACAAATAGAACTTAACCAAGGGTATAAGAGACTAGATTCACCCATGCTTATGTGAGAGGGAACTCAGAGTCATTCCTTTAGACTCATCATATTCAGAGAAATTATTCTTTAGCGACTTTGAACTACCAGAAGGAGAGGTAGAACAACTCATATTTTCCTTAGGATGAATGTCGACAACTTCGTTTGGTAACCTTATGATCTACTTGGCATCGACTCGATCATTGCTTATGAGCGAGTATACAAGGAACCTACATAATGGCCAATAAATTGAAAGCTTAGGAAGTTCGTTCCAAAGAAGGGTAAAGTAGATGAGGATGAAGTTAAGAATATACTTTATGCCAACTTCATCAAAAAATTTCAATTAGCGGATTTGATTTCTAACACGATCATGGTTAAGAAAAAGAATGGCAATTGGAGATTTTGTGCCGACTTTACAAACCTAAACAAGGTCCTTTCAAAAGACAACTTCCCCCAACCTAGGATCGATTAAATGACTAATTTAAATATCTGCCATCAATACATGGGTTTTATGGATGCTTATTCGATCTATCATCGGATAATATTATTTGATCCTGACGAAGAGAATACTTTCTTCCTCACCATTGCCGGACTCTAGTTCTGTTGAGTCGTGTTTTTTGGTTTTAATAATTGATAAGCACCCAAAACTATACATTTTATACCCCGAATAGACGTACTTTAGTTGCTAATTCTCGGCAATATGATTCTTATATGCTTTAATATTTATCTTGTAGGTCAAATGTCCGTTTGCGGTGTCAAAAGCTATATTTCAAGGCAAATGCTCGTTGAATGGAGCTAAATACCCTTGTCCCGTATCCTAGCCTACCCAAACCCGAGCCTAAACTAGTCCCTAAACCTACCTAAACCCTATCCTGAGCCGTGTGTGTTTGATTTGTTCCCTTTTGTATTTTATTTTATATTTTTAATTTTTAATTTAAGTCATTTTTATTTTTGGGATTTATTTTAGATTTATTTAGAATTTTTAGGATTTTTTTTCTATTTCTTTTAATTAAATGTTGTTTTATTTTGATTTTTAGTTTTTAGTATTATTTTATTAGGATTAGTTTTGCAGGTAATCAATTATTTTTTAGTTTTATTAGATTTTACATTTTCATTTTAGGATTTTAGTTTTAGTTTTAATAGATTTTTATTTTTTGTCTTTTTATTTCTTTTTAGTTTCATTTTTTATTTGAGTCTTTATTTTTATTTTTAGAGTAGGAATTTAATTTTTAGATTTTTAGTTTTAGTAGTTTTATTTTTATTAGTTAGTTTTATTTTATTAGGGTACAGTTTAAACACACACAAATAAACCTATTCACACCCTACTATTATACACACTTATACACCCAAATACACCCTCACCCTCACCTTACAACCATACTCCCTCACACCTCCACCAAAACTCACAGTCACCACTTCCCAACACCACCAACAAACCCCCGGCGCCGACCTCGCCACCTGAGAACTGAAACCCGCGGTCAAAAAAACCTCGACCCGCGACCCCTGCTAGCCGATCTATACCCGCCGGACAACCGGCCACTCCGGCGATGAAATACCCGCTGGACCTTAACCCGCCATCTCCTACTTGGCGGCGCACTTATCCTACCCGTTCCTTATACCTCTTGAACCCGAGAACCTCACCAGCCCCAAGCCCGCTCTCGATCTCTGAAAACCCATACCCATTTTGCCATTTACCATTTAAACCCATTCCATTTTTCATGACCCATTTCCCAAACAAAGCTAAAAATGATTTTTATCAGCCAAGCCACAAAGACAAACAAATTGCCCCATGTGCCTAATAAACCCACTTATCCCCTTTTACCCAAAATGCCCCCCAACTACCAACTTTAAACCATTTCCAAATATAACCCTTAACTAAATCTGATTTGTTTTATTCCAATTCCCTCACCCATATGACCTCACACTCCTATCACCATTTCCATGCACACTCAAGCCCATTACCAAAAATACCCCTTTATCTCCATAAGTCACTATTAAAAGAAGACCTCACTCCATAAAAAAGGAGTAGGAAGACTAGAGAATAGCGAGTTCCAGAGAGAGATAGGCTAGATTAGAAAATAAATTAGGAAATTATTTTTGTAAATAGTTTTTCTTTTTCTTTTTAGAGATTATTGAGTGATAAGTTGTGAGTAATTCAATTGAGTATTATATTGAGTTGATTATTGTTGGATACTCATATTGGATGGATTGTGCTTGATTTCAAGGAAATAAGAGTTCAATTTCACTTCAAGAGATTGGATTTGATTGTTCTCTTCTCGTTTCATTTATTTTATGCCTTTGATTATTAATTTGTCAAATTACATACCATGTTAGGCTAAATCCCCTTTCAAGGGGTGGGGGAAAAAACTTATTTGATGTTATTTTAGTTTAATTAGTTTGATTACTTGAAAATTCCCTTTGAATATTAATTTTGATCCCTCACCCTTAAATTTATACCTCGAGAGAGGGTAAATGATTTTCGAGAGAAAATCAAAATTCTAGTTATAATACCCATTTTAGATTCGAACTAGATATAGGGGTTTCTTAAGTGGGGTATTATTACGTGAATTTCAACTCTAAATTTTCTAAGATTTAGATAAATTTTAATTGATCGATCCTAGCGGGTGATTAATTAAAAGGAGTGTAGATTTATTTTTATAGAGTTGTGGGGTGTAAAACTTAATTTTCTAAAAGATTACTATTAAAATTACATTTGCAACGAGAGTTGATTTGTAAGTTTGATATTAATTTGCGAGAATTCAATTAATTAATTAGAATAGCTAAAATTTGTGGTGTAGTCCCACTTCTTGATTGTTCTCACATTTATTTATCTCATATTTTAGTGTTAGACTTTATTTTTCATTTTTGTCACTTTTTAGTTTGTAATTTGATCTTTCATTTTAGTTTAGTGTTATTTCGCCTCACCTCACCTCACCTCAACTAATTGTTTTAATATTTGAAAAAACATAAAAAAAATAGAAAAAGCAAAATCCCAAAAAGAAAATAAAATTGAATTACAATTGAGTTTGTCTCTAGCTTACCCCCTTGATGTGGATTGATACCCTTACTTACCTCTACACTGGAGTTTGTTATATTTTGTAGGTATTTGAGGATTTTGATTAGAAGAGGTTTTCAAGCAACGACAAAAAATACACACAAAAGTTCTTTCTATCAAATGGCGCCGTTGCCGTTCTTGGGAGCGTGAAGTACTTGGAGCGGATTCATCTTGTAGTTCATTTATTTTTCACACTTTGTTGTTTTAAGTACCATTTTTCTTTATATTAGAAGGCTTGTATTAGGTTTATTTTATCATTGCTTGTATTGCGGTGCATAGAGACACCTTCATTTTATTTTTCATTTTAAAAATTATAATAATCGAAGACATGCGTGATAGGGAAACCGGACAAGGTAGAGAGCGGGCATCCATTGGCGAGGATTTAGAAGCCTCTATACCTTGGGTTGGTAGGACTCCCAGAGCCAACTGAGATAGGAGTGATCTCCCCCCAGTCGATTCAAATTTTTCGGCACCCCACGGCCTAAAAATCGTGGGAGGTACATTTCTAAACCCTCGCGCCTCTCCTGTTAGCGAGTCAATTATTGTGTGTACTTGTGTGCTCTTTTGTGATTTTATTCTCGCATTTATTTTTTGAATGGTGTGATGAATTAAATTACTAATACCTACCCCCGGTCACTCACGAGAAGGGGTTTCATCACCCGACTCACTCGTTTACCAATTGTGTGCTACCCTAGCCATCACTAAATTTAAAATCCATTAACTAGGTAGCCCAATAGGAGAAAATTTTGCAAAGGCGATCACTTAAATAATTCAGTGATTTTTTATCGCCCGCGGACTTAATTAAAATTTGACTACCCCTTTCACTAAATTTTGAAGATAAAATTGGCTATGTGCTAGTTAGGATTTCTCCTTGGCTTGCATGTATCCAATTCATTTTTTGGTAGTCGATTTTAGTTAGTTCGTCCAAATCAAGAGTCCATATTTTTCCCGCTCTTTTCTTTAAAAAAATCCAAAAATATTTTCTTTCTTTCATTTTTAGAAGATCCAAAAATATTTTCTTTCCTTTTGAATTTTTTTTTTAAAAAATAAAAAAAAAATATTTTTCTCCTCATGGTCGCAGAACGTTCTTTACGGGACTACTTTGGTCATTTCCCATTAACACGTGACACGTGTGAAAGTGATCCCGAGCCGTCTCTTTATGATATTTTTAGTGGCTTCACCTCTCTCACGAGTACCGTAGATACTCTTGACCCGTCGATGCACGCACCTCATTTTCCATCACCCTCGGTGTCAAGTGTCGACGTGTCTCATCCTTTGTTGTGCACCCACTGTTATTATACCGATCACATGTCCCATGAGTGCCCTTACATTCCATATCCATACGAACCCACCATGGAACATGTGTATCCATATGACACTGTTCTGGAACCCACCTCGGCTAATTATCCCGGTATACCTAACCCCGAGTTATGTGAGTATCCTAGCTATTCGTGGAGGCCTGATCAGCCTTTCATGCAATACGAATCCCAACTCGATCTTGTGGATCTTCACACGTTCCAACAGTTATCATGGCAACCTTGTGCACCCATTCACGATCAGTTCCCTCACTCTGCATCCACTGAATATCAGCCATTTGTCCATCACGAAAGCGATCCTTTCGTGTATGATGAACTTGGCCCCACTCCACCCACTTCATTTGAGTATTCTCCATATACTCATGATAGTAGCGAGTTGTGTCCACCTCACCCTTCGCCCCCACCCACCACTTCACCACCTTCATCCACATCCACTCTCGAAAGCCTCTTGAAAAAGTTCATACTAGAGCAAGTGCAAGCCACTCAAATCCAAAATGAAGCCCTCCAACGGCTTGAACAACAATTAAATGAATTTGTGTGTGCGAGAGAGTCAGACATTCCCATGCATCCACCCATTGTTGCACCCGAGTGTGATGATGATGTGTCCTCTTGTGACACAGATTTTGAGTGTGACCAACCTTACCACCCCGAGAATCTCGAAGTTGAGACCATTCCATGATTCGGGCCTCAAGTTAACACTTGTAATGACTTACCTTTCGATAATGAGCCTGATCCAATACCACCATGTCCACATGAACCCCACTTTAAGGTTCCCACTCAATTTCCCAAAGAATCCAAAAAAATGCCTGAGCTTTTACCTTATGCCCCAATTGCATATGTCTCTGACATGCCCATATCTTTTAGGTTAGCTCTGGCTATGAGTGTTCACCATTTTCTCGAGATGATAGTTCCTAACTATCTGAATATGGATCCTATTCCTCCATGCATGGCTCCCTTTGAGCCCGATATTTCTAGTCATCCCTCTATATCTAATCTTGGTGCCTTGTCTTACCTACCCACCACATTTACCAATGCTACTCTTATGGAAAAGTTGACAACTCCATCTTTAGAAGCCACACTCCTTTGTGAGTATTCATTTAATCCTCCTACGAGTGTCGTTAAGGATCACTCCGTGACTCATGAGGAGTGTGTGTCTCCCACTCTTGAGTTGGATCATCTTCCTCCACCATTTATCCCACCCGACCCACCCTACCCACCCATTGTCCCTACTACCCCACCACCTGGTTTGGATCTTGATTTCGCACATTTCAAGTTTTCAACCATATATTTAGATCCTAACCTGAAAGAATACACCACCCATGAGAGTATATGTGGTGCTCCTATCCACTTCCGTGACATTGATCTTGTTCCTCCATGCAAACCACTTCCTTGTGGTGTTGATTTTTCCCATCGACAGCTCCCCGGCGTGTCACGCCGCGACCATTATCATCGCCCATTCATAGAACGGTCGTGTGATTTCTATGAGACTCACCCCATTCCACTTTCCAAACCATATTGCCTCCCTCACCAATTAGAGCATCATGCTTACAGGCCCCTAGTTGCCCTCACCTTTAAGCTCAACAAGGCCCGTGGCCGATACCTTTTCACCCTTTCCACCCTCACCTTTACCCTAATACCCACCCACCTTTGGTCCACCGATGCTTTGCATTGCGTGATGCATGTTACTATACAAGTGCATTGACCACTTTAGCCTATTTCCAACAAGACTAGCGCTTCAGTCTTGTTTGAGGGTGATTCTCATCACCCAATTTTTCTGCAGCCCCGTGCTTTCATAGATCTTATCTTTAGGAAGAGATTTCATCGGTCTGGCTGAAGACATTAAACTTAGCCCTACCCGGAGGAAGCCCATTGTTTCTTGTACTAGTCTCATTCTGTTTGGGGGTGGTGTTTTACATCACCCAATGCTTTCCATGTTATAGACTTCTACACATTTTTTTTCTTATCACTTATTCGTATTTATTCTTGGCTTCATATGTTCACTTCACTAGCGGTTAATTTTGGTAATCTCTTTCCTACCTTATGCCCTCAATTTTAAAAATCATTTTACCTAACATCGAGGACGATGTTCCTTTTTGTTTGGGGGTGGAGAAATTTATCAAAATCGTACCTCTTTTGAAATTTTTTGATTTTTAAACCTGATTTTTAAAATTTTGTGCAGTTTCTTTCATCTCATTCATTGATGTGAATTTTCAATCATCCATCTTTTTAAGTCTAGGAATCAAGCTACAGAATATTTTTTTCTAATAGTTTATGTAATACGTAACAAGGCATTTTGCATCATGAATTTCTGGACTCAACAAAATTTGCGCACTTATCACGTCATTACGGTTAAAGTTGAGGAGTACTACAATTCTCAAGAGAACCTTTACAATCACTAGTAGAGACTTTATCTTGTGAGATTTGTGCCTTTCACCCTTTCAGACTGTCTTATGCAAGCTCCGAGTCACAAGTTATTTCAACTTCGTTTGGGTCCTCATTAAATTGTTGTATGATCTTAGTATTCTTCATTAAATTTTGGCTTGATCACTGAGACCGACATCACTTTTGAGTTGTAAGAAACACGTGTCTTGAAATTTTCTCGAATACTAGAATTTTCATCTATACACCTACCAATTTTCACCCATACACTACCCATTCACTTCACCCATTACTTTCCCATTTTTCCCATATTTCCCCACACCATCACCTATCATCTCCATATCATCTTTCATTTTCAAATAAAACAGTGTTGATTCCAAATGTTAAATGTCTTCAGTGTTGGTTTTAAAAGAGAAAAAAAAGAAAAAGAAAAGAAAAAGAAAAAAAAAAGAAAAAATAGCATAAATAAAAAAAAGGAAAAAAAAGAATATATTGAAAAAGAAAAGAAAAATCGAAAAAAGAGAGAAAATAAAAGAAAGAGAGTTGTAGTTAGTTCTTGTGTAATAAAGACATTTGTTCTTCATCTATTGAACACTCCTATCACACATCGCATATCCATTCATCTCACATCCATCACTCATCATTCATCCATACATCACCATCCAACCTCATATACCATCCTTCTCATTTCATTTACCCCTCTCCCATTATCATCCACATTTTCCCTAGGTGTTCGGGCAAATGAAAGTCAACGTGGTGAATAACTCGACGTTCTCACTATAGTGATTAGAATTTCTTTCATGAGATCATTTTTCTTTCTAATTGTTCATTCTTTCTTATGTGTGTGTGAGACATTTGAACTTGCTTACATTTACTCACCTCCTCACACACAAGAGCGATACACTGACCCTAACCTTGAAAGTTCGTTTGAGAGAGTTGCATCTAGTGAGATTTGAAGTTGAAGCGTTAATTCCGAAAAGGCAATCTAGGAATTACTCTTGTGATACTCGACCCATTTTGACTAATTCACACACACACGTTGAGTTTTATGAAGGATGTGCCTTGAGTATTTACTTAGATAAACTTTTTACAAATTCTAGCTTGCATTTCTCAAAATATTTCTCATATGATGGATTGTGAGATTATTCTATGTCTAATAAGAGATTGATTGCCTTTCAATAAATCTTTGCAAATAAGAATTTTGTGGGTATATTCCCTGCAAACCCTCACGAGACACAACTCGTCCTGTAGGGCAACCTATAGGTTTAAAAGCTTGTTGCACATGCTAAGTGCAATTGCAAGTGCCCGCGAAAGTGATACACTTTTGATTTCTTATCTTCCTCTTTCTCTCTATCTTATTTCTCGAGGACTAGCAATGCTGTATTTGGTGGTGGTGTGATAAGAACCCAAAACTGTACATTTTATACCCCGAATAGACGTACTTTAGTTGCTAATTCTCGGCAATATGGGTCTTATGTGCTTAAATATTTATCTTGTAGGTCAAATGTCCGTTTGCGGTGCAAAAGCTATATTTCAAGAAAAATACGCGTTGAATGGAGCTAAATACCCTTGTCCTGTATCCTAGCCTACCCCAACCCGAGCCTAGACCAGTCCCTAAATCTACCTAAACCCTGTCCCGGGCCGTGTGTGTTTGATTTGTTCCCTTTTGTATTTTATTTTAAATTTAAAATTTTTAATTTGAGTCATTTTTATTTTCAGGATTTATTTAGAATTTTTAGGATTTATTTTCTGTTTCTTTTAATTTAATGTTGTTTTATTTTGATTTTTAGTTTTTAGTCTTATTTTATTAGGATTAGTTTTGTAGGTAATCATTTATTTTTTAGTTTTATTAGATTTTACATTTTCTTTTTAGGATTTTAGTTTTAGTTTTAATAGATTTTTATATTTTATCTTTTTATTTCTGTTTAGTTTCATTTTTTATTTGAGTCTTTATTTTTATTTTTAGAGTAGGAATTTAATTTTTAGTTTTAGTAGTTTTATTTTTATTAGGGTACAAATTAAACACACACATATAAACCCATTCACACCCTACTATGATACACACTTATACACCTAACTACACACTCACCCTCACCTTACAACCATACTCCCTCACACCTCCACCAAAACCCACTGTCACCACTTCCCAACACCACCAACAAACCCCCGGCGCCGACCTCGCCACTTGAGAACTGAAACTCGCGGTCGGAAAAACCTCGACCCGCGACCCCTGCTGGCCGATCTGTACCCGTAGGACAACCTTCCACTCCGCCGATACAATACCCACCGGACCTTAACCCGCCATCTCCTACCCGATGGCCCACTTCTTCGATCCGTTCCTTATACCTCTTGAACCCGAGAACCTCACTATCCCCAAACCCGATCTCGATCTCTGAAAACCCATACCTATTTTGCCATTTACCATTTAAACCCATTCCATTTTTTCATGACCCATTTCCCAAACAAAGCTAAAAACGATTTTTATCAGCCAAGCCACAAACACAAACCAATTGCCCCATGTGCCTAATAAACCCACTTATCCCTTTTTGCCCAAAATGCCCCCGAACTACCAGCTTTAAACCATTTCCAAAAATAACCCTTAACTAAATCTGATTTGTTTTATTCCAATCCCCTCACCCACATGACCTCACACTCCTCTCACCACCATGCACACTCAAGCCTATTCCTGAAAATTCCCCTTTAGCTCCATCACCCACTATAAAAAGAAGACCTCACTCCGTAAAAAAGGACTGGGAAGACTAGAGAATAGAGAATTCTAGAGAGAGATAGGTTAGATTAGAAAATAAATTAGGAAATTATTTTTGTAAATAGTTTTTATATTTTTTTTAGAGACTATTGAGTGATAAATTGTGAGTAATTTAATTGAGTATTATATTGAGTTGATTATTGTTGTATGCTCATATTGGACGATTGTGCTTGATTTCAAGGAAATAAGAGTTCAATTTCACTTCAATAGATTGGGTTTGATTGTTCTCTTTTCATCTCATTTATTTTATGCCTTTGATTATTAATTTGTCAAATTTCATACCGTGTTAGGCTAAATCCCCTTTCAAGGGGTGGGGGGAAACCATTATTTGATGTTATTTTAGTTTAATTAGTCTGATTACTTGAAAATTCCCTTTGAATATTAATTTTGATCCCTCACCCTTAAATTTACGCCTCGAGAGAGGGTAAATGATTTTCGAGAGAAAATAGAAATTCTAGTTATAATACCCATTTTAGATTCGAACTAGAGATAGGGGTTTCTTAAGTGGGGTATTATTACTTGAATTTCAACTCTAAATTTATTTTCTATGATTTACATAAATTTTAATTGATCGATCCTAGCAGGTGATTAATTAAAAGGAGTGTAGATTTATTTTTCTAGAGTTGTGGGGTGTTAAACTTAATTTTCTAAAAGGTTACTATTAAAATTACATTTGCAACGAGAGTTGATCTGTAAGTTCGATATTAATTTGCGAGAATTTAATTAATTTAATTAATTTAATTAATTAATTAGAATAGCTAAAATTTGTGGTGTAGTCCCACTCCTTGATTGTTATCACATTTATTTATCTCATTTATCTCATATTTTAGTGTTAGACTTTATTTTCCATTTTAGTCATTTTTTAGTTTGTAATTTGATCTTTCATTTTAGTTTAGTGTTATTTCACCTCACCTCACCTAATTGTTTTAATATTTGAAAAAACATAAAAAAAATAGAAAAAGCAAAAGCCCAAAAAGAAAATAAAATTGAATTACAATTGAGTTTGTCTCTAGCTTACCCCCTTGATGTGGATTGATACCCTTACTTACCTCTACACTTGAGTTTGTTATATTTTGTAGGTATTTGAGGATTTTGATTAGAAGAGCTTTTCAAGCAACGACAAAAAATACACACAAAAGTTCGTTCCATCAATAATGATAAAGAAACATACCACGGTCTTGTGATAAAAATGTTATGGAAAAAGATTGATTCGACCATGGACAATTACATTATCGATATGCTCATCAAAAGAAAAAAGTCATCCGACCACATCAAGGATCACTCCAACACCTGAAAGATTATAATGAATTACAAAGTGAAGTTTACTGCCTCCAAGTGTGCGTTTGGCTTCAACTTAGGTAAATTCTTGGGATATCTCGTGGCTCATTGAGAAATTGAATCTAACCCCAATCGAATTAGATTTTTTAGAATATAAAGAATTCGATTATGATTATAGATGTTCAAGTCTTAAGGAGGATTGTAACGTCCCTTAAATGGTTCATATCCAAATTATCCGATAAGTGTCAGCCTTTCTTTCAATAACTAAAAAAGGAGAACATAACAATATGAACATAGGATTTCAATGAAGCATTGCAACAAATTATGTGATATATTTTTCTCCCTTTATTATCAACATTAGAAGCTCCACCTATACTGGGCTGTTTCACAACATGAAACCAATGGGGCATTCTTTCGATTAGAGGATGGAGTGATGCAAATGATTTATTACCTCAACCGCACTCTTCTTGATTCTAAAAGGAGATACTTGTCCATTGATAAGTTAATACTAGCACCTGGGATTTTGATTAAGGAGACAAAGGCATTATTTTGTGTCCTACTCCATAACCATCCCGATTTATTCCCCCTTGAAAGGGTTTTAAATAAGATCAAATTGCCTAATAAGATGACTAAGTGGTTGTTAGAATTAACTCAGTTCGATATCTCCTATGAGCTCTGAACTTCTGTAAAAGGTAAGGTATTAGCCGACATTATTATTAGATTCTTAGGAAGTCAAGAGGAAGAATATATTTAGTCAAGCCCTCTCGTAAAGATGTTCAAACTGAAATATGTCGATTAGACACCTAATTGAAAGTTAGTTATTGATGGAGAATCTAACGAGCAAAGAATTCATGATAGAATTGTATTCATTACTCCAAAGGAATACCTAATTGAGAAATTTATTCTCATTGGGTTCAAAGGTTCGAATAAAAAATCAGAGTATATGGCCATAATTATAGGCCTGAAGAGAACGGCCATCACGGGAGCACATCAGATTATCATCCGTTGCGATTCTTGTTAGATTGACAACTAGTTAAAGAGAGAATACGACTCCAAAGATCCTAGAATTCTCGCCAATTAGGATAAAGCAACAAAAATCCTCAAGACCTTCAAGTTTGTGTCAATTGAACAATTGTCGAGGAACGGTAATAGTAACATAGATGCTTTAGATACATTAGCTTCAATATTTGAGACCAATATGAAGAGGATGATTAAGGTTGAGTATATATGCTAACTATAGTTGGAGGAAGATGTCATGCATATCCATTTAACTCCACGTTTGATGGATCCCTTCATTACCCACCTAAAGAGCGAAGACCTCCCGCAAAACAACATTGAGGCATATAAAATGAAAATCTCGTAGGGTAGGTGGTTCATCAATTTAGAGGAAAAGCTCTACCAACGATCGTTCATAGGCCCCAACTCAAGTGTTTATCCAAATCAAGGATAAAGAATCCTTAGTTTTATGTGCGAAGGTAATTTCAGTACACACATATGTGGAAGGTCCTTAACCTATAAAGTTATCTCATAAGATTACTAGTGGACTTTTATATAAAAATGGGCATTTTGGTTTGTCTAAAAGTGCCTTAAGTTCTAGTATTTTTCCCCAATCATCAATAAACCAGTAGCGTCCTCAACCTTCTCATAAATCCTTAGCTCTTCGAACAGTGGGTATGGACATCATAAAAAATTTCGTCCTACCTCCAGGAAATTGTAACTTCTTGATCACCACAACTGACTACTTCACCAAATCGCTGAAAGCCAAATATTGACACAGTTAAGGGAAGCCTACACTAGATGTTTTTTATCGAAAAACATAATCACTAGGTTTGGAATTCAAAAGTCCTTGGTATCTAACAATATAAATTAGTTTGAAAATAAAACTTTAAGAGACTTCTACCTTAGAGTATGGGATCCTTAATAAGTATGCCTCAGTGGTCTTTCGCTAGATTAATGTGAAATAAAAGATCATCAATAAGACTCTACTATCTAGGATCAAACGATGATTAGAGAATCCCCAAGAAAGTTGGGTCAATGAACTCCTCTCCATCCTTTGGGCTTACCAAATTAGTTCGAGAAGGACAATGGAAGAAACTCCATATGCCAAAGTCGATTGAATGTAATCAGTCATTCCTCTAGAAATTGACTTACCAACACTTAGGTCCAAAATTTATAAGGACGACCATAATGACAATCTCTTGACCTATGAATTGGATATAATCCCGGGATCAACTGAATAAGTTTGCATCCACCTAGTAGCTTATCATCAAGAGCATTCCAAACATGAGAACAAGAAAGTTAAGTCTAGAGAATTTAATTACGGTGACTCGGTGCTCAGAAAAATGATTTCGATTGCTAAAAGCCTTCTAACAGGAAACTATCTCTGAACTGGTAGGGGCATTATAGAGTTATCTCGGGGGGGGGGGGGGGGGGGGTTGTTCATATCATTTAGAGAAATTAGGCATAAAAAAAGTTCCTAGGTAATGGAATGCCGTGAACCTTACGAAACTATATAATTAATTAGATTTAATTTGACTTAATAGAGTTTAGCTGAATAAAGAACGAGGTTAAAAAAAATGATTGCACCACCTAACTATGGGTTGGCTATCATAGAATATGCACAAACCCACCTACGACAGTGGTAGGACTTAGAATAAGTAGATTTCTCCTAGAATAGGCACCGACCCACCTCTGAGTGGGCGGTATGACTTATAGTACGTTAGTTTCTTGTAAAATAAAACCGAGCAAAAAATAGTGATATTATCTAAGAATGAATTATTTGTCCTAGAACATTCATAAACCCACCTAAGAAGGGGTTATACTACTTAGAATAAGTCAGTTTCACCTAGAATAGGAAAAAAAACACCTGAAATAGGGGGTAAAATGTAAGAATATTTTTTTTAGCTTTATTTATTTTTTATTTTTTAAAAAGAGGAGCATCCTACATTTTGAATCTCTGAAATTTCTTCTTTAATATTTCAAGGAACCTTTGATTTATTGATGATACACTTCCCAGCAATTTCTGAGTCTGATTCTACTTCAATCACATTCCATCTTTTGTTTAAATAGTAGGAGATCCCCCCCTTAAGAGCTAAACATTCAACTACTATTCTTGATCCTGTTGTGCTATAATTAGAGATATCCCAAAGAATTTCCCTTTATCATCTCTTAGCACTGCTCCATATCCCATATTGCCATTCTTATCATAAGAACAACCAGTGTTAAGTTTAAGGTTAAAACAATGAGGTCTACTCCACCTAACAAGAATCATTTGGTATTGAGGAGTTTTAAGAGTATTAGTGTTAAAAAACCTTAGGATTTATGAAAGGGAGATAGGTGAACCTTATTTGAAAGAGATGGATTTATAAGTGTCAGAGTATCTATTTTTAGCTCGCTGGATAATTCTTTTGTTAGACATATGGAGGCCTTTATACATTGCGTTGTTTCTAGCAGGTCACATTTCATAGGATTGTTGTAGGAATGATTTTGTACAACCATTTAGAGATCTGATATTTTCTAGCACGGATCCACCAGTTAGAAAATAGGGAATGGATAGAGTTTCCTAGATGAAATCCCATCAGTTTCCTAAAATTCCCAAACCTTGCAAGCAACATAACCTTTTATGAATAGATGACTAATGAATTCCTCTGATTTGAAATGACAAGGGCATCTTGAGACAAGAGATACTCCAACTTTTTTAATGTTAATATCAAGAGACACACAATTATTGAGAATTATCCAAGATAATGTAGATATAATTATTAGAATGTTTGGATCCTAAATGAATGATTGGGATATAGAAGAGAGCTTTAAAGATTTGATTAGTTCATAAGCTGAATTGAATGAGAACCTACATGAAGGAGTAGGTTTCTAAACAATATCTTCTCCTGTAAGAATGGGTTGTTAAACCTAAAAAAGCATAAAACCCACTAAATAATGGGTGGTGAAACTTATAATAAGTTGGTTTCACCTAAAATGGACAAAAAACATCTAAGAGTGGTTGGTACAATGATAAGTTAGATATGAATGTCAACTTCTTGATCAATTTTTAACAAGTTGGTTTGAGTTGGTCATGTGCCTTCCTTACACCAATGAAATGATAAGGCTAATATTAATGTTAACTTATTGATATATTTTAACAAGTCAGTGGAGTTGATCAAGGACCTACCCTCAACCGATTAACTGATAAGTTCAATATGAATGTTAACTTATTAATCAATTTTTTACAAGTCAGTGGAGTCGTTGACGAACCTATCATCCACCGATTAAATGATAAGTTATATATGAAGGTTAATTTATTATCCAAGTTTATTACAAGTTAGTGGAGTCATTCACGGACTTACCCACCACCGACTAAATGATAAGTTAGATATGCAAGTTAACTTACTAATCTTTTTTTACAATTCTGCGGAGTTGGATAAGAACCTACCCTCCACCAATTTATTGATAAGTTAAATATTAAGGATAAATTATTATTCACGTTTATTACAATTTAGTGGAGTTTTTCATGGAATTAATCTCTATCGGTTAAATGATAGGATAAGCATGAAGGTTAACTTATTATCCAATTTTATTAAAAGTTAGTGGAGATGATCGTGGACCAACCTTCCATTCATTAAATGGTTTGTTAATATGAATGTTAACATCTTAATCAATTTTTTACAATTCAATGGAGTCAATCATGGACACACCCTCCACCAATTAAATGATAAATTATATATGAATATTAACCTATTAATCGGTTTTTTATAAGTCATGGGAGTCGGTCATAGATTTACCATCCATCAATTAAATGTAAGTTAAACAAAAAGGTTAATTATTATCCAATTTTATTACAATTCAATAGAGTCGTTCACAAACCTACCGTCCACCGATCAACAAAAATGCATTTATTGAGGCACTAAATATGAAATAACTTTCTTTAAATTAATAAAGTACCACAAGGCTTACAAAAATATGTCTAAATGGACAAAATCAAAAGTGGAAAAAAATAAAAATCCATAAAGATTACGATACTAGGAGTGACCTCCTGTAATTCTTATCAACCTTATTGCCTTAATCAACTTAACCTTTAGGCATATCAAACTCCTTCATCGACAAATTTACCTCTTAGAAAAATACCAGGAACACTTCTCTGTTATCGGTCACCTTCTTCTCAAGAGGGGGGGCTCTAGGTACGAAGAATCACCCTAAGGGATGTTCCCCATGTTGAGGCTGACCACACAAGCTTTTGTTAAATGCAATTGACTCATAATAGTCAAGTTGAATGAATACCCCATGAATAATGTCTTTAAAGCCTTTATAAAATGCATTGCACTTGTCCTGCTCCAAATCGTCAGTGGGTGATAAATGTTTCCTTTCTATAATCAACTTATCTGAGGTCGTCAAGGAGAATGCCTTTTTCAATGCTATCAATTGGGAATATACCTTGTTGTACTCTAGCAGTATGGCTTCACCTTCCTTTAAAATCTTCTCATTGTTGATATATTTTTCCTTCATCTTATCTGATGGATCGAAGATCAGGTGATCCTTGTCATTAATATAGTTCCTAATGATGTTGGCTTGGTAATAAACAACATCATTATTGGTTGCCAGATTGTGGTAACCGTCTCATGCATAGTTTACATGCCATATAAAAATAAGAATATAAATGATGGGACAATATGAGGATTATCAAACGAAGAAAATGACTGAATATGGACTTACCAAAACCATTTTTAATCCTTTTGAAGATGCTCCAAACTAAAGCCTCCTAAGGCCGGCATGTCTTTACGCAACATGGTTGGTTGGGCCATAGAAAAACCACACTCGACATTCTAGTATGCTGAGTCAGTTTTGTTAACTTTCTGTTTTCCCTTAGATAAAAGTATTGACCAGGGATGAACTCTAGATTATGAGGGGGTGTTAGGGGAGTCGCTTATCTTGAAGCGATCATCATCAGTGGGTTTTTACCTATGGTTAGTGTGGTGGGGGAAGTTTAGTCGGTGCACTATTTCTTGCCCATATTCTTCAAACTCGCCCTACCAGTTTCGAGATTGATTATGCCCATAGGGACACTTGTCTTTTTCTTGGATTGTCGTAGGAGTGGATGAAAAGTAAAGTCTTATTCTTCTTCTACCTCCTATCAAAGGCAATAAGAGGGACCAACTTCATCGTATGAAAAGAGAGGGGAGAGGTTGTCTTAAAAGAAGTTTCCTTGGTGTTGAAACAATTTAGAATCCTTTGAATTGGTGGAAATCATATGGTTGGTTAAGTTGCTTCATTAAAGTAAACTCATGTTGCCTCTAAATTGAGGATAGGGGTGTGTTTTTGGGATGGAATACCCACCAACAAATACATAATCGGATAATATGGTGGAGGAAATATGAATTTCTTGGTTGACGCAGCTGTCAATTCATATCCAAATATGATATTTAATGGAATCCCACCCCATAAGGAGTTCACTAGATACAAAATTTCTTAAATAATATAAGATGATATCAAGGTCTTTAAGGTTCCACTTGTAGTGAGTATTTGCATTATTGTTGAAAATTACGATTCATAACTCGTGAAGCTATAATTAATAAGAAATCAAAAGACCTAGGTGGGTCTCACTATAAATTTTCCTAAAGTAGACTAATATGTCTCTATTTGTTTCCTTTTGGGACCAAGGTAATAAAGTAACCAAATTTTGAGGCTTGTCCTTAGCCTAAAAATGGTAAGTGCTTAACCTGAGAATAAGTCTTTAGGTCTTGGAAATTCCTGATCTCGTTCAGGCCAAAATTAGTGCCATAGTTTTTAATGACAACTATGCCTATTACAATCCAAAAGAATCTTCCATTTTCCTGGATAGGTAGTATTATGTAAAAATGGAGTACCTCTACCAATAATGGGTGGAGCAGGAAACGAACCCTTTCAATTATATTACCGTCATAAAATTGACCTCACTAGGGAGGTTTTAAACACCATCCTCATTAGGTGAGGTACTTATATTGACATATCTTGCATGTTAAACTTTTTAAGAAATGCCTCAAATCCGTTCTTCGAGGTCACTTCGCAGAGAGAAATGAAGAAGAATGTGAAAAAGGTGGGTATTTTTGCACAATTGGTTTGTCTGTAACTCAAAGTTAGAGAGAGAAAGAATATGAAGGGTTTGTGACCTTGACTTCAATTAGGGATCCAAAGGTTTTTTAAAACCCTTATATCCTTTAGAGCCAAAAAGGCAGGTGAAGTGGCAGCTTTCTAGGAAATAGAGCAATAGTGTCATGATCCTTAAGTCACACACTTCACACATAATGATTGCTTGGGGGAACCCAAACTATGGCACACGAAATCCTAAACATAGAGATTACGTGCGTAGTACCATAATTGTGTTCCTATTAATAATAAGCTAGACATGTGGAAGTTAATATACCCTTAGTGGGAAAATCCACATCACACATAGATGACATGCTGGAGCAGAATTGGGTTAACAAGGCTTAAATACCAATCCCACTAATATTGGGGGGATTTGAGGGATTATGAGTTGGGTAGGAAATGTGGAATTACATGTGAACCAAAATAGTTATACATCAATATAAACCTTAGTTTCTCATAGATCACGGTTCAGACAGGGATGATCTTCCTAATGGATTGTAATGGTGTGATAAGATACATTCTTACTATGATTTAACTACTCAAAGAGATAAGGCTAATGAATGTGACTCCCCGCCTATTTTAATCATGGATGGTCAGTCCTTTACTAAATTAAACAGGAATCTTATCTGGTTCATTCTTAGCATCACTATCAAAAACTTTTTAAATTACTAATCACCTAAGTTAAAATAAGTTAGTGCTAAATTTTATCTTTCATTAACATACGGTAATATGTGGGAATAAAAATAATATAAATAATTCACACAATAATTGAAGTCTAGAACAAGTCAGGATAAAATAAATATATAATTCCCGAATAACCCATTGGCTCCAAATCCAACATTTAAATCATAAGTCTAACTGAAATGAAATGAATCAAAATACAGAGTTTGATACTGAAAAGAATAAATCCAAATACAAGTCTAAACTGAACGGGCAACATGCCCAACTAAAATAATTAAATATAAATCCTAGATTAGGAATTAAATGATTGATGCATCTACTCAAGCCTAGCATGCCTCCACAAGTGATGCAGCTATGCATCCCTGGAAATGAATCATCATGTTTGGCGTTCCCGTGGCTAATCACCTAAAAGTTTTGAAAATATATTTGATATGGGCCAGAGACCAAACCTTTGAAAAACATTTAGCAAGTATTTATAATGCAATAAGACATTTATTATATAAATGTTAGTTTCGCGAGCACTCCCTTGAGTTCCTCACCTCTCATCTATAGTGCACACCTAACATCTCCTATTTAACGCACCTAGTTATGCTACCCAGACTAACTAGTCCCAATAAGAATCTATTTAACCACTAATATGCTTAACTCACCAGTACCTCCCATACGATACGCTACCGTAAACCATAATTGTAAGGACACAAATTTCCAATTGAGTCCATATATAGTTTTGGCTCAATTCCGGACAAAAACATTTAATCATAGGATAGTATGTAATTGTAATACTCTCAAGCCTATGAAGTGTTTATTGAAGACGTAGCGGCAAAGAGTATAAAGCTTCATCAAATGTTCCGGTTTGCGTGCCTCATTTCTACGTCATCAATCATAGTTCCATGCTCCCAAGGTATGAATGCAATTATATATATATAGGAGCTTGGAAGAAAGTTTATTGGGTGTTAGGTTTAATATAAACTGCGTTTTTATATTTTCAGAAAAATTTAATTAGAACTTTAAATTATAGTATATAAAGTTTCTGGGCCAAAATTGAATTTTACAAAATTTGTGGAAGTCGTTCGAAATGTCGTTCGAACGAGTTTTTCGTTCGAACCAGGTTTCGTTCGAACGAGTTTGCCAACGAGTTCTCACTAACCTATTCTGGTCTGTGGTTCGAAATGTCGTTCGAACGAGATTGTTCGTTCTAACGAGGTTTCCAACGATATTCTAACGAATTCCATACTGGTGTGTCGTTAGAAGTCTCGTTCGAACGAGATCTCGTTCGAACGAGATCGCCAGGCGGGAACAGTTTTTTGGCAGTTTTGCATCCACTTCCCCACTTGGTTTTTAACCATCTTTTACAGATTTTAATATGTGCGGGAATGACATTTTCCAACTTAACATTTCCATAACTTTTCCAACTAAGTTTATCTCTTAGAGAGAGTTTGAGAGCAAAAATGGTTTAGGAAAATGTCCATGTTTTGAGTGAGATTTTTAGAGAAAAATATTTTCATCACTCTAGTGTTTACACCCAATTGAGTTTATCCAAGTTCATATATACATATCAAATTGCTTGGAGTTTGGCACCAGTTTATCTCTACCGAATTCAAGAAGAGAAGTTTTGGTTTGCTTCTACATCCATCAAAGAAGAAGACTTTTTGTTGCGACTCTACCCACTTGGAGAAAGGCTCCATGTACGGGTGACGGTGACCATAGAAAGCCCCATCGGTGGATTCCGATATCGCGGTGGTGTTCCGAGGTTATCCGCTAGGAAGAGGTGTCTACAAGAAGAAGCATCGAGGCTTGAGAGGGATCGAGTCAGTCGTTGTAAGTCTATCTGTCTTGTAATTGTAATTCCGTATCTAGTGGATTTGTGGCTAGGGCCGTTCGAGGTTTTTTCCCGTCTTGGGTTTTTCCTCGTACATCGCGGCGTAGTGTGATTGGTTTATTTTATCTTGCATAATTTATTTAGAACGCATGCGTAGCATAAGTCAAGATAAATTCGGTTTAATTTATCACACTCATTTAATTTGGGACTAAATTAAATATTGGGTAAAGTTTGTTTAATTCAAGTCAATTGTTAAAATTGGGTTTCGCCTAACTTTGTTGAAATATTGATAATCATGACTTAGGCAAATTCTAGGACTTGCATTGATTAATGAATCGGTTTAAGTGAATACATTACTTGTTTAATTTTGTTGAACCATCATCCTTACGCTTCCGCATCATCTCGAGTTTTACATTTAAAGGAAATTACAAGCGTTTTCAAATTGGTATCAGAGCCAAAGCGATAAATTATTTCGTTAACGTTCTTTTAAATAATTTTTGGCTAAA
Source organism: Sambucus nigra (assembly GCA_949130495.1). Taxonomy (NCBI): domain Eukaryota; kingdom Viridiplantae; phylum Streptophyta; class Magnoliopsida; order Dipsacales; family Adoxaceae; genus Sambucus; species Sambucus nigra. The sequence goes on from OX422208.1 coordinate 302,950,500, forward strand.
ATGGATTTTTCCCCATTTTCAAAATTTCCTATTTTCGATGGTTCAAACTACGCGTATTGGAAAGCGCGTATAAGATCGGCACTAAAATCTATCGACGAACGTGTTTGGATGTCTGTTGTTAACGGGTGGTCCCCACCAACTTATTTAGTTGAAAATGAACGTGTTATCAAACCCGTCGATAGATGGACTGAAAATGAGTTTAAACTTGCTAATTTGAATTCCCGTGGTTTAAATGCTTTATTTAGCGCTGTCACACCGGATGAATTACGTCGTATTATGACGTGTGAAACCGCTAAAGAAGCTTGGGATATTTTACAATTAACTCATGAAGGAACTAGTGTCGTTAAAGCTTCAAAACTCCAAAACCTCACCACTCAATTTGAAACTATCAAAATGAATGAAAAAGAAACTTTTGATGAATTCTATGCTAGGCTTTCTGATATTGTTAATTCATCTTTTAACTTGGGAGAGAAAATACCTGACGACCGTGTTGTAAAGAAAATTTTAAGGTCCCTACCCGATAGATTTATTCCAAAGGTGACCGTTTTAAATTCTTTACCCACTTTAGCCTCTATGAAATTAGAAGAGCTTGTAGGTGATTTACAAACCTATGAACTAGATATGTTTCCCTCTAAAACTGAAAAGAAAATCGAGAAGGGCATTGCTTTAAAAGCCCGAAGAGAGGTAAAACAAGGAGTAGAGAGCGACAGTGATAGTGATAGTGACTCGGAAGACATGGCTTTGTTTGCTCGTAAATTTAGAAAATTTCTTAAAATTAACAAAGATAAATTTAAAAATTATTTTAAGAAATTTGATACTTCTAAACATGATAAAAGCGAGAAGATTTCTAAAGCCGAGAAAATCCCTAAACCTAGTAATGAAAATTTAGATAGGGACGAGTCTAATAAGTGTTTTGGTTGTGAAGGTTATGGCCATAGGGCTTATGAGTGCCCCACTAAACTAAGGAAAGATGGTAAGCGACCCATTTCATATAATGCAACCCTTAGTGATAGTGATAAGGAAGAGAAGCCCGATTCCCCAACTAAGAAAAATTTTGTGGCTTTTATGGCTAGTCATGTGAGTGATAGTGAGAACTCATCGATTGATGAAACGATAGCACATGCCACTTCCAAGGTCATTGTACATGATTCTCTTATTTTTGATGATAGTGAGAGTGAAGAAGAAAGAGAGAGTGAAAATGAAGAAGAGGTCAATGTGAGTGAACTTCAAAATGCTTTTCAAGAACTTTATAAAGAATCTATTAAATTGAAAAGAGCTAATTTGAAGTTAGAAGCTAGTGTAAGAGAAAGTGTCAAGGTCATTGATGAAAATGTTTTAATAGAAGACCTTAGGACACATGTGAGGACTCTTCAAGAGAAGCTTGAATATGTAGAAGGCGAAAGAGATAGACTTAGGGGTTTAATGGAATCCTTGAAAAAGGAGCTTCTTGCTTTTGAAGAGCGAAATGTTTTACTAGAATCTAACATTGTAGAATTGAAAATAAATGAAAGATTCTAGTAATGTCAAATTTGATTTGGAGTGTCGGTCGGAAAAACTAGATAAAATGTTAGGAAAGGTCCAAATTAAAAATGACACTTGTGGTTTAGGCTTCAATACTTGTAATGAATTTACTCATAATGCCCAAACCAATGTTTTAGGAGAATCTTCTAGGAATACATTTAAAGATCACTCCTTAAGTAAATCTTTTCGACATGTTCTCACATGTACACATTGTGGTCGACAAGGTCATCTTAGGAAATTTTGTTTTGATCTTAAACGAATTCCTAGAAAATCCCATAGTAAAGTAACCATGGTAGTTAAAGTTCCTACACCCCAAGATAGTCATTCTTCATTAATTTGGGTTAGGAAATCCGACTTGGTTGCTTTGCAAAATAGGGTTTTTGATTCTCATTTACTTTCACATGCTTCCTCCCTTGCTAAATCTAAAGGATGAATGTGTTAGTATTTGCATACTTTAGCGTTTGTACTTCATGCTATATTCACATGCTAAATGTATGCCTGTTTAGTCATTTTCTAGTCATTGCCTCATTTCATATCCTATGCTAGAAATTATGACTTGTTTATCTTTTTGTATTATATTTTGTGTTTTAATTGAATGCATAATATAAAAAGATTTTTGTTTATCATTTGTGTTTTATTTATTTCATTTAAGCTTAATGAAAAGTACAAATGATATTTGTTTGTCCTTTTAAGTAAATATTTATTTTTGATTAAAAAATGTTAAAAACTCAAAAAGATTTTTTTTGTGTATTTTTGTTTGACACACTTTATGTGGCATATATTTGTGTTTGAATCCCAACTTTTACGCTTCCACGTGGCTAGAACTTTTGGTTTAGACTTTCAATCCTTAAAATGTTCTTTACCATGTTTTATTTGGAGTAGTTGGATTTTGTATTGTTTAAATGGATTCTATTTTTATATGCCTCTATTCACACATACACGAGTTCTTTTGAAATCTTAATGTCACATGTTATATTTGAGCTTTTTGAGGTGTTCTCCTACCAATCTAGTCATCTACATATCTATGACCTAGGAGGACTAGTGCATGTCAAAATCCGTTGCATGTGAGATTTGTGTGAAAAATGAAAACATTATATATCTAAATGTGCACGGGGAAGGGCTCCGAAAGGATGAATTAAATCCTTTGCGATAGTAAGCCACCGTTTATTGGATCTAAAAGAAATACGTGATCCAAAGGCCTAAAAACAGAATATTTGGCATTAAAAAGAAAAACAATTGCCAAGGCCTATGTTTGTTTGATATATTCATTCAAAAGCAAAAGAATATATATGCTTATTGAGGGAGATTTGGATGGTATATCAACGGTTTGCACAATGTTCGTTTATCCTAGTTGTCTTTAATGTCATGACTCTATTTGGTTTGTAGAATCATCATCATGCTAGGCTTGTATGCATTGTGTATGTTTGTTCATTGAGTTCAATCTTCATATTGTCACATGAGGTTATATTTAAATGTGATAAAGTTTGCAATCAAATGAGAACTCCGTGAATGTTTATTAAGTGTTTGGGTCTAAATTTAATTGTTGCTAGTTCCGCCCATCGCACGTAAGCTCCTGTGATAGTAGACAGCATAGGTATGCTTACACACATAAAATGCACATACTAGGTATACAAACAACCTATAAATATAACCCGTACGTTTCTTCTATGTCCCGAGTACCCAATGTACTAATGATTCACACTTCATATTATTTTCTTATTTTCTCGAGTATCACTCACTATCCGAAGGGTCCTAGTTATCCCTTAAGAAGTTTCAGTAGTTAATACCTCACTATCCTATTAGTATCAATTTTGGGTTATCATATACACTTTTCGTAACCCGATTTTAAATCCTCGATACTTCACACAATCATTTATTTCGTTGATCCAAATCTCATTTTACCCTTATTAAGACTAAGCCAAGCTTTAGCTATAGGTCTACTGATATTTTCCAAGTTTTCATATAGTTAATAAACCATTACCAAGGTCCCCCATAATTATTGGTAAAGAATGCTATGTAAATAAACAAAGGCCCCCTTTTTCTGCAACCGTCGATGGATCAAAAAAATGGATCGATCCATCGATTGATTGATATCCTCCGATCGATTAATCGATTGATCCTATGCAAATCACTTTCTCCCAAAATGTGATTTCTCCATTTTTAATCCATTAAACCTTCATAAGATATTCCCAATCTCCCCAATCAAAGTAACCAATCATCAAATACATGTATATGGATCGATTCTAACATAAACTTAATAGCAATTCTTTAAGAATCCATCAGTAATAAGATTTAATCTTCCATCTTTAATACCAATCCTAATGCAATTCCTTTTCAGTTTAATCATTACAAAACCCTAATTTACATCATTCTTTTTAAACCCAAATCTCAAATTTCGTTTTATATCAACAGTAGGTTGATTTAAAAAATTATATCCCAACTAAGCATGAATCAAATCCCAATACACATCCAAAAATCATGTTTTTATGTGATATAAACCCTACACTATGATGGGTAATATAAATGCTCAAAAATTACAAGTCTAAACACTTGACTTAAGGTTGAGTGGTCTGATTTTCCTTGCTAGATGATGGACGCGTCTTCCCCTTTCTCTGATCTTGATTACGGGAACGACAGTGGTGAAAAATGGTGTAGATTGGCGTAGGAATCCTTCTCCTGCACTCTCTTATGGCCTTTCTTCTCTCCCATATATTGTAAACCTAGCCTTTATACCCAAATGGCTGATATAAACTTTAAAATTTGGAGTTTTGCCAACCTTAAACTCCTAAATGATTAAAACACCCTTACGTAGTGCTCGGTTGGTCTAAAAATGCCCCGGGATCCAATTAATATTCCCAGGTAATCTATTCCGCCTATTTAGCCCCATTAAGAATCAACCATGACCTCAAAATTTCCATCCGAGTGACTCTAAATAAATTTCCAATTTCGACCTTAACATAGCCTACACACGACTCCCAGTTGAGATATAACATAGTCCCATCGATATTACTAACTACGACGTATGATAATTATCACTTGTTATTTACTACACACTTAGTGAATTTATTTTATAAATATTAATCATAATCTCTGTCCCGATCAATATTATAATAAGCACACAATATTTTATTTAATTAAATTACTCCACCTGTGTAATTAAAAATACCCGAATTAATTGCATTCTAAATTCTAAAAAATACGGGATGTTACATGGAAGAGGCTAATCTTACCAAGAAGACTCAAGTTGATAGTTAACATAAGTTAGCATTTTATAAATAGAATAATAATAATATGGAAAAAGGATTGTAAGAACAATTTTTTTTATCATTGTTCATAGTATAGATTTAGGCTAGTTTGGCGTATCATGTTATATATCATCACGCACTGTCAAGACGAGACGAACTCAAGCATCTCCAAGTTTGAAGACTTCCCCAAATCCCAAAAGGTAAAAAACGATTTAGAGTTTGAATTGATTCATTGAATCATATTTGGGATGTTTATTTTTTATCAAAAGACGAACACGATTTTTTTACTTCGCGAAAATATGTTTTTGGAAGAACTGTAGGCGGAGTTTAAGAAAAAAGTGTTTTTAACGTTTCAGCCGTTCAAACTACATTTGATGTCGTTCAAACGAAATTATATAGTCATTCAAACAACATGTTGTTGTCATTCAAATGGCACACAGAAGTCGTTCAAACGACCCGCTGACTTAAGGTTTGTTATAAATACCTGTTTCGTGGATCAGTTTGTTTAAGAATTTTGCAAAAATGTTACTAAATATCAGTAGCAAAATTTCTTCAAGTTGTATGTGTCAAAACACTATTTTAATTCAAAACAAAGCATCCTTGAATGTTATTTTTGTGAATTAGTTTAGAACCCTTGAAAGTTTTGTATCTATTGTATACACCTTGGGGGAGAGGAACTCTAATACTGACTTGTGATACCTGCGGGGATTCACTGCTGAAGACGAAGTCTGAGGCTAATTCGAAGGACTACAGTCATTTGATTCCTGTGAGGATCATAGTTGTTCCTTAGATATCTTCGAAGAATAGGGAGTTATGCTTGTGGGAGATCAAGTAGTCTGTAAGTCGACTCTCTTGTAAATTTCTAAGTGAATAAAGGTTTTTACCCGAAAGGTTTTTTTTTCATGAAACTTGGCCTTGTCGTATTTGCGTGGTTCGATTTATCTGTTTTATCACCATAATACATGTATAGGATAAAAAGATAAAATATGTTTATAAGTCGCTTCCGTATATTTAAAATCGAATTTAACTGTAGGCCCCTTTTTCTTTCAAATGTGCTTTAAGGATGTCAAAAAACATTTTTTTAAAAAATTCTTTATCCAATTTTAACATGCGCTAAGTTTGTGAACTTATTTCAATTAAGTCCATTTTAATCTTGTTTAATTCTAAACACACATCTAGTTGATTCAAGCAAGTAAAATAAAGTGAATTTCACAACGACGGATGTACGAGGAAACCACTAAGGGAAAATACCTCAGATGACCCAATCCAGACAATCACTATGATACGATTTTACAAAAGGAAGACACACAAACTTACACAATGACTCGATCCCCACAAGCCTTGATGCTCTTCTTCTTTTTAGCCCCTCCTCCATAGTGCCCATGCAAAAGTCCTTTCCACGATACTCGTCCACAGCACACGCGTCAACGAGTGCCTCGACGTCCACCGATGTAACTTTGGCAACCGTCTACGATTTAAAACACAAACTCCCCCGCTTGTTCACCACAAAACCCAATGAACAACTTCTTCAAAGTGATGAACAAACCCAGATGGGGAAAATAAGATCTCTATAGCAATAGCATATGAAAGATCGGATCTTTTAAACTCTAAGGATGGGTTTTAACTTTTGAAAACCTTAGAAAACTTGTGTAGAAAAACAAAATTGTTCAAAACTATTTTTTCGTTCTGCACACCTTGAAATTCTAAGAGAAAAATTATTCATATAAAATTTTTAGTCGGCATGTCATTTTAACGAGATCCACAAGTCGTTATAACGATTGTGAGATATCGTTCGAATGACGTCAAATGTCGTTTGAACCATTAAAACTTAAGATGTGGCTTCATACGACTCTAAACTATAATTATCTCAGAATAAATGAAGTTAAAACTATTTATAAACAAAATATCATCTTTAAAACGTTTTCTCAGTCCCATAAACATTATGCGTTCATACGTGAGAGTATCTCAGAATGCAATCTGAATGAATACGTGAATCGTGCACCAATAAAACTCTGCACGATCTATCTTTGAAGCTTGGACGCTATATCTTCTAAACAAACACGTCATAGACTTTATGAGAATCGTGACAATATAAAAATCTATCTATGACTCAAACACGCTTTGTTTTGGGAATAAGTCAAATAGATACAAATGGACTCAATTGGAAATTTTAACCTTACAAATATCCCCCTTTGACTATTCCGGGACAAAACCCAAAAAGTGAAATGCCTAAGTCGGGTTGTCAAGCCATATGACATATAAATCCCATCCCATAAAACCCAAAATGAAAAATTACAGAATAAGGACTAGTATACACAGGTCCGGTAAGCATGATCTGTCTGAATGTGATGTAGTTGTCAAATCTCGTATCTCTTTAGCATACCTACACACATGAAACATACAAATATCCTGTGAAGTACAGAGGAACAAATGACATAAAAATACCAACATGTACAATAAATTATTTGTTAAACATGTGAGCAAAACCAATATGTGCAATACAATATGATACCAATAAAATATGAACATATATATGATAAAAAACATGATACCAATATGTAAAGCCAAAAAAATATATACCCAATTAACAAACACTCCCCTTACATCACATACTTCTCTCCCCCTTTTTTTGTCTCGAATAGACAATAAGTGAAAAATAAAAACAAATCATCGAATATCTAAAATGAAATAATCAATGAAGCATATCTTGATAAACATGAGTATATATCCAACAAAAAATAATTAAGAGAATACCAAATCATAGCTCGAAAACAGTCACAAAGAATGAATCATCAATCTAAACAAAGATCTGACTAAACGAATCAATGCATGAATAAGTACTATCGACTGCATGTAAACTGTCCAAATGAACCCAGAAGTAACAAAACTTCCAATTGATTCCTTTTTTTTATGCATTTGACTTACTTTTGAAACAAAACATGTTCGAGTCATAGATAGATTTTTATATTGTTGGGATTTCCATAAAGTCTATAACATGTTTGTTTAGAATACGTAGGGGCCAAGCTTCAAAGATAGATCATCTCGAGTTTTATTGGTGCACATTTCACGTCTTCATTCAAATAACATTCCCAGATACTCTCAGGTATGAACATATAATGTTTATGGGACTGGTAAAATGTTTTAAGGATGATATGTTGTTTATAAATGATCTTAAAATGTTAAAAATGTTTTTAAAAAGTTTTACTTTGTTTATTCTGAGATAATTATAGTTTAGAGTCGTATGAAACCACATCTTAAGTTTTAGTGGTTTTAAACGACATTTGATGTCTTTCGAACGACATCTCACAGTCATTGAAACTACTTGTGGATCTCGTTAGAATGCCATACCGACTTAAAAAAACTTATTTAAAGAATTTTTCTCTCAGAATTTCGGGGTGTGCAAAACCAAAAGACAAATTAGAACAGTTTCGTCTTTCAGCATAAGTTTTTTAAGGTTTTCAAAAGTTAAAAACCATCCTTAGAGTTTAAAAGGTCCGAACTTCATATACTTTTTCTATAGAGATCTTGTTTGTACCATATGGGTTTGTTCATCACTTTGAACAAGTTGTTCGATGTTTTTTGCGATGAAGAAGCGGAGGAGTTCGTGTTTTGAATCGTAGTTGGGATGTTTATTTTTTATCAAAAGACGAACATGATTGTTTTACTTTGCGAAAATATATTTTTTCAAGATTTGTAGGCAAAGTTTAAGAAAAAAGTGTTTTTGACGTTTCAGTCATTCATACCACATTTGATGTCGTTCAAACGACATTACACAGTCATTTAAACGACATGTTGTTTTCGTTCAAATGACATGCAGAAGTCGTTCGAACGACCCACCGACTTAAGGTTTTTTATAAATACCTATTTCATGGATTAGTTTGTTTAAGAATTTTGCAAAAATATTACTGCATATCAGCAGCAATATTTTTTCAAGTTTTATGTGTCAAAACACTGTTTTAATTCATAAAAAAGGAACCTTGAATATTGTTCTTGTGAATTAGTTTAGAACCCTAGAAAGTTTTGTATCTATTGCATACACCTTGGTGGAGAGGCACTCCATTACTGCCTTGTGATACCTGTGGGGATTCACGGCTGAAGACGAAGGCTGAAACTAATTCGGAGGACTGCGGTCATGTGATTCTTATGAGGATCATAGTTATTCCTTAGAGATTTTCGAAGAATAGCGCGTTATGCCTGTGGGAGATCAAGTAGTCTGTAAGTCCACTCTCTTGTAGGTTTCTAAGTGAATAAAGGCTTTTATCCAAAAGGTTTTATTTCTTGAAACTTGGCCTTGTCGTATTTGTGTTGTTTGATTTATATGTTTTATCACCATAGATACATGCATAGGATAAAAATATAAAATATGTTATATGTCTCTTCCGCATATTTTAAATTAGTATTGCAATTTTTTGTTGAAATCACCCTTTACAATTTTTTTACATTCTCAAGGGTATATCACAATCTTGTACCCTCATCTTGGTATCTTTAAGAGAGTAGTCTAATTTGGGGAAATATCGAATTTTAGCACGTGTTTGACTTGAGTAACTTCAGTTGCGCCTACGTATCTGTTATACTCAGAATCAAAGTCAGCGTAGTTCGTGGGTTCGTACTATTCGCCAAAAAACTCATTGTGGTGGAACTCGAGAGATGAAGGGTTGTGAAACTCTTCTCAAAGAACTCATCTCAAAACTCTTTTCTAGAACTCTCTCTCAAAACTCGTAAGACAAAATCACTCTTCTCTCCCAAGAAGGTCTCTCTCAAATGTATGGGGGTGAGGCCTATTTATAGCAAAACCAACCCAAGTGGGTCGCCACATGTGAAATAACCCGTGGTGATACATGTCCTATTTTAAGTGGCATGTGTCCCAAAACATATGTCAAAACTCTCAATACTAGAATATTATCTAGTTAATACGTAAATAATGCACAAATACGCATGATATGTACGACGCACATAATAATACTCATGTTGCATAAACACAAGGACTTTTGTCAATATTAATCATCTCTAATATCATTTAATAATTTAATGAGAGGCTTATCATTAAGCCCCTCCTACATTTTCCCCCTCGTACATATAGTTGATGTATTGATACATGCCTGAAATATATTGACTGTATGTATGAAATAACTTTGGTCAGTTTTCATATGTTCGATCGACCTGTGGATCGTGGGTAATAATCTCATATCTTGTTTCATCTTAATGATGTACTTTTACCTCATATCTCACTTTTTATGATATAATGCAATCTCATATTTCATATCTCAGTTACATGATATATATCAATCTCTTATCTCATATCTTAATTCTTATTTTAAGGCTTTGATCTCATAGGTTATTCCGAAGGACCTCGTTATCATTCTTTTCATACGAATGATATACTATGGGTGTTGCCCCCATTCCTACTTAAATGAACATGCATCCACGATTTTATTGTGATTGTTCGTAACCCTGCTTTGGTAAAAAGTATTATCATGGACACATAATAACTACTTCAGCATTCTCTTTTATCATTCTCAGCCAAGCCTGGTGGAAGTATTATTATGGTTTACATAATAACTACTTCGTCGTTATCAAGTTTGGTGGAAGTATTATTATGGTTTACATAATAACTACTTCATTGTCCTCGATTAATCTTTTAGTTTATGCACATGTTTTTTGACTTGTTTTAATCACGATGAGGTTTCTTGTGCATGTACGTATTATTGACTCACTCAAATTACCATTTCTTAATGTTTTTCGCAAACTCACACCTACGAGGTGACATAATGATGGACACACACTTGTTAGGATTTTTCGTAAACTCCACCGTTTAGAGGTGACTTAACAATAAAAACACACTTTTTAAGTTTTTTCGCAAACTCCACCTGTAGAGGTGACTTAACAATGAAAACACACTTATTAAGATTTTTCTTCCACCGTTAAAGGTGACTTAACAATGAAAACACACTTGTTAAGATTTTTCCCAAACTCCACCCTTAGAGGTGACTTAACAATGAAAACACACTTGTTAAGGTTTTTGGCAAACTCCACCATTAAAGGTGACTTAGCAATGAAAACACACTTATTAAGATTTTTCGTAAAATCCACCTATATCGGTGACTTAACAATGAAAACACTTGTTAAGATTTTTCGTAAATTCCACATATAACGGTTACTTAACCATGAAAACACTTGTTAATATTTTTGTAAAACTCCACCAATAACGGTGACACCCATAACGGTGACTTAACAATGAAAACACTTGTTAAGATTTTTCGTAAACTCCACCTATAACGGTGACACCCATAACGGTGACTTAACAATGAAAACACTTGTTAAGATTTTTCGTAAACTCCACCTATAATAGTGACACCCATAATGGTGACTTAACAATGAAAACACTTGTTAAGATTTATCATAAACTCCACCTATAACGGTGACTTAACAATGAAAACACTTGTTAAGAGTTTTGTAAACTTCACCTATAACGGTAACACCCATAACGGTGACTTAACAATGAAAACACTTGTTAAGATTTTTTGTAAACTCCACCTATAACGATGACTTAACAATGAAAACACTTGTTAAGATTTTTGTACAACTCCACCAATAATGGTGACACCCATAACGGTGACTTAACAATGAAAACACTTGTTAAGATTTTTCGTAAACTCCACCTATAACGGTGACTTAACAATGAAAACACTTGTTAAGATTTTTGTAAAACTCCATCAATAACGGTGACACCAATAACGGTGAATTAATAATGAAAACACTTGTTAAGATTTTTCATAAACTCCACCTATAACGATGACACCCATAACGGTGACTTAATAATGAAAATACTTTTTAAGATTTTTCGTAAAATCCACCTATAATGTTGACTTAACAATGAAAGCACTCGTTAAGATTTTTGTAAAACTCCACCAATAACGGTGACTTAACAATGAAAACACTTGTTAAGATTTTTTGAAAACTCATTCTTCTGTATCTCTTTTCAGGACGGGAGCCCATACCTGATGAATGACAAAGTGAGCGTGGTCCTTCGTCTGTTTGCTTCAATGACCAACTTCTCCGGACGAGTCAAGTCACAATGACCGTGGTTCAACCACTTACCAATTCATCGGGTTTTTTGGAATATAATACACTTCTAAAGAAGACTTACCAAAATACTCACAAAGTTCTTTGTAATATGATGCCATATCTGAAGGATGACTACGACTTTGTCAATCTCTAAGTGACAACTATTTATTCCGTCTAAAATCTTTGTGAAAGAATTTGAAGAAGCTTTTGTAATGGTCTACTTGGACGTTACTATACTCTGAAGGCTCATCAATCTAACCTTAGTGTGGATGATGCCGAAGAAGCTTTAGACTACAAGCTACGTTACATCATAATATCCATCCCCCTTTATTTTATTTTATCTCAAGATATAATAAAATAAAATAAATTACATATATCATTTACAATTGCCACCCGAAAAAAAATGAAACCAACCTAATTATTACATTTCATGGGGTGTATCTCATATTGTCATGTCTTTGAACAATGACTTGATATTTGTGTCACTTAATATCATCTCATTCAGAAGCGTCTGCAAAATAATATCTTTCTGACACAATAATATAATATTACAAATGGTTAGTAAAACTCAGGAAATATCCAAGTACAATTCTCATCACGCCCCCTTTATTTTATTTTATTTGATATAATAAAACTTGAATAAATTCCGGGGATATTTGTGTAATGAATCGTAACCACCCATACTCGTAGGTGTATTGTGCACAATTGAATGTCGTTTAAGCACATGTCCTTTCAAACTCACGAGTGTGTAAAATATCAAGGTGAATTCTGAATTGAAACATACTTGAGATGTTTCGTAATATATTAGTCATGTTCAACATGGTCTCTAACTATATAATGACATTTACAAAATGTTTTCTAAAATTTTGATATTTAGATACAGGTTCACCGATCTCCCTCTAACTCATTTTTAGCTTCATGTCATAATATAACATATAGATATATCATGCGATAAATCGTACATGAAAACCCCAACACTTGTATCTCAAGTGACATGGTTCATCGCATACAAAATCTCCAGATGTATGGTAAATAAATTCCATACCGGTGCACCATGTTCAATATATTCTAAACTCATAGAATAATTTTTGTAAATATTTATAAGATGCCATGAAATATTCGGACTTACCCCTCGATTGTATTTTATTTCATGCTATAAAATAAAGAACAAAATAATAAAATATATTCTTGCCTCAAAATTAATGATTATTGAATGACTTAATTTAATGGTCGTGTTCTAAAACTCAAAACTCAAGGGATATCTCGATCCAACAACAACAAAAAAATCATGTGAGGAAGGTATACTCTTTAATGTCTAGTCAAATCACATATCAAATTACCAATGCCAGCATTTGAGCTACAACTGGCTACTATTTGCTTTTCGGCATTTGACAGTAAAAAGAAAGTATGCAAAGATAGTTTGTATTTTCAACCTTGTAAGCATTAATGACCATACATCATCATCCATCACTCAATCAACCAAACATCTCAATTCCAAGAGCTACACATACGACAGTATCTTATAGGTTAGGTGTACTTTCTATAGCTTGTCAACAACTATCTATGAAAGGTCAATATCTAGACGTGCAAAAGTCCTAACATAATATTTTTGCAGAAGAAAGTTATCTCTTTTGATTATAGTTTTCTGACAAATTGATTCAGGCCAATCAAACAATTTTTTTATAGAGGGATTAAGTTATACTTTCAGCTCCCTCGAGGTTGTTTTATACTTTAACAAAAACAACTAAACTCAATATATCAACAAAAACAATTAAACATTGTTCCTGAAATAATAGTATTATATTAAGCAAGGAAGATCGCGTTTTGTGCTTAACAGTAGGTATAGTAGTTTATACCTTATAATAGGAGCAATCAATATTCATGTTGTGATATACGCATATGTTATGAAAAATCATAGCTAACATATTAATATAAATATAACACATGATTTTTTTTAATGTAAAACAACTTTTATGATAGTAAGATGCATAGACCAGGTTTCTTATCAGAAATGAAGTTGCATCCCTCTTATAAATGTTGAAGTAGAGAATTACTTCTGTCAACCTCTTTTTCTCTATCTCCATCAACTTTTTCGAATCACGAATGAGGCGTTACACAATAAAAACCATGAATACCTCCCCAGTAGAGTCGCCAAATGTAAGAGAATAGTCTAATTTGTGGAAATATCGAATTTTAGCACGTGTTTGACTTGAGTAACTTCGGTTGCGCCTGCGTATCCGTTATACTCAGAATCAAAGTCAGCGTAGTTTGTGGGTTCGTACTATTTCGCCGAAAAAATCATTGTGGTGGAACTCGGGAGATGAAAGGTTGTGAAACTCTTCTCAAATAACTCATCTCAAAACTCTTTTCTAGAACTCTCTCTCAAAACTCATAAGAGAAAATCACTCTTCTCTCCCAAGAAGGTCTCTCTCAAATGTATAGGAGTGAGGCCTATTTATAGCAAAACCAACCCAAGTGGGTCGCCACGTGTGAAATAACTCGTGGTGACACGTGTCCTATTTTAAGTGGCATGTGTCCGAAAACATATGTCAAAACTCTCAATACTAGAATATTATCTAGTTAATACGTAAATAATACACAAATACGTGTAATATGTTCGACGCGCATAATAATACTCCAGTCGCATAAACACATGGACTTTTGTCAATATTAATCATCTCTAATCTCATTTAATAATTGTGACACCCAACTTATTAAAATAAGAGGTGGCCAGCCCGATACTCTAATAATTATAGAAATCATAGATGGTCCATTCTTAGCATCACAGTAATATCATAAATATACGAGATAACCACTCATTATTTTAGAAAACGGATTGTCAAAATTTATTTAGTAAGTTAAAGAAAGCATTTAAAACAGTCCAAGTGAAAATAAGGTGGATACAAATAAAGATAGATAGTCATTTAACATCTATATAACAAAATAACCGAATAAGCTGTCGGTTGACAGACATATACAACCGGGTTACACCGAGTATTAAAGTAAAATATCACATATATACAATAAGTACAAAACTTGGGCAACACACCCGAATGTGTAACCGAACATAACTATAATACAAAACGATGGAAGCATCTATGTCAAATATTAAATAAGATCCGCAAGGTGTTACAGCTCCAGGACACTGGAATAGGAAAGTCAATATGGGCATCCTTGCGGCGGAGCACCTGGGTGAATAATAGATTCATGGAAAACAAAGAGATATAAACGGGCCAGGGCCTGGTTTGATATGATCACCATGTGAATGAAATTCATGACAGTTATGGACAATCTAATCATCATGAATAAGCTTGTTTCGTTCATCATAAGTAATGATAAAGAATCAAATTTCTCAATCTAAAATCATAACCTAATGTAATATCAATAACCACGATCAATATTCATTTGTGCATGAGAATATAAATAATTCTTACTTAATCAGATTCCATTTCAGTTGAACACTATTTAACTTCACAGTTCCTTTTCTCTTTAGGAAACATATTCAACACAAATTATTTCACAAAATTCTTTACTATCAATATAAGTTCCAATTTATTATGAATAGTTATATTTCTCAACATATAACAATTCTAAGACCATCCTTCCGAGTTTTTCCACTGGATGCACCCCTAAATAGATATCATCTTCCAGGCCCTATCACACAAGACAACCTGGGCCTCCTACATCGCATAACGTCGGGAAGAGGCCATATACCTTCGACAGTGAGTCATAACCACACCCAGAATTACTTCACTTCGAACAATAATCACACAATATATATAACAACCGGTCCTATGGCCGAGGACTACATTCGCCCTGCATTCACTAGCCAGGGGACTTCACCTCATACGCGTAACTTCCCCTATGATAGCATTTAGAGAGGTGTGCATATACAATTTATCATTCACAATTTATTTCTTAAGTATGCATTACATTTTATCCGGAGCCATACGCCATTAATATAATCATTATAAACCTCAATGTTTAATGATCTCCAATACAAATCTCTATGAATTAACATTCATTCCTCAAACCATAAGGTATAATATCCCTACAACCCAATTATAAAAGACCAAATTAAATCACTCTATTTCCCTTTAGACCTAAACTAACTCATTTTATAAAAGAATCATTTATCTACGTCTAAATTAACTAACTAAATTAATTCCCAATCCAAACCCCGACTCTCATTTCTACTTAGGTTTTTGAATATATCATTACTAGACTCTAATAATCTAGTTTTAGTTCATTTAAGAAGGTTACTAAGTCCCTATCTTAAAAGAAAGAAACTCGAAGAAACTAAATAATTTATGGTGAAAAATAGGGGACCAGTCGTCCGGTCATGGGACCGCGATCGACTGTGCCTCAAGGGTTTTACCTAGCAAGGAATGCAAAAAGATTATTTTGGAAGGCCCAGTCGACCAGTTCTGGGACCGCGGTCGACCGCACCTTCATTTTATACTTATATACGAAAGCAGTAGGCTTTCACCTGAGGGACCAGTTGACCGGTCCTGGGACCGCGATCGACCGTGCCTAGCAGACCCGCGATTCTCTCTTCTTCTGCAAGGTTAAATCCAAAACCTAAACTCCTCATTCTTATACTCCCTTCCTTCTCATCAACCAACATCATAACTACAACAAGTATATACCAAAATAAACTCATATAACCCGCTTAAGTCACATAACTACAAGATTCAAGGGTTAAACACCAAAATTTACCAAAACCTACTATTTGTTCTAAATCTCCAATTTACATAACTATCACAACAAATTATTCAAATTAAATCACATACTAGCAAGTAAGAAACTTGCCTTAAGCTTGTAATCTCAGATTTTCTTTAGGTAGAAAAAAATCCAATCTTTAATCTTTAATTTTCTTCCTTTTCTTCTTCTTTCTCTTCTTTTCCCCCAATTCTCTTTCTCTCTGTATCTCTCTAGGTTTAGGAACATATAAGAGGGATAAAAGGGTTTTAAGGCTTAAATCGTGCCATAATTATGAATTCCCATCTTTAAAATGTTAATACACCATTAAAATGACTCGTAACTACATAATTAAGTTATAACTTGTTAAAATTGCCCGGAACCCAAAAATACAATATGGTACTTATTTTGACCATCTCGATTATTTTAGGACGAACCGCGCCCTCTAAATTGGTTGACTCTTTCTGTTTGCCCATCTGTTTGAGGGTGGTAGGAGGTACTCAATTTCACTTTAGTTCCCATAGCTTCTTGGAAACTTTGCACAAAATGGGAAACATAAATTTTGTCTCAATCAGAGACTATATTAATGGGCACCCTGTGGAGTCTAACAACCTTCGCAATAAATAGTCGGGAATAACGAGCAGTATTGTACTCCGTACATACCGATATGAAATGTGCCAACTTAGTTAAACAATCGACGATAACCCAAAGGGAATCATGACCGCCTTATGACTCTGGCAACCCCATGATAAAATCCATCGAGATGATTTCCCACTCCATATCGATATTTCCAAGGGTTGTAACAATCCCATCGGTCGTTGATGATTTACCTTCACCAGTTGACAAGTGGTACATTGGGAAATAAATTCAGAAATGTCCCGTTTTATAACATCCCACCAATATTGACAGCGCATGTCTTGGTACATTTTGTCCCCACCAGGATGTACTACAAATTTGGACCCATGAGATTCTGTCATTACGGCTCGTCTTAAGTCTCCCGTGGAAACGTAGCCCACCCTCAGAGCTTATAGAGAAGGATTATGCTCCCTCGGTTAACAATTGGTGTATGCGGTCCTGACAACTTTTGCCCCTTCCTTGAGCTCCCACAACCCTTGCCACTATAGTAGGTGTAACGATCAACACTGACATAAATGCCCTTGCAACAACGTCCCCTTGGCTGAGCTCCTTCAATTTAGACTTCCATACCATGGCTAACTCCCCCTCGGGTTTCTGACTCAACGCATCCGCCACTATATTAGCCTTACCTGGGTGATAATGAATATCAAATTGGTAGTCCTTCACAAACTCTAACCATCGACCTTGCCTCATATTCAAATCCTTCTGTGAAAATAAATATTGCAACGATTTGTGGTTCGTGAAAAGACTAAATTTCTCCCCCAGTAGGTAATGCCTTCAAATCTTTAAGGCAAAAATCACTCCCGCAAGTTCCAAATCATGAATCGAATAATTCTTCTCATGGGGCTTCATCTTGCGAGAAGCATAAGCAATAGCTCGATGCTCTTGTTGTAGCACACCTCACAACCCTTGTAGGGATGCGTCTGTAAAGACCAAATATTCCAACCCCGGCTTCGGTAATGCAAGCACTGGAGCGAAAGTCAACTTATCTTTCAACTCATCAAAAGCTAGCTGATAAGAATCATCCCAAACAAACCTCACCCCCTTCCGAGTTAAATTTATCAAAGGTCTAGCAATTTTTGAAAAGCCTTGGATAAATCTGTGATAATAGCCAACCAAACCCAAAAAACTATGAATTTTAGTAGGTGTCGTGGGATGACCATATTCCCTCACCGTAATAACTTTACTCGGGTCTATCTAAATACCCTCAACGGTAATAATGTGGCCCAAAAACTGTACTTCCTGTAGCCAAAAACCACACTTCTCAAACTTGGCATACAATTAATGATCCCTCAATGTCTGTAGAACCAATCATAAATGCTTAGCATGATCAGCTTCTATTTGAGAATACACTAGGATGTCATTAATAAACACGATAACAAACTGGTCTAGGAATTCTCGAAACACTCTATTCATAAGGTCCATAAATAATGCAGGAGCATTGGTTAACCTGAAAGGCTTAACCAAAAATTCATAAGACCCATATCTTAGCAGGAGCGCAGTTTTGGACACATCCTATTCTCGTATCCGCAGCTGGTGATACCCAGTCCTCAAATCTATTTTAAAGAAGTATGACGCTACCCTAAGTCGATCAAATAAATCATCAATCCGAGGTAGTGGGTATTTGTTCCTGATGGTAACTTTATTCAACTCTCGGTAATCAACACATAATCGGAGATAACTATTTCTTTTCTTCACAAACAATATAGGAGCTCCCCACGGCGACATACTACGCCTAATAAACCCTTATTCTAATAACTTCTGAATCTGATCTCTTAAATCCCTCATCTCAACTGGAGCCATATGGTACGGAGCTCTAGCAATCGGTCGCGTTCCCGAAGCTAAATCAATCACGAACTCAATCTCCCTACTGGGAGGTAAACCCGATATTTCTCGAAAAACATCTTCGAAGTCTCTAATAACCGAAATTGAATCTAAGGAAACAACTATATCTCAATAAGTCTCCTCTGCAATACAATACAAATAAGTGCTAGAACCTCCCTCAGAACGAGGCATAGCCACTAAAAACATCTCTTACCCCAGAATGGCAAAAACTATACTCTTCCCATAAAAATTTACTATCGCATGGTACTTCACTAGCCAATCCATACCCAGGATTACATCATAATCGAGCATATCAAGGACGAGCAAATCGGCCTCAAAACATAAATTACCAAGATTTATTTCTACTTGTTTACAAATAAAGAAAATAAGTGAAGCATCACCCATAGAAGATTCGACACTAGTGAAAGTACTTTCTGCCTATTTGATTAACTTCATAGACTGAGCAAGACTTCTAGAAATAAACGAGTGTGTCACACCCGTATCAAACAATACACGACCCATATGCCCATGAATGGGAAACTTACCCTCGATCCTTGGCGGTACTAGCGGGGCTTGGGGAAGCATAGCATCCTGTATATGGTAAACACTCCCATACTGTAGCTATCCCTGTTGTGGAGGGGTGACTAGATTAGGCACTAGTGGTGGTAGTTGTGCCTGCTGATGCTGTGGAACTCTAGGAAACTGTCCCCCAATCAACTGCAAACACGCCTTCCTATAATGAACTGGCTCCCCACATTGAAAATAACGACCCTCCATATTATCCTGATTATGCCCCCTATTATTCCTGAACTGTCCAATGCCTTGGCCCGGTTTGCCTCGACCCCCATTGTTACCCTGACCTGCCTATTGCTGTTTCTGGGCACCTTGACCGTGCCTGAAATTACTGCCACCAAAATTAAATCCTCCGAAACACTGTCTTTTGGACAAATCCCCTTGCTAGGTGTCCCTCTGTTAGTGCTTACCTCCTGATAATTGGGACGAGGGTAGTTCTCCTCCTCCCACACCATTGCCTCCCGACTTACTTGCTTGCCCCATAATTTAAACTTTCTTACCTCCCTATACATGTAACTGATGATCTTGACAATGAAGCAACGCAACATTCATCACATCCTCGAAAGTTTGTAAAGCTGGATTGCCCAACAAATGTTGTTGTATCCTCAAATTTAAGCCTCCAATGAACTTTGATATTCTACTCTCCTCCGTAGTTACCTCATCCGACACAAAACTAGCCAAACGAGTGAATTCCACCTCATACTCTTCCACCGAACGTTCACCTTGAATTACATCTTGAATCTTTCTCCTCATCTACCTTTTAACCGTGGGAGGAAAATACTTTCGATCAAACAAAACCCAAAAGTCGGTGATAGTCATAGTATCTCTTTGCTCTGGCGTGGTCATCGACTCCCATAAATGCAAGGCTGCTCGAACTAGCTTAAAAGTATCAAGGATTTTCTCCCGTTCCTCACTGCAATCTATCAAGTGAAGATGGCATTGCATATCCATTTTCCATTGGTTAACTATTATCACGTCGGAGACTACCTGAAATTCTAGGGGATGACCCTTTAAAAAGGATTCCTTAACTCTTTCCCCGTTGGGATTAGGGAAATTGCTGAACCATGGCAGTCATCGGAGCATTAACTTCCTGGGCCACAATATTGGCTACTTTAGTGTAATTTATAGTTCCTTGCTGAGGTGGTGGAGGACCTACATCATCTTCTACAACTCTATTTCTTCTCGCAGGGCGACCTCTCTTAGGCGACATCTGAGATGAAGAAATAACTAAATTAGAATACCATTAAGAACAATTTATATTGCAGAAGATTGAAACCATACAATACAAAACAATCCTAACAATAGGGATCTATATCAAAGAACGCTACGGTAGAATGTGATAAGTCTACATAGATCCTAAAGACTCTATAACCCGAGGCTCTGATACCATCCGTGACACCCCGCTTATTAAAATAAGAGGTGGCTAGCCTGATACTCTAATAATTACAGGAATCATAGATGGTCCATTCTTAGCATCTCAGTAACATCATAAATATATGAGATAACCACCCATTATTTTAGAAAACGGATTATCAAAATTTATTTAGTAAGTTGAAGAAAGCATTTAAAACAGTCCAAGTGAAAAGAAGTTGGATACAAATAAATATAGATAGTCATTTAACATCCATACAACAAAACAACTGCATAAGCTGTCGGTTGACATACATATACAACCTGGTTACACCGAGTATTAAAGTAAAATATCACATATATACAACAAGTACAAAACTTGGGAAACACGCCCGAATGTGTAACCGAACATAACTAGAATACAAAACGATGGAAGTGTCTATGTCAAATATCCCATAACATCCTCAAGGTGTTATAACTCCAGGACACTGGAATGGGAAAGTAAATACAAGCGTCCTTGCGGCGGAGCACCTGTGCGAATAATAGATTCATGAAAAACAAAGAGATATAAACGGGTCAGGGCCCGGTTTGATATGATCACCATGTGAATAAAATGCATGACAGTTATGGACAATCTAATCATCATGAATAAGCTTGTTTCGTTCATCATAAGTAATGATAAAGAATCTAATTTCTAAATCTAAAAGCATAACCTAACGTAATATAAATAACCATGATCAATATTCATTTGTGCATGACAATATAAATAATTCTTACTTAATCAGATTCCATTTCAGTTGAACACTATTTAACTTCACAGTTCCTTTTCTCTTTAGGAAACATATTCAATGCAAATTATTTCACAAAATTCTTTTCCATCAATATAAGTTCCACTTTGTTATGAATAGTTATATTTCTCAACATATAACGATTCTAAGACCATCATTCCGAGTTTCCCACTAGACGCACCCCTAAATAGCTATCATCTTCTAGGGCCTATCACACAAGACAACCTGGGCATCCTACATCGTATAACGTCAGGAAGCGGCCATATACCTTTGACAGTGATTCATAACCACACCCGAAATTACCTCACTTCGAACAATAATCACAAAATATATATAACAACCGGTCCTATGACCGAGGACTATATTCGCCCTGCATTCACTAACCAGGGGACTTCACCTCATGCGTGTAACTTCGCCTATTATGGCATTTAGAGAGGTGTGTATATACAATTTATCATTCACAATTTATTTCTTAAGTATGCATTACATTTTATCCGGAGCCATACATGATTAATATCATCATTATAAACCTCAATGTTTAATCATCTCCAAAACAAATCTCTATGAATCAACATTCATTCCTCAAACCATAAGGTATAATATCACTACAACCCAATTATAGAAGTCCAGATTAAATCGCTCTATTTCCCTTTAGACCTAAACTAACTCATTTTATAAAAGAATCATTTATCTACGTCTAAATTAACTAACTAAATTAATTCCCAATCCAAACCCCGACTCTCATTTCTACTTAGGTTTCTAAATACATCATTACTATACTCTAATACTATAATTTTACTTCATTCAAGAAGGTTCCTAAGTCCCTATCTTAAAAGAAAGAAACTAGAAGAAACTAAACAATTTAGGGTGAAAAATAGGGGACCAGTCGTCCGGTCATGGGACCGCGGTCGACCGTGCCTCAAGGGTTTTTTCTTACAAGTAATGCAGAAAGCTCATTTTGGAAGTCCCGATCGACCATTCCTGGGACCGCGGTCGATCGCGCTTTGATTTTATACTTATATGCGAAAGAAGTAGGCTGTCACCAGAGGGACTGGTCGATCGGTCCTGGGACCGCGATCGACCGCGCCTAGCAAACCCACGATTCTCTCTTCTTCTACAAGGTTAAATCCAAAACCTAAACTCCTTATTATTATACTCCCTTCCTTCTCATCAACCAACATCATAACTACAACAAGTATATACCAAAATAAACCCATATAACCAACTTAAGTCACATAACTACAAGATTCAAGGGTTAGACACCAAAATTTCCAAAACCTACTATTTTTTCCAAATCTCCAATTTACACAACTATCACAACAAATTATTCACATTAAATCACATACTATCAAGTAAGAACCTTGCCTTACGCTTTTAATCTCCGATTTTCTTCCGTTAGCAACAAATCCAAGCTTCAATCTTCAATTCTCTTCCTTTTCTTCTTCTTTCTCTTCTTTTTCCCCAATTCTCTTTCTCTCTCTATCTCTCTAGGTTTAGGAGCATATAAGAGGGATAAAAGGGTTGTAAGGCTTAAATGGTGCCCTAATTATGAATTCCCATCTTTAAAATGTTAATACACCATTAAAATGACTCGTAACTACATAATTAAGTCATAACTTGTTAAAAATGTCCGGAACCCAAAATATAATATGGTACTTATTTTGACCATCTCGACTATTTCGGGACTAACCGCGCCCTCTAAATTGGCATCCAAAATAATATAAATCATTTCAAGTTCCAACTTCATTTAAACCATAATTGTTGGTTAAAGCACAACGACACCATGAGTCGTAACATAATGCTATTTACATTCACATAATAGTAAATATGCAAAAATCTAGTAAATATTATCTTTTAATTCACTTAAAATAATATTTACTCCATTATCCAATATTTTACATAATTACCTCTCATGGACAATTAATCTAAAATAAATTGCTCAAAAATAAGGGTTATTACAATAATTTAATGAGAGGCTTATCATTAAGCCCCTCCTACAGTATCTCAACTAGCATGCTTTAGAACTCCAAGTCATCTTCTTCCTTATCTAATAAAATCTTCTTTTCCTCTTTCACCATGGATATCAGCATATCGACCTACTGAACCATGTATATCTCTATGTTCTTTATTTCTTTTTACACTCATATTTGTGGGGCAATATGGTATTTATTATTATTATTATTATTATTATTATTATTATTATTATTATTATTATTATTATTATTATTATTATTATTATTATTATTATTAGGGGCATATACCAAATGGTCCCTCGAACTTTTTTTAATACACATTAAGTCCAAGTCTTTTTATTTTGCACCAAAAAGTCCTTCACCATGCCAAAAGAGCTTTATCATGCTGCTGGCACGGACCTTTAAAGATAAAAGAATAAGGAACTTTTTGGTACAAAATAAAAGGCTTGGAATAAGTATGTATTAAAAAGTGTTTGAGGGACTTTTTGGTATTTGATCCTTATTATTATTATTATTATTATTATTATTATTGGATCCCCTGTAATAATAAAAATCACCTTACGGCTATTTTGTGTTTTAGAGGAAGGGGAGAGAAAAAATAAGAAGGCTAACCTTAAAGAGTGGAAGTGACCAGCAAAGGCAAAATCTATGTGATAGTGAAAATTAAGGATTTTAATTAAAGCTTGTCAGATAATATATGTTACAAATACTTTTACCCTTCCCCTTTTAAATGATTTATAGTCCCATAAGTTATGTGATAATGATATAGGTGTTACCCCTTTTGTTAGAAATTCTAATCACAATTAAACTGTTGGGGAGAACCACAAGTCCAATTGGACTAGCCTTTATTATATAAGTAAGGGTTAGATTATCCTTAGACATTATCTCAATCCGAGATTTCTTTATTAAGATTGGTCGAGTTATGCCAGGTCAGGCTGGGGAGGATTTTTATTTACTTCTCATTTGACCAACCATCGTATGTAATGATTAATAATAACCTATTTGTATTAAAGAATTAGGTTTGGAATTGGTTAACAAATTATATCCACCGTTTAAGATAAATTTATAATATTAAAAATGTAAAACATAAAAATCCTTGAAAGAAATAAGAACATATATTATGTCATCCACGAAAATAAGGAAAAATACTAGTCATAATGCAACTTTTAAATTTTGAAATTATGGGCTATTTTGAAAAGGATTATACTATATGATGAAATTTGTCATACTCATAAGTTAAAATAACGAATACAACACGAATCAAGCATTGAGAGCTCCATCAACAACAAGAATATCATTAAAGTTTCTCGATCATTAGGAAAAGTTGAACCAGCATTCAAGAGTTCATTTTCTCCTTCAAAGAAAGCTATTATTCGACAACAACTACAAATGATATGATGGTATTGACATTAAGGACCTCTTAATGTTTTAGAAAGAAAACAATGTAAACTAGATCAATGCAACTAAATCTTGGGTTTGCATCACCATACCTTTGTGGATCTTATTGGTGATCTAATAAACGAGATAAGAATGATGTAGATGATGAAGAACTTACATTAATACTTTCATAAATGAGAAAAACACCTTTGATCTTATAGTATATTATCTAACCAAATCAAACTACAAGCGTGGGAGCTTTTGGAGATGAAAACTTGTTGAAATAAGAGAAAAATATTTTCTCTCACCTTAACCCTAACAAAAACATTAATCGTATTTTATCTCACCATATCTAATCTTAGACGTGTCTTATGCTACTTAAACCCCATTCCTAGACCTGTATATATAGGTACATAATGTGGTCATGGACCAATTAGGATTTTCGTACAAATATGGGCTTGTTACTTAGAATATAGACTATAATGGAGACGGAAGGAATATAATTAAATTGGATTCCAAACATAATTATAGATGTCCCAAATTAGCCACGACAATTTATTTCTTTTTATGTTTATTTAATTTCACTAAATAATTATAACTACACTTCAATTTAATAATCTCAAAATAACTCAAATAAAGAGTCATTATTTTCTAGGTTAGATTGTATATAATATGATTCCCTCTAATAAGTATTTAATACCCACGTGGGAAATTCAATTTTTCGTGAATCCATTTTCACCAACATCTTATATCTTTTGATTAATAAACTTAACTTAATTGATACTCTATTGGATAAAACAATCCACCGATCAGCTTGACTAATATAATTAAACTTAAAAGTTTATCAATGGGGTATCACAATCCTGAATATGTCATGGACGCGAGTTCCTCCAGAACATTATCTAAGTCATTTTGGCCATCCTGAGAATCTTTCCCTCCCCAGGTTTTCGGGGGGAGAGATAAAAGTCCCGCACCCCTCGCTGTATCATGGGGTGCTTCGATCGTCGTCTATTTTGGGGTTATGTAAAGAGATAGAGTCGCCAACCTATTTTGCACAAAACAGGCAAAAGAAGATGTTTTCGCCTCGAGAGAGCAACATTAAAGGAAAACTGATGCTTGCAAAACCAATAGTTCAGAGGTTCGGGGTCTAAGTTACATAATATGAAGTTGTTAGGCACCCATCCCGCCCTTTCGATCTCTCATGAACTTGTGAACTATTTTTCTTATTTTTTCTGTGGAGTGCGTGCGCGTGTATATATAAGTGGGTATAGGAAACTCTTGATTTGCATCATGGAAAAGACGGAGTGAGGTCATCCATGGGAATGTTCCCAAAATAATGATTAAAAATATAATGTGTACGCTTATCGAGATATTGATCATTTTGATAAACGATAATATATGTTAGATAAGATGCAAGTATGAATCACAAGTGTGACATACATGAATAATGTATGGATAAAATAGGAAAAGAATGAAAATAGGAAAATAGAACTCGAGTCTCGAGTTTTAGCCCGAGATGTCTATGTATCATATAAAGGCATCAAAGTCCACGTAGTTCACATGAGGCATAAGGGTGGAGTTTATCCCCTAGATTAAAACGGGATTTTATTAAATGTGAGTGTGTAGAAAAGATATTTTTAGTTTTGAGAAAATGTGATGAAGAATCCCGTCGGAATTTATAGGTGTAACCCTTTTTTTTATAGGAAATAAATTATGTGCATTGTAACTAATAAAGGATGAGATATTAATGTATATGGTCTAAAGTAAAAAGTCAAATTAAGAATTTATATAACTAAATCGAAAATAAATAAATTTAAAGGGAGAAGGATGTTTGGACCTTTTTTAGAGACTTGAGGCTTGATCTTGATCCTTGATGAGCTCCTTTTAAAGTTGGGATGAATTTTGGATGAGAGAGAAGGAGATATTTTGCTAAATTGGGTATGAAAATGATGGGAATGAAAGGTGTAGAGGATTTTTACACAAGGAAACCTTGCTAATTGCAGAAAAATATTGCTGAGATCACTGATATTGATGGATCTTGGGTACCTTTTGAAGTGAGTCCATGCTCTCTTTATATAGGGTAGGGGGACTGCTGATCAACACTGTCCTTACCTTGCCAATTGATAGGTATTCCAAGACACACTACCGATAGGCAGGGAAATGGACTTGCCGATTGGCAGTCTCGTGCAGTTTTTCCAAAAAATGGTCATAAAACACAATCAATAATTCCAAATTGCACATTGGGTATACCATTATAAAGGTAATTTAGAGAAGTTTTAGAGTCCTTTGGGACGCTCCCAGGTCCGGGCGTTAACTTTGGGTCAAATGGGGCTCGAAAGCACCTGTTAGTCCTTTAGACGGAATATCGTTGGATGACGATTGATGGTTCATACAAAACGTAAGTCTAAATCACGTTTAGGGTGGACCTTTGGAAAGGTTTTTTAGGTACTTCCATGCTCAAAATATCTTTTATTGGTTAGGAGTTTTAACTTTGGTCAAACGGGGCTCGGAAGTGCCTTGTGACCTTTCAAAGTAAAATGGATCGTTCGTCCATATCGTAAGGTTGATTCATGCACGTGGTGGACTGCTGGAAAGGGTATTCAGTTCCCTTCGATGATTCATTCAGTATCATTTAAGTTGAAGAGTTGACTTTGGTCAAATAGAGTTCGGGAGCTCCTGGTGGCCTCCGAATCAGTTTTCAGGGAAAATTGATCGTTCATTCGAATGGTTATGTTGTTTTGTGCGTGGGATAGACCATTGGAAAGGGGTTTCATTTCCCTTTGAGGATACATTGAGCTTTCGCTCTGACGATGGAGTTGATTGGGGCTAAATAGGGGCTCGGGAGCGCCCGATGACCTCCAAATTGGTTTTAGTAGTCAATGGGACCATTCATCCGAACCATTATGATGATTCATGCATGGGGCAGACCATTAAAAATTGGCTTAAGATCCTTTCAAAGATTCGTGATCTTTTTCTTTGATGATGAAGTTAATCGGAGTCAAACGGGGCTCGGGAGCGCCCGGTGGCCTCTAGATCGGTACTCAAAATATGACTTAGGGTTTATAGTGAATTGGGGAGGTGATAAAGACCTAAGGAGAGACTTGGGGGGTCCTAAAATGTGGTTTTTATTGATCCCCTCAACGGGTGAGCTTGAAACAAGTGAAAATCGTCGAATAGACACCCCATGATGTTTTAGGAAAAGAGGTCAATTTTGTGAACCTAAAGGGATGATGATGACCGAGTCAGAGGTTCGAGGTCAATTATGAGGACCTAGAGGGAAGATGATGACCGATTTATAGGGTCAAGATCAATTTTGAGGACTTAAGGTAGTGCTGGAGATGATCGATTCTGAGGGTCGAGGTCAATTTTGAGGACCTAAGATAAGAGAGACCAATTCTGAGGGTCGAGGTCAATTATGCGGATCAAAGTGACAAGGATGACCGAATCAGAGGGTCGATGTGAATTTTGAGGACTTAAGGTAATGCTGAGGATTATTAATTCTTAGGGTCGAGGTTAATTCCGAGGACCTTAAGTGGGGAGCGACCAAGTCTGAGGGCCGAGGTCAATTTTGAGGACCATAAGTAGGAGAAACCAATTCTGAGGGTCGATGTCAATTTTGAGGATCTTAAGCGTGGAGAGATCAATTCTGAGGGTCGAGGTAAATTCTGAGGACTTAAGTAGAGAGTGATCAATTTTGAGGGTTGAGGTTAATTCTAAGAACCTTAAATAAGGGTGACCAATTATGAGGGTCGGGGTCAATTATGAGGACCATAAGTAGAGAGGTCCAATTATGAGGGTCGAGGTCAATTCTAAGGACCTTAAGTAGGGGTGACCAATTCTGAGGGTCGAGGTCAATTCTTAGAACCTTAAGTAGAGAGTGACCAATTCTGAGGGTTATGGTCAATTCTGAGGGCCGAGGTTAATTCTGAGGACCTTAAATAGGGGAGACCAATTATGAGGATCGAGGTCAATTCTAAGGACCTTAAGTGGGGAGCGACCGAGTCAATCGAGCTCAATTATGAGGACCATAAGTGGGGAGCAACTGATTCTAAGGGTAGAGATCAGTTCTGAGAAACTTAAGATGGGGTGACCAATTTTGAGGGTTGAGGTCAATTATGAGGACCTTAAGTGGGAGCAACCAATTCTGAGGGTCGAGGTTCATTCTGATGACCTTGACTTGGAGCTACCAATTTTGAGCGTCGAGGTCAATTATGAGGACCTTAAGTAGAGGCGACCAATTCTTAGGGTCAAGATCAATTATGAGGACCTTATATAGGGGAGACCGATTTTGAGGGTTGAGATCAATTTTGAGGACCTAAAGTGGGGAGCGATCGATTCTGAGGGTCGAGGTCAATTCTGAGGACCTTATGTGGGGAGCCACCAATTTGAGGATCGAGGTCAATTATGAAGACCTTAATTGGGGAGCAACTGATTCTGATGGTCGAGGTGAAATATGAGGACCTTAAGTTGGGACAACCAATTCTGAGGGTCGAGGTTAATTCTGAGGACCTTAAAAGGGCATTTGCTCGCTGGAAAGTCTTTATTTTAACTTTTTTGAGACTCAATCGGGGAAGAGACATCTGTATGGGGATTATGTCTTTTTGAGAAGAGATAGCTTTATTGGGGGAGCTAAGATTCTTAGTGTGGAAATTTTGCTAGGGAAACAGTTGAAAACTTGAGGTTTGGGATTCTGTCGGGAAATGTGTTAGATGGGGAGAGATGTCCAGTTAGGGTATCTAGCTTTGTTTGGGAAAATTAGAGTTTTCTTGGGGAAAAAAATCGAGAATTGCTGCTAAAAATGGGTAGCTTTGCTGAGGAAGCATTGGATTTCTCCTAAGAATGAAGTGTTTTGAGGTTGCACTGGGCTTTGCGGTCACACTGGTTCTTTGGGTTTAAGTTGTGGATAAAATGTGGTATTAATCTGGAAAAGGATTTGGGTGCTTAAAAAATGATTTTCTTGGTGAAGAAATGTTCCAATATTCATTTGGCAATTTTAGGAATTTTTTGAGGAAGTTTTTGAACTTTTTAGCATTTTCTAGGATTTTTTATACGAAATTTTAGGGGGTTGCTAACCGGTATGTTTCAAGGGTTGCCAAATGACAGTCGTGTGATCTTTTGGATTGCCTTGGGATGGGGAGGGGACAATGTCGATCGGTTGTTGGCAGTATTTAATGGTGATTGATTGCGAGGGTTTTCAGATAGAGGTGGATCATATGCTGAGAGTGACATCGGAGGCAGGGCATGCGACGTTGGGTAGGATTTTTGAATCTTTGTTGGAGATGTACGTGACCTTCTATAGTTGGAGGATGTCTCCTTGGGATATGGAGGTGATGGGTCAACATGCGCAGATGTGGCGGTTGATGGCATGTGAGTTTGTGTATGTCTGGTACCTAGGAGAGAGGGTTGTGGGGAAGATGAGGTAATATCCAATTCTGGTTCTTACTGTTCAGGATATTCTTCCAGATTCATTATTAATCGTGTGAGCTTGGCGTTGACCATGTTGCATGCTTGATGTAGCAGCATTGCACTTGAAAATTAAAAGAAGGAAAAAAAAGATGCATATTTTATTTGATTATCTTATTTTAATGACTTACTCGACATCCACTTTAATTTGCTGTTGAGTTTTTACTTTGAGAAAGAACAAGGAAAAGTGTGTATTTTGGAAACTTTTGAATTTTTTATTGGCATGCTTGAGTAGAAGATGGCATCAGAATCTTAGTTGAAAAAGAGCTTCCAATTCGAAGGAATTTATTTTGAGAAAAAGTAGGAACATGAGTTTTTGGAATTTTTTAGTAGAGGAAGGCCTTGGACTCTTGGTTGGTATATAGATGAGGGGAAAAAAGATTGATTGTAAAGTGGGGCTTATTTTATTCACTGGATTGTGATAAATCTAGTGTGTTGAACAGACTGTAATGATGTTGGTTTTGCAGGAGCTGTTGGTTTGGGCCTAACTTTAAGGCTCTTGCTAGTGATAGGGGACCTAATGGTTGACTCTCAACTAGCCTCCATTACTACGTGGATGTCATATTATTGCAATCCGGTGATGGTGATACTGGCAGAGACCCTAAATGGTCTAGGTGCTTGGCTGGAAGGCCTTTTTAATTCTCTAAGAGGTAGCTCGGTTATGATATTCATGTGGTTGTCTGAGAGATTCTGTTTGGCGGTCCCCCTGAATATCCTTTGGCAACTGTGTCAAATTTCTTCACACGCTATTTCATCAGCTTTGGCTCAACTATCGAGAATTGGGTAAACCGGTTTGTGGAGCACGGATCTCTATGTCTACATTGGTCAGGGCCCTAGTGGGCGAGTGCAACGTATTCTGATATGTTCAGTTAGTTAGTCTCCAGTAGACCTCCTTCTTTTTTTTATGGCGGCTCCTGCATCCAGTCGGATGGGAGAAGATTGTGCCCTCCCGTACCCTAGATTTCTTACCTATAGAGGATTTGACTAAAGGCATGCGCATGTGCTTTGGCTCTTTGTGGGAACGTCTTCTGCAATCAATCGATCCTTCCCAATCTATTAGTAGGGCTTGGCATGTGTCTGAAGATTATATGAAATGGTTGTGGAAGAGGATAGTAGCCAAGATCTTAGCAGAGGAGGTCGGGCAGAGATGGTTTACCATGTTTGACACTATGGAGGGGGCATAGTAGTCTTGTCTAGGAAGGTCCTCACTTACCGTTCCATGGAGTTCCTTCACCATACCATCCAGACATGGGAAGTTTGGGGGACATAAGATGTAGATGATGATGGGGCTGGATCCTCTAGTAGCTGAGGGTGGGGTCTTTTATGAAGGTGGTGATATTTGTGAAACTTTTATGATGGTTATGTATTTGGTTATTTTTATTTTTTGGAGATAATCTTGGAAGGTTTGGTTAGTTTGTGTAGGAGTAGTTAGGTCAGCGGGGGCAGTTGTCTGCCTATGCTGATATTTCCTGTAATCGCGCCCGATTTTCCCAAAATGGAATGAAAAGGATTTTAATTATATTATTGTGCCTCTTGATGAGTTTTACATTTGAATTATATACACCAATCGCTAAGGCATAGATAATGCTTTTGTCTATGTAAATGATGAAATGAACCGTCACTCTCAGAGGTAGGGAAAGAATAGCATTTTCTGGAAAAAAAAGGAGGCAGTGCCCATGTAAAGCGTATGGGCTGCCTATTTACCACTAGGGGTTTTGAATTTTTTTTGAGTTTCATTCTGAAAGTAAAAAGTTTTTTAGAGGATCAGGCCCAACGTATTTAAAAGTAGGGGAAATGAAGAATTTTTTTAAAATAGAAGGGAGATGAGAGTAGTCATAGCGCGCCGAGATTTTGGACTAGGGGTACAATTTTTTGAGACGGATTAGGTGTATTGGACATGCCATCTTTTCTCTGTTAAGGTCAGTGAGCATAGCGGCGCCACCGGACAGGATCTTCTTCGTGATGTAAGGTCCACTCTAGTTTGGCTTAAATTTCCCTCTGGCTTCCCAGACGGGTTCTCTGATTTCTTTGAGGGATAGATCCCCTTCTCGTACACCATGATCCTTGACTGTTTGATTGAAAGATCACGCTATCCGATAATGGTACCCTCGTATATGATATAGAGCATCTCCTTTTGTCCAAGAGAGGCCACTCGTCAGATGACTTTGATGCCAGTCTTCTTCGTTTAATTTTCTTTCAAGCATGACACATAATGAAGGAATTTTAGTTCAACGGGAAGGATTGATTCCATGCCGTATACTAGAGAGTAAGGGGTAGCTCCCAGTAGATGCTCGAACTGAAGTGCGATAACCCCAGAGGGCATAAGGGATTCGATCAGCCCAATTTTGGCAACTCTTAGTCATTTTACTGATAATTGTTTTAAGGTTCTTATTGTTGGCTTCAACTTCACCGTTGGTTTATGGTCGGTAGGGAGAAGATTTATGTCTCTGAATCCCATACTCAACGATCAATTCCGTGACTTATGCCTTAAAATTTAACGCTTTATATAACACTATCTCACGCGGGTTCACGTATTGGCAGATGATGTCCTTCTAGATGAACTTGGCTATCGTTTTGGCATTCAGCACTGCGTATGACTTGGGTTCGACCTATTTGGTGAAGTAATCAATGGAAAACAGGATGAGATTTTTCCCATTAGAGGTGTTGGGTGTGACTTTCCCTTTGATATCAATGCCCTAAGTGGAGAATGGCCAGGGAGAGGTCATTTGTATAATTCTCGTGGAGGAAAGTGTTAGAGATTGGAAAACTGTTGGCATTTCTCCGAACATAGGCGGTGCAATCTTGAACCATGGTAGTCCAATAGTAACCCTGTTGAATAATTTTCTTGGCGATCATATGGCCATTCATATGGGGTCCTCATTCCCTGCTATGGATATTCTAAATCATCTCTTCAATGGCAGCCCCTGCAATGCAGTGTAAGTGTGTTCTATTGAAGTTTCTCTTTAATGGTATTTTATTACAGACAATATACTAGGCATCCAGCTTACGGAGGGTTTCTCGATGTTTCTTATTGGAATCTTGGGGGTACCTATCGTGATAGAGGAGGTGCCAAATATCGTAATACCAGCACTCGGCTATATCGAAGTCCTCTTTTGTAGTGAGATCGACGTGGGAGTAGTGGGTTGGTTTATATAGCGTTTGAACTATGAAAAGGGCCATCGTTATTCCCTCGGGCATGTCAACCAAGGAGGCTAAGGTAGCAAGGGCATAGACCAAGTCGTTCCTTACTCGGGGCAAGTAATGGAAGATGATATCTCAAAACTGTGAGGCCAACTCTTATTAGTGGGTATGGAAGGGTTGGAGCTTCTTGTCCTTGACTTTTTATCTTCAAAGGACCTTGTCAATAATGACGGTAGAATCTCTGTAGACATCTAGGTATTGGATTCCTTTCTTAAGAGAGACTTTGAGGTCTGTGGTGCATGCCTCATATTCGGTCATGTTGTTGGTGTAGGTAAAGTCTATCTTGATGGCAGTGGGAATGTGAGAATCATCAAGGGCGACCATGAGTATCCTAGTGACGCATGCTTTCATGTTAGCAGTGCCATCAAAGAACATTTTAAATAAGGGAAGGTTATCTCACCATTTAAATAAGTCTACGGGATACTAGAAATAAATTCAGGCCAAAAAGGCCATTCTGTCAACTCGTTAGAAGTCTCGTTCGAACGAGTTCGTTCGAATGAAGGACTTCGAACGAAATACCAACTCGTTAGAAGGGATACTATCATCTCGTTAGAAGTTCGTTCGAACGAGGTCGTTCGAATGACCTGGGCAGGTCTTCTAACGAGATGGCAGTTTCAGCCCAGAAATTCTCAAGTCCGTTTTTCTCAATTCTTCTCTCCTCTAAATTCACCCTAAGACCATCCAATTTATGTTCCAATGTTTTTAAACCAATTCTAATCATTCTAGATCATCTCTTAACACATTTTAGGGGTCAAATCTTACAAATCATCAAGGAATTAATATAAATCTCCAAATATTTCCCAAACCCTAGGAACAAGAACTCATAATTTTCTTATGCCCAATTACTCATCATAAATTCATTTTTAAATCATCATATATAACTCTTCGAATATTAAATTAGTCCATCATCATTCAACATGCAAATTCTAACACAAATTCAAAGTTTCTCCAACAATTTCATGGGTTTTCTTCAAAAATTTCAATATAAGATAATTCCTACACTAAACATGGAAGACTTATTCAATGCACTAAAAATATCAAATCACTTGCCTTTGATTGTTCTTAAGAATTGATGTTGGTGAACGATGGTTGATTCTCTCCTTTCTCTACAGATTTTCTCCCAAGGTTGAAGATGGCTTGGTTTTAGCTCTTGTAACTTCTCTCCAACTTCTCTCAAAACTCCCGTAGCCCACTCTCTAAACTTTTGCTTGTAATGACCTTAGTGGCCCCTTTTAAAATTATAAATATAAACTCCAATTTTCGTGGGTTTTAATTCCCTAATTTTTAAAATTTCCAAAATACCCTTTTAAGTTGCCGGTATGGCCCAAAAATGCCCCGGGACCCAAACTAAACCCCTGGCTAGTGTTTTCTGACTATTTTGACCCTTTTGGACTCGTTGGCGCACTCAAAATGACCATCCGGTTTATAAAAATAGAATTCACTTTTTAATTCAAATAATTACATTCCTGACGCGACTGACACGCGCGTCCCAACTAAATTTCCCAAATTATCGTATTTCAGTCTCGCGACAATTCTAATATTTTCAATATTCATATATTGCCATATATACACATCATAATCAAATACCAACTCACATCTTGTTAGTATTTATATCCAGATTAATTCTCAATTAATTCACATTTAATTTAATTAATCCCTTAAATAAATATCAATAAAAATTACGGGGTATTACATACTTCCCCCCTAATAACAGAATTTCGTCCCGAAATTTGGAACTAAAAAGTACCTGTGACACCCCGACTAATTAAATACCGGGTAGCTACTCCTTTATTAAATTAATACAAAATGCTAAGTTGGTTCAGTTCATAGCATCACTGTCGAAAACATTTTAATAATTACTAACCACCTAGTATTTAAAAAGTGAGTTGCCAATTTTAATTTAATTCGATAAACATATAATAAGTGAATTATGAAATGCTAACATAACCACCACAACATAGCCACAATAGAATAACCATCAACTAATAATAAATTTGGAGGAATACTCCTCACAACAATCCAAATACTGAAATAAATAAATACCAAGTTTGCATTACTAACTTAATTACAACCCAAAGTCTGAAATAATTGAAATGTAAGATGTCTCTAAAGGAATTGGGCGACATGCCCAACAAAATAAGAAAATCTGATAATGGAATCAAGATCGAAGATGGAGGCGTCTACTGTCAAGGTCCTGTAACTTCCACAGCAGCTACAGCACGTCACCTGAATAGAACTCCTATGCATGGTGTCCTTGTAGATGGGCACCTAAAAGGTTTTACAAAAAAAATAGATTTGAAAGCAAATGGTTCAGAGCCCGATTGTGAAAATAGTTTTAAAATTTGCAAGTGTTTAATATCATTAAACAGTGAATATAAAGTACATGATAGTGTGTGCACTCACATGAGTTCCTCACCTCTCAACTAATTGTGCACTCCTATCGTACCCGTACCCATTCTAGTTGTTCCCATATCTAACTAGTCCGGTACCAAATTCCAACATTTTTATACGATACCCAATTCAATTTTCAACAACTTTTATTTATCAGAGTGTTATAACTTTCTACACAGTTTTTCCAATGTTAGTACTACTAATTACTAGAGATATTTCACTTTCACTTTACAAACTGTTACTATTATATATTCTCACATTTATACATGACAATTCATTTCAATTAAGAGTACATTATTCTCATCATAAATATACAATACTAGCACCCCGAGACTAAGCTGCGGTGCTCACATACTCTGCTATCAAATCCCGGTACATCACGTACATGAGGACCACGTATTCCGAATCTCTCAGGAAACGTTTCATTAACAACAATCACAAATAATGGAGGCGAACATAATTCACATCACATGGGTCACGCACATACCTACGCTCCTATGATCAGCAGACTTATTTACTTCTCAATAAGCCCTTCTCTGACCTATGTCCTCGAGGTACCAATCTAGATCCTCCCCATAGGCACACAAAGATTAGATGGCCCTAAACGAACGCCAACCTCCCATGATAGCATGTACGGTAGGTATTTTATACACAGATAACTACATATACTAAGCATTTACACATCTTAGATATTACAATATTTTATTAGTGGTATACTTCTCGTTATTATACCAACACTTAGTGCTATACAAATCACAAGTCCCCGGTTTATATGTATTTAAGTTATCAATTATACTCACTTCGTGATTAGTTACTCGCTTCCCAATCCACAAATACCATCCGGTTTAATACACTATTCAAAGTTTTACTCCTCAATGTACCCCAATCTCCCAACTATACCCACTAGTTAATAAGGGAAGGTTATCTTACCATTTAAATAAGTCTACGGGATACTAGAAATAAATTTAGGCCAAAAAGGACATTCTGTCAACTCGTTAGAAGTCTCGTTCGAACGAGGTCGTTTGAACGAGTTCGTTTGAACGAAGGACTTCGAATGAAATACCAACTCGTTATAAGGGATACTGTCATCTCGTTAGAAGTTTGTTCGAACGAGGTCGTT
The DNA here is from genome assembly GCA_949130495.1 of Sambucus nigra. Taxonomy (NCBI): domain Eukaryota; kingdom Viridiplantae; phylum Streptophyta; class Magnoliopsida; order Dipsacales; family Adoxaceae; genus Sambucus; species Sambucus nigra. Next base: position 302,987,728 of record OX422208.1, read on the forward strand.
CGAACGACCTGGGCAGGTCTTCTAACGAGATGGCAGTTTCAGCCCAGAAATTCTCAAGTCCGTTTTTCTCAATTCTTCTCTCCTCTAAATCCACCCTAAGACCATCCAATTTATGTTCCAACATTTTTAAACCAATTCTAATCATTCTAGATCATCTCTTAACATATTTTAGGGGTCAAATCTTACAAATTAACAAGGAATTAATATAAATCTCCAAATATTTCCCAAACCCTAGGAACAAGAACTCATAATTTTCTTATGCCCAATTACTCATCATAAATTCATTTTTAAATCATCATATATAACTCTTTGAATATTAAATTAGTCCATCATCATTTTACATGCAAATTCTAACCCAAATTCAAAGTTTCTCTAACAATTTCATGGGTTTTCTTCAAAAATTTCAATATAAGATAATTCCTACACTAAACATGGAAGACATATTCAATGCACTAAAAATATCAAATCACTTGTCTTAGATTGTTCTTAAGAATTGATGTTGGTGAACGAAGGTTGATTCTCTCCTTTCTCTACAGATTTTCTCCCAAGGTTGAAGATGGCTTGGTTTTGGCTCTTGTAACTTCTCTCCAACTTCTCTCAAAACTCCCGTAGCCCACTCTCTAAACTTTTGCTGGTAATGGCCTTAGTGGTCCCTTTTAAAATTATAAATATAAACTCCAATTTTCGTGGGTTTTAATTCCCTAATTTTTAAAATTACCAAAATACCCTTTTAAGTTGTCGGTATGGCCCAAAAATGCCCCGGGACCCAAACTAAACCCCTGGCTAGTGTTTTTTGACTATTGCGACCCTTCTGGACTCGTTGGCACACTCAAAATGACCATCCGGTTGATACAAATAGAATTCACTTTTTAATTCAAATAATTACATTCCTGACGCGACTAACACGCGCGTCCCAACTAAATTTCCCAAATTATCGTATTTCAATCTCGCGACAATTCTAATATTTTCAATATTCATATATTGCCATATATACACATTATAATCAAATACCAACTCACATCTCGTTAGTATTTATATCCAGATTAATTCTCAATTAATTCACATTTAATTTAATTAATCCCTTAAATAAATATCAATAAAAATTACGGGGTATTACAGGGAGGTGCTAGGGATCTAAGGAGAGATTTAGGGGGATCTAGAATGTGGTGTCTACAGACATATTCACATAATGATTGCCCAACTCATAGGAATAATTGACCTAATAAGTTGAAATGCACCCATCGACAAATCTAAATAATGAATATATGAATACCCAGATTCTCATATCTCATAGGATTAAGAATTCATGCACTATTTATAAATTGTGACATTATGCAAGTATAAAATAGTCAATAGCTAGACTCGAAACACACCCTTAATCATGTTGAATACAATCATGATATTATAATATAGTTTCTCTTAAACAATGAGACAAGTTCCTGAACCATCAAACATGTTCCCGTACCCAAAAAACTACTAAGATTGTACGTGCATCTTTACGGATAGGATGTCAACCCCCTACATAGACTGTGAACTCTTCAGTTATACTAGAATCGGATTTTCGATCTTCCATAATTAGTCCAAACTTAAGTCACTTGAATTCCAATTTAGTAAAATTGACTGAAATTTACAGTAGATTTATAAACATATATAAGTCATTCCTACAAACATAATTCATATTTCAAATGAGTTAATACAATCCTTTATTAATAAATAATAAATGTCGTAAAAATAGTTTTAAGAATTATTTCGGTCACTTGCTTGGTTTATGTATTTTAGTTATATGCGAGCGTGTCGGGCAAGTTTATTGTCTTGCCCACCAATTGATTATATTAGGCTTGTGATACTCAAGCGATTTTATACTATTTGATGCTTTAATTAAGAAGACTTGTGCTTCTCTTATGGAAGACTTTAGTGTGAGTGGTAAATAATTGTAAATAACTAGAACTAAAGAAGAAAATGTAATTTGCATAAACTAAAATTAAAGTAAAGCATCGAAGTTAAAGAAAGTAAATGCAATAAAAGAATCAACTACACTAAGGAATATAAAACAAGATTGCACGAATAGGAGTAAATAAATTTGTATGTAAAGTCAAAGAACTTTTCATAAAATGTAAAGAGAATTGAAATCTACCTTGCAAACTACTTCGAATGAAATAAAATATGTAAACAAACGAAAATAAAAGGAAATAGGTAAGGCTAGTAAACGTAATTGTTTTTTAATTAAGGGAGTCCTTTCTTCCTTTATCCTCTAGTTGCTTATTTATACAGTTTCTTGCCATGCAACTGCTTTGTAACTGCTGGGTGGGTACCCAATTATATTTCCATGCCTAGGTGCTTAATGCCGCAATAACCGCCACTTAATACTCTAACCCATGTCTAAAGATTTGACAGGTGTTAAAAAGTTGAGTTTCCTCTTGCTTTAAACTAACTCATTAAACTTAGGTTGTGATTACTAATTTGCAATTGTACATGTCAAATCCTTATTGCATGACTTAAGCGCGGAAGCCCCTAAATTTTAAATTCTTAAAATTAATGTGATGGTTAAATTAAATTCCCAACTAAAATTTCAATTCAAAATTTAAACAAAAACAAACTTCAAATTTTAATTTCTTCAAAATGAAAATTAGGTTAAACTAAAAGTGAAATTAAGCTACTCAAATATATTAATTTTCACTTAAACAAAATTAATTCAACCCAAGTACTAAAATTTGCCTAACAATGATTTATTCTAATTTTCAATATAGGTCAAATCAAATTTCATCAAATTAAATTCTGGACATGAATTAAATTAAACTTACCCAAATTATCCAAACTTAAATTAGCACCAAATTAAACAAGTCTGATGATTAAACCATTTTTTATCTTGTTTATCCTAACATGCATCTATGTTGATTATTGCAAGATAAAAATAAACACAATCACACTACACGACCATGTACAAGGAAAACTCAAATGGAAAAAACCTCAAACGACCCTTGCCTAACGAATCCATTAGGTATGGTATGTTTACAAGGACATTGACAAGAAGACTTATAACACTCGACTCGACTCCTTCAAGCCCGACGCTTTATCTATGCTTCAACCTCTGCCTTGTAGATAACTCCGAAGTTCGCTGGAATCTTCGAGTCCACCAATGGAGGCACATAAATCATCAAACACACATGGTGCCTTTCACCATGTAAGAAAGCCGCATCACAAACCAATATTCCTTTTGGGGTAGTGAAGAAACCCAAACAATATCCAAGCAATTCTCCAAATAATTGAGAAGAAAAACAGGTGCCAAGCAATTCTCCAAGCATGATATATATATATATGTGTGTGTGTGTGTGTAAAAGCTTGGAATTAAACAAACATGGGTGTGTGTTTTTGTAGAAATTTAATCCATGAATTTACACAAAAAAAACTTGAACTTTTGATAGAAAACTTTTTTCTCTCAAAAACTAGAATGAATATTTGTCAAAAGTTACACTAAAATATCTTGTTCCCGCACTTTATAATCAGGGAAAAGAGGTGGGAAACGAAATGGGAAAGTGTGAAGTTATAAAAAAACTGTAAGAAAACTACCCAGGTCGTTCGAACCAAACTTCTAACGAGAAAATAGAGACTTGGAATTCAATCTCGTTAGTAATGTCGTTCGAACAACCTGGAATCTCATTCGAACGAGATCCAGTTTTGTTCGAACCACAGCTTCTAACGAGAAAATAGAGAATTGAAATTAAATCTCGTTAGTAGTTTCGTTCGAACGATTGAAAATCTCATTCGAACGAGATCCCATTTCGTTCGAACGACTTTTCACAAAATCCAAAATTTTATTTTTAACCCCAAAACTTTTATAAACAAGTCTAAAATGTCCAAAATGATTTTCTGAGAAAATTAAAAGTCATTATGACAAAACTTTATAAAATAAACACCCATAAAATATTTTCCAGCTCATATATATATATATACACACACACACACGCAGTACTGCTCTTGTGCGGATCAGTCCACATTTTAAGAGTGCGGACCGGACATGTGCCACTTGGATGTGAGCTCAAAAAAGAGAGAGAGTATGCATATAATTTAGCCGATAATTTCTAGGCTCACCGCCAGGTAACACATGTCCGGTCCGCACTCTTAAAATACGGGTGGTCCGCACGAGAGCAGTAATATATATATATATATATATATATATATATATATATATATATATATATATATATATATATATATATATATATATATATATATATATTTATATAACAGTGCATTCATACCTTTGGAGACTTGAAATATTCAAATGTGGATGACGTTAAACATGTGGCACGAAACTCGAGAAGGATGAAACTTTAAATCTTGGCCGCTACGTCTTCAACTTCTTCAAATGTCATAAGCTTGATAGGAACAAACTATTATCCTATGACTCAAATAGTTTTGTCCAGAATTAAGCCAAAACTACATATGGACTCAATTGGAATTTTGTGTCCTTACAGACGGTGATAATATGGTGTAAACATACCTCCCGCACTATTTAATGTTTGAGAAAAAAATTAATTAGTGGACTGTTAGTTTTCATATGACATCACTCCACGTTTATTCGTCATTACTCTGAGTAAATGAGGCATAAATAAGCATCTTTTGGCGGTGAAAAAGTATTCATTTCCATCCAGCAATCTCCACCTGGGCTTCTTATATATTTTTCTTCTTCGAGTTTCTCTGAACTTAACAATGGCTTCTCAAAAGAAGAATGATGATAGCTCCAAGAGCTTTCATGAGTTTAGATCTAGTTCAAACCCTACACAAGATAGTGAAAATCATTGGGCCATTAACACTACTACTGCTAATTAGACAAATAATATAGATTGGGTTGGTGTTAGATTTAGGGTACTTGGAATGTGGCCATCCCTGCTGAGTGCGGTCCAATTTCATACCCTGTTATCCTTCCTCCACCTATTTTAAATGGACTTTATCTAGTAAATCCATCTTCGAAAGTCCCACCCGAGACAATCATCGGTTATGATAGTCCGTAACTTTATAGACATTTGAACGGTTGGGATGACTGTATTCTTCATTTCCCTCCTTCTAGTGAGGAAACTTATTCCTTAAGTACAGTTAACAGATCTCTACTTGATGGTGTCGAATACATGGATGGAGTTGAAAGTATTTATGTTTGTGATGAGCTAATTGTTAAAGTTGAAGCAGGCAAACCTAACTCCAAAAGCCATGTTGACAAGAGTCACAATCCTACTTTGGTTCAATGTGATTACTTTCTAACTTCAGCCCTTGATAAGATGAGCGTTAATCAAAGCCTCATATGCCCCCATTTTCCCCTCGATTATTCGCCACATGCATTTTATCCCCCATTTACTCATGATATAAGGGGGTATTATGTTTGATCAAGGGAAATCAAACCTTGTTATCCTTTTTAAAATGATATTAATGAATACATGAAACTTTTGGCTGCCTGGAACTGCATCACTTATTTGGTTCCCAGGTATGGCATGGTTAAACATTTTTTTAGCATTCATGTAATCTTATTTCTAAAGGTATATATAATTCTTTCATCTTATCTAACGATAGTTTTAACTCGAATGCTTTCGAATCCTTAGTTGTTGAAATCATCCTTTATGTTAATCCCTTCTCTGACCTTATAATCTTCCCAGATAACCTAGTGGGGTATCCTTTTGATAATTTTGAGCAATATGTTAAATGTGGTCCTTCCCCTGCCAGTGATGTTGGCAAAGACTTGGAAGTTCTTCATGATTTTTCTAACATTCCTTCCTTTGTTTTGTTGGGAGGCCAAGCCAAGAATAATTTTTCTTGGGCATGTATGGTCCTTAACCATTTTGATAAATGTCCCCGTGTACCCAAAGACCATATTACATATTTTTTTCAATCTTATCCCTATTTCAATAAAAGGATCAACCAACTTGTTGATGACTTAGATGACTATAGAGATCGAGTTAAAACTTGTGATAACCTCTATTCTTTTCTAATAGGGTTTTGTAAGAATGGATTTTTTTTAAACGTCTATCTAGATGACCAAGAAGATCTGGCAAGCCTAGGTCTGAAAATCCTTTTAGTAGATGTTATTCTTCTTAGGTCAAAGGAATTAAAAACGAATGAATAAGAAGTTTTGTCAAACTTCCAATCTCATGAGCCACTATTTATAGAGTTGGGATAGTCTAACTAGTTGTGGAGTACTTTCCACTTTTTTTACTTACTCATTTCCTCAATACTATTCACTCACAAGAGAGGGATGTTATGTTTCTTGTTTTTGTAATTTTCAAACTTTGAATTATCAATGGATTTTGTTTTTAAATCCTTCTTGAATGCTTGAAATTGAGCTAATGTGTTGTGAATATTTGATGTATCTTCTCATTTGTTTGGTACGTAATTTCTTAATTTAACAAACTCTGTCACCATAACATAACATTTACTTTAGCCATTTGATGAGCAATTTATGCTTTAACCAAATTTGGTATGTTGCATGTACTTGTAACTATTTTTTAATTTTTTGATCTAGAATTATTTCAATTGTTGGTCTGTTTTGTATGCATATTTTATTATTTGAAGTGGTCCCAGAAAATCCCATTACACGCATTGAAGTCTCCAAATGAAAACTTTTTGTTGTTAATTGGAATAATTAATTCTTCGAAAGTTAGCAACTTGTAATTTCTCTTAAATCAATATATTGAGATGCCTTGAGAATCCTAGTACTTTTTTTCAATTTCTCAGGTTGTTAATTACCCGCAGATATAATCATGAATGTATTTTTATTGATTAGGCCACTAATGATGCATTTTTGTCTCTCCCCTTCCCCTTAATTTCACTTTTTGAAAGAACGTTCTCGGAGACACGCGTCAGCATTTTCTTGGTGTTAATTTTAATTTCAAATGGCACAACTAAGTTATTTAAGATCGTGTCTTTGTTTCTTCTTCGTTTTTATAATTTACATTCTCTTTCTAAGCACACTTTTAACTTCAAAGCGTCATTTTCTCCTTCTTCAAGATTTCACCATAAATGGTGTTTAACTCTGTAACTCCTGATGTTTTCTCCCAGTTCGATAAAACTCTTAAAAACTTTGTGACCAACGACGCTGTTGTCTTTAGGAGTATTGTCTGCCCCTTTAAAACCACTTATGGAACTACCCTTTACGGTGTTGGCCTTTTTTTCAAGGAAGATATCCCATTTATACTTATAGTGTTCTATCCCAAATTTGTGGATCAAACTCTTATCATCCAAGATATTACTTATAGCCCCACCCTCTTCACTACACCACAAACAGAGAATGGTCATGATAGGCAAGTCATGGTACTAGTTAGTAACCACCTAGTTATGCTCCTGGGTCCTAACTAGCATCAAATTCGCATGACAAGGACACTGACTAGGAAAAAAAGGTTATTTCCAATGTCTTTGGTCAGGGCCATAGGTCATGACCAATGAGGTCATGACACAGGTTTGTGACCAACTTGTTACCAAATGGCACTAAGTCTCCTGCAAAAATTCCCACCAAAGTGTGTTAGGACTCGAGGCCATGGATATATGTGTGACAAATGTTATGGGTTCATGTCACACCCCTCTTTATTTCTGTATCGGCCGCCACCAAAACCAAGTCGGGTGCGAGTAAGTAAAATATCATCCTTAGCATGTGGCAAATATGAGATGATAAAAATCAATCCACAAGATGAATAATTTAATCAATCCTAAATGATAATAACCAACTATGCGATAAAAGATCCATCACCATGCTAAACTCCAAATAATAAACTAATCTCCAATAGTATAAAACTAAATAAACTCCAACTGAATCCATAATGAAATATGTGAATAAAACCCATACAACTTTGGAACCGAATAGCCCAATCAAAACCATAAACTGTGTCTCAAAGTAAATACGAAGGAATGGAAACTAAACTAAACTACTAAGCATAACAAAAATAACTCCAACTGCACCTCCAAGATAATTTCCAAAAATCTTGTGCAACTACTCCAACGCTAATACCTGAAAAAGTTAGTCAATGCACGCGGTCAGAGCCCCGAGCATGAATACACGCTACTCCCCTCAAATAGGGTATGTGAACCCAGACAATAGCATTATACGCAATAAATATCACAATAGAGTATTTTAATTACGAATATAATTAAACGCGGGAAAGATAAATACTAACCACCCCCAAAGATTCTGATAAAAACACATCAATATAATTTTATTTATCCCAAAATCCCAAAGAATGAATTTAATTAAATTAACCCAAATTTATAATTGTTCTAACCTTTTATTTTGGCCGTCCTCCCGCCCCGGGTAGTAATCCACCAAAGTGTCACACTTCTCCTTATCAATAACCAGCCGAATCAGTTTAAACTGTCAATACCCCGCAGTATGACAGGGTTCCACACACGACAAGACATAAATCGCCCAAGCTGACCTGTTTAAACTGTCGGTCCCTGGAACATTATGTCGCTAAAAATTTTAATACCCGTGTTTATCTTAGGAATTAATTCTCATTTATTCAATTTCATAAATTTACAAATTAGCTCACCCTTTTAATCGATGTGAGACCCTCAAAATAGCCCTTAGTCCCATACCTAAGTGTCCTCAGGCACAAATACGTCCTATCCTACATATAGGATGAATCACCAATGTAAAACACGTCTTAGTCTCATGCCTTGGCTAACGAAATGATGATATAATGTAAAAATTTGCCCCACCCTAAAATATAAAATCCCCACGAAATTTACACTAACTAGTCCCATACCTAGAAAATATAAATTTTAATCAAGGCCTACCCACTATTACCATACCTAGTAAACATCCTAAAATAGGTTTGAGCAATATAATTATCCAAAAGCCCATCGTCCCCGCGATGGAAAAAAATAACTAAAACAATTCACACAAACATAACTCAATATGCACAACATGGAACTTTAATCACAAATGTCACAATTCCATTTCATTCCACTAATAATATAGTCGTCGTTTTTAACATAATTATTTTCGTCCAATACTTATTAATTTATTTAACATGCGATATTATTCAATCTGACATAATCATTATCTTTTATAAATCTTTTAATTTTTATAAGTTTGTTCGCGTCCCACATAACATATAAATAATCCCATAACTTCTACATGCGAACCTGCACCCCAAAAATCATAAAAACCCAAAAATCTAACTTACGCAGCCAAGGGTTTCAAGGATTAAATCATATTTAAAAGTTTTCATAAAACAGTCTCATAATTAAGTGTCCACTTTCTCTAATTAAGTTAATAATTGATTTTTAATCAAAAACACATTATTGAGGGTTTAGGCGACACTTAAAATGCATAATAATAAAGGAAAGGAATAGAGTATTCATGCCTGAGATTAAGATGAATAAATTCTGACTAGACGGCTGGATTCCTCTCGAAAAATTAGCAAAGACGTTCTTGAACAATCTTAAGAAAACTCGATTTAAAGCTTCAAAACTTGGATTGAAAATAGCTCTCCCATGGAGTTAAGGTTTTGAGGGAGGAAGAAGATGTAAGAGAAAAGATTGATGCTTTTAGGCATTAGATGAAAGTGTTTTTAAAAGTCCTAAACTCGTCACTTTGTTTATATACCAAAAATAATTTGCATCCTAATCAAATACAAACACTCAAAAAATTATTACGGATGATCAAACCATCAGAATGGCTTGAAATTTTAGTATGTTGTAGTGAATGGCGAGATAGAGCTTCTGTAAAAAATTCAACTCAATTGGAAAATCAAATTTCTAAAAATATTATTTTTATCCTCTTTAGTTCGGATCCTCCCCCAATTTTATACAAAAAGTTAAAATTTCTAAATTTTAATCCCGATTTAAATTTCACTTAAAACCTTATTTTTATATATAAAAATCAACATATTTAATTACTAAGAATAATTAAATCCAAAATTTTATTTTTTTCTAATTTCCAAATTAATTAATAATTAATTAATAAAAACATGGGGTGTTACATGCTTCCCCGCTAGCAAATGAATTTCATCCTCGAAATTAGACTAAGCATAAACATCAAACGTAAATCACGAAAAATAAAATAAGGCTCACATACGCCTACTCGTTGAATGCCATAATTGGGCGCACACACACGCAATTCTACACGCACCTACCCCGCGAACAACAATATATATATATATATATATATATATATATATATATATATATATATATATATATATATATATATATATATATATATATATATATATATATATGAAAGTAACGGTGTACCACGTGCTCTCGCAAATCACCACTCAATTCTATTTCCTGTAATCTTCGCAACACATAAATCCTCAAATCAAATCATACCGCTGCATTAGTATAAGACATACCCAAAATTTATACTAATGATCTTCCAAATAACCAACGTCTCTAAAATCAACTCTAAGGATCCTCACATCAAGCTTACTAATTCTAAACTCAATGCCAACAACGTCCTTAACAAAAAATTATATATCTCCAAGAAACACATCTAATACGTATGCTAGACCCTCTACCTTAAGGAGTACGAATAAATAAAAGGAATCAAAGATCGATAATGCAAAAGCTAAACGGACTCACAACCTACGAGACCTAAGACCATGCTCTGATACCATCTGTCACACCCCAATTTATTTCAGTGTCGTTTGTCACCAAAACCAAGTCGGTTGCGAGTAAATAAAATATCATCCTTAGCATGTGACAAATATGAGACATTAAAAATCAATCCATAAGATGAATAATTTAATCAATCACAAATGATAAGAACCAACTATGTGATAAAAGATCCACCACCATGCTAAAATCCAAATAATAAACTAATCTCCAACAGTATAAAACTGAATAAACTCCAACTAAATGCATAATGAAGTATATGAATAAAACCCATACAACTTTGGAACCTAAAAGCCCATTCAAAAGCATAAACTGTGTCTCAAAGTGAATATGAAGGAATGGAAACTAAACTAAACTACTAAGCATAAACAAAATAACTCCAACTGCGCCTCCAAGATAATCTCCAAAAATCCTGTGCAACTACTCCAGCGCTAATACCTGAAAAAGTTAGTCAACGCACGAGGTCAGATCCCTGAGCATGAATACACACTACTCCCCTCAAATAGGATATGTGAACCCAGACAATAGCATTCTACGCAATAAATATCACAATAGAGTATTTTAATTACGAATATAATTAAACGTGGGAAAGATAAATACAAACCACCCCCCAAAGATTCTGATAAAAACACACCAATATCATTTTATTTATCCCACAACCCCAAAGCGTTAATTTAATTAAATTAACCCAAATTTATTATTGTTCTAACTTTTTATTATGGCGGTCCTCTCGCCTCGGGTGGTAATCCACCAAAGTGTCACACTTTCCCTTGTTAATAGCAAGCCAAATCCATTCAAACTGTTGATCCCCCGTAATATGACAAGGTTCCATACACGACATGACATAAATTGACCAAGTTCACCTGTTTAAAATGTCGGTCCCTAACACATTATGTCGCCACAAATTTTAATACCCGTTTAATCTTAGGCATTAATTCTCATTTTCTCAATTTCACAAATTTACAAATTACCCCACCCTTTTAATCGATGTTAAATCGTTAAAATACCCCTTAGTCCCAAACCTAAGGATCCCCAAGTACAGATACGTCCTATCCTACATACAGGATGAATCACCAATGTAAAACACGTCCTAGTTTCATGCATAGGCTAACAAAATGACGATATAACGTAAAAATTTTCCCCACCCCGAAATATAAAATCCCCATAAAATTTCACTAACTAGTCCCATACCTAGAAAGTATAAATTTTAACCAAGGCCTACCCACTAGTCCTATACCTAATAAGCATCCTAAAATAGGGTTGAGCAATATACTTATCCAAAATCCCCTCGTCCTCGTGATGGTAAAAGTAACTAAAACAATTCACATAAACATAATTTAATATGCACAACATGGCACTTTAATCACAAGTGTCACAATTCCATTTGATTCCATTAATAATATAGTTGTCGTTTTCAACATAATTTTTTTCGTCTAATACTTGTTAATTTATTTAACATGCGATATTATTCAATATGACATAATCGTCCTCTTTTATAAATCTTCTAATTTTTATAAGTGTGCTCGCGTCCCACTTAACATATAAAAAATCCGATAACTTCTGCATGCGAACCTGCACCCCAAAATCTAACTTACGCACCCAAGGATTTCAAGGATTAAATCATATTTAAAAGTTTTCATAAA